>WOVY01009815.1:0-600000 GCA_013436015.1 Rhipicephalus annulatus | reverse complement strand
GCAGGTCATGGACAGAACAGCAAGTTAGTTGGGCGCTAAGTTGTCCTTTTGACCATCCCGTCATCCTACTATTCATGCCTTGCTATTCCTTACATGTCAGAACGTATTGATCACCATCATAGGGTTGCTATTAAACTTGGTGACACCCAGTCTATTTATCTATCTTTGTTTGGTTGTATGTCATTAGGTCAGAACAGCCTTTTACAGGACATTGTAACTCTTACTGAAAGCTGGTCTTTTCAATAAACTTGTGTATTGGTGAAACTATGTAAAAACTTACAATTCTACATTCACGTATCTTATTTCATTTTCTGGCTGTACCCAGCTAAAATTGTGTAATTGAAAAATCATTATTTATAAATTTGATTTCTTTGCTGCATTTGTTTTCTTTTGCTTTTTCTTCTTCTTCCTAACCACTCCTCTCTATAATGCCATACGGCCCCGCGAGCAACCTAGAATAAGTGAATTAATAAGCATTTATGGTGTACAAGAAAGCTAGTTTGTTTTAAATGAGCTGATGCACATAAAAAACTGATGCACATAAATTTTAGTCTGCAGTAAATAAGTCATGGTGATGAAATTCAATTAGGTGTTCTCCACTACAAGTGCACCTCGTGATCATAGTGGGCTTTTGGTTAGCACCAGAATGTAGTTTGTTTACTAGTTTAGTTTAATGTGAGAAGAACAAAATAGTACTTCAGGAAGGGGAACGCCTACATACTGGCACCAAAATGTAATGAATCTTCAGGTTTTTTTCCAGGAAGGCAGTAGCATGCATAAAACGTGTATGCTTGTTCTGATGTGCTTTGCAAAAGTGTCTATAACTACCACTACTACTTGTAGGCAAGTGAACAAAATGCAATTTCCAGCAATTTGCAAAACTGTTTCAAATAGTTCTGTAAACCCATAGAAAAAACATTACGGCAAAAATTTTATTTTCAGAGGTTGCAAATTGGTCTCTTTAAACAGTGACATTAGTTGAGGAGAGGGGAAAAACACATAGTGGGAAAGAAGAGCGGAAAGACAACAGCACTCTATAGTTCCTTACAGTATGACAAATGATGCTGATATTGTTTTCAATATATTGATACTACTTGTTTCTGCCTATCGCTATAACTGCAAACATTTCTCATTGACAGGGCAACACAAAACACGAATGTGCATTCTGGCTTTCAGTCCTTTGATTTATGTTATGAAGGGTTGCAAAAAGGTGACTAGAAGATTCCTAAATGCCTATAATTTAACTATTGTCAACAGTACCATGCGTGAATGCAAAATGTTAATTGCAAAACTTGTAGTTAGGCCCTAATCTGCTTCGCGATGCATGTGCTCCTCACTATCCTTTTCTTTCGTGTGCACACCAGTTGCTAAAGTTTGCCTTAATTTCTAACTCTTGAGGTATGCATAAAGGGCACTCTAGGCAATGAAGGTGTTCATTTTCACAGACTCTGAGCAGTTTTATGTTGTGTAGGTTGCTTAAAAAGTCATCTCCGCAAGCTTGGAAGCACTGAGTGAAGGTGATAAATTATAAGTAAACTGTGCGTGGCGGAAAGAAAAAGAAGCCTATTGTAAGTAAATTATTATTTGTGGCGCAACTCAGACAAGGGTAATAAAAAGGAGAAGAAGGGATAGGGTGCCATTATCAGAGAGAGAAATGCTGTTCTTGAAGACAAAGTGCATCAGAGAAAGAAATGCTGTTCCTGAATTCGTCATTGCGCTTAAATTGTCACGTGGCCAAGCATGGATATATGAAACGTGGATTCTCAATAAAAATTAGTTGCTAGACTGACGCCCTATCCAGTCTCCTTTTTATTTTATTTTCTGGGTCACACCACAAATAATATATTAAACTATGAATTTCCATTCGCCCAAAAAACAGCACTCTATAGTTCCTTACAGTGAGACAAATGATGCTGATATTGTTTTCAATGGATTGGTACTTATTTTCGCTTATCGCTATAACTGCAAACATTTCTTGTTGACAGGTCAACACAAATCCTCGGCAGTCCAGGAACTGACATCACCGTCAAAGTTCCCGTAGGCGTGTCGGTCTACAATGGCCAGAATCACTTGATTGGTACGTCTCTCTGCAGTACGCTGCGTCAAGTTGTCTTTGCGAAAAGCCTGGCCCATTTTTTTATTTATCCTTCATACATGTTCAAAATGGCCCCGCCGTGGTGGTCTAGTGGCTAAGTTACTTGACTACTGACCCGCAGGTCGCGAGATCGAATCACGTCTGCGGCAGCTGCATTTTCGATGGAGGCAGAAATGTTGTAGGCCTGTGTGCTCAGATTTGGGTGCACATTAAAGAACCCCCAATGGTCGAAATTTCCGGAGCCCTCCAGTATGGCATCTCTCATAATCATATGGTGGTTTGGGGACGTTAAACCCCACATATAAATCATGTTCTAATCAGGACTGTCTGTCCTGACACCTATTCTTGAGTATTGTACTACTGGCGAAACATCAAAACATCATTTTTAGCCTCATCAACAACTTCTCACACTAAACATCATTGAAACATTATTTTTAGCCTGCTCTCTTTTTTATAATTCTGAATAATAGACAATTCATTGTAAAGTGTAATTCCGGTCATGGTGGTCGCATTTCGGAGGAGTTGGAATGTTTGAGGCCAGTGTAGTGCACGATTTCTGTACACATTAAAAGAACATCAGATCATCAAACTTTCCTGAGCCTTCCCCTACAGCGTCCCTCATCATTATAAAATGGTTTGGGGACATAAAATTTGAGAGATTATTATTATATTGTCTTTGTAAGTTGGGTTCCAACAATTTCGGTATCGTTTTTACTGTTGAAAATTTTGTAGAAGACGAGGTGTGGTGGGTGATATTATCATTAAGATCACAGCAGTGTTTGGAACAAAGAAGAGGTCAACGGGTGGGCTTCACCATGAGCACAACGGCTCATTTTTTCTTCAACAATTTGGTGCCAAAACCAAGGAGAAAGGACCTTTGGAGGTGAGACGGAAGGTCCTTCACGAATTTCGACTGCAGGCAAAATTTGACCACAGCTGAATTTCGACCGCAGTCGATGAATGCAAGGTTCGACATCGCCAACACCTTGCAGTTGGCCAGCTGAAAACATGCCAGCGAGCCGCCCACCTATCTTTGCCTGATTATATTGCTACCGCGTAAGTTTCACCTTCGATGTGTGTGATTCATCTTGGGCCCCCTGGGAGGATGTTGCAAAATAATAACGAAGCAACTTGGAGCGTACCCCACTCTATGGAAGACGAGGAGGCAGAGAGCGAATCGTGGCACGGGCACGTGCTCGAGGCAGTTCACCGCTAGAATTGGCAATAAATGGATGTCTCTCTTTCACGTCTGGGCGACGAGTCATTTCGCTACATTTACAATGCAACCTGAGTGGTCAAAACATCGAAGCCTTGTACAGTTAGGAGGAGCAAAATGTCAAAAGGCAAAACAAAATTCACATTCTGAGTTGTAGATTCTTCAAAATATATTTTTCTCACATTTACGAGAATGCAAGCGATGCATCTATGAGTTGTAGTGAAGTTGTGTCAACAACTTCTCACACTGTTGGAGTATACTAGGTGGCTGTTTTAGAACTGCCCGAAATGTCTCAGATTTTTGCAAACATGTCAAAATAATTCACGAAATTTATTTTTTAAAACATAACATCTTTTACATGAAGCATTATATAATTCCTTAGTACTCATATACATAATTTACATTATATGTATACAAGATGTGTTTCTGTAATCTGTCCCAACCTTCCCTTTTTGGCAGACCACATCATTGACTACTTTTTCATCATAGCGAAGTAGTGAGATATAGGCGAAGTAGTGAGATATATATCAGGCAACTCTTGACTGCCGTGCAAGGTTACTGCATCCGACTAGCCCCACGTTTGCATTTTTCGTGTTATTGCTTGGCTTTTTGCGAATATTTGAGCACTTGGAATATTTGAAGTGCAGTTGAGCGGTGTTACACTGTAAATACACCAATCATGGCAAAATCTTCAAAGTTAAATAGACATAGTACCCTCACATTGAGTCTTCAGTTTTTAAGTTGGAATGCTTGTTACACTAGCTTTTATGCTAGAAGCATAGTAAATTTTAAAATATATTTTACAGGCTATAGCTTGCATTGTACAGAAAGACAAATTCTGCTACTATTCAGTGTCTTCCATTTTCATTTCAACCATAAATAATGACATTCCCGCGTGTCTTGTTTCAGTTTAAAAAAAAATATTTTGCAGTTTACTTGGGTCATGACAAATATGCTCATTTTTATTTATAATATGTGATATATAGTACTTGAATTGGATTGAAAATTATTCGACCAGGTCACCGATTACTTTGAATTCGCTTCGAACCTAAAAATTGCTATTCGTACAAGCCTAGTTATTGTCATTGGTAAAGTTTAACATGCACTTTTTTTTTCCCTGTGTGCATGTGCCCTTTCCAATATGTTTACATCATCAAACTGCCATCGCATGCAGGGGACCTCATCAAGTCTAATGACAAGATCTTGGTGGTTCGAGGGGGCCAGGGAGGCAACCCCAGGAACCAGTACCACGGACAGAAGGGCGAGGTCGACAACATCACCCTCAACCTAAAGCTCATCGCAGATGTGGGCTTTGTGGGGTGAGGAGTCTTGCCGTCGCAGCTCGGCATTCAAAGTTCACTGAACATTAGTGTGTAATACTCATGTTGTACCCAAGCACCCAATATTCCGTTCAATTGATTTGCTCTACATGTATTCTTATTCATCTGGGTCATTCCATGCCGAACATCCCAGCCATTTTGGCAACTATCTCAAATGCATTCAAAAAGAATCGCGCTGATTTACTGCATTGAAAACAGTGAACTGCTAGAATATTTCGGAGAGAAAAATTTTTTAAGAGGGAAGCTCCTTAAGGTGTGGATAGGTCGTCACCGATATATGAAGTACGTAGTCACCTCGTTTCACGATTCGCCGCTAGGTAATAGTTGTTGGTGGAATAAACCAATACAGATGTTATAAAACAGATGGAGTGCATGTAGTTTTATGATGAACAAGCAAAAGAAAACGTTATACTAACGCTAGAGGGTGCTTTCGTTTGAAGTTCCTTATGCCGTGGGTCGTGCGTCGGTGATTTATGAAGTAGTAGTAGTAGTAGGTAGCCACCTCTAGTTTAGTTTTTGGAATGTTCGCTGGATAGTGGTACGTCTATATGATGAATGTATAATGAAAAGATGCGAGATTGCGGTACTTGGAGTGTTCACTAGATGGACGGACGGGCAGACACGAGCATGGATGAACGCGCAGACAGACGGACGGACAGACAGATGCACCTATGGACGCACGCAGGGGTGGACGCACAGACGAACGCAGGGGCAGACGTACAGACGCACGGAAGTGCGGACAGACTGATGGACGCTTTGCCCCACTCATCATCATTTAGTTCGTGGATATGCTGTGATTTTTTCGGTCACGGGGCTGCCTTCTGAACTTGCCGGAGTGTCATTTGGGTGCTGTTTGTGGAAAAGTTTATTTTGGAAGTACCGTTTCTTTCTATACCAAATTTGGTCTGCACGTTAAGTAAAGGTGCTTTTGTAAGGTGTTTGAAGCTCAGTAATATTTGTGCAATTTTACTGGCACATACACTTTCAAGGATTTAGCCAAAATATGTTATATTTGCATTTTTTTCTATTGCAATACTGCACTTTGTACGAATATCTGAATAGTGAATACTTCCCCCATAGAAGGTATATTTAGAGAAAAAAATATTTTTAGACCTTTCAAGGTGCTAAACTTTATGAGAGAAAAAATCACAAATGTCGCGATATTGTCATTTTTGTTCGTATTGAGACACAATTTGCACCATGCGGGGCTCCAATTAAAAATCACCATTATACCTAAATCAAAAGCAAGTAACCAGTTCTTTCCATATGGCAAATCTTATCATTACATTTTTTGTTTAAGGAAGATGATAATTTCTGAACTTTCCCATTGGCGCCTATCTTCCCATTTGGTCGTACGACAGCTGCCGCCTTGAAATTCTTCGTTGCCGTCAATGCGAAAGCTCAAGCCATTCATCTCTGTCCTTGGTTGATCAAGATCATCAGGCGCATGGTCTCGGCGCTGAAGATGCCCACAACAGCCAGCCCACTGAACAGGCGTTGTCTCTTTGTTCTCATTATTATAATGGGGCAGTTGATGAAAACGAAATTCTACGTCTTCGATTCCTCGTCAACGGCACCACCAACGTGAAGCCGCGGTAAGTGCCACTTGAGGATGGCATCCAGGCCTTGTCGGCACCTGATCACCTGCTACCACTGCTACCACCATTCGGGGATGACGTCTAGGCCTCGTCAGCCGCTCCTGACTACTGCACCCATACCTGTCTACGGCATGGGACACCGTTCATGCTTCTTCGGCCATGGATCCCACCATTGTGAGTTTCGGGACGGCTGCATACTCCACTTTCAGGATCGAGGACATTGCTGCCGCACTGATTGCTGCGATGACGACATATACCGCTGCCGTCGCCAAGAGCTGCTCGGGCGGTTCACTCAACGAGGCAGCACAGATCATGCGCGCTGCCACACACCTGTCACAACAACTGGCCAGCTTGGCGTCGCCTTCGTGCATGTCCTGTGATGCCCCGGTGAGTACCGGGGCCCCCACAGGTATGTTCAGGAATACCGTCCAGGGCTCATCGAAAGCCTCATCTGCTAATGACGTGAAGCACATGCGTGCACTCAAGCAACTATCGCAGCAGCTTGACCGCTTGGTATCGTCGAACTTCGGGTGCTTGCCTGCCGCTGTGCTTCTGTCAGCTGTTTGGGCAGTGATAATGTTCTGAGGCTTTCAGGACGTCTTCGAGTGGGTTTCAACCATCAACTCACTTGGCATCTATCAGGGCTGGCCGGAGCATGGGAAATGGCTGGTGGCTATCGACCACCTTTGCGGTGCCGCTAAGGCATGGCATGCTTAAGAAGGCATCCGGTAGCAATTGTGGTCGGAGTGGTGCGCTAAGTTAACTAGCCTTTTCCGCCTAATTTTTATGCTTGCGACCCCTTTTCTACTGAACAAGTCTCTACCACCCAGGAGAGCTGCGAGACGCACAAATACGATAGCGCAGCTCAGGCTTCCATCAACGTGCCCTCTCACGAAGACTGGGATCGTGAGGGGCACCATCCTGATGCGGTAGCTGTACCCTGTACCAACGTGCCCCCTCTCAGACGTCAAGCTCCACTGGTGCACCAGCTCGATGGGCCATCGGAGTCCTCGAGTCCCACAACAAAATGCTTCCCCGGCTGCCTTTAAGTCGACGTTGAACGCTGAACCTGTACTCCGCCTCTTTGCCGGTATTCGACGTCATAACACCATCGCAAGAGGCCGAGGTCGTTCTTCAGACAGTGAAGTTTGACAAGCCGGCTTTAAATTTACCTTCACTGAGGCATGTGCAGATGCCAGATCCCCCATGCTTGACAGCCCTACAGTGAAGGTGCTGGTAGAGCCCAAAGCACTGAGCCCTCCCACGGTGGTCTAGGGGCTAAGGTACTCGGCTGCTGACCCGCAGGGCGCGGGTTCGAATCCCGGCTGCGGCGGCTGCATTTTCGTTGGAGGCGAAAATGCTGTAGGCTCGTGTGCTCAGATTTGGGTGCACGTTAAAAAACCCCAGGTGGTCGAAATTTCCGGAGCCCTTCACTACGGCGTCTCTTATAATCATATGATGGTTTTGGGACATTGAACTTCACATATCAATCAAGCCCAAAGCACCGATGCATAGGCTTGCTGACTAAAATCATGAGGGACACGACCTCGGCGCTGAAGATAGACACAGTAGCCGTCACAACGAAAGTTTCATTGAATCTCTTGAACCACGCAAGACCACCCACAAGCCCCAGCCAGAAAAAAATGATCTCTGTCATTCATGGCCTCTGGCATGTGAGCTCGTTCCCCAGAACCACCACTTCATTCAGACAGCCACTGTATTGCCTTCAGGCCGCATAGACAACATTGAACGTTCTTGCACAGCATCTGTCGCTGATCGACCGGGCATTGACAAGTTCAGAGGGAGAAGCACCACAACCGAGGTACCTTTGGGTACCTGTGTCAAATTTGGCGGGATGTGCAGAAAAGTCCAAGCTCGTTCGCGTCCTTCCTCCAGTCAGTATGTATAGACTCCTGGTGTAAACGTGAAAGAAAAGCACAAACTAGATCATACGTGCGACCACAAACTGCATGCGGCCAGGTCAACAGTGCGACCACACTGATGCAGTCAGTGCCACAAACCAGAAACATCGCCGTTGGTAGCATTCCAAGCCAGTTCATAGCACGTCCGAAACCTGCGAGCACTACGAAATAGCCAGTGCCGCCCACCAGACACACTTATGGTGAATCCGCGAGCCAAGTTGCTGCATGGCCAAGACAGACCACTGGGATGCAGCCAGCCCCACCCACCAAAACTTGATGTACTTGCAGTCATGGCCAAGTATAACGACAAAGATTGACATCGAGGTTCTGGCGTGCAAAAGTTGGCTCGAAGCAGAAGAGAAAGACAAAGGACAATAAGAACAGCTGGCGCAGCATACCGCCGTTGTATCTTACTTCTTGTTGTCACAATATGAAGGTAAAAGCAAGCGAGCAAGCTTCTCCCACCATCCGGCTGCTTTCGGCATCGACGCCCACAAAGCAATGTCTGGGACAACCTGTGGTGGAGGTTTCGGTGAAATGCATTAGAACTGTACTTTTTGCTACTGTCATTGGTGTCATCATCGACTGACACCAAAGAAGGAAACGCCAGTCAAACGCTGGTCAAAATGCTGTGTGTAGTTCAGCCTCTGTGATGTCATCGCATGTTGTACGAACAGCTGCGGAACAGCTCTAATGGTATGCTAGTTGCACTGAAGCAAGGCGGGCTCGCATACGTGCCCATACACCGAAAGAACAGAGGAGGAACGCTGCAGCTCAATGCACATTCGACCTTGTTCAGTACATTTCGTATGGTTCCTAAATATCCTAGCCTTACTTCGTATAAGACTCTGATTTATTGCCATCGCATTCATTAATTCGGCCTTGTGCCGAAACTGTGACTATTTTGGTTCATGAAAGACATCTGGAAACAAAAGGGCCCCCAGTGAGTTGACATTCGACTACAGCTTTTAGTTCTGACCTTGGTGTTGAATTTGGATTTATAGTCACAGTGTCAGGACCTTGATAATAAGTGTATTGTTCAAACTTGTGTGCTTACAATCTTGTAGACGCGCTGTAAAGGAAAAATGTCTCTCAGCCCGTCGTTTCAATCAAATCTTCATGTTCTACGAAATGTCGCTTACTGGTCTTGTTACTAAAAAACCTTGCTTATAATCGTCCTCATCAATTCAGTGCCGCACTTAACCTTATGAACATGCTACACCAACAAGGCCCGTAATATACGTTAACGTGTAACTTGCCGTGCAGATAGATACAGATGAAATCGATAACATTATGTACCTGCGCCGTACACAAGCTTCCTATGGTTTCAAGCCACTTACGGCATGTGAAAATATCTAAACAATAGAGGCACAATGACTGCTAAACTAGGAAGGCAGTGTGTCCAAATATTTGGTCAAATGAGGGGGATTTCCGCATTGTAGTTTGTGGGGGTCTCGGCGAGGCGAACGAGCGCATCGCCACGCCACTCTCTTGGGGTGAACGGACACAGTTGACGCAGTCGGTACAAAGCACACAACATACATACATTTATTAACTAATTTAGACGACGATATCGTCCGCCGAATGATACATCAATTTTAATTAACATGCTACCATACAAACATAATGCAGTGACACACTAGCACATACCCAAGGCGGCGTCGCCAACGCCTGACTTTCCACGTGGGACCCCGGCGTTAAGCCCGCGGTGCCGAGCACCGGGGGGCCCACGCGACAGACAACCGTTCGCGGCAGCCGCCACGCGCAGAAGAGGCTCGCTCAACGCTCGCCCACCACCAAGGCCCGCCTTCCGCCAGGGGCCACCGCCGGCGCTACCACTCTACCAACAGTGGTACTCAAAGCGAACACAACGCCATCTATCGCCCGGCGGTGGTCACCACAGAAAGAAAGCCTTGGGGCGAGACACGTGCGTCACGCGGCGCAGACAACTTTACAGGAGGGGGTGTCAGCACCCCCACATTCCCCCAACCTTAAATCAAACCATATACCGAAATCAAAAATTAGCTACACAAGCTTTAACAAAAAAAAATGATATCGCACGACCATAATGTCCTTGCACCACGACACCGCCACTGGTCGACACTGCTGCACTGTCCGGCTCGGCTTCACCTCAGTACCGGCCCCGCAACAGCAACGTTGCCGTCGGCGCGACGATCCGTTGCTAGCGCCGACACGTCTTCCAGTTGCGACCAGCACTCGCGAGGGCGCCGGACTGCAGGCAGTTGCGCAGGTCCCAGGCATCTTCATCGCCCGACCTCACGACCGCATTCCTGGCCAACGACGCTGACGATGTGCAGGACAGCCGGCCGCGGATGACATCCCTCCCGCTGAATATATCAACAAAAAACAAAACTCGAAAGAAACAACGGAGCGCGGCCCAGGGGAGGGAGCTTCAGGCTTTTGGGCCACGTGGTACGGTGGTCAGTACTGCTAGCTAATACATCGGTGGCAGCCGAGACGCCCATCAAAAAAAACAAAAATCACTTTTCCTAACTCGTGCTCACAAGAAAAAAAAAGTGAGGGAAGCGGAGCGCAACACCTCAACGCCACGATCCACCTAGTTGTACCACGTGCGACAGGCGGCTGCGTAGAGCCTTAGGCCTAATGAGTCGCTCGGCAACAACCGGCATCCACCCAGCACCCAGCCTAGGCGCAGAAGAGGCAGCCGCAAGGAGACGTCCACTCTGTGAGGTGGCCCTATCGCTCGCCGCACACAGCAGCTTACCGAGCGATCGGCGTCCACCGCCCCGGGCGGTGTCACGACGCCTCGGCGTCGAGCCGCAATACAAGTCAGCAACGACGCCCGGCTCCCTGAGCCCAAATAGATAGAAGCTATTTACAGAAAATCGGACCACCCACGAGGCTTCCGCACTCACTCGCTTCGGGCCTGGCCTACAAACCACATGCTCTAGGCCTTGTTCACCCCAGGATGCGGACCGCATGGCTCTCGTCCTAATTCAACAACTTTTTGAAAACTAACAACAAAAATAACAACACTTGCGAGCAAAAAAAATAGAAAGTCAACCTGCCGACAAATTGAAACACGTTACAAAACCAATCTCCTCGCTTCTCAACAAAGCACACCACCGACGCTAGCAAAGAAGTCCCCCCTAAGCCTACTCTACTCCGGCTCTAACAAAACCCCTGTACCGAACCGCAAAAACTGTCGTCCGATACCCCAAGAGCTCCACGTTGGGCAGCCAGTGTGGGGGTCTCGGCACGGCGAACGCGCGCCTCGCCACGCCACGCTCTTGGAGTGAACGGACACAGTGGACACGGTCGGTACAAAGCACACAACATACATACATTTATTAACTAATTTAGACGACGATATCGTCCGCCGAATGATACATCAATTTTAATTAACATGCTACCATACAAACATAATGCAGTGACACACTAGCACATACCCAAGGCGGCGTCGCCAACGCCTGACTTTCCACGTGGGACCCCGGCGCTAAGCCCGCGGTGCCGAGCACCGGGGGGCCCACGCGACAGACAACCGTTCGCGGCAGCCGCCACGCGCAGAAGAGGCTCGCTCAACGCTCGCCCACCGCCAAGGCCCGCCTTCCGCCAGGGGCCACCGCCGGCGCTACCACTCTACCAACAGTGGTACTCAAAGCGAACACAACGCCATCTATCGCCCGGCGGTGGTCACCACAGAAAGAAAGCCTTGGGGCGAGACACGTGCGTCACGCGGCGCAGACAACTTTACAGGAGGGGGTGTCAGCACCCCCACAAGTTTTATGCAAATAGCCTTATTTTCTGGCTTACCAACCCATTTGTGTTTACATAGACTGTACAATTGAAGTGTGTTCACTCTTACCGTCATATTTTTGCAGTTTCCCTAATGCCGGCAAATCAACACTGCTGAGGGCACTGTCGAGAGCAGCACCCAAGGTTGCCAACTACCCTTGTAAGTATATCGGCTGTGACTCCTGTCGCACATGTTCTAAATAGCGATATGCCCAAAATGACCTTTAGAAAATTATAAATCAAACTCATGAATGTAACTATTAAAGGCCAACTTCGGCGATTTTTCGAGATCATTGGACCTTAATGAAATTCAGTGTTTGCATTCATTTTTGCATTTACCCCGCTTATGCCAAATTGCAGGCTGGAGAATTTAGCAGGTTGTTTCGAAATAATTTTATAGATTGGCCCCGAAACGCTCACTTGACTTGCCAGAATTATTGGCAACATTGTGTGTGTGATGTCAAGCTCTGCAAGGCAACAGAAGTGACGGAACTTAGGTGTGACTGTAGCGTCTGCTGTGGATTGGGTCTTTGGCCGGCACATCTTTGTTTGAGCGTGTGATTTCTTTTCCTATGTGGGTGGGTGTGTGATGGGTGGCGAGTGGTTTGTGTTGTGGGTCACATACGATAACAGTCCCTAAACACTCACAACTGATGACTGCACTTCGTCTCGATAGTGGGGTGTGTTAGCTAGCGCTGCCAGGATACCGCACGGAAAGTGCTGTTAATATCATGCCCGTTAAAGAGTGCACATGCACGAGCTTCTACGTACTGAAACACTTTTCGTAACGAATGCCGGATCTACTGTGACTGCATCTGTCGGTATATGGTAAGCTGCGCATCGTGAGAAAGGTACTTACGCGGCTCATGTTAATAATCAATCTCAAATAAGTCATACTGCGCTCCTCAAACTTATGCTCTCTTTCGATGATAATATTAATGGTCTCAGTTTGACGATGAATTTTTTGACGTGAGCCGCAGGTACATCGCTGCAGTCACAAACTTGGCCAGCCTGGCAAGTGGTGCCATCTGTTGGCGTTACGTGCAACCAGGCAAGCAGATACAAAAATCTGTTCCGCTTTATCGAAGAGGAATGGCAATGCTCATGGACCTCCAAATGCGACCTAATTGTAGCTGTCATTGTCTAACAGCTCCATGAAGCTTGTGCATCTGGAACAATCAATCACAGCTGGGTGGGTGTCTGGGCTCCCCAGCTTTCGAAGTTTTCGTACTCGGCACTGGTGCAACCGGCATGCCTTGCACGATATCCCGTCCTTACCAAGCAGTGCGTCATACGTAGACAGTGCACTCCGTTGGGTTAGGTTTCAATATTACGGCTTTTTGCTTATTTAAAATGATTTTCGAGGTGAGCATTTCAGCTATAAGGCACGTGACAAGAGTGTCTCGGGAAGGCAGGAACACAATTACTCTGACATGGTAAAAAAATTGCCGGAGTTGGCTTTTCAGTCTTACTTATAGAGGATAGTATTTGAGACAAATCAGAACCTAAAATAAAGATACTATGAATGAAAATACCTGCCATCTTCACACAAATTTTACATTGAGGAGGAAGTACTTTGCTGCATGTAAAGTTCCAATGGAAATATTAATGAATACTCATTAGTTATAGCTTTTTAATTATTTGTATGACGACAGTTTTTGATACAGAAAAGTTGTAGGACATGACAATTTATCGCATATCTCTTTTTGATTAATCCCAAAAAATGCATGAATTTCAGAATATGAGTAATCAAAATTGAAGGCCCTGATCCAAGAGATATCAAAACTGAGTGCACGGGTTGCTCAGAAAATACAGCAGCTGGGTTTCAACACACCGCGAGTTCACATGGCGAAATTTGAAAAAAGGCATTGCGAAGCAGAATCTGGTCAGGGAAACTTGAAATTGTCTGTACTGAACAAGAAGACTACTTATTCTTTGTGTTTATTGATTAGTACTTCTTCGGTTTTTTCCTTGAACTCTAAATAAGCATGAAGAACTTTTTTACTTGTCTGTGAGAAGAAGAACGACAGTGGCCGTCTCTTTTATACTGGACAGCAAAAAAAGAAAAAAAAAGTTGAAGTTAAGTTTTATTTGGTGCAGAGTTTGTTAAACACAGAGCCTCACCCACAAAGAATAAGTAGTGCGATTGTGTGTTTGAGACGGCTGGTCATTTTTCTGGCCACGTTAAGCTGTGGTGCACTACTTTTTTTTTTTTTTCAAAGTTAGCCGTGTGATGTTCCAGGATTACGTAACTTAGCAGAGGCATTTTCTGGGCACCCGGTGCGCTCAGATTTGATATTGCGTAAATCAGAGTCTTCAGTTTCCATGTATAATACCTGTATTTAAGTGTATTCTTGGGCATTTCTAGAAAGTGAATATGCCATGAATTCTCACGTCCTATAACTTTTTTTCGTATTGTGATGATGGAACGCATTTATTTACGCAATGGAATGATCGTGAGAGGTAGAGCTCAGAGCCAGAGACAGGAGATCCAGCTGCTCGTAAGCCAGTCCCTCTTCGACCTCGTCCTCTTCGTGCGCCCATGACTCGTGCGCCCATGACTCGCCCACTGGGCGAGTCAGTAGGAAGGTTGACGATGATACGGCTTGAGGCGTGTGACGTGTATCAATATAAGCAACTGCCCTTACGCTTTATGTGCCGCAAAGTATTTTCACATTGACATAGACCTGGTGTGTGAAGGTGGCGGGTTTCCGACTGGCATAACATTTGTATAAAATATCTGTATTGTCCAAAAAAAAAAAAAGAACACCTCATATATCATGCTCCTTCATCTACAAAGCACCTTCATGGAACCAGCTTTGTGCTTAGAAATGATTCATACTAAAGCTGTGCGAATAGCAAAATCATGGGCATGAAGCGAATTAAAAAATTGAAGTGTAAATGTAACTAAATTGAGTATTTTTCGAATATCTTTAGAATATTTATCTAATACTTTGATGCGAAATTTCAGAAAAATGTTGGAGATGATACCTAAGCATATTCTTATGAGATAACAACTTGAAAGTGTTTCTCTTGGCTAGGTTGACGAAATTCTGTTGGGAGTGGTGTTTCATAGTTGCCTTCTGAAAAATGAGGCAATGCAGAGGCTGAATTGTCTTTATGTGCATGATTTGGTGCAACCAAAGTGTTGCCCGAATTTCAGGTTCCAAACACCAATAATTGAGCCTCCACCTCTGTCACATCTTTTATCCCCGCGTTGGAACCAGCGATTTCTCGAGTCAATACATTTGAGACTCTAGCAAAGCTTGAAAGGCAGCTTT
This sequence comes from Rhipicephalus annulatus, assembly GCA_013436015.1. NCBI lineage: Eukaryota > Metazoa > Arthropoda > Arachnida > Ixodida > Ixodidae > Rhipicephalus > Rhipicephalus annulatus. The sequence continues at coordinate 584,771 of WOVY01009815.1, read as the reverse complement.
GACATAATACGCAAATGTGATGGGGTGAAACATATTCAAAATTTGAAGGAAAACTGTCAGTAGGACATTGACAGTAACAGTGGAATCTCGATGATACGAATTTCACGGGGTCACGAAAAATATTCGTATTAGCCGAAATTCGTATCATCGAAACAAATAAAACTAGCTGAATTAACAAAGAGTCAGACGTGAACTCATCCAGGCACAAGTACGTAAAAAGCATTTATTTACTTGCCTCGGGTGGGTGGCGCACTGGTCAAGAAAAAGAAGAATCTTCCGATTCTTACAAGCCATCCTCCTGTCCAGGAGTGACAAAAACTCTTCAAACAACGCCGCCGTCATCCACGCCTTTTTGTTTGCGCGATAGACGGACGGCCAACGACTCTTGCGCTTGAAGCACCGGGGCTTTTGGAACTTTCAGACAACGGTCAGCTTAAGCTTTTCCGATCCGTCGGCGTTACAGCACAAGAGCACAGTAATACGCTCTTTGCTTTTTTTGTCTCCTCTGCATGCTTCGCCTTTTAAACGGAGGCTCTTTTCGGGTTGCAGGTTAAAAAAGAGACCTGCCTCATCAGCATTAAAAACATCACGAGGCTCATACTCTGCAATGAGTGACGGCAGCTCCTCTAACCAGTCGCTGACAACTGCCTCGTCAGCTTTTTTCGCTTCGCAGTAGACGCTTTTGTAAACGAGAGCGTGCCTAGTCTTAAAGCGCTGCAGCCACCCACCTCAGGCCTGAAATCCGTCGATATGCAGAGCAAGTGCAAACTCGTCGGCTTTCTCCCGCAAAACTTTGCCATCGATATTCACGCCAGCTGCGGTTACCTCTTTAAACCAAGTCAGGAGAGTCTCTTAAGGTTTCACGTGCTGAGCGGTCTTCGCTTGCTTTGCCTTGACGTTGAACGAAAGCACGTTTTTCATTATGGTCTCTCGCTGTCCAACAACTGTGCTCAGTGTTGACGTTGCAAGGCCTAGCTCTTTATCCAACTCCGTCCGCTTTCTCTTAGGATCCTCATCGACCTTTCGAAGGATGTCTAATTTCTCCTTAAAGTTCTTAAAGGAGAGCGCTTTTCGCTTGCGAGACATAGCTCGTTGCGACTAGGCAAAATGTCGCAAACACAAAGAACGCGGCCCGAAGCACAGCACTACAGCCACTCCGTTCAACGCCACGCAGAAAAAGAGGGAAAGCACAACAGCAACAAAAGCGTCACCGCCCCACTTGACCCGCGCAGTCCGCCGCGTCGTCGCGTCCTCGCCGCCGCACCCAAAAAGAGAGAAAGGAAACAGTGGCCAGCGCCATCTCTAAACCTAAACCGAAATCAAAGGGCGCAAGTGGTCTCTGAGGTCTCCGATATTGCGCACGCCGCGCGCCGATGTTGGAGGCCGCTACGCGCTGCTGGCAGGCATCGTTGGCAAAATGCCAAACCGGCGGTGCAGCGCGCATTCCGGCGCGCGGCTGAGCGCTGTTCCATTTCGCGGCCGTCAGTGGGGCGGCTTTCATTCGTATCAAACGACGCGGGCAGGAAATCGATTCGTAACAAACGTACTCTAGCGCATTGCAAAGTAATGGGGCTCGGCAGGGACCACAGAAAAATTCGTATCATCCAGAAATTCTTATTAGCCGTGATCGTATCATCGAGATTCCACTGTATTTGTATTTGATATCGCCTAGAACACTGTTCAAATAGTTTGCAATGTAAAATTCCCGTGTGAATGGAATTGAATAGCGAACACTGTACGAAAAATATTGAAAATCTCGAACATTCATGCACCTCTGCTTAGGCCTTGCCTAGCTTCTTTATACGGGTGGTTATGTGGTCATTCTTCGTGCTCTCTTGTGGCTTGAACGCATGGGATACTACCTTGCACAAGCAGTTGGTCATATTCAATGTTGTTGTACTGGCTAAATCTTCTAAGCAAATCAGGATTTGTCTGCAAGCTATTTAGGATAGAGGTCAATAGTGTCCCTTAGTCTTTTGAAAGTCATCGACTGCTCCCTATCTGTTGAACTATACCACTTAGGCCACTGTCAACATAGAGTATGTAATTAAGATGCATTCGTGGACTACCAGCCAGCAGGGTTGGTGAGCCAGCTAAATATCTTTACAGCCGAACCCCGCTAAATGAACGCCGCTTCAGCGAAATTCTCGCTACAATGAAAAATTGTTGGTCCCCGTCAGCACTCCATAGGCGCCAGTGCAGTGGCTCGATAGCCATGGCAGTGAGACTGCCCTGCTTTTGTCTCTAGCTTGCTTATGAGCCACAGACAATCCAAAGCTGGAGCCTAATATCCTACACGCTGCTGCTGGGTGAAATCACAGAATGGTGCCTTTTCGATGCCACTGCTGTAAATTATTTTTGCACTTGGCCACTCTGGTCACAGTAGCTGTTCGTCCCCGTTATCAACAAGATAAGCTAGCAGCTACTAGTAGATGATAAAAATATAATATAATAAGGCATAAGTCACCGCTCCACATACCACGGCCGCTTGTGTTAGTGTGTTAGTGCAACTGCTAGGTTCATTCAGGGAAGCTGTTGTGGCCGTTAATTTAGTGTGCTTTTCAACATGGTGTCACTATGCATGTGTGATAATTGCATTTAGACACTGCTCTGGACGTGAGAGCAACGCGTCTAGACGCTGTCAAAAAAAAAAAAAGGCAATAGCTGACATTTTTCGAATGTTGGCAATAAAAGTCCTTCGTTTTGCTAGCTCAGGTCAGCTTTTTTTTTTAATTTCACTACTTCAGAAATTTTTTCCACGCCCCATCACTTTCGTTGTAGCGGGGATCGACTTTATAACAATGTCAATAAAATTGGAAATGTACTTCATATTATGAAAACATGCTTGTTCCAAAATATTATTTTATCCAAAGTATATATATATGGATTCTCATTAAAACAAGAGGAGCTACAGAATTGTAGGAATGATAGGGCTGTACATAAAAAAAAACTTCAATTATGGGCACAACTATACAGAACTTTCCAATCAATCTAATCCTTGGGGCCACCTAGGCCCAGGCTACGAATTTGCCGGAGCTTTTAATAAAGTTGTTACCACCACCACTTAGATCTAACAGCCACATTTTAATGCAGTAAGGGGTTTGCAACAGTAACTTCCTTATAAAAGATTTACGTTAACTAGACTGGGCCTTTATTGGGACACTCACTTTTATATATTTGCTATACTGCTAGACATTATCTCAGGCAACTTGAACATGGAAAATTCAATTTTATTTATGTGTGTGCACTTTCCAGGCACCAATGTAGAGAGGTTGCTTTTTTTATTCATTCCTGATTTATTCACATGAGTACTAGATATTACAGGAAAGAAATTTCTGTATATTGATGCTTGTAAACCATTAGCTGTAAAAAGCAGGTTTATTATGCTACCGATAGCAGTCTTACACAGCGTGAAGCAGTGGAAATATTACAATTCATCGGTGCAAATGACAATTTAATGCAAATGACTAAAATGTTGTCTTCTCATTTTTTTAGTCACTACCATCAGCCCGAACATTGGAGTTATGGAATATGCTGACCACCGGCAGGTAAGTTACTGTCAGGTCATCTGTTGCCATGCATTTGAGTACGTAGATCTTATAGACTTATTTATTTATTATATTTGATTATTTATTTACATAAGGGGTAAGGAGGTAACCGAGTCATACAACATTTTGCTTCTTAGCCTAAAGCCATGTGTTAAGTTGTGGATGCAGTGGCTGAGTTTCAATACAGTCTGAATGAAAACTTGACCTTATTTTCTGAGTTTGACGTATGCTGGAGTCTCCCATTACAGTTCCCTTCATAATGAAATCTTGTTTTTCGCGCACAACCCACAAATTGAGATCTACATCTTTCATCACATTTTTTTGTATATGCTTGCTCTGACGAAATTGCCTTTTCCAAGCAAAGCATGAAAATCAAGCATTTCAGTGAAATGCTGGCGTATTTGAGCATGGAGGTATTTTTAATTCATAGTGTTAAAAATATTATCGAGTCAGAATACTGCGTGAGTCTTTGTTGGTCTGTGTGTACATTGAACACTCTTTGTGTGGCCTGCAAGTTGAACTTGGAGCCGCTTTTATAAACTGTTATTCTGCATTTTTGCAAGTAAAAGAAATAAAAAAAAACCTTAGGCCATCTTTTCGGTTTGAAAGCCCATGCTTTTGACCAGTTCATTACTTCTTTACTTTTTGTATATGTTGTCCTCTCTCAGACTACTGTAAAATTGATGGCTGTAGCATTTGTTTCTTCAATTGGAATATATTTGCCAGGTTATCGCTTTTACTTGTGAATACTTCCATTGAAAAATGTCTTTTCGTGAAAGCTTGTGGGAATATAACCATTTTGGTTAAAAGGCTAATTGATATAAATGTTTTCAACAAACACTGCATTTCCGAAATTCGCTAGAATCCTTGATGCTGCAGGCAAGGCATTGAATTTAAAAAACAAACAAGAAACTAGTAACAATAAAATATTTCATGTGTGGTATCCAGTTGTTTTTTTTTTCAGTAAGATCTTATTCAGTTATTTTTATGCAAAAAGGTATGTGTGTTCGTATATTTTGAAATTTTTAATATATTCAAATAATGTTTGCAATTTGATTGGTCTCACTTTGAAATTTTCAAACTATTCGAACGTGCCAAAAAATAGTCGTGAAATTGGCTGGTGCCCCTTCAGACTTACAATATGCTTCACCCCATGACTCTTTTTTTTGCTGCGGCAAAGCTGCCTTTCAAGCACTGTTACAGTTGCAAGTGTATTGCATCAAGAAAATCCTGGTTTCAACATAGAGATAATAGGTTTGGCTGTGATGGGAGCTCAGTCATAGATGTTTCGAACCAGAAATTTAGGCAAGAAGTCCAAAAAATTGAATGCCGAAGATTTTTAGCATCCGGAATTTTAGATGTTTGTATATATATAACGATGTCTTCGGGGAAGATTTGAGCTCCGAATTGGAAGTGCACACACCCTTGTCTATGACATCAATTAGCCTACTGTACAAAGAGAAGTAGTGGCTGAGAAAATGGCACATTTTGTCATTCAAGAGTAATGCGTTGTTGGCAACACTTTAGTTGTGCCAAGTCATGTACGTAAATATAATTCACGCTTTGCATTTGCTCATTCTTGTTAAGATAGCTATGAAACGCCAACTCGCCAGCACTTCATCAACCTAGCCAAAAGAAATACGTTCATGCTACTATCTCAAGAATATGCTAAAAATTCTCTCCAATTTTTTTTTCTCCAATTTCACTTTGAAGTATTCGAAAAATATTGCTCGAAATATAAAAAAAAAATTCCATTAGATTCGCACCCGCACTTAACTATTTTATTTTAATTTGCTTTGAACCCAAGATATTGCTGTTCGCACAACTCTACAGAAAAGACAATGCACGTGCTGCAGACATTCCGGACTGTTAAGAAACGTCTCTTTGACGTTTCACACGAAATCAGCATGAAATTCCAGCACAGGAACAGAGGGAAACATGATTATAGCCATTCAAGTTGTGAAGTTACGCGTTTGATTTGCAGACCGCCTGCTCGCGTGGCAGTTGAGGGCATTGCTTTGCCGTGCTTGTGACAGATGGCGCCACATGCTTTTCAATGTGGCAGTAAGCACTGAGCTCGCTGTGTTCTGGTGTATAAGCAGGGGACCTCGTATGCATTTTCCTATGCCCCGTATTTTACTGTAGGCATACTAGTGACTCTTATACCCATTTGTCTCTTATATTGTCACGGGGTCGTGATGTGGACGAATGGAGCACACTGCGAGTCGAACAATAAATTGTTTATTTGGGCGAACCTGTGCCCAGTAAACAGGAAGTCGGACTACAGTAGCAGTCTTGGACTGATAGCGGCAATCGGAGCGTCGGCCGTCGATCAACTATAGACAAGCGGCGGAGTGCGTCGGCATTTATACTCTTGCCTTCGAATGTTCTAGCGTTATTGCTGGCGGTGACGTAGGTTTCAGAATAATCTGTACAGTTCGCGGAGTGGGTGTGATGTTATTGAAATTATCGACTACAGTCCTGAAGCTTCTCGAAAAGTTGCAGGCACGGTTTGCGCTGAGAATTGTGTAATGTATCGGGGTGATAACAAAACTTGAGAAATGGAACGTGGCAATATCAATGTCTCTTATTAAGGGGCTCGACTGTATCTGAAATCCACTGTACATACACAAGGCACGCCAATATATTTATATATTCCCTTTTGAAATTGCCCTTGCAGAACATTAAACTTTAGTGAAATATAGATGAGCGAACAGAAAGAGCATGGACATTTAGAAGTCATAATAAAGCAGAGAGCTTATTCTAGCAGCACGTTATAAACAACGTATTTCAGTGACCAGACCGGGAAAAAAAAGCAGTAAAGGGACCTAGCTAATGAGCAGGATATTATTTGCAAGCTATTTGGGGAGCAGTAAATTTTATTAACGATAATGTTGAGATTGACGCAGTTGGAGGTAGCCACTGCGGTCACAGCACATAACGAACCGTTGTTTTACATGTAAAAACACATGTGTTTAGACATATATCTCGACTCTATGGCAGATCTCCCTTGCCGACCTGCCAGGGCTGATTGAAGGTGCTCACCGCAACTTTGGTTTGGGCCACAAGTTTCTCAAGCACGTTGAGCGTACCAGCATGCTGCTTTTCATTGTCGACATCAATGGTTTTCGTCTCAACAATACATCGTTGCACCGGAGTGCCTACGAAACGGTTATGTCCTTGAACAAGGTCAGAAGCTTTCCTGTTTTGCTGCAGTTTCTAACGTTCCCGTTTCTTTCTCATTCATGTTCCTGATACATTTTTTTTTTTAAAGATGTACACCATGATAAAACAAAGTCGATGAAATTGGCAATTTACTTCATTTACTTAAACAATGTTATTCTTGGGTTAACTTCTCATTGAAGTATATAGTTCCCCATAGACTCAGTTTTCATACAGGATATTCAGATCAGTGTTTTCGTTCCTACTATTACTATGCATACTAATTAACATAGTAAGCCATATAGGCTCAATTTCGATAATATTGGGGCATTTCCAAAACAGGCTGACTAGCATTTCCTCACGCTCAGCCCCACCAACCTAGCAGGATTTATGCAGTGCTGAAGGTGGGGGATCACTCTATCTCTGAAATGGAGAAAGTTGCAAGTGGTTAGTGAAGTGAAGGATTGCATTGTTCAGGTCTTTCTCAAATACTAAATTAACTTTGGTAATAAATTTACAAAGGGCACATGTTCATTACAAGGAGTTTTCCTGAGTGGCTCAGTGGCTTCAAGTTTGTTCACCATACTTTTTTTTCTTGCTTTTTTGTGTGCAACCTTGTTCTCTTTTATGCGAAAATGATATCTAGAGCTGTTGCACCGTCTCAGGGTACAGTTTTCCTAACACTGTGCAGTGGAAGTCACGCTTATTATAGGTAATCTCGCGTAGTTGAGATGTGTGCACGGAGTACTTCCGTCTTTTCCGCACCACAGTTTTTTACGCTTTCAGGAATTGGAACTGTACAAAGAAGACCTCCTCTCTAAGCCAGCGATTTTGGCTGTGAACAAGATGGACACCGAGGGGGCTAAGGAGAAGTATGAAGAACTTTTGGAGCAGCTCGAGAAGCAGGACAGTGAGTTATTTGTTTATTTACAAATACCTCTTTTTGTGGGGAGTGGTAATTCTTCATTAGTTTTCACCACTGTTTGCTGTTAGGCTTTCTCGTTTAGTGCAAAGGCCTCTTGCTTTTGTGTAGCTGAGTCGCATGACACAATTTTCATTAAAAGTGCCGTGTAGCACTTTTATTAGTAGCCATGGAATGGATTCACTTAAGGACCTTATTGCCTCACGAATTCAACGCCGCAAAACATTTTAGAGTCCATCTGGTACAAGCGGAGTTGCTAAGATTTGTCGCACGGTGCAATCGCATTCTCTTTTTCTCTCGTCCCGACGGAAGTGCTTGATGCTAAGCAGGAAGAGATGGCTTGGGGGAAAAAATACATCATGCGCACCATGTAACCAGGAGCACTTTATCTCCTTTTTTTTTTCTTCAAATGCGCAGCTTTTCAGTACGATTATGCTCGCATGCACACAGACAAGTCGCGGCCTTTCACGGCGGCCCCAGTAACGACTGAATGTGCCAAAACTCAAGTCAGCCAATGGCTGATATTTGGCCTGGAGCGCAGTGATTTAGGGCCTGTAAAATCATCTCTCCAGAGAAGAGAGGGTGGTTTTCATCTGCTTTGAGAATTTATTGTGAATACCAGGCCGCGTGCTGCACTACAATATCTGGCTCACATATTCTCGGGCGTCTCGAATACCGATCGGCAGCTTTTTCTGACTTTGCTCAAAAAGTGTTGCCTGGCCTGTTTAACTCTTTTATTACTACGCCTATTCAAATCGATCACCGATGATCGACGCTTTTGGATCGTCTATTTTAGCATGTTGAATTTGTTTCCCGTGCACCCAACACTTTCTAATAGCTAGTCCAGCTACTCAACTTTCAGAATCAATTTGAATTTGCCTGTTTTGGCAACATAGTGATTTTTGACAGACCTTTGCGCGAACCAATGTGCATGTATTGTTGGAAAAGTGCACTAGGCTGGCAAACTTGACCGCAGTGCGTGCCTCTCATGATTATGCTACAGTAACATCAAAGTTCTGTAATTAAAAGAACCTTTGCGAGCCAAGTATCGAATTGAAGTGTTAGCTTCGCAATTTGACTATGTTGAGCAGTAATAATTGCCAGCTATTCAATAGACAGCCCTTCCAAGAAGTCAGGGGAAGTTTGGTCTACCAAAATATTTCCGAAGGTCTACCGCATGTGTAAAGTGTTGAGGTGGCCTTCTCTGACAGTTTCCAGCAGCCTTAGTTTTGCTTGCATCGTTATATCAGACACTGGGTCTCATCTCATGTCACTAGTCACGCCTATGATGTCGTCGTCACGCGCGCATGGGTGCGCACCAGCGCTGCAAAACACATGCGCTGCTCGAAACTGTCTTGGTATCGCATCTGAATTGAGTGAGGACGAGCTTAGAGTTCAATGATGACAGCACCTCAGCTTCAAGTCTTATGGCGCCGATGTTTTGCGTCATCCTGAGACATCCGCAGCCATTCATGGGTTTGTTTTGTTTGCATCCTCAAGTCGTCTTCTCCCCTGCGAGTGCGCGCAGCTACTGACATTTGTGTACAATCTTATAGCTACTGTGGTTACGTGCGAGATCCCCACGTCGCTGGGGCGCAGTGTAGTGGCGCCAGCTGCAGAGCTTTTCGTCACGACAAGACGGTCACAAGAACACATATTGGCCCTAACTACAGAGCAGCGCGAAACGTTTTTAAGACCGTGCGGGATATTGTTCTGTTCTTATTTATGATGTGCAAAAATGCAAAGAAATATGTTCGAATGGACATATTGGAATGCCAACCTACACGGAGTGAGGTGGCTCATGAAAAGAGGTGACGCTATGCCAAATGGCGAAGTTCATTGGACATCTCATTTATAGAAATATTTGAATACCTGAAGACTGTTATCACAAGAGAGTAAAAGTTTACTGAGAAAAGTGCACGAGTGCACTTGAGTCCCACGAAAAACCATGCAATGCTTCACTGCATGGCACGAGCAATGAAGAAGCACCTCGTTTCTGATTTTCTTCGTCTATGGGAAGAAAAACATCTCGTACAAAATAATTATTTTTTATACTGTTCCTGGGTCAATTATCTACAAAATGTATATTCCAAATTTCCTTTGTTTAGAATATGTATGCATATATAGTGTTTCTTTATCAGACCGTTTGCCAGCTGGCAAGAAACAATTGCACACTTTTCACATCTTTATTCAATCTAAAATATTTTTGTTGCTCTGTAACATATATTTTCTTTAAATAGCATTCCATTGTGCAAAGTTTGGTATGCTGCAATGCTTGCTGAAGTACTTTTGAAACTGGCGAAAACGGCTTTCTCGAGACTTATGAAAAAGAAGCTTTTTCGCGCGGTATTGAAAAAGTTGAGGAGATGCATGTCTTTCGGAACCAACTTTCTTGTTTTTGGTTGGATCTTGCTTAAAACGGGCACAGACACTAAAAATGGCCTCCTAGTGCTTCTATAAAATTTCAAGCTGATACCGCAAAAATTTGATGAGAGACAAATGATTTCTTCACTGAACCTCTGGAGAGACTGCAGAATTTATAAAATGAAGTAACAAGCTGGTAGAAGCTGTATGCGCAGCCGAATTTATCCTGAATGAAAAGGGCAGTGTTTTCTAAATTGTTCTTTTGCGACACTAAAACTTGTAGTTCACACTTTTCACAGCGACACTACAATGAGCACACTTGCAGTATTATCAAGAAACCCCGCAAAAAATTAAAAGTGAAGGAAAAAGTAAAATGGAAAAGTAGGAACACAGCCCCCGAGGCCTAAAGGAGCATTACAGCATGAACAGAACAAAAATCTGGGAAGCGTTTGCCGAGATATACGCTCCATGAGCTGAGCATGATGCCAAAAAGCAGCATTGAGTAAAAAGATTTAAGCGCCAGCTCGTTCTTTGCAATATGTTTGCTATTTTACATTGAAGCTTTGTGAAATATAAAGTTTAAAGGCAGTGAAGCGTACTATGCCATGTCTCTCCGAGGCCTGAGCTCAACGTTGTAATGTTTTTATTGGCAAGATTTGGTTTGCATTTTTTATCAAAATGGTCCAAGGAATACACGGCCTCCAAAGGGTACATAGGTTGACGAAAATATGCAACTTTGCATCCATTGTTACACCGCTATCACATCAATGTGCTGTGCAGTCTTGCTGTCATTGTCATGAGACCATTGTCATCTCTTTTGTTGTGACACACTAATTCCATTTACCAAGACCGTCTGACAATGATTTCTGTCACAATCATCAGATATGATCATCAACATCAGCGGTACATTTCAGAGCTACTTTTGCTGGTGTTTTCCTTGAATTTCTGCAGTTTACATTTAATATCGTGTAATGACCTGTCGTGCTTGTGACCCGAGGCAGAGAAGTGTTATCCAGCATGTGTTAAGCTTTTAAGTTCTCTGACTGCCATAATAACTCGAATCTAGCGCACTTTTTTTTTTCATAAAGTTAGTCTAAACGTTGCAATACTGTGGATCACTGCAGCACAAGACGGTGCATTTTATCAAGAGTGCCCTGTTATCATCCAATTTATTCACTGGCACGCTTTTTAATGATGCATGATTATGAGCATATCTAACTTATTGGTTTTCCTATGGATTTCAGCGTCTTCACTGGATGAAGACATCAGGCCATCAGTCTTCATGAGCTTTGATGAAATTATTCCCATTATTGCACGAGATGCCAAGAACACGCTCCAAGTGAAACAGAAGATTCGCACGTTCATCGACCTTTATATTGAGCAACAGAGGAGAGCTGAAGAGGTTTCATTTGAACGGAAAACAGAAGGCCAAGTTTTAATTTAGTGTAGATGTAAAAATAAAACTTTCATATGTATGGTTTAGCATTGCTGATCATGGATCTTGTCGTACAGATGGTTTTAATTATTATCTCAACAGGGGCATGGGAACGCTTGGCTTCGTGTACCGTCTCTGTATTCTGACGGCCAAGCGCTACGAATGCGATCCAGTTTATTAATGCATAACATTTAGTACAACGGCACTTCTTTCATTCAAGCTTCTTTCTTTATATATTTCGCTTGGTGATTCATTGATTACTCTTTGCAGTTCAATGTTCTCTTACGCAGCATTGCGTTATCTGTAGCCGATAGGAGATAGCCGATTTAGAAATTGACAGGCAAACATTTTGATTGTATCATGTGCTATCATTCATCTACAAGCAATTTTACCTACTGCATCCGACATAAAACTGCAGAATGCACCAATACCATGCAAATCCTTGCACTCCCATGTATCTGGTAACCACTCGCACAGCATACAACAGCTGTCATGCTTGGGTGTAGTTGCCTGAGGTAGAACTAAACAATCATATACAGTATGTAAGTCAGCGTATTTTAGCACTGCATTCAATAGATGGTATGTATTGCTGCACTTTAGCCTAAAGGTTTAGCCTCTCCAGCTAGTCTCTTCTCCAGGATCACTCTTGGTGAATGCATACCTGTGAATTTTCAGAAATTCCTAGTGAACTGAACAAGCCTAAGTACTCTCCCTATTTCTCTAATAATGTTGAGTGACCGTCCTCAAGGACAATAATAGAAGAAATTCTCAGAAACATGTACAAAAAAAAAGAAGAAAAAAGGGAGTGGGAGATAAAAATAGATTTTTCTGATCCACAAGTGCGCTTCCCTCCATTGCATATTTGTCCTATGATGGCGGTACTGGTCATGCTTCAAGACAAGACGAAATTCCATGTGCACAAGCTCAGACTTGTTTATTATGCGTGTTTATGTTAAGAGAGCATAGTATCCATTTCTCACGTTATAGCGCTAGCAAACTGCACTTGAACATGCTGTTTGCAGTAAGCGCCTAGTCATTGTTACGAGGGCAAACTGCATAGGAGGAAAGCTAGCCTTACAAGGATGAAGTTTTATTGCGGTAATAATGCTTCTAAATTTCTGAAAGCACCTCTCCTACCTCAAATGAAACCACGATGCAGTTTCGTATACTAACCTCCAGTGACACCTCTGAGCTCTTCTAATAGTTTAAGGAAACCAGACAGATACTTCTTCAGTGCAAAATTGGATGCCCTAGCACCCAATTTTTTATCATAATCAGTAGTATGTGAGCTAATCCTTGTAATTTATAAATTAAATGGTAAAATTTTAGCACATTTGGTTGAGTGCCTAATTAATAATAAAATATTTTCATATGCATGCAAGCAGAACATAGTTGTAGATACCGTATATTCAAGGACATAAGCCAACACCTGTTGTGTTCGAGGATGAGGTCACATTGTAATGTAAAATGGTCTGAGGGGTTAGTAATTGTGCAGTAAACAAAATAATCATCTGCAAATTATCAGACATGAGAAAAAGTATCAAGAATTAGGTGGTTATTGTATATTAAGAACAGGAGAGCGCCACCTTGCGGTACACCTGAAAGCACGTGTATGGCGATCAAAAGACGAGTTGGCATATGCAGATTGCTGACATTTGGTTAAAAATTCTTTAAACCAGTTTATAACAGGAGTGAATTTCAAGACGACATAACAAGACAATCATGGGGAACATTATAGGATGTTTTCACCAAGACCTAAAAACATTGTGTCACTCGGAATGTTTCAATCTAGGCTATGTGTAAGTAATGCAGAGAAAGAGGAAGTTGAGTGTCACAGGAGTAAGTTGTGTGAAAACCATGCTGGATGTGGTTGAAAAAAAATTTGCAGATGTTAGATATGTTTCGTTAATTTAGTGCAGGTGATTGTTATAGAAATCGGACAGCATTTCCGGCGATGCTAAGCTTCCTTTCTTAAAGACTGGGATGACCTGGGTCACGTGCTGGTCATGTGAAATTGAGCCACTGTGGAGCAATTCCTCAGATATGAGTGATAAAAACAGACCACACATTCAGTATTTTTAGCACTTTAGCATTAATGTGATCTGCTGCCAAGGATGGCAAATTGTTCGATGACTTTGACAGTGCCAAATGCAATAAATGCTATGTTTCACATGAGCAAATACATTTGGAAAAGGGTAGACTGGGCAAACTGTAAGGTGGTTCGTTTGTGAAAACAGACCCGAATACTGTGTTGAAACAATCGACATATTCGTACTGAAGGATCGGAAGTCCAGAACCATTATTTAGTGAAATCCTATAACACTGTAGAATTTAATTGTTTTTCAAGATCGCTTAAGGTTAGTTTGTATCATTGCTTGTAGGGTATTAGAAAAAAAATTGTGCTTAGTTTCAATGGTTAGCATGTAATATTCTTTCTCGACTGCATGCATAATACTTTCTGCCATGTGGCAGCACAATTAGCAAATTTTTTAATCATTTGAGGTAATTTTTTAATCATTTAAGGAAGTAATTCTTTTTGTTATACATAATGGTCAGAATTTGGATACGTACAGAGAAATGTATTTCTGCTTTGAAAAGCAACCACTTCGAAAATTTGGTAGAAAGCGAGACATGAAGGGGTCAAAGTATTCTGTCAATTCTCAGTTTTTGCATACATTGTTTCTTTATCATAAAGATTAAGTATTTTTAATCATTTTATGAATATTTTTAATCTTTTATGACAAAGCTCTTTTGAAGGAACAATGATAATAGTGTAAGGTAGAGGCCTGATGATATCTTCCTGCAGTTTGTAACAACCACGCACTTGATCACCAATGCCTCTAAGTACAGATATGAGTTGTCAAGTCTGCCTTTGGGTTGCATATTAGGGGGAGAGCGCGAACGCAGCCCCCACTACCAAAAATTGCATGTCCCATCTGCCCCAGTTTGGGGTAGTGGCAGGGGTCAGCACGAGCGCAGTGCAATGCCCGCGCCTCACCCTGGGGGCACCGCCATTCTGACCACAGTAGCCCCGACACCAGGTAAGTATGCCCTTCTAGCGTTCGGCACTGAGTGCGCACCGATCGCGACATCCTATGTCGCGCAAGTGTGGTGCCGAAGTCGGTGGAAGGTTTTTCTTTGTTTCTCTTGATATACGAAAGCCCTTTCAAGGAACGCGCCGAGTTTATCGATTAACTTAGGTCTATTCAATTAAATTACACTTATCTGTCACAAACGGCAAGAAATAATCAAAGTTTCAGCAAATATTGATGCAGATCTTACATAACGAGCGAGAATGATACGCCGCTAGAGGCGCCAGCGCTGTCGTCCTTTGCCGCTTCATCAAATGGAGGACGCACGTTTTTTTCTGACGCCATGTCCTAAGAATCAAGAGAAAATAAATATGGGAAGGTGATTGCAAAGAAGAAAAAAGAACATTTCGAGAGCATCAATTCATAACAAAAAACAGAAGTTAAAGAGTAAAAAAAAACCTCCGTCCGTTTTTGCCTTTTCAAGGTCAATTTGAAGCATGGCAACATTGAGATGCATAGCGTCACAACTTTCTAGGGTTGATCGTGCTATGTTTATGTTGGTCATTATTATTCTTCCCTTTATGCCACAAGTTTGGTGGGACCCAACCAGTCTTGTCATAACTGTCTGGAGACTTCTAGACATTATTTTCATCAATATTTTATAGTCAACATTAGTTATGCTAATTGGTCTATATGCAGTAACACTTCTTAACTTCGCGGGACCTTTTGTTTTAGGTATTAAGACCGTGTGGACTCACAAGAACGATGGTGGAAGACGTTTACATTTAAAAGCCTCGTTAAATACCTCCTTCAATATAGGTGAAATTATGTGTTTGAATTCCTTGTATACTGCAGCACTCAGGCCATCAGGTCCTGGAGACTTACCATTGTTTAACTTATCAATTGCTTTTTCAACTTCTCGCTCTGTTATAGGCAATTCTAAAATTTCCTTCCTTTTGTCAAGTCTTGGCATTAATAAAATGAAATCGCTATTAAAACGATCTGCGTGCACACTGGTTGATGTGAATAACTCTTTGTAACATTCGAAAAACGCACCAGCTATTGCTTCTTTCGTGTGGTACCTTGTTTCTTTATATTCTATTTCTCTTATTTCACTTTCACAGGCATGTCTCTTCTTAGCTTCAAGAGCTCGTTTTTTTTTTTTGGTATTTCTCGCGCTACCATGTTTTCTGCTCGAGCTCGAATCAATGCTCCGCGATAACGATCTTGGTCTATCAACTATAGCTTCTGTTTAGTTACACGGGGCATACGACCCACGGCGTTAGGAGCTTCGTCTCTTAAAGAAGAACCTGTTTATGATTTGCCCAATGAATAGGTGTGGCAGTCCTAAACCACCTTTCTTTACACACCTAAATAAATTACTCCGACTGCGTTTTCCTAAGTTGAGGCCCACGTGAACACCGCGAAGACACGATGACATTTCTGCATATTTGCCCATGAAAAATGCAACACGTGCATCGCGTACCGCAGCTTCGAGACAAAGAACAAATTGGAAACCGTAAGTCTCCAGGACGCTAGTTGATTATTACCCTTTGACCTACTCACCTTCAACTAAGTTTCTCTTGCCTGTTCTTGCAATAGTTATCATTGTCTTTGTAGTGTTCTAGAGGTACCCCTAGATATTTTACAGGTGTCGTCCACCACATAACATGGCCAAAAAGTTCCGGTTCGGATGACCACTCTCGGTGCCAGAAATCCACGCTTTTTCCCCTGTTCACCCGACCACCAGTGGCCTCGCTTACACTCCTCACTGCAGTGATAGCCTCTTCAACACTTTCTTTGTCTGTGCAACAAACTGTGACATCATCCGCATTAGCCAGAATTGTAACTTCTGAAGCCCGTAACCTAAAACCATGAATGCTGCTGTTTTCACCTATTGCTAAGCATAACATTTTCATATAGATGCTGAACAAAAGAGGGCTAAGCGGACATCTCTGACGGACGGAACGCCCATGTTAATGGGGCGATATGCAGTTGCGATATGCAAAGCCACGTCATCTTTGAGAACCGCATCAACATTCACATGGTCTAGTACGGCAAGCAGCAGGACATGAGTGACACGGTCGAATGCCTTTTGGAGATCGAGCTGCAGAATCACCATACGACCTTCAGTGGCATCGCAGCACTTGAGAACGTATCGTAGTTTTTGTATATTGGTCACAATTAAGCGTCCTATAATGCCGGAATTTCGGTGAGACACAACCAATTCTTTGATGACTCCCTAAAGTCCTCGCGCCGATACTTTCATCAAGATTTTGTAGAGTCTAGTTAACGGTATAGGCAGATGAGACGAAACTAATTTCAACTTCTCAGTCTCTTCGGTATTTGTTATCACAATTGTATGAGCTTCACTAAAAGATCAAGGCAGACTATTTAGTTTATATGATTCGTGAAAAAATTCTGCAAGCAGTCCGGATAATTTACTTTTAAATTAAAATATCTTGTAAGACACAGAACTGAGGCCATCAGGCCCCGGTTCTTTACCAGGATTGAGCTTATATATGGCCTTTTCTACTTCTCTTTGTGATACCAGCAGTTCTAATGCTTCTCTTGTGTGATCGCACAACCACTGCATTCTTCTGAGAAACGACCCTTTATACACTTTCGGAACAACTGGTCTTGTAGCGAATAGTGGCTCCTAGTGTCTAAAAAAAAAAAAAACATATCCAATGCTTTTCTTGTCTGCAATCTCTACACCAATCCATTCGATAGTTTCTTTATAATTCTGCCGGTGTGGTTTGTGTGGTCATGTAAGCGCGAGTGTAACTGATTTTACCTATGCCTAATACGACGTACGAAAGCATTTGGTCTTACTCGAATGCTTATGCATTGTAATAAGATAAGCGAGTGCAACTTTCCAGAGTGCTATTTATTGTTGTCGTAACCTCATTCACAATATTAATTGCAAAGTGGGTGCCACTTTCTATTTCAAGCATATCGCAAAATGTTCTTGGCATCCTCCCAAACATGAGGACCATTAATTGGTGTGTGAATGGAGCGTTTTATAGTAAATCTGTTGTGAAAAAAAAAAGGAGGGGGGGGGGGGGGGGGGCTCTAGGCCATACATTTGTGCGCTGTTGGTAGGTGTACAACTACAGCACTGTAGTTTACTGATCATGCGAAGAGCCTTAAATGCGTTTATCTGGCCGTGGTACCACTACATAAAAATATTAGTATCACATAAACTGTGACACATCGGTACTTAAGCTGTACTTAAAACAGAGTTACTGTGCGCAGCTGTGTGCTTAGATTTAAGAACGCTTTAAAGAGCCCTGACGTTAGAAATTATCTTATACAGCATGCTTCTTATGTAATGTCATATAATTTCACTGAAAATTTCATTTTTTACACTGTCTTCAGCGTGCGTGTGGCATTGTTAGTGACCGACGGAAGGTAGAGGTCGTTTTTTCTTTCATAAAACAAGCAATCATGCTTTCTCATTAGGCCTTTGTTGTAGCACGCAATCCATCGATGAAAGCTTTCTGCTGAACTCTTATAGTATAATATTTCCATAAATTTACTGGTGGAAGAACATGTGCGTACATGTGGTAAACACAGTGTAGCGCAAAGCGCCATCCGCCTCAGAGGATTCCCGACTAGACCGATCAACTGTCCCACATTTCATGAGGAACAGAATGTCAAAAAAAAAAAAAAACGCGTATAAGGGGTTAACGGTGGTACTGAACTAATCACACAGATATGCGGGCTTTCTGCGATTCTCGCCGATTGTTTGTAGTATGCATTTGATAATGATGTAAAAAAGTAGTTCAGTCACGCTACAGCAGTGCGTAGCAGGCGGAACACATGCTAACCGCGTACAAACAACACAGCAAAGGCGTGATTTAGTGCAAAAGCGTGAAGAGAGTCATACAGGGCGAGCATCCCTATGTAAGGGAGAATAGGTTTACTTGCGCGCAATGTTAACGTTGTATAGGCGTCATGCACCGATTAAGTAGAGAAGATCGTAAATATTAACAGTAAACCGTAGTCAACGCATTTTATCCACCGACAGTCGACTCACACGGCTCAGATGCAACGAAGCGCCGCGCTGCGTGTATTTGTATACGCGCCGCCGACAGCATATCCACATATGCGCGGGGACGGTGCTGCCACCTATTGCCCCATCTCTCCGCGAATAGCCTGGGAAGGCAGCTCAATATAACTACAGGTTTTCCCGCTCAATTTAGTCCGAGCGCCAGCCAAATTAATGTATGCGCCAGTCAATTTAATCCAGCTGCCACTCAAATCAATCCAGGTGCCATTCATATTAATCCAAGTGCCACTGAAATTAGTCCATCCGTCAGCTCATTTAATCCAGAACCAGCGAATTTAATCCTGATGACATTGTGACTACAAAACGACCCAGAATTTTCGGGAATGCGTGGAGTGAATAGCTTTGGAGTGAATTCAAGAGGGAAAAACCATGAAATGAGTCACTAGCGACACAATGTGACTCGCGCGACTTCATCACGCCTATCACCCGCGTAAGCACTATTAACGCCTTCGAAATGCATATCAAAGGAAACGCCGTCCGCACAGTAATAACTTAATACCTATTAACCAGGCCAATGATCTCATCACGAGTCACTCAGGTGACGTCCTCACGCATACTACCCACGCACGCACTGTCTTAACCTTCCATCATGCATATCAAATGAAACGTCTGAAACGGCAGGAGCATGATAAAAATTGGCCAAGCCACCGGATCACAAGTGACTCAGGGGATGTCATCACCCATATCACCCGCGCACGTAATTTACTCACCTACCAACATGCATATAAAACGAAACGTCTTTGAGAGAGCAATAACGTGTTACCTATGACTCAGCCAACTGACTTGATCACTAATGACTCAGGTGACGTCATCACGCCTATCACCCATGCACGCAATGTCTAACCTGCCATCATGTATACCAAACGAAACATCTTTGAGAGGGTAATAACTTGAACGCTGTCAATCGGCCTAGTGACAGGACCACTAGTGACTCGTGTGACGTCATCGCGCCTCACACCCACGCACGCAGTGCCTAACTTGACTTCATATATATATCAAACGAAACGTCTTTGAGAGAGTAATAGCTTGAACGCTATCACTAGGCCTAGTGACGTTATCACTAGTGACCAGCGTGACGTCATCTCTTTTAAGACTCACGCAAGCCCTCTCTAATGTGCCTTCATGCATATCAAAGAAAACGTCTTTGAGAGGGTAATAACTTGAACGCTGTCACTTCGCCTAGTGACGTTATCACTAGTGACTCACGTGACGTCATAACGCCTGACACACGCACAGGGTGTCCAAACCTGTCCTCATGCATATCAAACGAAACGTTTTTGAGAGAGTAATAACTCGAACGCTGTCACTCGGCCTAGTGACGTGATCGTTAGTGACTCGCGTAACGTCATCTCGCCTGACACACACGCAAGCACTTTGTAACCTGCTTTTTGCATATCAAACAAAACGTCTTTGAGAGGGTAATAACTTGAATGCTGTCAATCGGCCTAGTGACAGGATCACTAGTGACTCGTGTGACGTCACCGCGCCTGACACCCACGCCCGCAGTGCCTATCTTGACTTCATATATATCAAACGAAACGTCTTTGAGAGAGTAATAACTTGAACGCCATCACTAGGCCTAGTGACGTTATCACTAGTGACCAGCGTGACGTCATCTCGTTTAAGACTCACGCAAGCACACTCTAATGTGCATTCATGCATATCAAACAAAACGTCTTTGAGAGAGTAATAACTTGAACGCTGTCACTTGGCCTAGTGACGTTATCACTAGTGACTCACGTGACGTCATCACGCCTATCACACACGCACACGATGTCCTAACCTGTCTTCATGCATATCAAACGAAACGTCTTTGAGAGAGTAATAACTCGAACGCTGTCACTTGGCCTAGTGACGTGATGGCTAGTGACTCGCGTAACGTCATCACGCCTGACACACACGCAAGCACTCTGTAACCTGCCTTCATGCATATCAAACAAAACGTCTTTGAGAGGGTAATAACTTGAAAGCTGTCACTCGGCCTAGTGACGTGATCACTAGTGACTCGCGTGACGTCATCACGCCTGACACCCACACAAGCACTCTGTAACCTGCCCTCATTCATATCAAACGAAATGTCTTTGAGTCAGTAATAACTCGAATGCTCTCTCGGCCTAGTGACGTGATCACTAGTGACTCGCGTGACGTCATCACGCCTGACACCCACGCAAGCACTCTGTAACCTGCCTTCATGCATATAAAACGAAACGTCTTTGAGAGAGTAATAACTCGAATGCTTTCACAAGGCCTAGCGACGTGATTACTAGTGAGTCATGTGATGTCATAACGCCTATCACACGCACATGCTGTCCTAACCTGTCTTCATGCATATGAAACGAAACGTCTCTGAGAGAGCAATAACGTCATACTTATGACTCGGCCAACCGACTTGATCACTTGTGACTTACGTGAGGTCATCACGACTAACACTTACGCAAGCACTCTCTAACGTACCTTCATGAATATCAAATGAAACGTCATTGAGAGAACATTAACCTGAAGGCCGTTGCAGGCAGCGTCTGCTAGTAAAAAACTGACTGCTCGCGCAGCACAGCCGTTCACCGGCTAACCGGTATATGTAGGCACCAGATCGCGCGTTTCGAATTCAGTCAAAGGCGTCTTTACATGGCTTTGGTTTGACTTGACGCTTTTCTTGACTCGAGTAGATGCGATGGAAGCAACAGTACCTTCAAGCAGCAGTGGGGTACAACCCAACATCAGCGTCCCACCACTCGTTGAGGGCAACGCTTCTCCTTCATTCAATAAATAGGAATAATAAAGGCGAAATGACAATTAAACATTTCCAAACCATACTCAATTACGCAACATTCAACCGATACCCTGACCACTCTGCGATGCAGTTACTCCAGCTCCTCGTGTGGGAAGATGTAGGCGGCTTTTTTGTTGCTTCTCGTGTTTCGAAGTATGCCTTGAAAATACGTGCAGCCAGGCCGCACTACTGTGAACGGACAGGCGTTATACACCAAACAGGCACGCTTATTGCAAGCACACTAACCCATAAGAAACGGCGTGGCGTAGAATGTAGAAAGAAAGGCACGAGTCAGGCACAGCATTAAATGACGCATCAGGAAATGGTGACATGAAAATAGCCATAGTATGTATCTCAAGTATGGGGACTGCCCTCTATCACAACGGATTTGTTTCACAGGATAACCAGATGAAATATTAGTTGAGCCGAAGGAGTGGTAGACAAATCTTTTTGTAGCAAGTTTTGGAGCAGGCAAACAGTGTGTCTTATGCTTGATTACGGATATACAGTGTTATGACTAGAGGCCGTATTATATGCAAATGCCTGTTTCGTTTCTTGCGTTCCTATTGTGTCATTTCGACACATGAGCACAAATCAGAGGGCAAGGAGAGTTTTTATAGTGCTTTTATAGTGCCTATATATGCCTATTTCGGACGTTGCTGCCTCGATTCGTATAAGTGCCTGTAAATGCCTGTTTTCAGAAT
This sequence comes from Rhipicephalus annulatus, assembly GCA_013436015.1. Lineage (NCBI taxonomy): Eukaryota > Metazoa > Arthropoda > Arachnida > Ixodida > Ixodidae > Rhipicephalus > Rhipicephalus annulatus. Next base: position 562,759 of record WOVY01009815.1, on the reverse strand, counting down.
CGATGCCTATATAAACGCTATTTAACCGCGAATTTTGCTTTCATGTACCGCTGGAGCCCGGTATTCATGTTACCCGGCAAAAGTTAGATTTCGGGACACTGTGGGGTGCAAACTACACTTTATTTCACAAGTTGCATTTAGAACTGTCAAGCCTAGAAAGCATTTTAGCCAAAAGGAAGGTTGATTAGCCTCTACACATGTATATCATCCATGTCGCGTCGTCTGCTCAGCCTCTCTCCAGCGTACGCTCGGATGCGAAGGGAGCAGGAAGTGCTTCTGTGCAGCGGCAGGAAGATGAAGAATGAATGCGAAACTGTGGAGAGTCATCAGGGGAGGTAAAGTGCAGATAAAAAAAAGCAATATCTATGTAGTGTTTGTTTTATTTGTCATATACATGTGTTGCTTCACTAGGTCACCTGAGAATTTTTACTTGGACAGTGGAAAATGTTGCGTGCCCAATGAAAAGCTTTGTATCACTAGATTTTTTTAATTTGATCATTAGAAGCTGCGAAAGCATGATCTGAGGAGGTGAGCTTGAAACCTTCGCCACTCACTCTATGTAGACTTCGCAAGTCCAATTCCTTCTCCGCTATTGGTGTCAGAGTCACTCGGAGCTGGAGCATCACACGACGCGCATGAGCACGTCATGCGCGCGTAAACTACACTCGCATGAGATGCCCATGACAACCCGTGCGCGCAAGCGGTGTTCTGCTGTCTCGATGTTTTTTTTTATTGTACTGCGAGTTTTTGTGGGATGGATCCCTATCTGCACGCACGTTTGGAGAGGCTGGCTTGGATAACGTATCCTTACCCCGATACACAGCGTCACACCGCTTCAACTTTTGTAAAAGACGATGCACCAAAATCACGCCCAGCGTTATGAATGCTGGCACCGACACGATGCAAGAACTTTGAAAACACCGACGCAAACGAAATGGAGGCACCTTAGTCTTGCATCTCTCTGTATATGAAATTAAATAGATAGGGCGAATAGATTTCGTCTGCGTGTTCTAACGTTTTTGTTAACCTTCATGCTCCTATTTAGGCAAGCGTTTGCACAAATTACGCACGTTGTCTCAAATAGTTCTCGCAGTGTCACGTACTACTTTGACATATGCAGGACCATTCTATTACCTTCACCATGTTGGGGCGCACGCCCATGAGATGAAGGTGAAGCCATGTTCAATTTGGCATATCACCTCTTTATGACGTGCGTAGTACTGCAAATCTTGGTAAATTAGATCTTGAGCGCCCAGTGCATGCATTCCTTTTCGCTTCTCAAAACTCTTAAATTTGTGTAACGAACCTTCAAGGTGTTTGTTCACAGAAGAACAATTGAGCCTGTGTGGTTAGACCACGTTAATACGCCGCAAAAAAAAAAAATCCTTCTGGCGCTTTGCGCTCTGGCTATTTGTGCATGTGTAGCCCTTCTCAGCTATGCCCCACAAAAAGAGACCCAGAAGCATGTTTATTTGACGGTGCACACTTAACTGACCATGCTGAACTAGAAATGGGGAGACCGTGTTCTGCGAACCCCGCGGAAAAACGCATGTCTATGCTAAACCATTACGCGTTTGTACCATTCTAAACCAAAGCATTTTTGCTTGCTTTCATGTCGTAGAGACAGATCCCGCACCTGTTTATTAGAAAATTTGAGTTTTGTCAAATTTTATTGTGCCTATATTCACAATTTTGGGAGCCTAAAACAGTGTTTTGGCCGCCTATTTTTGGCGCCTAAATCCCGGTTTTTCAGTGCCTATAGAGCCGGCGTCTATAGTTACGACCTACCTGACATGTTTTCACAACGCCGAAGCAAAGATGATGCCCTGTTAAAACATCCACCGTACCTCAAAAAAAAATTGTTGTTCTAATAACGTCGAGCTCGTTAAATCGCTTATGAAATGGGCGATGAAAGAGAACCGGGGCAAGTCCGTGAAAAACAAAATTTATTATTATACAGTCAAAGCAGTTTTTATGAGCACACACCCGTAGTTGTGCTGCTGAGCAGTGTTCTACATATCAAGGCAGTCGAGGGCAGCTTGTAAAAAAGTGTAATTGTGTTTATCATAAGCGGCACAGTCCACACGCTGAATGTGTTGCATAGAGCGGCCCGCGGTCTCAACCAGCAGAGCACGGCGACGTTCTTTCTTGGAGATCCCTCCCGGTGTCGTGAGGAGATCATCCCTCCACTCGCTTAGGAAGCCCTTTACACCTGCCTTGAACTTTGAGAAGAGCTCTTCAATCGGATTGAACAATGGGCTGTATGGCGGTAGCCACTTGACTGTGTGGTCGCTTGCCGCGAAGGCAGCCTGTTCGGCGCAGCGGTGCGCTGGTACGTTGTCAAACAGGAACACTGCCTGTACTCCTGGTTCCTGCTGTGAAACTTCACTCGACACTTCTGCGAGAAAGTCGTTGAAGACAGCCCAGTGGACCTTGTCCACAATCGTCCAATGGAGAAGGCCATTCGCTGACATGCAGGTCATAACATTTACATTCGTCCCCTTCGCACTAGTTGACAAACGGCATGCTGGAGCACCTCGTTTCGCCCTTCCGAAACTGCGCAAGCACCATACGTTGAAGTTGGTCTCTTCGATGTAGTATCGTGTTAGCGTAGTTCCCTCGCTCTGAAGCCACTGGGCATATCGGTGCCGCAGCTGTTTCACGTCGGCGCGGTTTCTATCTACTTGGCTTCAGGTCAGCAGCTTCACCGAATAACCATGGCCATCGAGAAGCCGATCAATTGTTGACGTGCTCACTCCAATGCTAGGCATCTCATCCTTGAGAGCCCATTTATTTGTTCCAGCGTGAAGGATGGTTTTCCTGTACGATTCGTTGCAGGGCGTCCACCACGTCCGGTCCAAATTTCCTCGACGAACCCCCACGTGTTTTAGCTGTGTCACGGTCACTAGCGGCAATAGAACGCACAGTATATTGTCACGTCGCTCCAGGGGATGTCGACAAGGTCTATTGATGTCCGAGCAACAGGGCTCTAACCAAGCGCGCCGGTTGGGCTTGTCTCCTAGAGCGGGGGTTCACGCGCACTTCTTTCTTCTTCGTGGTGTGTGCCTTCACCTTGGCATACGACCCACTACTAGAAGCAGGTGGCAATATATATTGATTTTTAGTGTTTCGAAGAGGACTTTTAAATCACCTCTGTGCCTGTGAACATCTATTATCCGGCAACTATCTACAGGGGAAACGCGAGCGTACTTTTTTTTTTCGGTTCGTCAGGTGCCTTCCGTGGCCTTCTGGGGCGCCGAGAGTCTCGCTCTTCCATAGCACCAGTGGTCGAAGCGCAAACTTTCATCACTTATTCCCAGGCCTACAAAAGCGCTCACCTAACGATGACACGGGCAGAAACTTGAAACTACGCCGGTTTGTCGCTCGTGTCGCACCACGTCGCCCATCGTCTGCGTGAAACAGACTCGCCGAAAACAGCTGCGACACACTGTCGTCTGCTTCAGTTTTACTTCAAGCAATTGCTTCGAATCATAAATGACCAGCATTGGGGTATTCTAGCACGAATTATAACGTATCTTCAATTCTTCAATTCATTATTTCGAGGGATTGTCGTCTGCATTGTAGAACGCATGCCCCTCGTCTGCATGACGGTCAATCACTGAAAACCGACGCAAATGTTTATATATATATATATATATATATATATATATATATATATATATATATATATATATATATATATATATATATATATATATATATATATATATATAGAGAGAGAGAGAGAGAGAGAGAGAGAGAGAGAGAAGCGTTGCCCTCAACGAGTGGTGGGACGCTGATGTTGGGTTGTACCCCACTGCTGCTTGAAGGTACTGTTGCTTCCATCGCATCTACTCGAGTCAAGAAAAGCGTCAAGTCAAACCAAAGCCATGTAAAGACGCCTTTGACTGAATTCGAAACGCGCGATCTGGTGCCTACATATACCGGTTAGCCGGTGAACGGCTGTGCTGCGCGAGCAGTCAGTTTTTTACTAGCAGACGCTGCCTGCAACGGCCTTCAGGTTAATGTTCTCTCAATGACGTTTCATTTGATATTCATGAAGGTACGTTAGAGAGTGCTTGCGTAAGTGTTAGTCGTGATGACCTCACGTAAGTCACAAGTGATCAAGTCGGTTGGCCGAGTCATAAGTATGACGTTATTGCTCTCTCAGAGACGTTTCGTTTCATATGCATGAAGACAGGTTAGGACAGCATGTGCGTGTGATAGGCGTTATGACATCACATGACTCACTAGTAATCACGTCGCTAGGCCTTGTGAAAGCATTCGAGTTATTACTCTCTCAAAGACGTTTCGTTTTATATGCATGAAGGCAGGTTACAGAGTGCTTGCGTGGGTGTCAGGCGTGATGACGTCACGCGAGTCACTAGTGATCACGTCACTAGGCCGAGAGAGCATTCGAGTTATTACTGACTCAAAGACATTTCGTTTGATATGAATGAGGGCAGGTTACAGAGTGCTTGCGTGGGTGTCAGGCGTGATGACGTCACGCGAATCACTAGTGATCACGTCACTAGGCCGAGTGACAGCTTTCAAGTTATTACCCTCTCAAAGACGTTTTGTTTGGTATGCATGAAGGCAGGTTAGACATTGCGTGCGTGGTTGATAGGCGTGGTGACGTCACCAGAGTCACTAGTGATCAAGTCAGTTGGCCGAGTCATAAGTAACAGGTTATTGCTCTCTCAAAGATGTTTCGTTTGGTATGCATGTTGGCAGGTTTGTAAATTACGTGCGTGGGTGGCATGGGTGATGACGTCCACTGAGTCACTGGTGATCCGGTGGCTTGGCCGAGTATTAGCTATCAAGCTCCTGCCCTTTCAAAGACTTTTCGTTTGCTATGCATTACGGAAGGTTAAGACAGTGCGTGCGTGGGTGGTATGCGTGAGGACGTCGCCTGAGTCACTCGTGGTGAGATCATTGGCCTGGTTAATAGGTATTAAGTTATTACTGTGTGGACGGCGTTTCCTCTGATATGCATGTCGAAGGTGTGAATCGTGCTTACGCGTGTGATAGGCGTGATGAAGTCGCGCAAGTCACATTGTGTCACTAGTGACTCATTTATAGTTTTTCCCTCTTAAATTCACTCCAAAGCTATTCACTCCACGCATTCCCGAAAATTCTGGGTCGTTTTGAAGTCACGATGTCATCGGGATTAAATTCACTGGCGTCTGGATTAAATCGGCTGGTGGTCGGATTAACTTCAGTGGCTCTTGGATTAAAATGAATGGCACCTGCATTAATTTGAGTGACGGTTGGATTAGATGGACTGGCGCCTAGATTAATTTGGCTGGCGCTTGGATTAAATTGAGCGGGAAAACCTGCAGTCCTGATATGAGCAGCGCGGTCTGCCAACGCTCCCGAAGGTCCTCAGTGAAGGCCGCGTCTCTCGTTTTGCCAATTAGTGCTAGGTTACAAAATGATTATGCATTTTATTTGGGACGGCTTTCAGCTTTCTCATAGTAGATTACCAAATACTCTTAATCGTTAACCACTTTTCCTTAACACAGATACTCCCAGAGAATATGCGCTAGTGTAGCCCTATTATGAAAACACTAGATATATTTATTGCGCATCAGCAGCAGCTATACAGACGCAGCGTGTCATCTGAAATGGATAGCAGGCTGCGTTCGCAAGGCTGCTGCATACGCACAACTAAATCTGTCTACTATTTCAGCTTCTTTATCTGCGATAAAACTTACACAAAACCCAACCCACTTTCCGTGTCTTTGCATTTCAAACAGACGTTCACTCGAGTAAACGCTACTCCAAGTTTAACATCAAACCGTTAATTCTTCCAGCACCCGTGTCGACGGGTGCTGGAAGATAATGCATAATTTTTTAGTGTTCTACGACTTATGCACACTAGCATACTTTTTCTAGGCTTGCATTACTGAAGAGCAAACAAGGATACAAAGAGGGTGTATTTGTCTGCATACCACACAACTTATTCACAAGCAGTTGATATCGAGCTAATGTGGCACATTACTTTGGCCATTCTATGCCAAATAGGTTAAAATGCACCTATTTCACGCTGCATATTGTGTCGATTTCTTCACCCCCCCCCCTTCCCTTCCTCACACTACTTTTCTCTCACTGAAAGGTGTCCCTCGTCATTTCCAGTTGTCGACGAAGATTTCACGAAACATACATGACAGAAACCACACGAGGCTGGAGATGGTAAATAAAGAAAAAGAGGGGAAAAGCGACTGATAGGTTGTATTGCTCATTATTTTAAACGCCGGGTAAAATCGTGTTTTAGGACGGCTTTTCTTTTGATGACGATTGCCTGAAACAAGCTATCTTCAAGCTCTGCCAGTGTGCTCGATGATATCTGCCATAAAGTAGCTCACACTACTGGGAAGTGTCGGTACTGGTACGTCATGCATCTAATATTACAGCAAAAGCTGCTTGCTATGAGATCATAATTAGGGCTGTTTTTTGCACCGTAGTTGTCCGCCGACGTCCGTAACCACCTTCTCACAAAATAAGAAAACAAAATGAACAAAACAGGCAACAACATCCTGGATGCAATAATCGACATTCGAACCTAGGCCCTGTTCTGCCTACGAGTCCACAGCGAACGTCCATGCCTCTGAAGAAGGCAATCTGTGTCAAGGCCAGCCCGCGAGCCCGTCTGACGCAAACAACTCAACGGCGTCAACACGCGGCGGTGCCTCTCTGCCGCGCACGCACAGTGAGTCACCTCAGCCAGCGAGCCCGTCGAGCAAGCAACCGGTGCCTTCCTGTCTGGCGGGTCTGACGTAATGACTGGCGACGTCACTCGTCCTTGGGTGCAGCCACCTGCAGCGCAGCCTCTCCGGATTCGATGAGAAAGACGCGGCCCAGCGGTCACCCCATTGGAGGAGTCTGACCTCACGACCAGCGGCGCTTCTGGTTGGACATTTGGTTATTCAAAGAATCCACCCGGTGCATATAAAAGAAGCCCTGGGCGCGTCTTGAGCAGTTGAGCTATGTGTTAGCAGCAGACCTATGTGTTAGAGAGGAGAGCTCGGCTCTTCGGGTCTCTAAGCTGTCGGCCCCAGTGCCGAATTTGTAACGCCTCTGTATATATATGCTTTACATAAACCTTGTTTAAGTCACCGTGATCTCGTCTGCTCGTCTATCAGCTCTGCGCAGAAGCAGTCGCGAGCTGAGAAACCTACGCTACCAAACGGCTGGTGACCTTCCCCGTGGAATTCGAAGCAGTGACGCCTTCGGGACCGTGTTGGCGTCGCCGTCTTTCGTAAACAGTGGTTGCAGTGGTGAAATTCGTGGCGCCCTTCGTAACGTCGTCGGAGGTGCGCGTCGCAACAGTGGTTGGCAGCTGCGGGATCGGCCGGCGTCAGTGACGTCGATGCGGTGAGTGCCTGATGTTTTCCCCTCAGTTCACCAGACTACTCTAGCTCAGGTTGTAGCAGTTTAGAGAAAGGCTGTGTGAAGCATTAGAGTGAGCTTTGATCGTTTCAAGCAAATTCGAAGTGCTTTGAAACCAAAGTTAATGCGGAGGGGGTAAACACGGGAGTGTTAAGAATTGCTTGCGCGTCTTGCTAGTAGACTTATAGTGGGTACGGCAAGTAAATTCTTAACAGGGGCAAACAGCAAGAGGCTAGTGTGAACGATGAAGAACCTTAAAGTGAAGGAACTCATCAAAATTTGTGAGGAACTCGGCATTACTTTGGGCCGTGCGAAACGAAAGCAAGCGATACTTGAGATCATGAAGGATGAGGGAGTGTCAGCTGAGGAAGTCGATGAGGCCTGGGTGGATATCAAAGCACGCCGCGAGGAGGCCGAAAGGCGAGAAGTAGAAGCTCGCGAATGTGAAGAAGCTGAAAGACGAGAAGTTCGCGAACGTGAAGAAGCTGAAAGGCGAGAACGCCGTGAGGAGGCCAAGAGGCAGGAGCGCCTTGAGTTGAAACGAATAGAATTGGCAATCCTAGAGTGTTCGCAGGCGCCTAGCGTAGCTTCTGCGACAGTTCAGGTCAGCGGTCAGAGAATTCGCGACCAACTGCCACCGTTCGTAGTAGGCGAGGACATGGCGAAGTATCTCGTCAAGTTTGAACACGTCTGTGAGCGAAATGCTTTAGAGTGGTCTCTTTGGGCACAGAACCTGTTAGCTCTTCTTCCCGGCGAAGTGTCCGACACGATAACTTGCTTGTCGAGGGGAGCGTTTGAGAGCTATGATGAGGTTAAGGAAGTGCTCTTGAGACCTTATAAGTTGTCACCCGAGGCTTTCAGGCAAAGGTTTCGGTATGCTAAAAAGGGGAATGAGTCACACGTTGACTTCGCGTTTGGTCTTAAAGCCGATTTAATTGAATGGCTCAAGGGCGAAGGTGTTTATGACGACCGCGATAAAGTGGTGGAATGCGTTGCATTGGAGCAATTCTACCGCTGCATCGAGGAGGATGTCAAACTTTGGTTGCAGGACAAACTTGGTGAAGTACAGCTAAACAAGGCAGCGGAGTTAGCTGAGGAGTATTATACTCGCCGAAAGTTGCATAGCAGGGCAGTGCGCGTTGAAAAGGATGAAAGGAAAGAGGGCTTTTCAAAGAAACCTGATCAACGGAAACCCGCTCCGCATCGTAATTTCAAGAAGGACCCGTCTCTTACGAAGGACACTGTAGGGGAAGGGCAAACGGAAGTGGAGAAATCGAGTGAGGTTCCTAAACAACGCACTGATACCACACGGGCGTTTGAATCACAGAAGCCGCTAATCTGCTACAACTGCAAAAAGGAAGGGCACATCGCGATAAACTGTAAGCAAAAGTTTGCTTTTGCAAAATTCGAGAATCGGAAAAGAACATGCCGTTGTTAGAGCCGCATATCCGAGAAATTAGTGTGAATGGGAAAACGTGTCGAGCACTTAGAGACTCCGCGGCAACCATGGACGCTGTCCATCCTTCATTGGTGTCTCCGGATGACTTTACAGGAGAATGCGCGTGGATCAGGCAAGTCGCCGAGAAGCAGAGTGCTTGCTTACCAATCGCCAGGGTTGTCATTGAAGGCCCGTTCGGTAAGCTTCGCACCGAAGCGGCTGTGTCTGCCGCGCTTCCCGATCGTTTTCCTTATCTTTTCTCTAACAACTCAGAGCAGCTTCTCAAAGAGCAGGGTAAATCGTTTTTCGCCAACTTAGCGTACATAGCCCTCACGCGATCGCAAGCGCGGAAGCATTCGCAGGAGCTTGATTTTGTTCAATGCGGTGAACTCTCAAGTGACCTTGTCGGCGGGTCGACGGAACCACAGAACACCTACGGAACCTCAGAGAGGAAATTTTCCGCGTGAGTCATGTGAGCAGTCACTCGAGCGGCCCGTCGCTGAAGCGACCGGCGTGGTTTCCGTAGCAGGGGGAGGCGACATGGCGCCATTGAATCAGAGCGAGAGGGCTGCAACGCTCTCGCCTGTGGCGGAAAGTTGGAGTGAGCTGTCGAGGGTTGATCGAGAAACGCTCATTCGAGAGCAGCGTGAGGACCTCTCGATTAAAGCGCTAATGAAAAGCGTAAACTTGGGAAAAAAGAAACAGAATGTTTCTTTTTTTGAGAAAGCAGGGCTTTTGTATCGGAGCTACACAAATGCGCAAGGTTGCAAGTATGAGCAGCTCTTGGTGGCACAAAAGTATCGTCGCCAACTATTGGAACTGGCGCATGAAAACGCATGGGCAGGGCATCTCGGCATAAAAAAGACCAAGACTAGAGTTTCCCTTGAGTTTTATTGGCCGAAATGCTGGAAGGATATCGAAGACTTTGTACGCTCATGCGACACTTGTCAGAGAGTGGGGAAATCCACGGACAAGTGGAAGGCACCCATGAGGCTTGTGCCAATTATCACAGAACCTTTTCGGCGCCTAGTAACTGATATCTATGGGCCACTGCCAGAGTCAAGGCAAGGTTGTCGGTACATCATGACTGCTCTCTTTGTAGCCACAAAATTTCCGGAAGCGATACCACTTAAGGAGCTCATTTCCCCTCATATCGTGGCTGCACTGCTATCCATATTTGCACGCGTCGGATTTCCTTCTGAAATTCAATGCGACAATGGTAGTGTCTGCACCAGCTGCCTTACCTCTACCTTTATGGATAAGTGTGGAATAAAAGTAGTGCACAGCTCGATCCATCACCCGCAATCTAATCCGGTAGAGCGTATGCATTCCGTTCTGAAACGGATACTGAGAGCTCTTTGCTACGTGCACAAATGCAACTGGGAAGCGTGTATTCCTCCCGCTATGTTCGCTTTGAGATGAGCTCCTCATGAGAGCACTGGTTTTAGCCCTGCAGAGCTTGTGTATGGCAGGAGTTTGAGAACACCATTGCGAATGCTACGCGAGTCCTGGGAGGGATTCGATGAGGACCCTAATGTAGTTGCGTATGTTCTTGACCTCTTTCAGAGGCTTGGAAAAACGAAAGATCTTGTGGAAAGCCACATGAAGGCTGCACAAGTGTTGTCGAAAAGCACTACGACAAATCGGCGAAGAAGCGCACATTTGAAGTTGGTAGTCAAGTAATGCTGCTGCGGCCGTCCAAAAAGAAAAAGCTAGAGGTTCATTGGGAAGGGCCCGCCAAAGTAATATCGAAGCTTTCTGATACCAATTATGAAGTGAAATTAGGAAGGCGGCTGAACAAAATTTACCTCAGTAACCTGATGAAACCATACGTTCAACGTCAAGCGGTCGTAAATCTGCTGTTGAATGCTTCAGAGGAAGAGGGAGAAGAAATTTTGAGTTCTAGTGATGTAATCGAAAGGGGATCGGAGGTAATCTTGGAGCAGTTGAACCTAGAGCCTAGGTTAAGTGAAGTCCAGAAGGAGGACCTGAGAAGGATTGTTTCCGAGTTTCAAGACGTGTTTTCGGACCGTCCCGGAAACACGACGGTGATCGAACCCGATATCGAGCTAACTTTTTAGGAGCCAATCCGTAGCGAACCGTATCGTTGTTTCCCCGTGCAAAAGCAGATCATGAAAGAGGAGACCGATAAAATGCTGGAGTTGGGAGTCATAGTACCGGGCGAGAGTGACTATACATCCCCTCTAATATTGGTTCAGGTGCCAGGAAAAGATCCGAGGCCATGCATCGATTAGCGGCATATTAACGCCATAACTCGAGACCAAACGTACCCGATACCAAACCTAGAGGAGAGGGTGGAAACTGTGTCACAGTCCAGCTGTATTTCCATGTTTTCCACTTATTTCCACTTCGTGCGAGGGTATAGGGAAGTCCCCCTTACAGAGCGTGCTAGCCGCTATGCCGCATTTGTTTCTCCATTTGGAACGTATCGTCCACATAAGCTGAGCTTTGGATTGAAAAATGCACCCTTTTGTTTTTCAGGCTTAATGTACCGCGTTCTTAAAGGCCTCTCTGAGTTCACTCTGCCGTATCTTGACGATGTCGCCATCTTCTCCAACAACTGGGAAGAACATGTCGAGCATTTACGTGTCGTGCTGAACTGGTTGAAAGAGGCTGGCCTTACCGTGAAACCTACTAAATGTCACCTAGGGTGGGGCGAGGTGTTTTACCTGGGGCATGTTGTGGGGCGTGACCGGCGTAGACCTTCAGAAATCAAGGTAGCCGCCGTCGTTAACTATCCACGATCAACCACAAAATCTGAGATAAGGGCATTCTTGGGCCTGGCTGGATACTATCAGCCTTACGTGCAAAATTACTCTAGCATTGCCAGCCCTCTAACTGACGCACTTCGAAAATCCGAGCCGGTTAAAGTAGTATGGGACTCAGAAAAGGAGAATGCGTTTTGCCAGCTAAAACAGGCCCTAAGCGAAAAGCCTGTTCTCATGGCACCCGATTTCTCTAAGAGATTTGTGATTCAATGCGACGCGAGTGATCGCGGCATGGGAGCTGTATTGTGCCAGGAAGACAGTGCTGGTAACGAAAGGCCACTTTTGTATTTAAGTCGAAAATACAGCGGCAGAGAAGAGGCGTACAGTACCTCTGAAAAGGAATGCGCTTGCCTCGTGTGGGCCGTTCAAAAGCTAACTTGTTAGGTCTCCGGTTCGAGGTTAGTGGTTGAAACGAACCACTGTCCTCTAACCTGGTTAAATAACACGTCGCCTAAAAGTGGCCGGTTACTGAGATGGAGCATGATGCTCCAACAACTCAACTTTGACGTTCGCTACAAAAAAAAAAGAGCTAGACGCTAATGCAGACGCATTGAGCTGTGCGTTTTAGTTAGTACTTTCTCCACCTTTCGGTTTCTCGCTGGCGATTCGGGGCAAAATTTTGTCCTCATCACGGCCTTAGCTGAGCGCTCTCGTCCAGAATGAGCTCAAGGAGCCAACTTTATGTTCTATTCTAATTCGTTACGTTGTTGTACGTGTAAAAAAATTGAGTTCTCATTTCAAGAGTCTTGTGTCCCACATGTGCCTCTTGATGTAGAGGGAACAAAATTCCGATAGACACGTGGCTAGGTGTATGTTGTACTATACTTTGTCTGGTGTTCTGTCGGGTGACCGAGGGCACTTGCTTGTGTGGTGTGTTGTCTGTTGTCGAACCGTTTTTGACAAGTTGCAGAACCACCGACAAGTGCTGAAACCAAGGATCGTCAGAAGAGACGAGCGAAGCTGGTCGACAAGTTGTGGCGACAAGCCAGTGGAGCTGGGATCCGTTCTCAAGAATGGGATGTGTTCCCGGAACAGAGTCTGGAGCTGCATTCTCCCCATGGCCCTGGAGGCGAACCTGGAGGGACCTGGCGAACGAGCGCACCTGACATTCGGGCCACGTGGAAGCAGCTCGTTTTTTCGGCGCATTGTCTGGCGGCGGGGGTGCTGTTATGCCTACGAGTCCACAGCGAACGTCCATGCCTCTGAAAAAGGCAATATGTGTCAAGGCCAGTCCGCGAGCCCGCCTGACGCGAACAACTCAACGGCGTCAACACGCGGTGGTGCCTCTCTGCCGCGCACGCACAGTGAGTGAGTCATCTCAGTCAGCGAGCCCGTCGAGCAAGCAACCGGCGCCTTCCTGTCTGGTGGGTCTGACGCAATGCGTGGCGACGTCACTCGTCCTTGGGTGCAGCCACCTGCAGCGCAGCCTCTCCAGATTCGATGAGAATGACGCGACCCAGAGGCGACCCGATTGTAGGAGTCTGACCTCACGACCAGCGGCGCTTCTGGTTGGACCTTTGGTTATTCAAAGAATCCACCCGGTGCATATAGAAGAAGCCCTGCGGCGCGTCGTGAGCAGTTGAGCTATGTGTCAGCAGCAGACCTATGTGTCAGAGAGAAGAGCTCGGCTCTTCGGGTCTCTAAGCTGTCAGCCCCAGTGCCGAATTTGTAACGCCTTTATACATATATGCTGTACATAAACCTTGTTTACATCACCGTCGTCTCGTCCGCTCGTCTATCAGCTCTGCGCAGAAGCAGTCGCGAGCTGAGAAACCTATGCTACCAAACAGATGGAGACCGTGTCGGCGGAGATCGGAGCAGTGGCGCCTTCGGGACCGTGTTGGCGTCGCCGTCTTTCGAAACAGTGGTTGCAGCGGTGAGATTCGTGGCGCCCTTCGTAACGTCGTCGGAGGCGCGCTTCGCAACAGCCCTCTCCGCAGAACCCAGCGGTCTACCTCAAAGTCATGCCGCTGCAATAAAATCCTTCACAAAACGACCATATGATGGCGTCATGTCGATCAAGAAACGAACGACATTAACATATATATGGTAAAACTGCGCTGCCGCGGTGGCCTAGTGGCTAAGTATACTCGGCTACTGACCCGCAGGTCGAGGCATTGAATCCCGGCTCAGGCGGCTGCATTTTCGGTGGAGGCGAAAACGCTGTAGGTCCGTGTGCTCAGATTTGGGTGCACATTAAAGGAACGCTCACCAGGTTTGACAATTTTGAGCTGACAAGCGAAATGCGTAGACGAGGCGTTCATGATCACGTCTGCCAAAATTTACAACGATACGGGCTGCGTAAATCGGTCAAATTTCAAGATGAAAGCTGTTCCTCCTCCTCTCTGCCAGCGCCCGCGTAGAGAATGAGGGTATGACGTAGGCGTAAGAATGGCCCTAAGTACACGGATTCGCTCGCAGGATTTCAAGCTGGACGGTTGTGCCCTCGCGATCTCCGACGCCAGCGTAGCTCCCGCCGACTGGTTCGCCCTCCGCGGTCTCCTGACGCCGTGCAGCTCTCGCATTGTGGCGCCCCGCCTTGGACTGCTTCGACCGGATCCCCACTTTCCTATCTCCTTCTTTTTCCGTCGCTTGCCTGTCTATTTCATCATCATCATCATCATCATCATCATCATCAGCCTGACTACGTCCACTGCAGGACAAAGGCCTCTCCCATGTTCCGCCAGTTAACCCGGTACTGTGCTTGCTGCTGCCAATTTATACCCGCAAATTTCTTAATCTCATCTGCCCACCTAACCTTCTGTCTCCCCCTACCCCGCTTCCCTTCTCTGGGAATCCAGTCAGTTACCCTTAATGACCAGCGGTTATCCTGTCTACGCGCTACATGCCCTGCCCATGTCCATTTCTTCTTCTTGATTTCAGCTATGATATCCTTAACCCCCGTTTGTTCCCTAAACCACTCTGCTCTCTTCTTGTCTCTTAAGGTTACACCTACCATTTTTCTTTCCATTGCTCGCTGCGTCGTCCTCAATTTAAGCTGAACCCTCTTTGTGAGTCTCCAGGTTTCTGCTCCGTAGCTAAGTACCGGCAAGATACAGCTGTTATATACCTTCCTCTTGAGGGATAGTGGCAATCTACCTGTCTTAATTTGAGAGTGCTTGCCGAATGTGCTCCACCCCATTCTTATTCTTCTAGTTACTTCAATCTCGTGGTTCGGCTCTGCGGTTATTACCTGCCCTAAGTAGACATAGTCTTTTACAACTTCAAGTGCACTATTACCTATCTCGAAGCGCTGCTCCTTGCCGAGGTTGTTGTACATTACTTTCGTTTTCTGCAGATTAATTTTAAGACCCACCTTTCTGCTCTCCTTGTCTAACTCCGTAATCATGAGTTGCAATTCGTCCCCCGAGTTACTCAGCAATGCAATGTCATCGGCGAAGCGCAGGTTACTAAGGTATTCTCCATTGACTCTTATCCCTAACTGTTCCCATTCTAGGCTTCTGAAAACCTCCTGTAAGCACGCGGTAAATAGCATTGGGGAAATTGTGTCCCCCTGCCTTACACCCTTCTTGATTGGTATTCTGTTGCTTTCTTTATGAAGCACTATGGTAGCAGTTGATCCCCTGTAGATTTCTTCCAGAATGTTTATATACACTTCATCTACGCCCTGATTCCGCAGTGTTTGCATGACGGATGATATTTCTACTGAATCAAACGCCTTCTCGTAATCTATGAAGGCTATGTATAGTGGTTGGTTATACTCTGAGCATTTCTCTATTACCTGATTTATAGTATGAATGTGGTCAATTGTTGAGTAGCCTGTTCGAAATCCTGCTTGTTCCTTTGGTTGATTGAATTCTAATGTTTTCTTTACTCTGTTAGCAATTACCTTTGTAAATAGCTTGTATACTACAGAGAGCAAGCTGATCGGCCTGTAATTCTTCAAGTCCTTGTCATCTCCTTTCTTATGTGTTAAGATGATGTTAGCGTTCTTCCAAGACTCTGGTACTTTTCCCGTCAGGAGACACCTCGTAAATAGAGTGGCTAGTTTTTCTAACACAATCTGTCCTCCATCTTTCAGCAGATCTGATGTTACCCGATCCTCACCAGCAGCTTTGCCTCTGTGCATGCTCTCCAAAGCTTTTCTGACTTCTTCTATCATTACCGGTGGGGTGTCGTCTGGGTTACTGCTAGTTCTTATAGTATTAAGGTCGTGGTTGTCTCGGCTACTGTACAGATCTCTGTAAAACTCCTCCGCTATTTTAACTATCCTATCCATATTGGTAGTTATTTTGCCTTCTTTGTCCCTTAGTGCATACATCCGACTTTTGCCTATCCCAAGTTTCCTCTTCAATGCTTTGACACTTCCTCCATTTTTCAGAGCGTGTTCAATTCTCTCCATGTTATACCTTCTTACATCGCATACCTTACGTCTATTAATCAACTTCGAAAGCTCTGCCAGTTCTATTTTGTCTGTTGTACTTGACACTTTCATGATTTGACGCTTCTTAATTAGGTTCTTCGTTTCCTGCGAAAGCTTGCCAGTGTCCTGTCTAACTACCTTGCCTCCAACTTCCACTGCACACTCCGTAATGATACTCGTCAGATTATCATTCATTGTATCTACGCTAAGGTTGGTTTCCTCACTAAGAGCCGAGTACCTGTTCTGCAGCGACACTCTGAATTCCTGTACTTTCCCTCTCAGTGCTAGCTGATTGATTGGCTTCTTGCGTATCAGTTTCTGTCGTTCCTTTTTCAAGTCTAGGCGAATTCGAGACCGTACCATTCTATGGTCACTGCATCGTACCTTGCCAACCACTTCCACATCCTGCACGATTCCAGGGTGTGCACTCATTATAAAGTCTATTTCGTTCTTATTTTCGCCATTAGGGCTCCTCCATGTCCACTTGCGGTTTTCCCGTTTTCGGGAGAAGGTATTCAAAATCCGTAAATTATTGCGTTCTGCGAATTCTACTAGTAGCTCTCCTCTGGCGTTTCTAGTGCCGATGCCATAATCTCCTACTGCCTGGTCTCCAGCCTGCTTCTTCCCTACCTTTGCATTAAAGTCGCCCATCACTATAGTATACTGTGTTTTTACCTTACTCATTGCCGATTCCACGTCTTCATAGAAGCTTTCAACTGAAGCGTCTTCATGGCTGGATGTAGGCGCGTAAGCCTGTACTACCTTCATTTTGTATCTTTTATTCAGTTTAATTACGATACCTACCACCCTTTCATTAATGCTACAGTATTCCTCTATGTTGCCAGCTATGTTTCTGTGAATTAGGAACCCCACTCCCAGTTCTCTTCTGTCTGCCAAGCCCCTGTAGCAAAGGACGTGCCCATTCTGTAGCACCGTATAGGCCTCATCTGTCCTCCTAACCTCACTGAGGCCTATTATATCCCATTTAACACCCGCTAGCTCCTCGAATAGTACAGCTAGACTTCCTTCACTAGATAAGGTTCTAGCGTTAAACGTGGCCAAGTTCAGGTTCCAATGGCGGCCTGTCCGGATCCAGAGATTCTTAGCACCCTCTGCTGCGTTGCAGATCTGACCGCCGCCGTGGTCAGTTGCTTCGCAGCTGCTGGGGACTGAGGGCCGTGAGTTATTTGACGTAAGCATGTGGGAGGATGCGGCGGTGGCGTAGTGGTTAGAGCATCCGCCTCGCATGCAAGAGGTCCGTGGTTCAAATCCCGGTACCGCGCAGTTCCCAACCGGATTAAAAAAAAAATCCGCGTGTTGATGGAACTGTATTAAGAGGCCTGGGGTGCGGCCTCACCGGCAAACACCGCCGAGAACGCACTCCCTCACCAGAGAAGGATTGGCCACCCTGGTGCAGTATCTGGCCACTACCTCCCACATGCTTCATCATCTATTTTCCTTCTATTATTTTTATCCCTCCTTCCCCCCCCCCCCATATAAGGCACTGCGCCATGTCGCCTGAAGGCAGACGGAAACTGGGTGCCTTTTCCCTCTTCCTTCTAATCACTACCACCACCACGTACACGGCAATGCAGTGACGTTGGCCCTCTACGTTGACGACTCTACTCTGACGTTGTCAACAGTATACCACGTGACATGCCACAAATTATTTAACACAACCTGCGTAGTTTATATATTTTTTTGGTTTAAGAGATGAATAAAACTTCAAGTAGATAATGAGACGCAATAAAAAATTGTGCGCGTTTTTATTATATTTTTCCCGTGAAATGCTACGACATGCGGGGCTAATGTGCCAGCGTTTCGCATGCGTTCGGGGGTCGCGGTCAGCGCATTGAGCAGACGACCGCCGTGGAACGCTCCTACGCGTTCACGCACTCGTTGTGCTCATGTACTCTACTGCGTCTAAGCCAGCGTTTCCAAACAATCCCGCAGAAACAGGCAGAAGACCACCAAATAACGCTGGTCAACAAAGCAACGCCGCTCGCGTGCACGGGGGCTGAACTTGTTCGGGCACGTCATGCGCACGTCACCTCTTGGTCGTATGCCGGAGAGTGTGGAGAAGAGATTTGGCTTGTAAAGACTACGCGGCGGAGCGGCAAGGGTTTAGAGATCGCCTCTCCCCACCCTCGTTTCGCGCCGTTTCAGAAAACCTGTTTTCTTCCCTCGTAATGAACCGACTCGCAAAATTTTTGTGGCAAAACGTTCCTCATCGGACACCCAACAACTTCCACTGTCTATCTAAAATTCGGTATGGGGCCTGGTGAGTGGTCCTTTAAAGAACCACAGGTGGTCCGAATTTCCGGAGCTCTCCACTACGGCGTCTCTCATAATCATATGGTGGTTTCGGGGCGTTAAACCCCGCAAATCAATCAATCAATAGCATGGTAAAACTTGGAGAAGGAAAATAACCAGCCGCCACCCAATGTCAATAGTTTAACAAAGCGTCACATTATACAAATTGCATAACAAGTTGGTCGTTGAATGCGTCAAACCTATTGCATGGTGCTCAGTCATGACTGTTCATCTTCATCAGCCACATCACCAACATAGTGCACATAACGCCTTCCAAGTGCGAAGCGGGTGCCTCGCTTGTCAGCAGATTGACGAATCATGGTGTGGTGGTAGCTTCCCGACTTGACGAAATTCATGATTTATTGTGTGGTTGGTACCCTAAAAGAGTACTTGTATTACGAGCCCCGCGAGTAGTTCACAAATGATTCCACAATTGCTCTTCTTCTAGCTTTCGGTGTCACTGTGCTGTACTTTCCGCGCAGGCCTGACGTTTTTTTTCCCAAATTTTTTAGCGTAAGCATTTTTTTATAGTAATGTAATTGTTAGGGCATACATAAAGCCACAAACGTCAAGGCGTGCATTGAGGGAGACGCCAAATATTTTATAACAATCTTGACATCAAGGACAAAGGTAGCATTTAATTGAGTCGTGCCACACCAAACGTCTGAGACATTGCCCTCGACCCTATTATGTTCTGTTTTGTGTGTGTGCACTACGTGTTATCCATTTAGTAACAGTACTCCTGCCCCATCGTATTAAGCGAAGCATACGCTTCGACTTCAAAAAGCGCTCTGTAGCCTATCAGACGTTACCGTATATTATAACGTGGTTGTGACGCGAACAAAGGCAGTAGTCGGCGTGTTCCAGATGAAACTATTTATTTGGCTGAACGTGTGGCCAGGAAACGGATTGTCTGGCTACAGTGAAACAAACTGTAGAGTGATAGCGGCGAACAGGGCGTTGGCCGTCGATAAACTGGTCTTTGACAAGAAGCGTAGGCATTTACACATGCAGAGTCAACCATTAGAAGTTTATCAGTCGTGGCAGTGTTCGCAAAAAAAATAATCTTCTATATAAATTTGTTTTAATTCCGTCACTCTGAAGCGATCATGCATAGTAGAAGTCGCATGTTGTTTCCAGCTGCGCAATTTTTCTTTATATATATGTGTTTTAGGGGCAAAGTCTTTAAGGCGTGGAAAATGCGCCTTCTATAAGTAGTAGCCACCTCTCATTTTACCAGTCCTTAGTATGACCGCTGGATGGCGGTACATGTATATCATGAATATATGATGAAAGGTGCAAGGTGGTGGTATTTAGTGTGTTCACTAGATGGACGGGTGGACGGACAGACATACAGACAGATGGACATGTGGACAAACGGACGGATGGATGGACAGACAGACAGACAGAAGAACGATGTACAGATGGACACGTGGATGGAGGGACGGTCAGACGTACAGACAGAGATACAGACGGACGAACGGACAGACGGACGAACGGACAGACAGACAGAGAGACAGACGGACGAACGAACGGAGGGACGCTGCCAGCAAATTGTTCACGATTTGACAATAAACCCATCGAAGCTTCACCCGTGCACTCATCATCATTCACTCCATGGATAGGCTGGATATACACCCGTTATTCACTCAGTGGATATGCTGGAAATGGCAGCTCAGTCAGGATTTGTCTGTCTCAGCTCCCATTTCGTGTATTAATGTTTTTCCCCCATGCTGTGTAAATATTTCTTGGCGATAGACCAACAACTCGCCCAAACACTGACGTTAATCTAAGCGTCCTGAACTTTGCCGGGTCGGCTCTGGCACCATGCTAAACGATTATAGAAATCTCTACGTCATATACTGACCTCGTTGGTCATGCGGTCGGGCAGTGGGTCTGGCGCGTCCCATCCCGGAGGACGTTGGGTATCTTTGACTTCGGCTGCCAGCTGCCATTGCTCCGCCAGCGACACTCGCGCTTTCCTGTTGATGCAGACGTTACCCATGTCTTGAGGCACGTCTTCCTGGAGCGGATTTTCAAGAAGGCGATCAGAACCACGCAACGCACTCAGCAGATGCGTGCATTCCCATGTAGTCCCGATATTCAATAAGCCCTTTCTACGCGTGCGATTTTAGGCCTACAGAGGGGTGGTTGTTCTTAACCAATGCGTGCGAGGGCAGCGAGACGAAGAACATGAAGGATCCAAAGGCAGTCACGCTGGAATCGAAACCGACACTGTTGTTCCGTGTGGGAGCCGCACTTGACACAGAGCATGGCAATTTTCCCCCTGTTTGAACTTTTTTTGGGGGGCTTTGCGCACGCATGACCTATATATGTATATTTCTGTTGCCATTACATCTCTGCTCATTTGTGCGTCATTTTTTGGTCCATGCTAGTGTCCATTGGCAAATATGCCAAATAAATTATGAAAGGGAACGACTTTCGCTCGATAAATTAGGTGTGCGTATCTTGGCTTTCGAGGCGGTACATACGTGACACTGATGCGAAGAAAAAAAAAATATCACGTGTGCTTATACGGCTACTCAATAGGATCGATCATCTACCACGGGTATTTACACAAACAAATATACCCAATAACTTGGATACAGCGGTGCCGCCAGTCGCAATCGTATATGAAAATTCCTATGGCACAATCATTATTTGTTTTCGTTGCTCAATCGCCCTACGACTGCCATGAAGAGTATACGTTCATCTAGAGAAATGAAGTGGGCGCGTATGAAGCGACGCACTGGCCTCTGAGTTGCAGCTATACCCTTTCTTTGTCTCCTCGTTCATCGAAATCGCGGGATCTATATGTCGCGTGTACGTTCCAATCAATTCGCTAGACAATTATCTCAGTTGCATGCATAATCACTTAGCCTGGCCACTCGATTCCCAATCAATATTGAAGGATGAGACTTGGACGAAGCTGAAACGGTAGGGTGAGGGGGCAGTGCAAGCTGGCACACGGATGATGCAAAGAAATAGTGACCGCGCAGCTTAGGACTCCTCGCGCACACCAGCTCTATATAGACCTGGCTGTGGGTATAGATTTTAGGTAAAGCTATGCGATCGCTATCTAGCGCAGGATGGTTATGTGTTTTATTCAGTCAATGTTATGCACATAACGATCGCAATATACAGGGTATTTTTTTAGACCAGAGGTTATCTATATAAATGCTGCGACTGCCAGAGCTCTGTCGTCTTCGCAAACGAAATGTACGCCGTGGCGGAAAAGTTTACTGGCCCTATAGGTACATTGAAACGACCATTTGACAAGTCATGCATGATTATAATTTTAGTTGCTATAGTTTTTTGTTTTATAGAAAAATTGTAGAACGTGATAATTTCTGACAGAGCGGTTTTTAGAAGTCTAAAAAGACACACTTGTTTAAGATATAAATAATTGAAATTAAGGGCCCCGATCCGGGTGATAGCGAAACTAACTGATCTGGGAGCGCAGAAAAGTCAGACCGGGAAGGTCGCGTGACGAACTTCATAAAAGCGGTCTTGCAGAAATCATTATTTCATTCGAAAAAAAACATAAAGCCGTCCAATTGAAGAATTTTCTCTTTGCGTTTAGTGCATTGTGCTTATCTTTTTCAGTGCTTTGTTTTTTTTCGTGCTGTACCCCGGAAAACGGCAGCTTCCGCCTTTTCTTTAGCTGTACAGCGTCAAAGTATGCGGCAGCCATTGTGGTGCTCCTTCTCGCAGACAAGCGAAACAGCTCTCTGCATTTCATTGGAGTTTAACGAAAAAACACCGAGTATAATAGAGCCTCCCAATACGGATTTCAGCACAGACACGAGACCAGGAGTGTTCGTGGTGGACCATAAGGTCTGTTTTCATCGGCGTGGCAGCACTACTTGCGCGTTTACTCACCTGCGTGGGCTCGCCTTCGTCGGAAGAGCTTGTACTTATGTCAACATTGATATGTCGGAAGCCTACGATACTTGCGCGCGGAGCAACTTTTGTTGACTGCTGCGGTGGTTGTGAATTTTGACGTTCTGTGACAGTCGTGCCTCAAGTATGGCACATACCCACAACGGGTAATTACCCCAGTGCAAATGATGGTACTAAGCAAACTGGTAATACAAGAATGCATGTAGATTTTATTGTAATCAGCAAGGAATAATGCGCAATTGCACAAGATTGCCAGGAAGGAGGGCAGTGTTTATGTGAGAAGTTAAAGACAGTGAGAGAGAAGTTTGATGAAGTGCATGTAGAAATAATTTTGAAGAATGTAGATAGCCGTCGCGAAAATTCTCTTATGTATGATTGATCACTGGTGACTGTCAGTGTTCATCGTACAGAGCTGAATGTCTTTCTTTCTGTCTTGTTTTTACAGTGATATTATAATTGTTGGGATTTAACACCTCAAAACCATGGTAAGAATATGAGGGCTGCCTTGGGGCAGTGCTCTGGAAATTTCCACTACCAGAAGTTTTTTAGATGCGGAGCATCTAATACTCGAGGCTTGTAGTGCGGCGCCGTCCGCAACCTTCCTCCTCCTTCTTCCACCATCTGTGCATCCCTTCCTCCTCTACACACCACGCGCGCTTCACTCCTCCACCATCTCTGCACCCTTCCTCCTCTACACACCGCGTGCGCTTCTCCTCTTCACGAACATTCGCTAGCTGTATAATGTAGCGCGCATGCGCCGTCACGCTTCGAGAACATCGGCAGCTGACGCGCGCGCATACGCCGTCGCGCTTCGAGAACATCGGCAGCTGACGCGCGCGCATGCGCCGTTGCGCTTCTCCCCCTTCTCGAACATTCGACAGCTGACGCGCGCATGCACCGTCACCCACCATCTGTGCCGCGCGCGCTTCTCCCCTTCGAGAACATTCTACAATCCTCCTGATTCTCCAGTGGACGCGCATGCGCCGTCGCGCTTCGAGAACATTCAACAGCTGACAGTGCATGCGCCGTCGCGCTGTATATATACTCAAGGTCGGCGCTCGCTCGCTCAGTTGCCGCTCGTCGGTTGGTTTGTACGGCGCGTCGACGTCCAAGGTCGCGGTGAAATGAATTCCAACGAATCCACAAACACAATGATCGACGTCCCTTCGACCAGCGCCGCCCTTTCGCATACGTGTGTACGTGTTCACTCATTTAACACCCCCTCCTACAACCACGTTAACCAATTTAGCCATCGACCCAAGTAAGTCGCAATTTAACACCCCATTTCACAACCACGTTAACCAATTTAGCCATTGACCCAAGTAAGTCGCACTTTAACACCCCGTTAACCAATTACATGCTCCGCATCCTCCTCACTGTTCCCCCGAGGGAAGCTGCGGGCAATTTGTTTTACTTCCTTGCCTTTACAAAGCGACTAAGCAACCTAACAAGACTGAATAAAGCATTTATCAAAGGCAAACACTTCCTGATTGCACATTGGGTCTGAACCATGGTGGTCTGAACTGCTACCGTTGAGAAAATTTGTGAAGGAGCCAAAACTCAAGTTAAAATTAGCCGAAGTAGCCATGCCGTCTGATTTTAGCCTCCGAATTATTAACCACACGATAAAAGAGTAGTATTATAAACGCAGTTGTTAGTACTCTACAGTAAACAATATGATGCCGAAGGAGCGAAAAGGGAATATAATCTTCACAATATTTTCCACTTTTGCTTGCTCTCCAAGCCTCCGGTGAATTAGAAATAAAAAAAAGGTACATCATTGTAACTTCAGTATGCCTGCGTACAGTTTTTCTACGGTATTGCAAAAGTAATTTGACGCCAACAACTCACCAGGAACGTAAAATGTGTAACGTGTTTTTTCATTGAAGGCACAGACCGAAATCTGTACTAAGTCACAATAAGAGCAGTCCAGCTGCAAGTGGCGTTATGTGAATACAATGAACAGTAAAGCTTCGTTTTGTTCCAGAGATCTCTTTGACGCACTGTTTCAGCATTACAATCTGGCGTCAGCACTGTGCTACATGTATCCACGTGTTTTCTTACATGCGCGTGTCTGTTAATTTTCTCAGTAGCAGGAAGGCTCGTTGGTGGTCTCGATGTGCACTAGCCTGCTAGAAGGGCGAAAACATGCGCACGCATAGGCCAACAGAAGATAAAAACTTGCAAATAATGTTTATTTTAGACAACCTTTTTTTAGCTTCAAATATCACAGATAAATGGCCAGTAAAACGGCAAGTTAGAAGTCCAAGGTAAACAGAAAGCAGACATGGTGCCAACCTGGAAAGTTTGTCGCCAGACTGGGTTGAAAAGTAGTCAATCTGGCGCAAAACAGCCATCAATGGCTACCCTATGCAGCAATGAAATCAAATATAAGTCTGTCATCACTGTAAGATAGAATGTAAATGAAAGGTGTTTTTTATGAGCCATTAACAGTAATAGTAATGTGAGAAGGCACCAGACCTAAGTTTGGTGCCTTCTCAGCTTCATATCCATTGAACTTTTGAGGGATGCCCTAAATAAATGGGACGTTTAAAACATATGATAGGCATCCTCTAAGGAAAGAAAAGCTTTTGACACTCTTTACTAAAGTCTCCGTCGATTATAAGGGGCACCCATATTGGTGGGTGACGAATGGTCGATTGAAAGCTGGAACAAACTAGGATGACAGTGTGCGGTCTACCGTTACTGCATGCTTGCCTCTCTTGTTCGTTTGCCGCCACCTGTGAAGTAAGCGAACCTAAAGCTCCTGAGGAGGTCTTGCCTATACAGGCAATAACAGGGTGCGACAATTCATTTTAGTATTATTCCATTATTCCATTGCATTGCGATAGCAATTACATAGAAAGTCTCGGCCGGTTTTTGCCGTCACCACCCCTGTCGTTCACGTATATATATATATATATATATATATATATATATATATATATATATATATATATATATATATATATATATATATATATATATATATATATATATATATATATATATATATATATATATATATATATACGGGGAAGGGTGCGCTATCCTCTTCTTGCTGCCCGCAGCTTTTCCAGGCGGGTTCGCGCGCGCTTATCTCGTGAGCGAACAAAGGGGGAGAGCGCTTATGGTTGCCCCGCTATCGTGGCAACGATCAGCGCGCGGCTCTTGCCCACACATCAGGCAGGAGCTTCTACGGGCTGCGGTCCTAACACACACACAAAAAAATGGTGCCAAGAGAGTTTCAGGAGCAGCTATGCACGCATAGTTGCGCTCTACACATAACAAACTGCCGCGCCAGCGGTGACACACGACGTATTAGTTCTTAGTCCCAGCATGCGCTGCCCACGGGATGAGTTGCTCATGAACGCCGTCACTACACACGAGCCTTGTTGGTGTCATCTGCTGTGGCCGCACCGCGGAAAACTTGTTTATATAGGAAGCGTATGGTTACTACAAATACTACTGCTCCTAAAATGCTAGCCTTGCTACGTAAATCATTCGAGTATGTTGCTTCGCCCTTTGGCCAAACTGTGATTTTTAGGGGCAAAGCTTCTTAAGCAATGGGTCGTGCGTCCCCGCTATATGTCGCAGTAGTAGTAGTAGTAGTAGTAGTAGTAGTAGTAGTAGTAGTAGTAGTAGTAGTAGTAGTAGTTATAGGTAGCAACCTCTCGTTTTGTCCTTGGAATGTCCACTGGATGGCGGTAATGGTATATGACGAATATATGATCAAAAATCGTGAGATGGCGGAACATGGAGTATTCACTAGATCGATGAACGGACGGATGGTTGGATGGGCAGATGTACAGACAGATGGAGAGACGTGCGGACAGACGGACGGACGAACAGACAGACACACAGACAGCCAGCCAGCCAGCCAGCCAGCCAGCCAGCCAGCCAGCCAGCCAGCCAGACAGACAGACAGACAGACAGACAGACAGACAGACAGACAGACAGACAGACAGACAGACAGACAGATGGATGGACGGATGAACAGACAGGCAGACAGATGAACGGACGTTTCACCCCACTCATCGTCATCACTCCGAGGATATGCTGTGATTTTTTTTCTTAACATACACACAAAAATGGATGAGGCCCGAATGAAAAGCGAAACAATTCACTCGACAGAGGCTTGCACGCCCCTTACAAGGCATACGGCATGACAGTAGATGCGGTACAAAAAAAACATATATATGCTCGCTCAAAACGCGTGCGTGAGCATGTAAAGGCAATTACGACTGTATTCTCAAAGAAAAGTCATATGCAGTGGTAAAAACACACAAGACATGTTTTCGTGAAAATGAAATCAAACAATTGATAAAGAAACTATGTTCACAAAATCCACAAATGGGACTAATACAGTTCAGGTGGATATGTACAGTGGGATGGTGAAGGGGTCCCTGAGAGCTCCGTATTAAATGAAAAAACATTTGCTTACGTTCTTTCTCTTCTTCTACTATAAATCATTTACCACTATTTCATAGATAAACATGTAAAGTCCAAAAGAGACACTCTCAGAGGCGACTGCGGCTGATTTTAGGGAGCCTACATAACCGCGGTCATGAAGAAGCTCCCTTGTGAATCATAGAGCAATATAAAAGGTTAAGAGAGGACACTCATATTGGTCCTTGCGGCTGATTTTAGGAAGCCTTCATGGGTGATCCGCCTCCATGGCTTAGGGGGGGGGGGGGCAACTGCGACAACTGGCTAAGACGGTCGCCATACTTGACGGGCCCCTAAGTTGGTTCTCAGTGATCGCTCATTTACATTAAAGGTGGAGTGTGTTTCTACAATAAGGGGTTGGTTTTTTATATAGCACGTTTTGAAAACAGAAGGGCTGTTTTTTGAAGTTAGCCGCCTTTTTGCAGAACAGAAAAAACTTGTTCTTGACTCGTGTTTTTATAAAATACCGTTAAAATAGTTCATTTCTCTCACCGAGTAGACCCAATGCTTTGGCGGAGTTAGGATATTTAGGGAGCCTATCTTTGCGAGGGGGAGAACCTCAATGTCACTGTGAACGGACTTCGATGCGTGCGCGGCATTCCTGAAGCAAATTCACCTTATCACTGCAAACACCTCAAAGGCCTTCTAGTGCAAGACTCGAGACCATGCTGTATTATATGACGGTACCCATAATGACAGGGAAGGCAGATCGAACAAGCTGGTAGCTCGCGATGTTCTTTGTAAACCGCATAACTCCGCTAGCCCGTTTTTCATAGCCTAAATATTGCTTTTTTGTAATATAATTTTCTGCAGCAACTTTAGCTCCTGCGAATGAATCTCTACAATAGACTGCTTAAAAACCTAACAAGCTGTAAGCAGTGCCAGAAAATCGTAGAGAACTCAATCATGTTACATCAAACCTCCCCCTCGCCCCACAAGACTGTATATTAGGCTAGAATAAAAGCAAAGGGGTGCAACAAGGGACAAACCAAGCTTTTCCAGGTAAGATTTCATCGCAAAGAGCATCCAAACAGCATATGACCTTATATTCTTCAAACCGTCCTGCCTCCTTTGCTGGAAGCTTGTGTCCTCGCAGTGGGCCTACATTAAAGCAATAAGGCGAAGAGTCATACACGGCGCCGACCACATCTATGGAGTGCATGCACAATATTTTTCTACAAGCCCTGAATAAAAACTCAGTTCACGATATCAAATTACCTTTGTGGCTGGTTATGAAACAAAAAACGACAAAAATAACGACGCAGCACCAATCTCCCATACGGTCTACTTGAGTTATGGGCCAACAACCGACTCACTCAGTGGACATATACTCAGAACCGACAGACACACAGAAGGACGGACGGACACTTGTCGCATTTATTCTAAAGCAAAATCCTTTTTTGCTATTGTTGATTGAGTTTTGGTGTGGTTCCGCGTGTTATTGAAGGGAAGAACGAATACCCCATGGCAAGCCGCACACAATTTAGCTGTGTTGCAACTGTGCGAGACTACAAAAGTTTGCAGGCTACGCGTTCGTTGGCTCGTCTCTCTGCCTTTCCAAATGTCCTTCCTCCGAGGCGAAAGTGCAGAAACGCGAAGATCTGACAGCAAAGGAAGAGGTGAACGCCAGCGTCTGTCGGTTGTTTACGGGCCTGGCTTTTCCCGCGACAAACGCGGTGACGGCTTCGGAATAATTGATTGATTGATTGATTGATTGATTGATGTGTGGGGTTTAACGTCCCAAAACCACCATGTGATTATGAGAGACGCCGTAGTGGAGAGCTCCGGAAATTTCAACCACCTGGGGTTCTTCAACGTGCACCCAAATCTGAGCACACGGGCCTACAACATTTCCGCCTCCATCGGAAATGCAGCCGCCGCAGCCGGGATTTGAACCCGCGACCTGCGGGTCAGCAGCCAAGTACCTTAGCCACTAGACCACTACAGCGTGGCGACGGCTTCGGAAGCCTATGAAACGCAGATAGGGAATGCATGTTGGGCCACACGTTCTACTCGCTCGCTGGATTTCGTGCCGACCGGCTGTGACATCGCGATCTCCGACGTCAGCGAAGCTCTGGTAGGCTGGGCTGGCCCTACGCCATCTCCTGACGCCGATCTTTGACGACAGCGTATCTCTGGCCTACTGGACTTGCCCTACGCCATCTCCTGACGTGGACAAGAGCTCTCGCTAGTGGGGCCCTGTCCTTGGACTCCCGCAACCGTGTCCATCTTTCCTGTCTTCTCCTTATTTACGTCGTTCGCTGTTCCTGCGCCTCGCTCTCTCCTTGCTCTCTCTCTCTATCTCTTTGCCTTTTAATCATATTCTTTTAATCTCTTCTCTAGCCCCTCCCTCATGAGGTACTGTTGAGGTGTCCTCCCCTTCCCCTGAGAGACAGTTACGGGGCTCACTTTTATCTTCTTTTCATTTAAAATCACTCCCCCCCAACCCCCCCATGTTCGACTAGCCATATTGTTCGATTGGTGAACTGCGCTTGGACTACAAAGATAAACAAGCATACTCAAGTTAACCAGCTTTCCCTCGCGCAGCCGTACGAAGCCTGATTCATTGTTTTACTGTGCAAGTTGTGTTCATTTGCTCAAACTCCTTTTTCTGGCATGCATAAGTCGGCCGTCGGCCATTTCATGGAATATGTGGCAATATACTCATTCCGCTCGCAATGCAACGGGTACTGACCTCACAAACATGGGATGTAGTTGGCTACAAGCAATCTCACTTCTCTTATGTAATCCAGCGTTACTGTCGGCTAAAGCAAGTCGGGACGTGGGACAGTCTCCAGATGGTTTTGCATTGCGGCACGCAGCACCATGGCATTTACGCTGCAAAGTTCGTGCAGGTGCGCTTCGCGCGAGGATGGTGTCGTAGCGGAAGCTAAGTCTACGGTGTAGTCAAACGAAGCTCATACCGCAGCTTGCACACCCGCACCCAAATGCAGCTGGTGCAGTGTGGCGGAGCGAGAACGCCTGGCCGCGAGAACCAACACGGTGCATGTTGCCATAAAAACCAGGACTGGCAACACTGTGGTTTAGCGGGCGGTGGCAAGTGGAGACGCGCGCACACGGAGAATCGCGACATGAAGGCTGCCTGCGCACCAAACGGGTGTGGGGCAACTTTGCAGCCTCAGAAATGAGAGACTGCAGAAAAAAAACGTCTCGAAGGTCATTTTACAGTGACTAGGAATATTATACAGCCTCCAAGACCACCTCTACGTGCGTGCTCGTCTCTGTGGCCATAATTTAATTTTTTTGGTGCGTCGTTTGCATTCATCGATGAGCTTGATTGAATGATTTGTGGGGTTTAACGTCCCAAAACCACCATATGATTATGAGAGATGCCGTAGTCGAGGGATCCGGAAATTTCGGCCTCCTGGGGTTCGTAAACGTGCACCCAAGTCTGAGTACATGGGCCTACAACATTTCCGTCTCCATCGGAAATGCAGCCGCCACAGCCGGGACTTGATCCCGTGACCTGCGGGTCAGCAGCCGAGTAACTTAGCCACTTGACCACCATGGCGGGGCATCGACGAGCTTCGTGTAAGCTGCACCACTAGAGCGGAGAGCACACGATGCCAATCTGCATCTATGCACACACTTCAATTAAAAATGAGAAATACTGGAGGAGCGAAAAATTTATTTTCAAGGGATATCTTTGTAAGCACATGCTCACTTTTTTAATGTTTGATGAACACAGGCCCAAAGAGAGGTTCATTGCACCGAGAGACGAGAAAATACCGGTGCGTTATTATGATTATGAACTTAACACAAAAATAAACACATATGGAACAATAGAAGAGGACTCGTACAAGAAAAATACTGCCGTAAAGGCGCACAACAACACATCTACACTTACATTGAACAACGCGACGCGGCAGTAGTTGCCTCAGCACTTGACCGCGGCATGAACCGAAAAAGAAAAGAAAAAATGTTGGCTGCGTTTTCTTTTCTATCTTCGCACTAACTTTCTCCAACACACTTTAACATCACCCTTTCGCGAAAAACAGTCACAAGCAGTTGCCGCAGCAAGAACAAAGGAATTTGGGGTGTCATAGAAGCCATTTATGAGGCAGGAATGTTTATTTGAAGGATACATCGTAGCTTTACCTATCAAACATTTCTGTAGATTCCCCACTTCTCTCTTTTTTTGCTCATTGGAGTTTCAAGAAATTTGCGAACGGCACAAATACAGTACTGAGCATAGCTGCAGTTTTCACAAAAGCTCACCGATGGAGTGAATTCGAACGCATGTAGCAGCACAAAGTATACCTCACAATGCGAGCAGCGACTCACTTTCTAGCCAGAAAACGAGTTTCTCGCATATGTGCTGTACAACACTCTAAACAGTTTTTTTTCATGTGAAGCAGTCAACAAAAATAATACGCGAAGTGAAGGGTACAAAACGCTCTCTGTACCGAACAGCACAATGTGAGTAATGTTAAGTTAAGACTAATCAAGAATGAAATCCGCACTTAACTAAGTATCGACAACGTTCGTGCCCAGCAGCAGCCAGGCTGAGAGGCAGAAGAAATTGGCAAGCGAAGACCACGACGCACACCGGGCACGTTATTGCACATCATTTATGGCATCTGCATGATGCCGCCCGTCCTTCTTCATTGCCGTAAATGCCCATGAACACGGAGCGTGACAACGTTACCGTTGCGTCGACGCCATGTTGCACTTCTCTCGCATCCTATTCATGCCTGATCCCAGCCCGACGATATCGCACCGTACAATCGCAGACAATATAGACGGATTCAGGCCACTATCATATAAGAAAAACACGTACACGTATATTACACTAGAAAATGTGCTGTAGTAAATAACTGGTACGCGTGTTTCCTTGAACCACCACTTTTATCTCACTCACAATCCCACGACAAACTTCCCGAAGTGGCACAACGAAAACACGGGATTATCACCAACACGCTGCGCGAACCAATCAAAATAAAGCAAATCAAGCCGTTGCCAGGCAGCTACGCGCCGCCGCCAGACGGTGTCATATGTAGACACCACGATGTCAGCACTCTAAAATTGTCGACTTTATCGCTGCTAGCTCTTCATTTCTCAGCCCCTGCGTGAGTCGTGGCCTTGGAGCTAGGTGAACACATCAAAATATTATCGATGCCTCATGTCTGGTAACGCGGCGGTGAGCTTTTCGACTCTCTTTGCGCTCAAAATAGAATAACTTTACGTAGTGGACGTCATTCACACTTCGCTACACATCTCATGCCTACTAAGCGATTGGATGAACACCACATCTCGAGTCTGAAATTTGGTGTCACGGCTCTTTTAAAATTGCTCTTTCTTATGGTTCTTATTATTACGCTCATCCCCCTTACCTCTCCTACGTGTGTTTCGTATTCCACCCAGCTTCAACTCGGTTTAAATACACCAACCATCCCTTAATGCCCATCCCTGGTGATCTTATCCCTTCCTTTTGTTATAAATGTAGTTCCCCTTACAAACATGGGTTTGACCTTTCTGTCACCCACGAGTCTCCTATCAGTTAGCGCAGTCACCTTCCTGTAGGCTAGACCTTTTTGTAAAACTCGTCTCCAGACTTTCTGCAGACGCCTAGCAGACAGCAAGCAGACTTTTCGGATGATTCGCGCCCAGAGAGCGTGCGCGTAGATGTATATAACATAAATTTTTGTATCTATATATTCTGTACCATGACACATTTGATAACAATCATTAAATGGGTTTTATCATTCAGTAACCCACCGCAGTCACCACCGTACAGCCCTAGTCTGCAAATTTTCTGCAGACGCCAAGCAGATTTGGCTCTTAATACAGGCTCTGTGAGTGCCTGTGTGAATACATGTATTATATGCGTATATATCTATATATATATGTATACATTCTGGGTTATGACATATTTCACAACAATTACTGAATGGGCTTCACCTTTCATTCACCCATCAGTCACCCTACCGGTTACGTAGTCCGCAGAATTTATGCATAAAGGCTGCACATTTTCTGCAGTCCCATGCAACTGTTTGTACGCTTGTAATTTAGTGTGATTAACTAAAAAAGCTTTGCACATTTGGTAAGTGTACAATAAAAGGTCTGTGTATTTTATGGCTACCTCACGGCCACCACAATTTTCCACGCATTCCGTATACGTGCAAACGTAAAAATTTGACTTTGAAGCATGGGAATTTTCTACCGCCATTTATTTGCTGGCTAGATAACATGGCTATCTATACCGGGCGGTCGGTGTTAGGTGGTGAAGTGCAAGTGGGCGATGTGTTTGGTATTTAGTGAGCTGCTGTTGCGTGTATGTGTAAGGCACGTGTCTGGTGGGTGTACGAGTGGTATTAACATTCGATGCTGTATGTTGCTCGAATGTTTTTGCTACCATAAACAGTACCTATTACTTTTGTTCATCCGCGACAAAACGCCGCGGATATTCGGCACAAATGCTGTAGAACTTTTGTAGATTTTGAGCAGATGTTCCGCTGATATTCTGCAGGAATGGTGCATCTTGCGTGGCTACAAATGCTCTGCTGACTTTCTGCAGAACGGGTGTACCAATTGTCCACTCGGAGATTGGATGGACGACGACGAAGTGATTGCTTAGCAGCTATATATTTTTTTCAGCCCAAAATTACGTTGTGTTTGAAAAACCATAAGCCTTTTGCTTAAGATCCTGCCGCCCGGTTTTTGGCCGATCCCCCTTTGTGGGTGTGCGCCAGAGTATCAAGGATCATCATCATCATCATCATCATCATCATCATGAGATCGCTGTTTCAATAGGTGTTCTTTTTTTTCACCTAATTATAAGTGAACTTCGCGAATATCACATCCGTGTTCGTCGGAGATGGACGTGGACCTCCACAGACGTCCGCCAGATACGGCTGCGTCGGCGGTGGCCGCATCCAGAAAGCGTACGGGACTCTACAGCGACTACGACAGCGAGGGCACTCTTGTATGCTCAATGAGCAGCGAAGAGCCTTCCGACGACGGCGATTTTAAGCTGGTGCTGAGCCGTAAAGTGAAGAGGCGGAACGTCAGAACATCTTCGTCATCGAGTACGTTGAACGACAAAGTGCCAAGGAGACCCGTGACAATCACTATCATTTTTGTCCCTGAGGTACCTGACGGTAACATGAAGCGCCTCAACAGGCAATGTGTTTCGGTGATGCTGGAAGGACTCGTGCCAAACGAGAACACAGACATCAGAGTGAACACGCGTAAAAACGTATTGGCCATCGACGTTTTACATGCTGCGGCACTTAATATACTGCGCAAAGTCAACGAGCTGGGGGGAATGAAAGTTCGCTCCTACATTCCTGTGAGCTATAACGTTGTCACTGGAGTGATCTACGATGTGGATACTGCCATTCCAAGCTCTGACCTTGATGTTCTGGTCAAACCGGCAAATGAAGCCAGCGTCATCGCAAAAGTTGTACGTTTGGGAAACTCACGCTGCTTGAAGATCATGTTCAAGGGCGACTCTCTTCCTTCACTCGTAAAGGTGGGCCATTTTCGGCATTCTGTGCGACCTTTTGTACCGAAGCTCTTACAGTCTCATAAGTGCATGAAGATGGGGTGTGTCCTCGTTGCGCGGAAGCCCATTCTGCGGATGACTGCAAAGCAACTACCCTCAATTGCTCGAATTGTCATGGGTCGCATGCAGCTTCGTCAAAAGAATGCCGCAAAATCCAAAGAGAAATAGCGGTATTGAAACAAATGGTCAGAGACAATTCATCGCATCGAGAGGCTGCCACGACCGTCCGAAAGAGGTGTCATCGTCGCCGCAGTTCATCAAAGAATGCCGCAGACGCTGCATCGACAGCACCACGCCACCACCCTTCTCTTCCACCGCACTTGCCTCCCAGA
The DNA here is from genome assembly GCA_013436015.1 of Rhipicephalus annulatus. NCBI lineage: Eukaryota > Metazoa > Arthropoda > Arachnida > Ixodida > Ixodidae > Rhipicephalus > Rhipicephalus annulatus. The sequence goes on along the minus strand of WOVY01009815.1, from coordinate 528,231 downwards.
CTGAAGGCGGCCAGCGCGGTCAACAAACCAACGAACAGCAACAATGTTGCAGATGAATCAATTCGGCCTTCATTGCCGAAATCACAGCCACCCGCTAATTCCAAGCGCACATCGACAATCACATCCCTCCAGCCAGCCGCTGACAAGCTGCCTTAGGAGGACACAGAAGTCATCAGAATGTTCCGAACACTGCTGGATGCCATGCGAAAGCTGTGCTGCAGTCTGAAGTCTCCACTCGCTCAGAGCGCACTACAGGTACTGGATGCTCTGAGTCCGGTATTTGCAAGTCTTCAGTAGCAACCATGGCTCGACTAATTCTCTCCTTCCGCAACGAGGTCCGACAAGCGTCGATACTGCAGTGAAACGCGAGAGGCCTGAGATCCCACATCTCTTCATTCCGTCAGTATATATTGAAGAATCATATTCCTGTAATAGTTATATGGGAACCAAACGTGCAACAACCTCCTAAACTATCAGGGTATGAATCTTTCGTTTCTTCAACGTGCGAGGAACGCAGCAAGGTGGTTGTTTACATTCGCACAGATTTCACATAAGTGCATCACGCAGTTCAACCGCATGATGACAATCAATATCTCTTGCTTACGTGTTCAAAAGGAAAAAAAGTGTCATTCACACTCATTTGTGTCTACATATCACCATCCGGACGGTTTGAACAAGACCGACTATGAGACATACTGACAGCAACTATGGGGCCGTGGGTTATAACTGGAGACTTCAACGCACATCACTTAATCTGGGGTAGTTCGACGATCAACGCTAAAGGAAGAAACCTCGTGTCATTCGCCTCCAAGCACGACCTATGTTTCTTAAATTATGGCAGTCCTACATACCTGCGGGGCCTTACGCACAGCAGTTGCCTCGATTAGACTCTGGTATCCAGAAACTTCCGGTCGCAAGTGCACTGGTTTTCAGACATCAAAACACATGGGAATGACCACATTCCAACTTATATGCGAATAAGGGGTCTTACTAACTCCTATCCTAGGACCACAACACGAAAAATTGATTGGTCCAAATTTCAGCGACTCATGAAAAATAGATTCCGTGAAGACCCTGACTACAACTTGGAGGATGTCATCAAAGAGGCAATGAGGGAAGCTTCTTGTCTCCTCCCGTTCACCGGCAAGCATTCAGATTTCGACGTTGAAGTGGAAAAACTGTGTGCGCTTCGCCGAAGGGCGGAAAGGAGATACAGACGGACGAAAGCAACATGCGACTTGAGACTGGCACGACGCATACAGAAAAAAGTCCAACGACGTTTAGACAAACTTGAACAGGAACGCTGGAAATCATTCTGCGAATCATTGGATCCCTGAAAGCCGTTGTCACGCATCTGGAGCACTATTCATGGCCTGAGCTCGACTCCCCAACAAAGACATCCTTTCATGGCTTTAGCCCTACATTAAGGCAACACCCAAGTTGAAGTGGCAAATGAGTTTTGTACACGAATCGCTGGTGTGTCCGCCTCGTCCGCTGGCACCATTGAGAGTGTTATCCCTGAACCCCGCATCTCCTAAATGAACAATCTTTTCACTATAGAAGGACTTGATGCATCCTTGGCGGCTTCCCGACGATCATCTTCACCAGGACCCGATGGCATCACCTACGCCGCTCTAGCCAACCTTCAACAGGAGGCCAGGGGACAGTTGTTATGCTATTACAACCACTCATGGCAGGCGGGCATTGTTCCCCAGGATTGGAATATAAGTCGACTCGTGCCACTACTCAAACCAGGAAAGTGACCACTTGATTTAACATCATTTCGCCCTATTACCCTCGCAAATTGCGTAGGAAAAGTCATGGAAAGGATGATACTTACACGCCTAGAATGGTACCTCGAGCGCTACAACGTATACCCAAACTGCATGACGGGTTTTCGGTGAGGTAGGTCATCTCTTGACAACGTGACTGATCTAACAACATTTATGCAGCAACAGAAGAGCCTCAAGCGCATACCACTGGCACTCTTCCTCGACGTCAAAGGGGCGTATGATAACGTAACACATAAAGCCATCCTAGACTCGTTGGAAGCTGTCGAAATCGGTGGTCAGATGTTCCAATGTATCCAGGATTATTTGACGAGAAGGTCCTCTTTGTACAAACTGCAGATGGACCTACCACCAATTAATATACCTCCCGTGGCGTCCCTCAGGGCGCCGTATTAAGTCCTACTTAATTTAACCTCGTGATGGTGGGTCTTCGTGAAAGTTTGCCCAGTACTATCCTCATATCCATATATGCTGACGATATTTGTCTATGGACTTCAGCTGTAACTCGTCTACAAGTACGTGCAAGAGTCCAGCAGGCTGCCACCCTTACATGCTAATATCTCCGCAAGCAAGGCCTTTCCGTGTCAACGGAGAAACGTGCATTGGTTGCGTTTACTCGCAGAGCCATGACACAATACCCCGTTACCATCAATGGGAAAAGTATTCCATACCAGAAGAACCATCGCTTCCTGGGTGTGATCGTTGACAGGGACCTTTTGTGGAGTGCCCACTGCAATTACCTGAAGAGAAGGCTAACTTCCATCGTCCATATAATGCGGTTCCTCTGCGGAAAATCTTGGGGCACATCGATAAGGTCAATGATACAGATGTACAGGGCACTGTTTCTGGGATTTTTGCGCTACAGCTTGCCGTTACTGGCAAGTACGTACAAGACGAACATCCGCACCCTAGAAAGTCTGCAAAGACAAGCCTTACGTGTGTGCTTAGGATTGCCGCGATGCACCTCAACCTACGGGGCAATTACGATCGCAAGAGAGCGTCCAATTCAAACACACATCACCATTGACAATTTGAGAGCCCACATAAGACACCTCTGCCGAGTTCCTGGTCACCATGTTGCAGTGTTGCCACTTCAAAGACCACAAGCGATGTTTTCAAAGATTATTTCTGCTCATGGAGAATGTCTTCCTGTTTGCTTCACTCCAGCAACAAGACCAGCGTCACCTCCGTGGTGCCTACAACTGCCACAAGTGGGCCAAAATATTCCGGGAATAACGAACAAGAGCCGTCATTCAACAGTGGTCCTACGACAGGTGACATAGTCGCTACTCAATGAAAAATACGGCCAGAGGACCCACATTTACACTGATGGATCGGTCTCGGCTGACATCTCCGCTGGTGCTGTTGTCATCCCGACGTACCAGGTCACTATATAGTTCAAACTGTCACATACGACAACATCCACAGCAGCGGAGCTGGCCGCCTTACGTGCTGCTATACTTTATATCGCGGAAGCCCGACCTCAAAAATGGCCTGTGTTCTGTGACTCCAAGGCATCCGTTCAGAGCTTGCAATCAGCTTTACGACAAAGGGTGCATCAACAACTAGTGAATGAAATAAGAGAAGTGCTTCACGAAGTTTCATCGAAAGGACATGACGTGGTGTTCCAGTGGTTACCGGGACATTGTGGTATTGTCGGTAACGACCTTGCTGATAATGCTGCCCGATCTGCCCACGCGGATGCCCAGACAACCCCGATTCCGTTGTCGAGAACCGACGCTGCAAGGGGCCTTCACTCGTTCGCTAACACTATGTCGGAAACTTGGCTGAGTGACCCCAGTGTCGGGAACCGCCGCCTACACAAATTGTACCCATCAAGAAAGCTTCAAGTTCTATCGGACCTCTCCCGCCAGGATGCAACTTTATTGTGCCGCCTGTGGTTAGGAGTAGCTTTTACGAAGGCGTACTCCTTTCGCATAGGAATGGCAGATAGCTCCCGATGTGAATCGTGCGACACGGACGAGACAATAGAACATCTACAGTGTTCATGTGAATGTTTTGCGAGTGAACTCAACTTGCTACGCGAAACGTTAGAGACACTAGACAGTAGACCTTTTTCCGAAGAGAAGATCCTTGGTTCATGGTTCTACGCGTCACAGGCCAGCAAAGCGACGTGGGCATTGCTAAGTTTTCTAAAGACGACCGGACTACACGACCGCTTATAAGCGTGCAATGGACAAGGTCACATCTACACACACGTTGCCCTTTACTTCTCTCTCTCTTCTCCTTTATTCCCCTCACCCCTACCCTCAGTGCAGGGTAGCAAACCGGACGTGCGTCTGGTTGCCCTCCCTGCATTTCTTTTCTCCCCTTCGTCCTCCTCCTCCTCCTGCTCCTACTCGTAGATTACAAGGGAAGAAAGTAAGTGTGTCGCTTGCTTAAATATATTCCGAATTGGTATAGTCGGTATAGGGTGACTAATAATCTGTAGAAGCCCTGCTGCGGTGGTCTAGTGGCTAAGGTAGTCGGCTGCTGACTCGCTGGTCGCGGGTTCGAATACCGGCTGCGACGGTTGCATTTCCGGTGGAGGCGGAAATGTAGGCCCGTGTGCTCAGATTTGGGTGCACGTTAAAGAACCCCAGGTGGTCGAAATTTCCGGAGCCCTCCACTACAGCGTCTCTCAGAATCAAATGGTGGTTTTGGGACGTTAAATCCCCCATATTAATCAATAGTCTATATACGCTGCAAGTTGTTTAGAGGTGAAGCTGCTTACTCCGTGAGTTGTGTGTCAGGTGCCGTCGTCGTAGTAATAGTAGCCACCTCTCGTTTAGTCTATAGAATGTCCGCTTGATGGCAGTATACTTGTACATAAATGAATATAGGATGAAAAGATTCGAGATGACCGTAATTGAAGTGTTTAGTAGATAGACGGACGGATGGACAGGAAGGCAGACAGACGGACGGACGTACGCACAGACAGACGGATGGACGCATGGACAGACGTACGGACGAACGCTTTGCCCCACTCATCATTCACATTCACCCCGTGAATATACTAAGAATTTTTAACGGCCTACCCCCCCTCCCTTTTAAACGGGAAGCATTTCATAACGAACTTCGGCGGCTTTGCGCGTATCTATCTATCTATCTATCTATCTATCTATCTATCTATCTATCTATCTATCTATCTATCTATCTATCTATCTATCTATCTATCTATCTATCTATCTATCTATCTATCTATCTATCTATCTATCTATCTATCTATCTATCTATCTATCTATCTATCTATCTATCTATCTATCTGTCTAGCCAGCCACCTACGACTTTAGCTCTCCTGGCCGTTTCGATAATGGTATCAATACCAAACTTGGTATGGCATAACATGACTGTATGAAGAACATATCTGACTAGTCATAACATGACAATCATGACATATATATCATGAGTGTCATGATATACATTTCATGGTACTGCAGCTCTTGCGGTGATTTCGCTCACATTACATGTTGCAAAACTGGTATGGTATGACATGATTGCATGGCAAACACAAGTGACAGACCCTAACAAGAAAATCATGACGTGCGTGTCATGTAACACCATGACTACATGCTACGCTCATAATGCGCTCGCAGCCGTTTCAATAGCTTCACATGTACTAAACACGGTATTACGCGACGCGAATGGACGACATAGGTAAATGGCACATAAAACATGATAATCACGACATGCGTGTCATGTAACAACATGACTACATGCCACACTCATGATGCGCTCGTGGCCGTTTCGCTAGCATTACATATGCCAAATTTGGCATTACGTGACGTCAACAGATGACGAAGGTATCTGACTGGTGCAAACATGATAATCATGAGATGCGTGTCATGTGAGAACACGACTACATGCCACAGTCAAGGCGCGAATGCATTTCGACGTGACGCAGTGCGCGTCCGCACCGGCGTTTATTTCGTCGGGTCACGCCGGTGTTGCCACGCAAGGCACTGGTCCTGCCATATACTCGCCGGCGCGCGCCGCGCTGCGTTGCTTTGACGCATGCGCCTTTCAGCACGTCCGGCGTCCCTCCGTCACTAAAAGAGGAAGATGCAGTGTTGTCTGGGTAAACCATCGGCGCGAAATGCAGCATGTCGAATTTCACGCTGGCTGACGTCCGACGGACACTGGTCACGTCGGTTGCGCCTGGCCTCAGAATATAGAGTGTTCGCGTTTTGCTAACGTAGCGTTAAGAGCAAACCTCATAAGCGCGAAAATGCACGCGACAGCGACGAGCGAAGCTATGAGCGATGAAACAGGGCGTTCGCGCGACGTGTCGCGTGCTCGTTTTCACGCGATCGCTCTGTTCTCCAGATTTGGAAACCGACGCTCATCGCCCGGAAGGGCTGGGCTCAAGCAGCCAATAGCGAAAAACCGGAAAAGACAAAGACTACATAGGTGCACGTGACCCGGCCCTAGTCACGTATGCGCAACAAGAAATAACACAATGTTTACGCATGTGCATATAAAAAAAGTGCTGAAAGTCATTCAAAACACTTTCCGTTTCATCACACAACAATATATCTTATTTTTAAATTGCATACCGCTCGCTACGCGGTTTTCTTGGGGCGACTAGACGGCCTCATGCCAGCAACAGTAGAATTCGCTCGCCGAAGACGTCGCGTGAATGAGGTGTGCCTGCGCTAGCGACTGATCGCGCGAAGACGATCTACGTCGCATCGCTCGTCGCTGTCGCGTGCATTTTCGCGCTTATGAGGTTTGGCCCTCACTGTGCCTAGCGTGTGCGTGTGTCAATGCTATATTGAATTCTCTCCCATAGTAGAGTACTAAGTACTCTAAATCGTTAACCACTTTTTCTAAACACATTGAAGTGTATTGGGCCCTTCATGAGGCGCTCGCGGCCGTTTTGCTAGCTCCACATATACCGAACTTAGTGTTACGTGACGTCAATGGATGACAAAAGTATATGACTGATGCAAACATGAGAATCCTGACACGCGTGTCATTTAAGAACATGACAACATACCACGCTCATAGGGTGCTCGCGGTCGTTTCGCTAGCTCCACATATACTAAATTTGGTATCACGTGACTTGAATAGATGACGAAGGTAAACGACACATCCAAACATGATAGTCTTGACACGGATGTTATGTACGGCATCATTTATCTTCGCACCTCGTAACGTTGTGCTGATTTGAAAGTGACATATCAACATCTCTCATTCGTGCTTCGCATATCATCGATTCTCACTGTACATGGGATCTGCCCATTTTTTCTGAACGCTTTTGCGTTTTCTTTCTGTATATTGTCGCGGGTTATAAAAACAGAGGGTTTATTTTAAAACAAGGACAGTGGAACTCGTAGAGATGCTCTCAAAGGAAGGCCGCCAAGATTATCGTCTTCTTAACTCGCCTGCGCTGCGCCTCTCGCGCGAATCCGTGATCTTCGTTATTGCCACTATCTCGCCGCTAGACGCAGCTATGCACGTGGCATTACCCTCCCGCCAGAGTGAGCGTCATCTGGACGCTTACCGGGTAGAGATGCGGCTAGCATGTGTTTTCATTACTCATAATGGTATGGTTTCACGCGGATCACGCGCACTGCCTCAGACAGACGCTGGCGACGTTTCGAAATGGAAAAGGCGTCGGGCACGACTTCTTACGTCACGTCGCTAAGACGGCACAAAACCTTGTAGGTAGGGCTCAAAGTATCGGCGTAGGAGTTTCTCCGAGGGGCCTCACCGTCGTACAGGAAACCAAACCAGACTCTTTATCACGGTTGATAAGCGACGAATCGATGGCGAAGGTGGTACAGTTGGGCGTCAAGATGCTGCATGCTGGTTGATTATTCTGATGCGGGCAAGCTTCCTTGCTTCCTCGGTGTGCTCAGTGAAGTCTGGGGCGTCTGTCTTTGAATCACTTTAATCATAAGGCAGCATGGCGTCAAGCATTGTAGTAAGTTCTCTGCCCTAAATTAGTACGAACGTCATTTTCGTTCTTTCCTGCGCACGGTATTATACGCGAAAGTGATGTACGGCAAGATTCCGTCCCAATTATTGTGTTCCACGTCGAAGTACATGCAAAGCATGTCAACGATCGTCTTGTTACGTCGTTCTGTAAGCCCATTCGTTTGTGGGCTGTCGTCTTTCTAAGCGCTGGGCAACTGAGCGTAAACACAGAGCGCAAAAGCTCTGCTGTAAATAATTCAATTTCAATTCAATTCAATTTAATTTCCAGTTTATACATGCTGGATGATTGCGTTGGGTTAAAAGCTACATAAGTAGCTTGACGAGACCCAACGACCAGACTATACAGGGCAGTAACAACAAGCAGTCCGGTGCAGTGACGAGAAAACCAACAAGTAAAACAGAATACCATATCGTATGTACATATACAGCGATTTACATAGATTTCCAGCAGGAAGATTGCAGAAAGAAAAAGTGAAAATAGATACATGTGCATAAAAAGTGCTAGAAAAAAAAGCGCTACATACAATAAATACGGCTATAGCATAAGTAATAAACAGAATAATAACACCGTACCAATGTAGCAATACTAGCTATTCGGGACAAAAATAAAAGAAAAAAAAACACTGGCCATATAACACAGCAAGAAATTCATGTAAGCAGAAGATTATGTTAAAGGAACAACGTAAGTTACGCACAATTCAATTACACAGAATGTCACAGTATGTGACATTACAAGTGAACGAAATATAAGCGGAAGCCTTTTTTACTGACCGTGTCAATATCTTTATATTTATTTAAAGTAGATGGTAGGTTATATGCCAACGACTGATGTTTGTAGTGCGTCCTGAAATATGGAACTGACCATGTCTCAGGGTTCCTTGTGTTCACATCAATTCTACGACGTTCTAACAATGCCAACTGTTTTATATAGCTCTTGAGGGATTCAGAAGCATATCGCGCAGTATGTAATAAACGAAAAGTATAAAGGTTGTAAATTCTAATAATGTTGTACTTAAGAAACGCTTCTCTGGTGCTTGAATAATAGTCTGTGTTGCCAATATAGCGAATAATCTTCTTCTGTAGCATCAGAATTTTACGTATGTTAGTTATAGTGGTTGTACTCCACACTAAGGCGCAGTAATTTAAGTGGGCATGAAATAAAGCATTATAAATCTGTACTTTGGCCTTTGTAGGTAGCAAACTACGACATCGTGATAAGACACCTGTCACAGAGGAGAGCTTTTCACATAGGTAATTTACATGCATGTCCCAAGTAAGTTGTGAAGAAAAGTGCACGCCAAGGATTTTGTGACTGTCAACTATTTCGATTTTTTGACCTTCAAGAGCAATAGTATTATTTAACGGAAGCAATTTGTTCTTGGAGCGAAAAATAATTACCTAAGTTTTCTTCGCGTTGATCCTAAGTTGATTTAGCTGAGACCAGGTAGATAACTTTCTTAGCAGTTCATTGCAATCCGTTGTCAAGTTGTGCACGTCGTTCCCAGACAATGTGACAGTGCTGTCATCAGCGTATATAATAAATTCAGCATTTGTATTAAAGTTCACAATGTCATTAATGTAGATATTAAATAAAAGCGGCCCTAAAACGCTTGCTTGAGGCACGCCAAATTTGTTTATTAGACAAGACGACCTGTGACCGTTCACGTAAACGCACTGGTATCTGTCACTTAAGTAAGACTTAAACAGTGATAAGCAGCTACCACGTACTCCGTAACATTCTAGTTTGTCTAATAAAATGTTATGACTTAGGCAGTCGAATGCCTTACTAAAATCTATAAATAACGCCAGCGCATAGGATTTCCTTTCTATGTTCCTTATTATCGTCTCCTTGATTGACAGAAGGGCTGTTTCCGTTGACCTCTGTTTCCTAAATCCGTGTTGCGCGTTAGTTATGATACCAAACTTATCGAAGAAATTGACCATGCGACAATGTATAATTTTTTCTAGCTCCTTAGAAAACACAGGTAACACCGAAATTGGCCGGTAGTTGTTGGGGTCATTAGGGATACCTGCTTTCAATATTGCCTAAACTCTGGCGTATTTCATTGCCTGTGCGAATACGCCCGATGGAAGCGTTAAATTGAATATGTGAGCAAGAGTAGGAGAAATAGAAGTTATATAATGCTTATTAGGGCCTAGTTGCAGGTTGTTGGTGTCTAACGCATTAGTATTTTTCAAGGATTGAAATGTAGCGCAGACTTCGTATTCATCAGTAGGCTGGAAGAAAATGCTTTCGAGCGCAGGTGGGGTAGGCAGCAGGAATAGCAGCGTTAATGAAATGTTGGTTAAAGTGATTAGCGAGGGCCTTGCCTTTCAACTCAGTACCGTCATGAAGTAAACTGTGTGGAACACTTTGTTTGGTCCGACGACCAAGAACATCGTTTATTATTTTCCATGTCTTATCGGGCCGTTGCTGTGAGGCGGACAGAAAAAGTTGCTCGTAATAAGCTCGTTTGGCACGCCGTAGCTCACAATTTAATTGGTTTCGAAAAGCTTTAAATTCCTTTAATTGTATTTGCAAACGAGACTTCAAAAATGAATGATACAAAGAATTTTTACGCGAAATCATTTTCAAGTGTTCTTTCGTTACCCATGGTTTTCTCGCTTTTTTGGTGGTTTTACTTGTTTCATAGGAAAATGCCTTTCGTATATTTTTATAAATTTCTCTATGAACTCATTGTATGCCTCATTGGCGGACGTTAATGCCAAGACAGAAGACCAGTCTTGTGCCATTATCTCAGTTTTAAAGGCAAGCAGCCCACTATCTGTTATTCGCTGAACAGTGAATGTTTCTACCTCACGGTTTCGAATACCTCTTTGATTTTCATATAGCGCATAAACAGGGAGGTGGTCACTAATGTCCGAAGCAACGGCACCAGTGGTGTAAATCTTTGTCCCTGCCTTTATTATTAAGTGGTCAAGGCAAGACAATGTGCCGCACGTAATGCGAGTTGGTGTAGTAATTAAATCTTTGAAACCACTCGAAGACAGCAATGTACCAAATTCCATGGAAGTAGTGCTGTCATCAAGAATATTGATGTTAAAGTCGCCACCGCGTGTCAAGTGAAAGTTGTTTTTGCAAGTGAAGTCCAGGAAACTTTCATAAAATGCCAGGAAACGCCTAATATTCTCACCTGGTGGGCGATAAACAACAGCGAACATTTCATTTTGATGAGAGAGTGAGCATTTCCTAATCTTCTGTTGACACGCAGTATTCATGAACTAAATGGCATTTCTTCTTTGTAGTCACATAAAGCGCAACACCCCCTCCACGTTTATCCGATCGATTGGAAAAGAAACTGGCATATCCAGGCAGTTTCAACTTGCTACTATTGTTCGTATACCAGGTTTCAGACAGCATAAGAACACCCACTTTGAATGAGAGTTGCTCTAAAAAAAAGCAAAATGTCGTTCTCTTTATTCATTACAGAGCGAGTGTTAATATGCAAAACTTATTGGCATGGTGGGTAATCAGATTTAATAGCAGAAGGTGACGCTAAGTTGCTGTATGCGCAGTCGTTATCCATTTTGATGATACAGCGCAGTGTTCAGCCCAGCCTGTCACCTGCGCCTACGCAGTTGCATATGACGATCCCGAAAAAACCTTATCAATATCATGCTCATTTGGAACGTGCACAGCGGGCGTATCGTCAGATTGCTTCGCATAGCTTTTCCCGTTAAATGACCAGACGGATTTCCATTTGTATTCTTACTTTTTCTTCACAGGAAGAGCTAGAAGTTTGTTTAGGGCTGGGCAAAGATGCTCATTCACATAGATAGCATTTTCACTGGTCAGCCCGACATCTTTGTTAGTCAGACGAGCTCGTTTTGCTTTCCTTAGAATGCTGTCTCGCTTTGCACGAGACTTAAACTGGACGATGATATTACTTCTGCCGCTGTCTCGGCTCGGCGCCCGATGACAGACCTCAATATCACCTGTAGTTATTTGCTCATTTATGGCACTGCCAATCTTAGAGACAATGTTAGCAACATATTCATTGTATTGTTTCAGTACACCTTGTATCTCGAGGTTTGCCTTCCTCGAGTACTGCTCAGCAAGAACAAGCCTTGTTTCAAGATCCCTGCCTTTGCTCTCAAGACATTTACACTAAGCACGAAGAGCAGCATTTTCACTTTCGAGATCCCTGTTCTTTGTAATCACATCGTCCAGTTTCTTCTTGTGCTCCTCAATTGAAGTGAAGGCAAAGTTGAGGCTTCCCGTCATTTGACGCTGATCATTTTTTAGCTCACGGATTTCATTCCGTAAATCCCTTTCAAGGGAATCACGAAAAGATTTCATCTCTTGTTTCATCTCTTCTTTTACCTTTAGCAGTTCTGCCTTCATTTCTTCCTTGAGTTTAGCAATGTCTTTAGCCATTTTTCAATGCCCACACAAAAATACAACACAGGACAATTAGAAAAAAAATTCCGGATTCACTGTTTGGCAGCAGCGACGAAGCGTAGATATGCAACAAGGTAATAAAATACCCGAGATATCTGGAACACTAACCTGCGATAAGAGTGCCAGAAAGTTTAGCCCGGGCACACAGCTCTCGCCGCTACTGCCAAGTGAAAGCTGCGACAACCACGTAGCTCCTTTTGTAGTGCGCAAAGCGTGACGTTGATCCTGGAGACAGGGCGCAGGCGCAGTCGACAATGACGCCTCCTGGTACCAGACCCTGGATTGCTCCAGAGAAGCGGTGGACCGTTTGGACGCTTTTGGTGCGGCTGCTTGAAATGCCCTGCGATCAGAGTGCCAGAAAGTTTAGCCCGTGCACACAGCTCTCGCCGCTACTGCCAAGTGAAAGCTGCGACAACCACGTAGCTCCTTTTGTAGTGCGCAAAGCGTGACGTTGATCCTGGAGACAGGGCGCAGGCGCAGCTGACAATGACGCCTCCTGGTACCAGAACCTGGATTGTTTCAGAGAAGCGGTGAACCGTTTGGACGCTTTTGATGCGGCTGCTTGAAATGCCCTGCGATAAGAGTGCCAGAAAGTTCAGCCCGTGCACACAGCTCTCGCCGCTACTGCCAAGTGACATGGTACCTTTGTCTGTTATGACTAGAGCTAGAGCTTCATGCCTCAGGACAATGTTCTCAATGAAGAACCGGGCCGCTTCAGCTGCAGTACTACTCGCAATTGCCTTGGTCTCCACGTATCGAGTGATGTAGTCCGTCGCCACGATAAGCCATTTGTTGCCGCTCTCCGATGTTGGGAATGGACCCAGCAGATCCATTCCCATTTGAAAAAACGGAGTTTCTGGCACTGGCACAGGATGCAATAGCCCAGTGGGTTTGACAGGTGGTAACTTGCGCCACTGACAGTCAATGCATGTTTGGATGTAACGGTGCCGCTGCGCTGCGATTCTTGGTCAGTAGTATTTTTCTTTGAGGTGTGTCAGTGTTCTTGTGAAACCAAGGGGGCCCGCAGTTGCTTCGTCATGGTAAGCTTGTAAAATTTCGCTGCGGAGAGTTTCAGGAACTACCAGCCGATAGCATCTGCCCCTTGATGAGAAATTCCTTTTGTAGAGAATTCCGTCCAGTTAACAGAATGATGATACGTTCTTTGAAAACACTCTTGGTGCATTGGCGGCTCGTTCGTTCAAGAGTTCTATAAGCGAGTTTAGCTCCCGATCATCTTGGTGTTGCCGAGAAATGATAGCCGCGTCAACAACTCCTACAGAAGCCTCTGAATTTGTCACCCTCTCTACCCGAAGATTCTATTGGTGACCTTGATACACAGTCGGCGTCCAAGTGTTGTCTTCCGGACTTGTAAACTACGGTCATGTCGTACTCTTGGAGCAGTAAGCTCTAACGTGCCAAACGTCCATATGGGTCTTTCATGTTGATCAACGAACAAAGATAGTGGTGGTCGCTTACGACTTGGAAAGAGCGGCCATATAAGAACGGGCGGAACTTCGCAACTGCCCAAACGACAGCCAGACACTCCTTCTCCATTGTTGAGTAGTTGGACTCAGCGCGTGTCGACGTTCTGCTAGCGTAGGCAACTATTCTCTCACATCATCTTGGCACTGGACAAGAACAGCACCTAGGCCCACATTGCTGGCGTCTGTGTGGATGGCTGTTGGTGCATCCTTGTCAAAGTGAGCGAGGACGGGTGGGGTTTGTTGACGCTGCCATGGCTCGTTGAACGAAGCTTCTTGCTCTTCAGCCCATACAAACGCAACGTCTTCCCTTGTGAGGCGGGTGAGTGGAGAGGCGATGTGTGCAAAGTCTGCTATAAATCGCCGGTAGTATGCGCTGAGACCCGGGAAACGCCTGACCGCTTTCTTATCAACAGGCCTTGCGAACTTTGTGAAGGCTGCAGTTTTTTCTGGGTCAAGCCTCACACCTTCGCGACTGACCACGTGTCCCAGGAACTGAAGTTATTCAAAGCCAAAGTGGCCTTTTTCGTGTTTTAGTGTGAGTCCAGTGGACCGTATAGCTTGACCGACTCACAGTAGCCGCTTTAGATGATCTTAAAACGTGGCCGAAAAAACAATCACGTCGTCGAGGTACACAAGGCACGTTTTCAATTTTATACAGAAGAGAATGATATTCATGAGTCTCTGAAATGTGGCTGAGGCTGAGCATAGACCGAAAGGGAGGACTTTGAATTCATTAAGTCCGTCTGGCGTCACGAAGGCGATTCTTTCTCGGTCACGCTCATCTACTTCTATTTGCCAGTACCCACTTTTAAGGTCCATTGACGAGGAGTAGCGCGCATGCCGTAGCCTGTCCAATGAGTCATCAATCCGTGGTAAGGAGTAAACGTCTTTTTTCGTGACGTGGTTCAGCTTACCGTAATCGATGCAGAAATGCTAACTAGCTGCGACCTTTCTTTTTCACGAGTACCACTGGCGATGCGCAAGGACTCTTTTATGGTTGTATTAAATCATCCTCTAGTATCTTCTTGACTTGCTGCTGGATTATCTCGCGTTCTTTCTGCGATCAGTCCTTTCTGAGCGAGTGATGGGTTCTGTCGCATCGGTCTTGCTGTGTCTTCCGTAATGATACGCTGTTTGGTCAGAGGCGTTCAACCTCTAATAACGTCTATGAGAAGCAGTCCTTCAACTGGCTGAGTAGCTCCACAAGACGGCCTCTTTCAGTCGGTGTCAGACTAGGACCGATGCCGACTGGTGGTGTATGCGGAGCTGATCGGGCTGTGGCTTCCTCTTGCATAACAAGACAGTCGGGAAAGTAGTAGAGCTTCTCGAGGTATGCCACAACAGTGCCTTTATCGATGTGCCTGCGTTCATTCGTGAAGTTGATCAGAAGCACCTCTGCACGCCCGTCCACTAAGCTGACGATGCCGCGAGCGATGGGAATGTCTTGGCGAAAAAGAACGTCAGTCATGCCCTTCTTTTTGCATGGCGTCTTTATTACAGCGCATGCCGCAACACACGGAAACAAGACTACATGACAGTGGTGGCACGCAGACGTTGTCGCCGGCCGCAAGTAACACCCTGGGTTATTGGTCTGGATCATGGGTCACAGGCTTGTCAGCCGCGAATATAATCACACCATCATGTATGTTCACCACAGTACCGTACTCTCTTAAGAAGTCCATTCCAGTATCAGAGCGTCGCAGCTCTCCGGTAGGATCAGAAATGTGGCTACGAAAGCCACATTCTCAATCGTGTGTCTTGCTCTACATTTTCCAGTGGGTGTCATTATCTGGCCTCCATCACTTTGAATATAAGGGTACGTCCATTACGTCGTGATTTTCTTGACTTCGTCTGCCAATCGTTCATTCATTAGAGAAAAGACTGCACGTGTCGACTAAGGCCGTTATCTTAACGCCATCAATCGTCACGGCGAAGTCAGCACAGTTTTGTCGGCGGAGTCTTCATTTTCATCTCTTACGTGTTTCGGCAGCAGTGGGAAATTTTCGGCAATTCGATGGCCTGCAACCGCCCTTACCCCCCGAGGTCGCTGCTTTTAGTTTACACACCGTGGGCTGGGAGACCGACCTCTAACAGCGTTAGCAAAACTACGGCGGCTTGGTGAAGCAAAACGAGCCAGAGATGGTGAGCGCGTCCAGAAGGCAGCAGAGCCTTCCCATCGGCCAGTCTGGTAGTCGGGAACCAACAGCTGCTCTTTGACACCACTCATGAGTTCACTTAGCTTTTGAGCCTCGAGCATGTTGGGGTCCCCGCAGTGGCCCAAATGCACCATAACCTCAGCAAACACGGTGACGCTCTCATGCAGCTGTTAAGTGCATTCCCCAAACTGCATTGCTGGTTTTACGCGCCGGTCCACATTACCAAAGGTGTCAAGAAACCGGCGACAAAATTCCTCACAGGTCGTCAATGTTGCCTCGCGGTTTATAAACCGCGTCTTCGCGCCGTCTTCAAGGGCGAAGTATGCGTGGAAGAGCTTCTCATCGAGACTCCAGTAGTTCGAATTAGCTACCCTTTCAAACTGTTCAAGTCAGTCTTGCGAATCTTGCCATAAAATGGTTCAGGAATGCGCATATTCTGGACCGTCAACTGTGCAGGACTCCTTGAAAAGGCCATTTATTTAGCAGGGATGGCTGTCGGAAGTGTTGCTTCTTCTAAAAGGCCAAATTCTGGTCCAATACCTTGAAGGCGACAGCTTGAGCGGTGCACAGGCGTCTCCACGCATGACTGTCTCGTAGGGCTGGACTCGAAGCTTCTCACAGGGGTGCCGATCATGAGGTGATAGTACCCAGCACCTCTACCAGTGTCACGGGTTATAAATTACAGGGGGTTTGTTTAGAAACACGGAGAGTAGAACTCGTAGAAACGCTCGCAAAAGAGGGCGGCTAAGATTGTCGTCTTCTTCACTCACCTGCGCTGCGCCTCTCGAGCAAGTCCACTATCTTCATTGTCGTCGCTATCTCGCAGCGAGACGCAGCTTTGCACGCGGCAATATGTACCAGGATTAGCCTACACTAGAACATGAATCACCATGTACACGAATATCTCTCAGAGTTTCCTGCGTAACGGCAATGTTCCTTTGCTAAACGCGCACATCAAAGCGTCGGATCTCGTAAGCGGTCGAAAAAAAATCCAGTGTATAATTCTCTGTGATCGAATGCAAAAGCGTAGCCAGAAATTTTTTTCTGGTTGGGGAAGGGGTTCAAGTTCAAGCATACTTATGTATGTTCATGCGTGCGTCTGTATGTGTGCGAAATAAGCGCAAGCAAAGCTGACAAAATTCGGGAGAAATTCGAATACCCCATTCCTCACGTCCAGGCTACAACCATGACCTCTTGCTATTCACGACATACTTACTGATAGCTCATCCGTGCCTTCAGGAGAAAACTTTTCACAATATCTCTTATGATTTCTGCTGACTGCAACAATATAATTTACCAAAATTTTTAATTTCGCATAAGCAAGCCAACACCGCAGCCTTTTCCGATGGAACTCGAAGAACCTTCAAGCCAGTGGGCAGCCAGGTACCGAGGATCATGCGCATTGCCATGCATATGAATGACATCCATGGCTCTACAAGGTGAGCCTCTACATATGCATGGTGGAACATTATGAATGACATGTACGTGGTTCTTTATTTTATTACTGTCGTAGTAGGTCACTGTTAATTGACCAGAAACTTTTCCGTATTTGGCTTTGCATCTATAGCTACAACTTTAATAAGGAACATGTTCTTAGCGTGTCCCTACGTCCTGGAACTGACACCTTCAGGCGTCATTTCAATTCCAAGAAAGCTTGCGGCATTCTTCCACAGCAGCTTCTCCTGTGTTAGGAGAGAAAAAAAAGAGAGTGAAAGAGGTTGTCTAGGTTAGCTTGTATGAGTCTAACTGCGAATTCATGAACTAGTTAGAAAACGGGCAATAGCGTTCTCTTTCAAAAACCAAGAGAATACAACTCAGGGGAGAAGTTCCGCAGTATGCGATACTTCATTGAACATTCTAAAGTGAAAGCCTGCCGCAGACTTAGTATAACATAACTAATATGTTCTAGTACGAGAAAGAGAGAAAGACAAAGAAAAGACAGGAGGGCAATTATAGGAAGACTCCGTTTTGTTACCTTGTACTTGGGGACGGGAAAACGAGGTGTAAGAAATGACAGAGAAGAAGAGGAGTTTGTGACAATAGTAAAAGAAAGCGTCTAGAACGACGTCTTAATACTACACAGAAACACTCTCCGCGGACAGTCACAGTTTGCCGCCCAGTCCGGTTGCTTGCAGAAACCGTAACAACGCCCTTAGAGCGGCTCATGTTGCAGACTGGGTAGAGCAGGGCCCCAAGATCAGTGGCAGTGAGCGACAGCGTGCACATACATGCATGACTGTGACAATTTCAGTTCATTTCACTGTTCCTCTATGCCAACATGAATGAAGCTTCCTGGAGCTGCACGAGGTGTTGCACGGGCTCCGAGATTGGCCCATCTTTGACTGAGTGATGACGTCACTGCTTACGTCAACTGTGACGTGTGTCACAGTGTGTGTTAGTACCACTTAATTGGCGTACTACCTTTCGCTCAACGACTCACTCAAGGAGATACTTAAAGCTTTGACTTTGATGGTACATTCCCATTTTGTAGAGCCTCACAAAGAAATTGTGCAACCTACATATTCGACATTGCAGTGTGCACTACTTTATTGATAAACCTGGAGAGCAACTTTAGAACTTCAAATGCAGCAGAGTATCAACGAAACTGAAAGCCCTCTTACAGGAATTCGAAATGTTTGCATTGCCACCTTTAGTAGTGGGTGACAAAAGGCCACAAGAGGAGTGCACGTGCTATCCGCCTCTCGAGTGCACGACCAAGTGACGCATCCAGCAAGAGTCCGGCTGCTCTACCTCGATGTCCAATAAACCCCTTCTGGACCTCTAAGTTGACGTGACAGTATGCATAACAATTAGTAGCATAAGACGAGGGTCTTACTGCTCAATGTTTTCGGTTCACTTTTCAAGGAGTAAAAATGTCAGCGCAAAGATACCTTCAGCGAATCTTGCAAGCCACTGGTCTTGATAAGTCTGCCGGGTCTCTCTATTTCTCCCAGAGGGTAGGGGTAGTCACTTCCAAGCATCACTCGGTCCTAAAAATAAAGTGAGACGACGTTCATGTCGCAGCCTTGTGCCATGCAGCTTCACTTCAGACCAATAGGAACGCAAAAATTATGCACAAGAAAGATTACTCCCTTTTAACGGTCATGAGTTATTTCGTCATTCCTGGAAATCTAGCGCGCATAATATACTACTTCAGTTAAGCAGTTTACTGCGTGTACTTTCATTTAAGAAGGTGTTTCCGAATAAAATATTAGGAACATGTATGTATGCGCCAGCCATACGGGAGCGGTTCAATATTGCACCGACAAACAGCCTTAGCCTTACCCTACGCACAGAATTATCGGCCAGAGGCCGTGCTGGCCCCACCGTGAAAGCCAGACTTTCTGGGCACTATACTATAATGCACAGATCTAGTAAGGAAAGCTTGCTACAACTGCCCGCTTATTTATTGCTTCGCTTTAAGATCTGCATTTTCTCACACAGCTTGTTCCTAGTGTGAGGTGTAATGAGCTTACAACAGAGGCCGATTTTCAGGGCGTAGTTGTGTGCCATTGCTGCCGTTGCCGGCGTTCGACGCAGCTGTCGCACACAATGAACAACAACAACTAAAGAAAATAGGGTATTTAAGGTGGTTTGAACGCAGGCCGATTACAGGCCGATTAGATAGCTCCCTGTAGTATACAAGCTATTTACAAAGGTAAGTGCTAACAGAGTAATGAAAACATTAGAATTCAATCAACCAAAGGAACAAGCAGGATTTCGAAGAGGCTACTCAACAATCGACCACATTCATACTATCAATCAGGAAATAAATAAATGCTCTGAATATAACCAACCGCTATACATAGCCTTCATAGATTACGAGAAGGCGTTAGATTCAGTAGAAATATCAGCCGTCATGCAGACACTGCGGAATCAGGGCGTAGATGAAGTATATATAAACATCCTGGCAGAAATCTACAGGGGATCAACTGCTACCATAGTGCTTCATAAAGAAAGCAACAGAATACAAATCAAGAAGGGTGTAAGGCAGGGGGACACAATCTCCCCAATGTTATGTACCGCGTACTTACAGGGGGTTTTCAGAAGCCTATAGAATGAGAACAGTTAGGGATAAGAGTTAATGGAGAGTACCTTAGTAACCTGCGCTTCACCGATGACGTTGCATTGCTGAGTAACTCAGGGGACGAATCGCAACTCATGATTACGGAGTTAGACAAGAAGAGCAGAAAGGTGGGTCGTAAGATGAATCTGCAGAAAATGAAAGTAATGTACAACAACCTCGGAAAAGAGAAGCGCTTCGAGATAGGTAATAGTGCACTTCAAGTTGTAAAAGACTATGTATACTTAGGGCAGGTAATAACCGCGGAGCCGAACCACGATATTGAAGTAACTGGAAGAATAAAAGTGGGGTGGAGCACATTTGGCAAGCACTGTCAAATTATGACAGGTAGATTGCCACTATCTCTCAAGAGGAAGGTATATAACAGCTGTATCTTGCCGGTACTTAGCTACGGAGCAAAAACCTGGAGACTTACAAAGAGGGTTCAGCTTAAATTGAGGACGACGCAGCGAGAAATGGAAAGAAAAATGGTAGGTTTAACCTTAGGAGACAAGAAGTGAGCAGAGTGGAATAGGGAACAAACGGGGATTAAGGATATCATAGCTGAAATCAAGAAGAAGAAATGAACATGGGCTGGGCATGTAGCGCGTAGACAGGATAACCGCTGGTCGTTAAGGGTAACTAACTGGATTCCCAGAGAAGGCAAGCGGGTTAGAAGGAGACAGAAGGTTAGGTGGGCAGATGAGATTAAGAAGTTTGCGGGTACACATTGGCAGCAGCAAGCACAGGACCGGGTTAACTGGCGGAACATGGGAGAGGCCTTTGTCCTGCAGTGGACGTAGTCAGGCTGATGATGATGATGATGATGAACACAGACACCCTGCTTGTCATTTGACTATGGTAGCACATAGTAACGAGATTGGTTTACACTTCTTCAGAAAACCACCCTCTGTGGGCAGCAAATCGTTGCATTGCATGGCAGAAAAGTGAAACAGCAGGCGTTACACAATGTAATTTACGTAAGAAGTATGCGTTTTTTAAAGGGAGACGCAATTTCAGAATAAGAAAATATTTTTTATTCTGTCATCTAAGACAATTATTCACTGAAGTTTTACGCTCATTTCAAATATGTAATCTGTTTTGTAGTAAGTTGCGTAGTTTTTGTGTCGTACGATGACAATGTGAAAATACAGCTCATTTCAGACAGACATTTTCTGCCACTGCACTATTATTCTTATCAGTCAAAAATGCCTGATATCGGTGCACATTAGCCGTAGACTACAATTAACTATCAAAATGTGTGTGTAATACAGCTAAACCAACTAGAATAGTTGTAGTGTAAGAAGGGTTGAATGCTCAACCCATACTTATTGCGTACTTTGAGTTCTTTAAAAATATGTTGATGATATCATGTTTTAAATAGAATATCTGTACTTTTGTCTGTTGTGTTGTGGCGGAAGCCGCGGAAGAACGACGAAGCGACCACTGTCGTCGACGATCACAAACCAGAACTCGAGTTCTATCCAGAGGTATGCATATATATACAGAAGTCACCTGGTGGCAAGTAAAAACAACATAAACTAAATGAAAACCGAAACTGAAAACACTACTTATTCCCCCTCCTTAAAAAGAACAGCGTTAGTAATTGTTAGTAGATTACTACTAGTGCGAAAATACACAATATTTGCAGATATTTACAACCACACATGGCATGTTGTCACAAAACGAGCGCTAAAAACGGGCGCGCCGCCAAATTCTTGCGATAACGGGCGAAAGAAACGCCGCGAGGTAAAAAGAAAAAAAAGAAAGCAAACGTCCAAGGCTCCCCGGGCGCGCACTCTCCCCGCAGAAGCGTGGCTTCACGACGAACCTCCTCACCCCACAACGGCGGCCGAGCAAGCCCGCGATTTTTCTAGAACGAATGGGGCGGGGTCAGACCGAGTTGAATCATCCTCCGGGGAAGGCAGTCGAACCGTCTCGTGCCTCTCCCCAGCCTTCGCTGCGCATCGCGCCGACGAAATGAGGAAAACGTTCTGGAAGATGGCGCGGAAGGTATTTAATCGAGCGGCCGAGACGAGAAAGCAGGAGGAGACGGAAGTTAACGCCAGAGCGCGTAGGGATTCCGCCGTGTAGTCGGCGAAGGTTTCATCCGTAGTGACGAAGCAGGAAATGCAGAGGATTTCCACCTGAGGGGTGACGTCTCGAGCTACAGGCAAGAGTGTGTGTTTACCGCTATTGAGCGAAGACTCGTGGCAACAGCTGCGTGTGTGAAGCCGACGTGTTCCGGCGAAGAAGTTGAAGTTTGAAGAGTGGCCAATTGAAGACGGGAGGTTTCCTGGAAGAGAAACTTCGAGGGCTGCGGAACGACAACAACGCTGGACTTTGAGTGAGTGATTCTCGGAAGAGTATCATCTAGACTTTGGTTCCAAGAACTTTGGACTGAATAGGTTTTCTATCTCTTTAGTCTTTGAGTGTCTTGGTTGTTCAATGCATGCGACTGCATTGTAGTGCGTATTGTTGTCTGTGTCCGTTGTTCGAGTGTGGCTAATTGTACTGTGTAGTGTGTTGATTGATTGGGGACGTATTGTATGTAACTATTGTGGAGTGTGCATTCTCGTGTATTGTTTTCGATCTGCCAATTTTGACAATATAATATTTGTTTTGGTTATCAACTCTCGGCTCTGACTTGTTCTTTGGGCCACAGCCGGCGTCCGCTGGCGCACCAAAAAGGACCACTTCTAAATTGTCCACGCTTTCGTGGGGCGGTTCGGGGGGCCGATACTTCGGCTCTTGGAATTAGCCCGGCGATCGCCTCTCTAATAAACGGGACCGGTGTGACAATTAATCTGGCGTCCGCGAGACAGGACCTTGTGGTGCACAGTGTGTCCAAAGTAGTGAGAAAGAGCCTCGAGTTGTTGATAGTGCTATCGGAAGGATTTTGTGTGTTGTTCAGTGTTCTCGTTAACGAGTGCAGGGGAGTGCTCCGATAGACTGATCTAGGCAGATACTTTTTGCACGCGGCAAGGTTTTATTTGCGAGACACCATGGATCTCGAAAAGTTAGTTGCTCTTGGTGAAAAGGTGGGTCTTTCTGGCGCCGAACTACGGAAGTGGGTCACCCAGAAGGAAAAAGAAGAAAAAGAGAGAGCCAAAAAAGAAAAAGCAGCCGAGCTGGAAAAATAGAGGTTGGCGGTCGAAAGAGCCAAAGCGGAAAAAGAAGCTGAGTTGGAGAGAGAAAGGTTGGCAGCTGAGAGAGCGAAGGAAGAAAGAGAGCAGCAATTGAAGTTGGAGCTGGAGAGAGAGAAGTTGGCAGCCGAAAGGGCGAGAGAAGAAAGAGAAGCGAGGGAGCGACAGCTGAAAGAAGAAAGAGAGGCAAAGGAGCGACAGCTGAAAGAAGAAAGAGAGGAAAGGGAGCGGCAGAGGCAGCACGAGATGGAACTCGAGCGGCTCCGTTTGCAACAGCGAAGTGAAACTCCCGTCCAAGCTAGAGTTGAAAGCAGCGAACGGGAGGACCACGGCTTCCGCTTGAACCCAAGCAAGCTGCTTGTAGCGTTTGATGAAAGGAAGGACGACCTTGACGCGTACCTTCACCGATTTGAGAAAATTGCGAAGAGCCAGAATTGGCCGGAACATCAATGGGCAACTGCTTTGAGTACTTGCTTGAGTGGTGAAGCGCTCAGTGTGTACGGTAGGCTGACGCCGACCGATGCAGCCAACTACGCAAAGGTGAACGCTGCTTTGTTGAAGCGATTTAGATTCACTGTGGAAGGATTCCGGGACAGATTTAGGACAGGAAAGCCAGCTGATGGGGAGACGGCTACGCAGTATGCCGCCCGACTTTGCCATTATTTCGACAGATGGATTGAACTTTCAGGGACAGCGCAGGAGTACGATGAGCTTAGAGAGCTGCTAATTAGAGAACAATTTCTGACTAGTTGCCACCCAAACCTGTCACTGTACTTAAAAGAGAGGAAGGCTGACTCACTTGAAGACATGCTTGAATTGGCTGATCAATTCTTGGAAGCGCAAGGTGGCACTAATTTGGCCAAGGTCAAAAAGGATTGTCCCGATGATTCGAAGAAATTGGCTCCCGAAGAAAAGAAGCGTGCACCAGAGAGCATTCCGCGATGTTTTCTGTGCAACCGTGTGGGTCATCGCGCGAAAAACTGTCGAACGATCTTTACGAGCCCTACGGCAGTAAAATGTTTCAAGTGTGGTCAGACTGGGCACAAAGCAGACGCATGTCGAAACGGAGTGAGTCAAACTCACCAGGTATCCTGTGTGCAAGCGGCACCGAAATCTGATAATAATGCTGTCAGCGATGGATTCGTAGAGTTGAAAATGGGGAAAAAATTCCTATCGTGGGTGCTGTAATGTCAAAACAGCCAACCGGTGTTACGAAAGGAATGCCAGCGCTGCCTGGAAAAGTTGCGGACAAAAAGATTACGGTGTTAAGAGATACCGGCAGCTCCACTGTTATCGTGAGGAGAAATTTGGTACGGGAAAGTGAGTTGACAGGCAGAACGAAACCGGTTTGCCTAATTGATCGTACGGTTCGGATGCTTCCCGAAGCAGAGATTGAGGTTGAAACACCGTACTTCAGCGGGAAGGTTACAGCTCTATGCATGACGACCCCCCTGTATGACCTTGTCATCGGAAACATCGCCGGGGCGCGAGGGCCGAATGATCCAGAATGTTTGGGAGAAGACCCGAAGATAGAGCCCTCGCCAACACAGCGGCCGCGAGATACAAGGGAGGAGCATCCCGTGACGGATCTCACTAGAGCCCAAGGTGAAGCTGCGGCGCAAGAGACAGCGAAGGAGAAGACGATCGTGTCGAATAAGTTCACGGGCCGAGCAACCGGACTTACGTCGGCACGACCTCAACCGACCGACAGTGTAAAGGAGACGGAGTTTGCCAGCCGGGCAAAATGTAGAGGCATGATCAAGCGGGTAAATAAACAGACAGGACCCGTCGAATGTAATGACGCGTTAACGGTGTCGGAAGAGACAACGATGGCTGAGACGCCGCCTCAGATACCATCGTTGGAAAAGGCTCGCCGAAAAAGTACAAGGAAAACAAGAAGAAATCGAGCGAGCACCGCAAGAAAGGGCGCAAGCACTGCTCGAAGTACTCAGGATAAGTGCTGAGGTCGAATCAGAATGTGTTGGGCAGTGCTGAGTGCCATATGTTGTGTTAATATTGTGTTATCCTGCGTCACAAGTTTCGAAGCGTTGTGCTGTGATGTGATGAATAGTATTGGACCATTGTTGTAATGAGAGAACTTCGTACAATGGTATTATTGGGAATGTGTGGTGGAGTGTTGTACTCATGTGCTTGTGGTGGTGTTTTCACGTGTTGTTTAATTGAATTACAATGTCCAATCGTATTGAGTGATATATTGTGAATGTGAAGTGTCATGAGCGACGGATTGTGTTACAGTCTGTGAGAATGTGTGGTGACTGTTCGCGCTCGTTTGTGTGGTTTTGAATATTATGAGATAATATTCTTAATGTGGGGGGCAGTGTCACAAAACGAGCGCTAAAAACGGGCGCGCCACCAAATTCTTGCGATAACGGGCGAAAGAAACGCCGCGAGGTCAAAAGAAAAAAAAAGAAAGCAAACGTCCAAGGCTCCCCGGGCGCGCACTCTCCCCGCAGAAGCGTGGCTTCACGACGAACCTCCTCACCCCACAACGGCGGCCGAGCAAGCCCGCGATTTTTCTAGAACGAACGGGGCGGGGTCAGACCGAGTTGAATCATCCTCCGGGGAGGGCAGTCGAACCGTCTCGTGCCTCTCCCCAGCCTTCGCTGCGCATCGCGCCGACGAAATGAGGAGAACGTTCTGGAAGGTGGCGCGGAAGGTATTTAATCGAGCGGCCGAGACGATAAAGCAGGAGGAGACGGAAGTTAACGCCCGAGCGCGTAGGGATTCCGCCGTGTAGTCGGCGAAGGTATCGTCCGTAGTGACGAAGCAGGAGATGCAGAGGATTTCCACCTGAGGGGTGACGTCTCGAGCTACAGGCAAGAGTGTGTGTTTACCGCTATTGAGCGAAGACTCGTGGCAACAGCTGCGTGTGTGAAGCCGACGTGTTCGGGCAAAGAAGTTGAAGTTTGAAGAGTGGCCAATTGAAGACGGGAGGTTTCCTGGAAGAGAAACTTCGAGGGCTGCGGAACGACAACAACGCTGGACTTTGAGTGAGTGATTCTCGGAAGAGTATCATCTAGACTTTGGTTCCAAGAACTTTGGACTGAATAGGTTTTCTATCTCTTTAGTCTTTGAGTGTCTTGGTTGTTCAATGCATGCGACTGCATTGTAGTGCGTATTGTTGTCTGTGTCCGTTGTTCGAGTGTGGCTAATTGTACTGTGTAGTGTGTTGATTGATTGGGGACGTATTGTATGTAACTATTGTGGAGTGTGAATTCTCGTGTATTGTTTTCGATCTGCCAATTTTGAGAATATAATATTTGTTTTGGTTATCAACTCTCGGCTCTGACTTGTTCTTTGGGCCACAGCCGGCGTCCGCTGGCGCACCAAAAAGGACCACTTCTAAATTGTCCACGCTTTCGTGGTGCGGTTCGGGGGGCCGATACTTCGGCTCTTGGAATTAGCCCGGCAATCGCCTCCCTAATAAACGGGACCGGTGTGACACATGTGCACTTCACTATAATGTCTGATTTATAACTGTGCAGCATACATTCGTCGACTGCAACATAACAAACCAATTCAGGAACGAAAAACAAAAACGCATGCAGAACAACTGAAACGCCTGCACAAAGTCCACGTAGCACTCAAGTTGTCACTGCAGCAGTCTACGCGCAAACACTAGCTACACACTGTGCCCGTATCGATCCGGAGGTCTTCTGTTCCTCGGTGGCTGAAACCGACGTTGAGGTACCGCGTGCTTCGATGCAACTGGCGCTGTTGCTTGTAGCCTGGGCGTATCTGGTGAAGCTTCGGACTGCGCTATTGAGGAGCGATCCTTGGGTCGCTCAGGCACCGAAGGCGGGGTTGCAGGTTCGGAGGCAGCGTTTTGATACGGATTCCACGTGGCTGATGGCGCATGTACCTTCGATAACTTTGAAGCGTTCCAAGTTCGTTCATCGTCAAGCCGGAGCGTGGATGAGCCTTGTTGGTGGACAACTTTATGTGGGTGGCTAAACACGAGGTCGCCCTTAGCGGATATTCCGGGCTTCTTAACTCGAACGAAATCACCAACTGACACTGTTGTCTTCTTCGTGGTCCTGCGATAGTCGGTGTATCCTTTGCTATACCCTGTTCACGTGTTGGCGTAGACGACAGAGTTTGGAAGCAGGATATGTGAAGAAAGTTGGTGATGGGTCCACAACGTCAAGACGTGTTCTCGGTAGCCGCCCGTGCAGGAGAACGGCTGTTGCAAAACCCGTAGTGGCATGTGGCGTGCAGCAATATATAGCCAAAGAGTCTGTTACCGCTTGACGAAGCGGAGGCTGCTCTAACATAGCAACCTGCACAAAATCCTTGAAGACACGGTTTAACCGCTCTACAAGGCCCCGCCGCGGTGGTCTAGTGGCTAACATACTCGGATGCTGACCCGCAGGTCGCGGGTTCGAATCCCGGCTGTGGCGGCTGCATTTTCGATGGAGGCGGTATTGTTGTAGGCCCGTTTGCTCAGATTTGGGGGCACGTTAAAGAACCCCAGGTGGTCAAAATTTCCGGAGCCCTTCACTACGGCGTCTCTCATAATCATATGGTGGTTTTGGGACGTTAAACCCCACATATCAATCAAACCACTCTACAAGTCCGTTCGCTTGATGATAGTAAATGGAAGGGTGCACGAGGTGGATGGCGCGATCATTGAGGAACCTTGTGAACACCGCAGAGGTGAACTGGCGCCCATTGTCGCATACTGTTATGTCCGGGTAACCTTCACGGGAGAACACCGAAAGCAAAAAGTTTATGACGGTGCGGGATGACACTTCACTGCAGAATTGAACTTCTGGCCATTTAGAAAAGTAGTTGATGAGTGTAGGCATATCTGCAGTCGTGCGGCGCTCTCTGCACAGGGCCGACGATGTCCATGGCCAGCTTCTCCCGTAGGCGTTCTGGCAAGGGTACTGGCTGCAAAGGAGTAGCAGCAGTTTTTGCACTTTTGTCAGCCATTTGACATATTCTGCAGTTATAGATGGAAAGTGCCACCTGTCTATCTATGCCTGGCCACCAGAACCTTTTTCTTAGTCGAGCTTTTGTCCGAACTATACCCGGGTGAGCTTCGTGGGCAGCAGCAATTACTTGCGGCGTGAGAGACAACAAAACGGCGATTCGTTCCCCGCGCCGGAGCAAGTTGTCAACGACCAACAATTCTTCACGCACCAAGAAGAAAGGCTGAAGTTCACTTGAAGGCGTCTTATGTGCAGGCCAAGACGTGGTGACATAAGTCGCGACTTGCTCAAACTTGCAGTCTTCACGCTGGGCCTGTTGAAACTGCTCATTAGTGAGGCAAGGTAATTCAACAAAAGACACAACCTCCTCGAATGAAGCATCTTCTGACGGACACGGAACTGGAAGGCGGGGAAGGGCATCTGCCACCTGGTTTTCGGACACTTTCCTATACTCTACAGTATAGTTGTAGCGAGGCAGCTGTTCCGACCAGCGTGCGATGTGAAGGGGGCGACGGCCAGTGCCTTTGGAAGAGAGGAGAGAGACCAAGGCTTGGGAATCTGTGCGCAACGTGAAATGCCGTCCCCACAAGTACGTATGCCAGTGCTCGGATGCCCAAACGCACGCAAGTGCCTCACGCTCTCCCACTCCGTATTTCCTCTCCACAGGTGAAAGCGTTCGCGAAGCAAAAAAAAACAGTTCACAACTTATGGCCATCTACGTGTTGGAGAACAGCACCCAGTTCGCAGTCGGACGCATCAGTGGACACTACGACCAAAAACGCATCGAACATCTGCAGAACATGGCTGGACGAGAGCAGAAACCTAATTTTGGCGAAACTGGCACTCACCGTATCCATCCAAATGAACGGTTGGTTCTTTCGGAGGAGAGGTCGCATAGGTTCTACCACATCAACAAGACTGGGAACAAACTTGGCGTAATACTCGACCAGACCAAGAAAGGAGCATACTCTAGTAGCATAAGTTGGCGCAGGAGTATTTATAATGGAAGTATTTTTTCCGGCAGTGGAGAAATATTTGTGCTGTGATCTTGTGTCCCAAGAAGGGAAGTTCCTGTACGCCAAGTACGAAATCGTCGTTTAACTTGAGCTCGGATTCCTTAATGCGCCGTAGTACAGCGATCAGGTTGGTCAAGTGTTCCTTTTCTTTTTTCCCAAACACAATGATGTAATGTATATAGAAGAGAACACCAGAGCATCCTTGAAGTATTTTGAACATCATTTGTTGAAATGCAGCAGGGGCGGACGGCAAACCGAAGCACACTTGATTAAAGCGAAAGAGGCCATCGTGAGTAATGAAAGCGGCGAAATCACGGCTTTCAGGTTCGAGCAAAACCTGGTGGTAGGCTGATGCGAGGTCAAGCTTCGAGAAGTGAGTTGCCCCAACGAGACTGTAGAGGAGTTCTTCGGTGTGTAGAATAGGAAAGCTATCTGTAACTACGGCCTTATTAGGCTCCCATAAGTCGACACAAAAACGAATGCATCCACCCTTCTTTCGAACAACAACAATTGGGGAGACCCATTTTGACGCATTGACGCGCTCTATGACATCAAGCTGCTCGAACCGATGAAGTTCATTCGATACCAGAGCTTGGAGTGAAAGAGAAGGCGGCGCAGTTCTGCTACAGTCGATGGAACTGAGAGCCGAACTTTGACACAATGCACAAAGCCCTTCACTAGGTCGAGGCTGGAGTCGAAAAGGCACGCAAACTCATTGCGCAACTCTGCTGGAAGGCATGCCATTTAGACTGTTTCCTGGCCTGGCGCTTGTACGTTGATAGCACTGGTAGTGGACGCGGTAGTCTCAAGGCAGCGGAGGGACGAGCCGTCAATCTGGAGCTGAAGGGCCTTAATGGCGTCCATACCTAGCAGCGATGTGCCTTGCGAAACAACGTAGAAGGGAATGGACGCTTCGCGTTCCTTGTATACGACCGTCAATAGAAAGCATCCTCGCACAGGGATAGGCTGTTTCGAGTGATCTAGCAACTTCACACGGGGCGGAAGCAGCAGCGTATGGCCGGCAAAATGCCTATCGAAAAGATCACCCACCAGAATGAAAACCGAGGAGCCCGAGTCGATAAGAAATGGTAACAGTGCATGCCCAACTGTTACCTCGACATGAATGCCGGCGCGGCTGGATGCGGTCACCGACAGAATGCTCATAGCTCCGTCGGGCAAATTCTAGTCGCTAAGCTCGTGAACACGAACGCCCTGTTGCTTTTTTCTGCATACTGAATTAAAGGGCCCAATGAGCCCACAATTATAGCAACGCTGGCCTTTCACTGGGCAGCAGGATGACGCGGCAAGGTGCTGACGGGAACCGCAACGGTAGCAGTAAGAGGATGAAGTGGGTGGGCGCGCACATGAAGCAGGTTGGTGGGTGTCGGGGTGCGGGCGCGTTTTGGTACGAGGTGCAGATAGAGGCGTGTCGTTACGCGAAGGATGGTGGCAGTGTTCGTTTCGGCTGCGGCTATGTGGCGTTGAGCGAAGGCTTCTTGATATACGCTGTACGGTGCTTGAAGCAATTTCTCCAAGGTCCTCACTAGCCTGTTAGAATTGTGACGCTAATTGTATTGCTCGGAAGAATGAAAGGGTGGAACCCTCAAGAAGAAAGCGTTCGCGAATGTGCTGGAACAAGACCCCTTCCACGAACTCGTTACAAAGCGAGTCTTCAGGGAAAGCAAAGTAACATGCAGCGGCGAGCGCACGTAGTGCGGCAACGTAGTCCTGGACAGACTCCCCTGGGTGCTGAATGCGACGGCGAAAGCGGTGCCTTTCTACGACGACATTGCTTGAGCTTGTGAATTGTTGCATTAAAGTCGCTACAGCTTCCTCGTAAACAGAAGGCTGAACGGCGGCGGCCTTGCTAGCTTCAGTAAGTTTGTCGTCGGCGGTTGACTCATCGATCTGAGAGGCATCCGTCGGAAGCGGTAGACTGGAGAAGACACGTTGACCCTCAACGCCGAGGCTGTGTAACAGCAGGGCCTTGCAATGTTCGGGCGGAAAGTCGGACACTCCAGATGCCAATAGGCAGTTTTCGAAAGTTAGTGCCATTTCGTCCATGGAATGGTAGGGCGGCCGGGTTCAGGCAGGAACAGGGGCGGTGGAGCAAGCCCGATGGAGCTCATGGTGTCAAAAAGGTGCAGGCGTGATTACGTCCCGCGAAAAAGACGCATCTTCATCGCCATTGTTGTATCGTGGTGGAAGCCGCGCAAGAACGACGAAGTGACCACTGTCGTCGACGATCACAAACCAGAATTCGAGTTTTATTCAGACGTACGCATATAAATACAGAAGTCCCCTGGTGGCAAGTAAAAACAACATAAACTGAATAGAAACCGAAACTGAAAACACTACCTTCTCATTGTAAGGAATATGCGGCAAGAACTTTATCTTGATCTGGCCATCAAAATAAGGAAAGAATTTGCCCAAAGCTACATCTGTGGAAAAAATTGGCAGATCCCACGTATAGTGGGAATCGATGACATGCAAAGCACGAATGAGGAAGGTTTATATGTCAGTTTTAATTCAGAACAATGTTGTGAGGCGGAGGTAAATTATAACGTACATAACTTCAATGACTAAATTATTATGTTCGGACGTGTCATTTACCTTCATCATCTCTTCACGCCACCTGATACCAAGCTTGGTATATGTGGAGCTAGCGAAACGGCCGCGAATGTGCTATGGGCGTACCATGTAGTCATGTTTTACATGACACACATATCATGACTATAATGACTGGACGTGTCATTTAACTTCGCCGTCCATTGACGTCACGCAATACTAATTTGGTATATGTGAAGCTAGAGAAACCACCGCGAGCGCATCATGAGCGTGGCATTTGATCGTGTTATTTCATGACACGCAACTCATGATTATCATGTTTGCACCAGTCACATACCTTCGTCGTCCATTCACGTCCCGTAATACCAAACTTGGAATACGTGAAGATAGCGAAACGGCGGGTAGAGCATCATAAAGGGCCCAATATACAGCGACGCAACGTTGACGAGCGCACGCTGGGCGCAGCGACGCTACGCTAGCAAAACGCGAATACTCTATAGTCTGAATACAGACGCCACCAGCGTCTGTAGGCACAGCCTGGCGGCAACCAATGCGAAATGCGACACGCTGCATTTCGCATTAACCATGATGTCAACCATGATGCCACTAACCATGATGCACATGCATACGTCAAATAACTCACGGCCCTCAGTCCCCAGCAACTGCGAAGCAACTGACCACGGCGGTGGTCAGATCTGCAACGCAGCAGAGGGTGCTAAGAATCTCTGGACTACAGGCCGCCATTGGAACCTGAACTTGGCAACGTTTAACGCTAGAACCTTATCTAGTGAGGGAAGTCTAGCTGTACTATTCGAGGAGCTAGAGGGTGTTAAATGGGATATAATAGGGCTCAGTGAGGTTAGGAGGACAGATGAGGCATATACTGTGCTACAGAATGGGCACGTCCTTTGCTATCGGGGCTTGGCAGACAGAAGAGAACTGGGAGTGGGGATCCTAATTCAGAGAAACATAGCTGGCAACATAGAAGAATACTATAGCATTAATGAAAGGGTGGTAAGTATTGTAATTAAACTGAATAAAAGATACAAGATGAAGCTAGTACAGGCTTACGCGCCTACATCCAGCCATGATGACGCTTCAGTTGAAAGCTTCTATGAAGACGTGGAATCGGCAATGAGTAAGGTAAAAACACAGTATACTATAGTGATGGGCAACTTTAATGCAAAGGTAGGGAAGAAGCAGGCTGGAGACCAGGCAGTAGGAGATTATGGCATCGGCACTAGAAACGCCAGAGGAGAGCTACTAGTAGAATTCGCAGAACGCAATAATTTGCGGATTCTGAATACCTTCTACCTAAAACGAGAAAACCGCAAGTGGACATGGAGGAGCCCTAATGGCGAAAATAAGAACGAAATAGACTTTATAATGACTGCACACGCAGGAATCGTGCAGGATGTGGAAGTGGTTGGCAAGGTACGATGTAGTGACCATAGAATGGTACGGTCTCGATTTCGCCTAGACTTGAAAAAGGAACGACAGAAACAGATACGCAAGAAGCCAATCCATGAGCTAGCACTGAGAGGGAAAGTACAGCAATTCAGAGTGTCGCTGCAGAACAGGTACTCGGCTCTCAGTGAGGAAACCAACCTTAGCGTAGATACAATGAATGATAATCTGGCGAGTATCATTACGGAGTGTGCAGTGGAAGTTGGAGGCAGGGTAGTTAGGACACTGACAAGCTTTCCCAGGAAACGAAGAACCTAATTAAAAGCGTCAAATCATGAACGTGTCAAGTACAACAGACGAAATAGAACTGGCAGAGCTTTCGAAGTTGATTAATAGACGTAAAGTATGCGATGTAAGAAGGTGTAACATGGAGAGAATTGAACACGCTCTGAAAAACGGAGGAAGCGTGAAAGCAGTGAAGAAGAAGCTTGGGATAGGCAAAAGTCGGATGTATGCACTAAGGGACAAAGAAGGCAAAATAACTACGAATATGGATAGGATTGTTAAAATAGCGGAGGAGTTTTACAGAGATCTGTACAGTAGCCGAGACAACCACGACCTTAATACTATAAGAACTAGCAGTAACCCAGATGACACCCCACCAGTAATGATAGAAGAAGTCAGAAAAGCTTTGGAGAGCATGCAAAGAGGCAAAGCTGCTGGTGAGGATCAGGTAACATCAGATCTGCTGAAAGATGGAGGACAGATTGTGTTAGAAAAACTAGCCACCCTGTTTACGAGATGTCTCCTGACGGGAAGGGTACCAGAGTCTTGGAAGAACGCTAACATCATCTTAATACATAAGAAAGGAGATGACAAGGACTTGAAGAATTACAGGCCGATCAGCTTGCTCTCTGTAGTATACAAGCTATTTACAAAGGTAATTGCTAACAGAGTAAATAAAACATTAGAATTCAATCAACCAAAGGAACAAGCAGGATTTCGAACAGGCTACTCAACAATTGACCACATTCATACTATCAATCAGGTAATAGAGAAATGCTCAGAGTATAACCAACCACTATACGTAGCCTTCATAGATTACGAGAAGGCGTTTGATTCAGTAGAAATATCAGCCGTCATGCAGACACTGCGGAATCAGGGCGTAGATGAAGTATATATAAACATTCTGGAAGAAATCTACAGGGGATCAACTGCTACCATATGCTTCATAAAGAAAGCAACAGAATACCAATCAAGAAGGGTGTAAGGCAGGAAACACAATCTCCCCAATGCTATTTACCGTGTGCTTACAGGAGGTTTTCAGAAGCCTAGAAAGGGAACAGTTAGGGATAAGAGTTAATGGAGAATACATTAGTAACCTGCGCTTCGCCGATGACATTGCATTGCTGAGTAACTCAGGGGACAAATTGCAACTCATGATTACGAAGTTAGACAAGGAGAGCAGAAAGCTGGGTCTTAAAATTAATCTGCAGAAAACGAAAGTAATGTACAACAACCTCGGAAAGGAGCAGCGCTTCGAGATAGGTAATAGTGCACTTGAAGTTGTAAAAGACTATGTCTACTTAGGGCAGGTAATTACCGCAGAGCCTAACCACGAGATTGAAGTAACTAGAAGAATAAGAATGGGGTTGAGCACATTCGGCAAGCAATCTGTAATTATGACAGGTAGATTGTCACTATTCCTCAAGAGGAAGGTATATAACAGCTGTGCCTTGCCGGTACTTAGCTACGGAGCAGAAACCTGGAGATTTACAAAGAGGCTTCGGCTTAAATTGAGGACGACGCAGCGAGAAATGGAAAGAAAAATGATAGGTGTAACCTTAAAAGACAAGAAGAGAGCAGAGTGGATTAGGGGACAAACGGGGGTTAAGGATATCATAGTTGAAATAAAGAAGAGGAAATGGACATGGGCCGGGCATGTAGCGCGTGGACAGGATAACCGCTGGTCATTAAGGTAACTAACTGGATTCCCAGAGAAGGGAAGCGGGTTAGGGGGAGACAGAAGGTTAGGTGGGCAGATGAGATTAAGAAGTTTGCGGGTATAAATTGGCAGCAGCAAGCACAGGACCGGGTTAACTGGCGAAACATGGGAGAGGCCTTTGTCCTGAAGTGGACGTAGTCAGGCTGATGATGATGATGATGATGATGATGATGATGATGATGATGATGATGCCAAGAATGCACCACGTCTGCCCTGTCTTTGTGACAAACTTCAAAAGTGACGCGTGCTCAAAGGTGCATGCGTAAAAGCAACGCAGTGCAGCGCGTGCCTGCGAGTATATACCAGGCGTATCGGCGCCTGGCGTCGTCGGCATGACGCGACGAAACGAACGCTGGAGCACCGACGCACCGTGTCACGTCTAAGCGTATTGGCACCTTGAACGGGGCATGTAGTCATGCTCTTACATGGCACGCATCTCATAATTATTATGTTTGCACCAGTCACATACCTTCATCATCCATTCACGTGAGGTAATACCAAACTTGGCATATATACATCTAGCGAAACGACCCCAAGCGCATCATGAGTGCGGCATGTAGTCATGTTGTTACGTGACACGCATGTCATGATTATCATGTTTGTACATGTCATTTGCATATGTCGTCCGTTCGCGTCACGTAATACTAAATTTGGTACACGTGAAGCTAGCGAGACGGCCACGAGCGCATCATGAGCGTAGCATAGAGTCATGTTGTTACAAGACACGCATCACATGAATATCATGCTTGCACCAGTCACATCCCTTTGTCGTCCATTCACGTCCCTTAATACCAATTTTGGTCTATATGAAGCTAGCGAAACGGCTGCAAGGACATCATGAGTGTGGGTTGTAGTCATATTGTCACATGATATGCATCTCATCATTATCATGTTTGCACCAGTCACATACTTTCGTCATCTATTCGCATCACGTAACGTCGAATTTGGTATATGTGAAGCTAACGAGACGGCTGCGAGCACATCTTGAGCGTGGCGTGTAGTCATGACTCATAAATTACATGACATGCATGTCATGATTTCCGCGTTAGGGTTTGTCGCTTGTGTTCGCCATGCAATCATGCCATACTATACCAGTTTTGCAACATGCCATGTGAAGGAAACCACCGCATGAGGTGCAGGACCATGAAATGTAAATGATGACATTCAAGACATAAATGTCATGATTTTCATGTAAGACTAGTCAAATATGCTCGCCATACAGTCATGTTATGCCGTACCAAGTTTGGTATCGATACCATTATTTAAACGGCCAGGAGAGCTAAAGTCGTAGGCGGCTAGATAGATAGATACGCTCAAAGTCGCCTAAGTTCGCTAAGAGATGCTTCGCATTTAAAACGCACTTAAAATGCAGAAATAAAGCTCACCTCTGGTGCATTGATGTGCTCTCTGAAATGATTTTTGTTGGGAAAACTTGGGCATCATGGTTGTTTTGAGCATGTGACTTTAACGAACTCCTCAAGCCAAATGTCATGACAAGCAGCCAAGGGACCATTTCCCGGAGACTTTAGACCATGAGCTTTCTTTTAGGTTTTCATAGCCACCTAGTGCCTTCTAAAGGTGATGTTACCCGGTCGATTCCACGAAAGATAATAAAAAACATGGTACACTTGATATCTCCAAATTTTTTTGGTTTATTGTATGTTGTGCCCGTATGACCGAATAGCACGAAATTACATTTTGTTTTCAAGGAAAAAAATGAAGTAAGGAAAAATTGAGAAGCATCACCGGGGGATGACAGCCATTACAATAAGAATGCGTTTTTGTGAATTCGCGATCATGCTAAGTGTGATGGAAGCTATATACCTGAAATATATTTCTGCGCAGTGCAAGTAAAAGTGATGGAGAAATAGCTCAGATCTATGCTAATTTTGGGCAGCTTAAGCATTTTCAAAAATTCTCGCAATATTCTTTGTTTTCAAAACTCACTCGTGTTTGGGGCGAAATTTCTACTTAGTGAACGTGATAACTTGTTCGTATTTGCAGCACTGATAGCCCCTTATGTGCACGAAGTAGTTGAATGTTTACTGTGCCTTGATATTGGCGAGCTTTCACAAGTTATTTTAATGTTTAGTAGCAATAGGACCATTTTGTGTGACCTCACCCGCAGTAATGATTAGTGATAAATCTTTATTCCAGCGACTAACGTCCGTGATCAATGATTAAAGAAATTTTTGTGGTCATAGGTGCTTCTGGTTGCTGTAGTTCTTAATGATGAAAGCAGTATGAGAGAAAGTGGTGGGTCGGTCAGGAGAGCCGTCATTGAAACTTGGGCTAAGATCGCCGACTAGTGGTTTGTTGGCACTTTTCAACGCCATTGCAGTACTAGAGAGAAAGGCAACACGCGTCGTGCTATATACGCTGCTTGCGTGCCGCGAATTTTCGCGGGGCGAGTGGAGAACACTGAGTTACAGTCATGCAGTAGCTATTTTCGGTACGGATAAGTGCTATGAGCAACGCCGACGCTAGGAGTATTGTCGCCACCAGTCGTTGTATTATTGCATCGACAAAATTGCTCCTTTCCTATAGGCAGCGCACCACGTGGGACCAACGCGAGGAAATGATGCGTTGAAGAACTAATCGTTGATGTCATGGTCACTGTGAAAGTACACCACTGTGAAAAGACAATGTTAGACATAAAAGATGTAAAGCTTGCCGAGTATGAAGCAGTGTGGGTACCGTGCCCTATTTCTGCTGCTGTAGACTGAAAGGTTGTGGGCTTGACTACCGTTGACCAAGCATTTGTTTGCTTCCTGACTGAGCGTATTTGTTCGACGTCATACATCTTAGAAATACAACGGAAATACATCTTTGAAGTGTTGGTGGACCCCGGCAAAAAGCAGTTTCTTGTTAAAAAAAAGCTTTCATTTTCTGAGTCGCATCTCCCTTTCAAGTGCTCTTCATGTTACAGAAGGCCTAGCCATAATTTTTCGTAAGCATCAGGCGTGCCATGAAGAGTGTGAGCAGATAAATGAAGGTACGCACAATGCCTTGCATTTGCGTAGTGGTTGTCTCGCTAACGCGCAATATCGTGAATTATGGGCTCGTGGTAGTTTCCCTAAACATCGCAAAGTGATCATGAATATTGCTTGCCGAGTACTTCGCCGATGTACCTGCAGTAGCCACCCTAAGATGATTCGCAACGAAACAGGAGCAGCGTGCTTCATAAATCCCACTCCTCGAACTTGCGTTCAGAGTGTGCTGCGTGGTGAACAGTCAAGATGTTGCCCAAATTTTCATGTTACTGTGCTGCGTGTATTGTGCAGGCCTGGCGCTTTCCATGCAATCGCTGTCCATTCTTTATTACGCTGATATTGTCACGAATGTACAATTTCACACGTGTCCTGTACAGTTTCTGGTGTTCCGGCTGACACGTCGTAGGAGGCCCCCATCGGTCTTGGATCCTAAGACCTGGTTCTCATACAATTTCATATGCCTGCATGTCCACGTGAAATGGTTACAAAGAAACATCATTGACGGAATAAATATTTCAATATTGATATGAACGACTGCTGGCAGTAAAAGTATCACTACCCACGCTTGTTTATGTACCTGTGACCAGGCTCACTCGCAAAACTATTCCAAGCGTAGCCACCACTGACCGCAGGTCATGTGCATATTGCAATTTTTGGGAGCCTTGACCATCGCTTTCCAGTGTTATCTTTTTAATGGTGAACACGACGCCTTTCGTAGACTTTATTCAGGAGAAAATTCGAGTGCCAGCGGTATCCTTAAGATGTATAAAAGACGACGTGCTTCGCCCACAACAAGACTATCGATGACCGACAACCATGCTCGCCGCTATCATTAGTGATAGTGGTGACCGTTGCTTCTTTTTGTGCTTCGAATTTTCTTTTTTCTGAGAAACGGCTTGCCCAATGATTATTCAATTACCAATTTGACCTAACTGCTACAGCGATGTGATAGTAGAGATTACTAACCATAATATCTGCGGTTTAACGTTCCAAAACCATAACATGGTTATGAGAGACGCCATAGTGAAGGGCTCCGGAAATTTTGACCATCTGGTGTTCTCATGGACTGACATCACACAGAGCGTGACAGAGAAATGGGGAAGTATTGCGGTTATACAATCTGGATGAACAAGCGGGTGAACAGACGCACGAACGAAAAGAAACAGACAGACAACAAAAGCGACAGCTTTTACATTGCAGAATGCCTTAAAATAATAGGCGAACGTTCACGTAGTGAAGCATGTTAAATTGTTATACTATTTATGCTAATTTGCCTGCACAGTGTATGAGAATGCTATAAGCCGTACTTTGTGTAGATATCCACTCCGAATATACGCTTCATTAACGGAGACGTGTGGTACAATATCTACATTTGTTTACCATTTTCTTGCTGTGCATGCAATTATGTAGCCTGCGTGTGTGTGTCGGTGCTGGAAATTTTATTCAGCTGGAAAATGAGAAAGAGACTAAGCCAGCG
Source organism: Rhipicephalus annulatus (assembly GCA_013436015.1). Lineage (NCBI taxonomy): Eukaryota > Metazoa > Arthropoda > Arachnida > Ixodida > Ixodidae > Rhipicephalus > Rhipicephalus annulatus. The sequence goes on along the minus strand of WOVY01009815.1, from coordinate 488,805 downwards.
TTCAGCGCTACTGGATTTCTAAGTACAAGATTAGATGCCCGTACGCGTGGGTAGCGGTGTCATTGTGCATTCTCATTGATCGAAATAATATATATATATACATATACATATTATGGCACATGCATGGAGTCGCTATGCCTTAGGTTTTGGTTAGGTAAATGGAAAGCGGCTAAAGGCTAAATATCAGGCTATAAAGATGTGCGTGAGCGATGACATTGTAGAACACAGCCGTGTTCTGTAGCACAGGAACCTCATAGTTCTAGCCTGTCGCAGACGAATGCGAGCGTGCCGCTGTCTCGCCAAGAAGGGTCACTTTTTGAAACAACCGACGTGTGCGTCACCGTCACGTGACGCTGTCTCGCTGTCTTCCGTTGTGACACCTACAGTGGGATAAAAGTTTACAAGTCCACGACATTTCTTTCTCAAAGGCGAACGCACACAAGTGTGCACAAATGGGCGCGCACTCGACAGACGTCATAAGCCGTGGATGAGCGGTAATCTCACATTCGCGAAACATTGTGGAGTGCACGAGTGGGACTATTTGTTTCGCTGGCACGCTTCGGCCGTCTGCATGGGCATGGTCTGTTTGATAGATATGTCAGGTTTAACGTCTTAAAACCACCATATGATTATGAGAGGCGCCGTAGTGGAGGGCTCCGGAAATTTCGACCACCTGGGGTTCTGTAACGTGCACCCAAATCTGAGCACACAGGCCTATAGCATTTCCGCCTCCACCGGAAATGCAGCCGCCGCAGCCGGGATTCGCTCCCGTGACTCACGGGTCAGCATCCGAGTGCCTTGACCACTAGACAATTTTGACGGGCCGACATGGTCTGTTTGAGTTTAGAAAAAGTTGTTAACAATTTTGAGTACTTAGTATTCTACTAAGGGAGAAAATAACGCCGTCCCGTGGACCTCACACTTGATAAGGCTTCGTCGAGAAAAACTTGAAGTGGAAGTGTTTAAAAAGATTAGCGTAACGATTTAGAGCACACAGTACTCTACTATGGGAGGTCTGAAAGCCATTTTTCGGGCCTCACACTTGATGAGGCCGCATCGACAAAAATCAGGCCCAGGCCGGGTATCTCACGGAGCAGACCTCGGCGATGGTTCCCATCATGTTTCACATCATATAAAAAAGGTATGATGATTGTGTTTAGGAAAACTTATTGTCGCAGATGTCAATAACATTTCCACAGAGCATCTTTTTTTTTAGACATAACAATGATGAAAAGACAGACCATTTACATGAACATGAATATGAGATGACGTGAAAAGAACATGTACATTCGATGGTTCACATGAACACAGCCGCGCGAAAATGGGTCACAAAAGGACCGATACATATATGAATATTTTAGGGTAAACAAGAGACAAAAATTAAACATGAATGTCTATATTTCGCATATCTACATGTTAACTTGTCGCTTCTGCCGTCACATCGACACATCAGTCTACCAATACCACGCTTGCCGTAAGAGAAGTTTTACTCATCCTTCATAGACCGATACAAAAGGGCAAGACCAGTGCCGAAGGAATTCCTCAGTTTAGAAAAATTTATGCTCCCAAACATCAATACCATTTGACAGAACATTTCCTTTCTAGACATACAATAACGATGATAAAACAGACGTCATTTACATGAGCATGGATATGAGATGACGTTGAAACAACACGTACATTAGATGGTTCACACAAACACAGCCACCAAAATATTTCAAGGTAAACAAGAGACATAAATAAAACATGAATATGTATATTTTGTATACTTACATATTTGCATGCGATTTCTGCCGGCGAGTCGACACATCAGCCTACCAATACCAGACCGACCAAAAGACAAGTTTCACGCGTCCATCACAGACCGACGCAAACGGGCAATCCCAGTGCCGAAAAAATTCTTCACCGAGGAAGAAGAGCTCCTCCGACAAAACAGACAGCAGCTCAGAGTACAATCGCTCTAGGATCGGGAAGAGCGCGCGGCGGCGGCGGCCCGCTGCAACCGCCTCGCAGCGGTTGCGCCAGAGGCAGAAAGAGCCGGCAACAATGAGAAGACAAGCGAAGCAGCCTCGCGAACAACACCCAGAAGAAACGCAGCGATTTACTGTGTTTAGAAAAAGTTTATTCTCTCATGGGACGCAACAAAACTAAGGGACAAGCGTCTGTATAACAGGCACAATAACAAACAAAAGACAAAGCACAACATACATTACACATTTAAACAAGTGTCCAAGTCCGTAGGATGTCCATCGTTCATAGTACTAATAACTATACATACACTACATGAATGCACTAATCACAATATGGACAATGTACATGATGATTTACTCCTCACCAAGGATCTGTAATTGTTAACTCAAGTACGTGCATATAACTATGATAAAGAGGCCAACTTAGACTGCGCTGCCCTCTCAAGTGGCCCGTATTTTCTGCTGCATACATAAATGTGTGTAATTGACGAAAAGACTGCGCATTCAAAAAGGAATTTGAGAAAAGTAAAGCCAACGCGAAAAGTAAATTACCTTTAGAAGTGGTTCATACTGTGTCTTACACAAAGACGCAAGCGAGTCATTATAGCCACATGACTTTTCTTCACACACACACAAAAAGCATTTTACTTCGTTCTCATACAGGCCGTGTCTGTTTCTAGTATCTCTTAATTGGGTTTCAGAAACTGTTGTCTGAGTTTACATCACCATGCATTGACCAAGCACTTGTCGATAATAAAGAAATAAAATTTAAAAAGAAAAAAAGCACACATAACATAAAAAACATGTTTACCTCTCCGAGTACGTCCAGTAGAAGTCTCAGAGATCCGTGACTATGCACCAGCGAGTCGGCGTAGATGTCGCCCAGGTAGCTTTTTGGCGGAATTTTGTTGTCGACCGCACAAAGGTCGGGTCGCACCTTGGAGAGGAGAATAAAACAGACAAGCAGCACGCTCCTACAATCGCCTAAACAGCCGGTGTTGACAGGGACTTACTGTAGATGCTATATATACCAACGTCAAAACTACACTAAGAAACATACCAATTAGAACCACTTATACAGAAATCTGTTGCGCTGAATGAGTAAATGACCAAGTAAAAAAGGAGATAACATGAAGCTGAACATAGAAATTATTACTTTAACAAATGATAGATCCGACAAATTGCAACAACGCACCATTGTGAATACGATTAATAAACAGTGCAATTTTTTGAACCATTGGTCTTAAACATTTCTGATATACATTCTCTTGAAAATGATAGGAAAAAAAGCAACATGAGTCACGAAGGTTACAGACAAGACGTAGCTTTCACGTACCAGCGTTTAATTTTGATTTACACATAGCTAGCCTGGGTTTTCGCCTATTTATTCTCCATGTGGAAGTGAAACGATACTACAGGACACTTCATTGATTTGACTGAACGATATGTGGGGTTTAACGCCCCAAAAACACTATATGATTTATGAGAGACGCCGTAGTGGTGGGCTACGGAAATTCTGACCACCTGGGGTTCTTTAGCGTGCACCCAAATCTGAGCACATGGGCCAACAGCATTTTTGCCTCTATAGAAAATGTGGCCACCGCAGCCGCAATTTGATCCCGCGACCTGTGGGTCAGCAGCCGAGTACCTTAGCCACCATACACCACCGCGGTGAGGCCAAAGAACGCTTCGCGTTAAGGACTACTTGAGAAAAATGGTTTCGTCTTCTGAGATTAGATACAACTACTGGTAATAATTTATACGCTTTGTCATCTAAGGTTAGATAGAACTACGGGTAATATTTTATACTTACATGCGACGAGCTTTGAGTGCAGTACATAGGCCGTATGCACATGAAGTTAAGACACAGCGTATCGTCGTAAATATATGTGCTTTCAGATTGCTTTTGTAGATATAGAGATTCTCATGAAGTACAATTTTTCTGGTGCTGATTGTACAGCAAAATGACAGGCTCGATGACGTGTGGGCAGAGACCTTACAGGGAAGCTCTCGTTTGCCGTCTAAAATTTTCTTGTAGGCCAGCAAAGTTGACGAATCGGGTGTTCGTACTAGCTAACCTCCACACGTTCTCTATCAGCCATTTCTCACTGTTCAAGTTCCTGGCAGGAAAGACGTGGGGGATGTCAGTAGACGCAATGATGGAGCTCTACAGGGCCCTGTTTCTCGGTTTCCTCAGATATAGCTTGCCTGTGCTTAGCAATACCCGCAAGACCAATGTTCGTGTTTTACAGGCAGTACAAGCTCAAGCGCTGAGAGTGTGCCTCGGTCTGCCCAGATGTACGTCAACAGAAGCAACAATTGCAATTGCTGGTGACTATCCGATACAAACTCACATTGTTGTAGAAGTCCTGAGAACGCACATCCGACACTTCGCACGTGCCCCCGGCCATCACCTTGCACTGTTGCCTTCAAAGAGGCGCCAAGCATCGTTCGCCAAAATTATCGTGAAATACAACGATAAACTTCCCTCGGGCTTCACTCATGCATCTAAACCATCCATACCACCTTGGTGTCTTATACGACCCACAGTGCATCTTAGTGTACCAGGGATCCGGAGGAAATCTGAGTTTTCGTCACCCGTGCTGAAACAACTGTCTCTTCTTCTTTTGAACGAGAAATATTCAGACAGCATACATGTATACACCGATGGTTCCACGAACCACCAGTGTTGGTCAGGGGCAGTAGTTATCCCAGCAAGAGGTGTTACCATGAGCTTTAGGACTGACCACTCCACAGCATCTACAGCAGCGGAACTAGCTGCTTTGCGCGCTGCACTTTGTGTGGTCAATCGGGAACTACCGCAACAATGGTCGATTTTCAGCGACTCAAGGGCTGCCCTACAATCTGTGCTCTCAGCACTGCGTCGCGGCCCGTACGAACAGCTTGTTTTCGAAATTCGATGCCTTCTCCACACTTTACTCGAGAAAGGGCATCATGTGACGCTTCAATGGCTGCCAAGTCACTGCGGCATCATAGGGAACGAACATGCCGATACTGCCGCGCGGGCAGCCCTTGAAGGAACACGAAAAGAAGCCTTACCACTTTCGAGGACTGATGCTGCCAGTAATCTTCGACGACTTGCGCGTGAAATCACGTCTTCACTATGGTGCCCACCAAGCATCGATACGAATCGTCAACACCACCTGTCCTATTTGATGGCTCTCCGCATGCCCACTGGACTCGACCGAAGAGAAGCCACCCTACTTCATCGCGTATGGCTAGGAGTGGCATTTACAAAATCTTACTCCTTTGTCATAGGAATGGCCGACAACGCTCTCTGCGATGCCTGTCATTGCGAAGAGACGCTACACCACATCCTGTGTGACTGTCCATTGTATGAAATCCAGAGACAGTCACTGGCGTCTGCTTTTGCGCGCATCGACAACAGCCAAATGTCTGTGGACACTATTCTGTGGAGTGCCCGAGAGAAGACACTGCAACAGAAGGCGACGAAAGCTCTGTTGAAATTCCTACGCGACACCGACTTGAACAAGCGACTGTAGCAGCAATGTCACACACCGCGAAAGACAAGACTGGACCATGACTGAGTGTGCGCGCATGTGCTGCCGAATGTGCTGTTTCTATCTTCCCTCTCTGCTCTCTTTCATCTCCCCCATCCCTCCCCCATGCGCAGGGTAGCAAACCGGCTGCCTATAGGCTGGTTAACCTCCTTGCCTTTCTTTTCCCTCTATTTTCCTTCCTTCCTTCTCACTGTTTGTGTTTATCAATTGGTCAAAATCACTAAGCTAATGAGGCGAGATTGACTGGTTCAAGTATGTGATGTTAAGCCTAATGTGGGGTACTCACATCGAAACCATGTTGTATCCTCCCCACAGTGTAAGGTAACGAGCCACCACCATGGGCGAAGCAAAGCTTGAGCCTAGGGAACCTCTCGAGAAGTCCACCGAACATGACTTCGCAGATGGCTGCTGTAGTCTCAGCGGGCATACCTAGAACAGGAGCACAATTTACGAATGTTACTCGCTGTTGAATGCAGCAGCACCATCTTCATGAGTGACAAATCCAAGAATTCACCGTCGCATACTCCAGGAATGGTCGCAGTGACAAAAAAAGTCACAGCTTTGCCGCAAAGGCGACGCAGTGAACTAGATAGCTACACATTTGAAGGTCACGCACTGAATTACCAGCAGATGTAAATGTGCCTCGCGTTTCTCAGGCATAAATGACGCACGAAACGGAAACGTACTCTCAGGTACAGATGAACGTGAATAAGCGTCTCAGTTGTTACTTCACTGTCGCTGAAAAGCGTGCTCTTTTTGAAAACGAAGACTGTTCGACAATTGCAGTGACCTTTGTCCGCGAAGTAACTACAACAGAATCGTTCCGTCGAAAGCCGAAGGCCAGCCAATATGTACGATCCTCCCCAACATGAGAAAATGGCGTGCGAGTGAGCGTCGACCCCCTGCTCTCCGCGGGGCAAAGTGCGTGTGGGAGCTCCGTCACATCGGGACAATGCGGTGACGTGTGCTCATTGCGCCATCTTACTGATAATGCTGAAAACACGATGGTTCCGCCTTCCACCCAAGATGCCCGTTAACAGTGGTAAGTGGTAGATATAAATAGCTTGCCACTTGAACATTGAAGGAGGTGCTCCTCAGTGGCTAAGTGGTTAGCGCCTCGCACTCACGATGCAGAGGCTCCAAGCTGGATTCCACACACCGGAGTTTTTCTGCATTAATACTGTTTATCGCATATATATATATATATATATATATATATATATATATATATATATATATATATATATATATATATATATATATATATATATATATAAGGGAAACAAGTGGATACTTAAGGGCTCGTTTTTCGTGTTTTACACAATAATAATGAGATCTAACAGACAATAATGCCAAAGAAGGTATAGGGGAAGTTATTTATTACGCCAATCGTAACTTAATTGAGAAGAAAGGAAAGTGGGTGAAAAGATAACTTGCCGTGGGCAGGATCCGAACCTGCGACCTTCAAATAACGCGTTCAATGCTCTGCCACTGAGCTACCACGACAGCTATTCCCCAGTCACTTTATTGGGTATCTATGTCAATTTAAACGTGGGAGTGTCAGTCAGCGCCACTAGTAGCCATGGCGGCGAGTGTGGTACACTCTTTATGAGCCTGTTTGGCGTCACGTAGCACGTGAACTTATTACTAACTGGCAGCTGATCAATAGTCCCCCGTATACAACCTAGAGGCACTAAGTCTGCCAGTACGAGACCCTCGTTAATGAATAAGAGAAACAAGTGTATACTTAAGGGCTCGTTTTTCGTATTTTACACAATAATAAGAGATCCAACAGACAATAATGCCAAAGAAGGTATAGGGGAAGCTATTAGGCCAAATGTAACGTAAATTAGAAGACAGAAAAGTGGGTGAAAAGATAACTTGCCGTTGGCAGGATCCGAAACTGCGACCTTCGAATATATATATATATATATATATATATATATATATATATATATATATATATATATATATATATATATATATATATATATATATATATATATATATATATATATATATATATCGCAATAATACGAAAGAAGAGTAAGTGTCGCAAGGGCCGCATATGGACGTTCGGAGGCACCTTACAGTGAACTTTCCACTACAGACCCATCGGCGAAATTCTCGACGTCACAACGCCCCCAATGTCATTCGCAGAAAGCAGAGCATAGGCGACTGAGGTTGCACGGCGGGCTTGTTGGCTGTAATCCCATACATTCACGGTATTTCACATAGCCTGAAGAAATTAGCAGAACATTGCAACGTGCGAGTAGTTTTCTCGGCACCCATCAAGCTAAACAGTCTTTGCCGAAAGACGAATTGGGAGCGCCCAGAGAAAGGTCTGTGCTAAAAGAATCACCGTATTTGGTTTGTCGTGTGCATCACAGGAGTCATCTACCGGATCCCAAAAACGTTTGATGCATGCTATATAGGCCAAACCAGTAGATGCATCAATAATAGGCTGAACGAACACAAGAATAACGTGGCCAAGGCACAGCTTGAGGGTTTTCTTGCAATTCACTGCAAAGAATGCGGATGCCAACCCCTCTTTAATCGCACCAACATAATCGGAAGAAGCACTAACCAAATGACAAGGCTCGTTATAGAAGCGAAATTCATTGCTAAGTTTGGTGACGCCTGTATAAGCAAGCCATTGGTATCATTATCATTGAAAGAATTGCATTATTTTGATGTCGCATGAGTTGCAGTACATAACAATTTTCTGGTTCTAGCATGTGGTTGTGACGCGCCATGTTTGGGTATAAGTATTGCTGTTTCTCTGATTAAACCACATTGTTGAAAGTTAGCGCCGTGTATGTGTTCTGTGTCTTCTTCTCTGTCCTGTGCTGGGTGCGCTATACCTCGAACAACATAGCATAGTGACCAATTTTGCAGTGGTATATACTTGAACCACGTGGGAAGAGCGCAATATTTCAAAGTAATTTGTTTATGCTCCCAATAAAATGAGATAGCATTGTACTAGTTATGGGAGCGCAATTTTTTCACAGCGCTTATAGTTTTAACTGATATTTACAGGTTAAGAAATGGACAAGCGCCGCACGTCGGGCCCAAAAAATAAGCGGGCGTATTTCAGAATGCTTACTGATTTTTATGACCAATCTTCAGCGAGCCTTGATCGAATTTCTTCACTCCTTTGTCCCATGTCGTTTCGGTCTGGCGTAAGCAAGCGGTCACGTTTCGTGCGCGCAGTGCGCGATTAATTGCGATTTTGCGCTTCAAGTCTGATGATTATCTCGATTCCTGCAACTATTGCTATATTGAGTATAATTTTCATGCCAAATAATTGTTGCCCGCTACAACCGTGTAAACAACAGCCCCCAAATAAAAAATTAGGAAGTTAATCAACAAGCTTTGGTAATTAACGTTGTAAGTGTCATTTTAGTTATAACAAGATGTGTCCGCCTTGACAGAGAGTTAGTATCTGAAAACATCTGGAGCATGACTGTGACAGAATTTTTATGAAATTGTATTTTACAAGTTTTGTCACAAGTTTTTGGTCTCACCAACTCTTAAAGACGATGCAAAACTATATTTGACGACTTAATGTTTGGTCATTTCAACACAATTTTTGCACCTCTGAATTACACTTGTATTCTCTAGGAAGTAGTCCAAACTGAATTCTTCAAAATGCCTGTAAGACAACATTCTCAGCGTCATATAAGCAGCATTGTCATCATCATGTAAGTTGAAACCAAATAAGAAGTTTTACGATCAAGTATGCAACACTCGGCATTAGAAGTTGTCGCCACTGTGCATGCGTCATATGGTGTACTCGTAAGTACTCACCTTAATTGCGGAATATAGCATCTGAAGCTTAGGCTATCGTAAAAAGGCCTGACACATATATATGCGTAGAAAAAAAAGTGGTTAAGCACAACTTAACGAAACCAACAAACCAACAACATAGGCATTGCCGTCAAGTGGCAGCTATTGGGCTCCATATTTGTGTGGCGCTTAAATTGATTATTAAGTTAAATCAATGCTGATGTCACAAACGGGCGTTCAGAAGGGGGCACGCCACCGAGTTCTGGCGACAGTGACGGTGCTGGACGCCAGAGAGACGCCTCAAGGTCAACGCTAAAGAAAAAAAACAAGCATCCAAAGACTCCCCGGGTGCGCTGTCTCTCCTCTCCCTCGGAAGCATGCTTTCGCCGACCAACCTCCTCACATCGGCCGCCGAGCAAGCCATGGAAAGATCTCGAAGGAAAGGGGCGTGGTGATGCAGAGTTGCGTCACTTGTCGCAGACGGCTCTCGAAACGTCTCGCCCTTTCTCCAGCCTTGGCTGTGCATCAATGCTATAAAACTATTAGAATTTTCCGGAATGTAGCATGAAAGGTATTTAAGCGAGCAGCGAAGAAGGGGAATCAGGAGATGAAGAGAATTTACGCCAGTGTGCATAGATAGGAGAAAAAGGAAGTTTGCGCCAGTGTGCGTTGGGTATTTCCGCCCTGTCGGCGAAGACTTTTGTCCTCAGTGACAAAGCAGGAGATGAAGACAGTTTACGCCAGTGTGCGTAGGCAGGAGACGAAGGAAGTTTTGCGCAAGTGCGCGTAGGGTCATTCTCTCATGTTGGCGAAGGTTTTGGTCATCAGTGACAAAGCAGGTAATGGAGAGGGTTTCCACCTGAGGGGTGAAGACTTGTGCTACAAGCAGAAGAGTGTGTCTACCGCAAGCGAGAGAAGACGCGTTGCAGCAGCTGCACGTGGGAAGCCGACGTGTTACCGGCGAAGAAGTTTGGTGCTTGGAGACTGGCCAAAAGAAGACGCGAGGTTTCCTCGAAGAGAAACTTTGAGTGCAGCGGATCGACAACAGCGCTGCACTTTGAGTGAGTGATTCTTGGAAGAGTATCATTAAGATTTTGTTCCAAGGACTTTGGACTGAATAAGTTTTCGAACTCTTTATTCTTTAAGTGTCTTGGTTGTTTGATGCATGTGTTTGCCCTGTAGCGTGTTTTGTTGTTTATGTCCGTTGTTTTGAGTGTAGCTGATTGTATTGGGTAGTCGATGGTTTGAATGGTGAAATATTGTACTGAACTATTGCCGAGTGTACATGTTTGTGTATCATTTGATTTGTCATACTTGAGAATCTAATTTTGTTTTGTTTATCAATGTTCGGCTTTGACCATTTGTTTGGACTACAGCCGGCGTCCACTGGCGCGCCAAATAGGACCAATTTTAAATTGTCCGTGGTTTTGTGGTGCAGTTCGGGGGGAAGGAGCGATACTTCGGCCTTTGGAATTAGCCCAACGATCGCCTCCCTAATTAACGGGGCTGCGACAGCTGAACACGCGTTTTAATATTCCCCTCACGGTCAAGTACACCTCGTTACGTTTTAAAGGGCATTGCAAAATGACGGGTGCGATTTCTTCAGTCACGCACATACTGCATTATAATTTTTGCTGGCTTGTAAAGAAAGCTTTTACGCACTTTTTAATATAGTAACTTTATGCTACAATACCAACGCGCTATTTATATTCATGGGAAGACACATGCTCACAGATATTCATGAGCGAGAAGATCAGAAAAACATTGTGGCTTGAAGCGATAATTAACACTAGATTATAATGTCGATGCAGCTAACGTTTTGACAAGATGACTTTCTTCGTCAAGGCACCCTGACGTATAAAAGTAACCCTGTCAATACTTTGAACCCGTCATATTCCTTATCAAACGACTCGTAATGCTGACAGATAGTCATCTGACACAAGCCTTGCAAGATAGTTTTTTTTTCTTTTTTATTTTCGGGAAGCTTTTTCTGATCGCCTAACTCACCGACGAGCCACTGCATCCAATACTTGTCGTAGCGTTTCGAAGGCGGCATGTCCCAAGGGTGCACAAAGAGCCCAACACCGAGTTCTTGAACTGTCTGCAATAAAAAGCGTTCACAGTAAATTATATGCGTGCATATAACAATAACCATGCATATAAACAATAACCATGCATATTTTGACGCGTGGCCTCTCAAAACGGAAACCCAGGCCAAATTGCTAAGTTGAGATCACGGTACTGCACTATCAACAATAACGTTCGGTGCAATCCGTGCGCTTTGACGAAATGAAACGGATGAAGGGTTTCCGCTCCTAATACTACAAATTCATGTCATGCGTGGCCGAAGAGTCTTAACACTGCAGTTATTGGAGTGCGAGTGGCAGAGGTAACACAGTGCTTATCGCGAACGAGCACTGGGTGCCCCAAAGGCTCACATGTTTCTATTGAAACTGAGTCCTTGAAGCCCTTGCTGCTTTCGAAATATCTGACGAAAGAATTTCGTCTGCTCTCTCATCGTAACACATTCTGCAACCGAAGATTTTATATCGTACGCGAAACGTATGTCATGCTATTCATGGGATATCACGCTAAACGCGATCGTGATACACTACTGTACTCCTAAGGTAAGTTCGGAATTTACGAAGCCAACGAGACAACCACAAGACCACAATATTGTAGGCAGATGGGCGGGCGGACGGGTGGGCAGGCGGGCAGATTGATAGATTGATAGACAGACAGATAGATAGATAGATAGATAGATAGATAGATAGATAGATAGATGAACCCACAAAGTTGTGCTTTGTACACAAGGAAATACTTCACACTTCGAAGTTCCGGTGCTCTCTTCTCTCCATAGACACTATAGTTGTATAAAAGCCCAATTATTATGTCATGCATCCTGTTCAGTTTTAGTTATTCCAAAAGCGGTAAAGAGCTTATTTCGGTGAAATTCCGAATTCAGCTTTAGCATCACTGTCGGCCTTTGCTGTGAGCGTTAAATCATCACCTTGTCTGTGACCCAAGAATAGAAATGGCGAAAAAAAAACATAAAACTATCAACATGTCTCACATGGCTTCGGAACCGATGTTATGCGAAGCATGCGGATGGAAGGTGACTGTGTTTTAAGTTTTTTATCGAACGACACGCTATGAAATGACGCCAAGTATGTGTACAAATATTGTGTGCACAGACATAGGTTGAACAGTAGCAGATGTTTATATAACCAGCTGTTTGCACTTGTGCAACGATGCCAACAGGAACATAAGTGTTAGAATCACCAGAATCGATGAGTTGGTATGAAGCATTGGTGCTCGCGCGGATGGTAGCACTGGACCCCGATACATAAATAAGCTTCAGCGGATGGCACCTTACTGCAGTTGACGTTAAGCCGACGTGACGGCTGCATCATAGGAGTACATATGTGATGTTTATAAAATGTGGTAACACTGCAACCACAACTGATGTTTCAAGAGCATTGGGATCTATTCGGAAAGTAATTCTGTGACCAGGCATGGCTCTGTGGTAGCATGCTTGATTGCCACCCACAATGCTTGGTTAGATTCCTGCTGGGTCACTGATATTTATTTATTGCATTTGTCAGGTCAACTCTGGCGATGCCGGCTTTTTCATCGCTCCGGTGCTAAAGTTAAGGATGTATGTTATCGCAGTTCCTGGGTAGATGCGAAGTCTCAATCACCTGTGGCATGTACTGGAATATCTGTAACACATAATCACTCGTGGTATACGGGTATGGACCCCACGTGTCTGGCAGAAAGAATTTGAGAAAGTACGTGATGGTATCAAGACATAATTCATGTCATGACGAGCGAGCTATGGTCGTGAAATCGTCTTATTTACGAATACAAATTTTGGTTAGCTCTAAGTTGAGGAAGTGATCTCGAGAACACCCAGATGTGGGTGGCCACATAATGTTTACTAAAATTATCTAGAGGGGACACTGGCGCTTTGATCGTTCAGTGACCTTGGGAATGATGGATTGTACACGGATTTGCCTAGTCTTCGTACTTACAGGCGGCGAATTGCACTTGTGGCTTCGTTTATTGCTGGTTTCAGTTTTGTTTCAAAAAAAAGAACGAACAAAGCCTTTTGAAATTAGTGACCCAGTTTTAAATGGTAAGCATAAAATAATAAGGTGGTGAAGCGCAACTGGTGAACATTTGTGGATTGTTGTTTTGTACGTAAAGTACGAAGGCTAGGCAAATCTGTGTACTACCCTTTGTTCCCATTCTCGCTGAAGTGCCATGCGTTGCAGCTCCCATAGACACTAGCACTAGAGTTCCTTCTAGTGTATGTTTAAGAAACTCTATGGCCGGCTAGATAGATAGATAGATAGATAGATAGATAGATAGATAGATAGATAGATAGATAGATAAATAGATAGATAGATAGATAGATAGACAGATAGATAGATAGATAGATAGATAGATAGATAGATAGATAGATAGATAGATAGATAGACTACGCAACACTGTGAGAGGAACCAAAGCAAAAAAGGAAACACCGCTTTTTGAGTCGGTCCCAAAATATTTTGTGAAGCGGAAGATTTGGTTTTCTCGTCCAATGGTCTTCGCGATTATATTGTCCTGAATACCATACTTGTGGCAACAGCCCACACTCTCCTCAATAACTACGTGTCTCATAGGACAGATGTTGAAAGAGTACAGACGAAACTGCAGAAACTTTGCACATGACTTAGGAACAGTTTCCATGCATGCTCTAGATAGTGTTTGCGTGCGTGCGTGTGTAAGTAATTAAAATAATGAATAAAACTTGCTGTATTCATTTTGTTCATTTTTTGGTCCATCAAATTTTGCTCTTATAGTTAGACCACACGTTCGATACCGTCAATCTTTGGCTTTTTCGTGGAAGAAATGGCTCTGAAGTGAGTCTGCAAGTGCATTAAAGCACAATAATTTACCTACACCAGTGAGTTTTTTTACCCGAAAGGCAGAATAACGCTGGTAAGCATGTAAGGCTTGCCGCGAACGCTTTATCTTTTAACGGGAGACGATTGTGGCAAAGAATTCAGACTCCCGTACGCAGGCTCGCTCGCAAAAAAAAAAAGAACGAGTGACGTCACGGCGGCAGTGAGCCGGCCTGATAATCTTGTACGTGGCATTGCCTTGACTGCCAAAGTATTACCCACTGCATTGAAGTAAACAGCACAGGGCCCATTTGACGCAGTGTCAGCGAGGCGTGAAATTCGGGCTTTTTTAAACCACACAATGATGCGACAGTCGCTCACCTTGTAAAAGGGGTCCAGTGCTCGGTCTGCCAGCGTCCAGTCGTTAACGTGTGAGCCAATAATGACGCCGCGCATGCCCAGTTCGGTGACGCAGCGCTTCAGCTCTTCGCAGGACAACTGGGGGCTCTGCATCGGCAAGGAGCACAGACCGACAAACCGGTCCGGACGTTGGTTGACCATCGAAGCCACGAAATCGTTCTGTAGTCGGTTGAAGTCCAGCGCGTCATCAGGTTTGGCCTGCGTGATCATGTGTGCTTAGAAAGATAGCTGTCAATCACTACATTGTTGCCAAGTTCTCATGAAAAGAAGGAAGCACTTGTATCGCCAGAAAGAGCAGTAAAAAAATGCCATAAATGTCATACCTTGTACTTGAGGATTATCATAGACAAACCCCACATCAATCAAAGCATTATCATAGACTCAAAATGAACATCGGTTCCTTCATTGGCGTGCTTGCGTTTTAGAGGAATAATATATTGTACATCTTTTGTGCACCATATTTGTAAAAGTGGTGCAGTTTAATTATACCGAAAATTAGTGATATTTGTTTGCAATAACCCTTTCACAAATCATCGCAATATTCAAATTCGTGGGTAATAGAGACATTCGTTTTAATAAATACTTTTTTAGGCATTCCGTGAGCCTTCCCAGCTTACGCTATATCTGCATGACATAATTTCTGGTCCTCATTTTACACCATTTGTATCCTGTGGTGAAAAAAACGGGTGATATTGATGACAGCTATAATGTCTAGGAAGCAATCAATCAATTCATAACGTCAAGACAAATAATTGTTTCCTCAAGCTACACTAGAATGATTCAAAGAAATGAAAACTTGCTTCTTGTCAGCACTGAGCAATTTTATGCCGTCCTTCTTCAACCAGGTCCACTTCCCACAGAGTTCTTTGTCGGACCTGCCTCTTTTTGCAGCCACTTCTGCCATCAATAGGACTTTTTCACCACCACCAATGAGCGCCTCCCAGATTTCTCAACAGTACTAGCCTACAATGTCACAACTGGTGTCACTAAACAGCCTCGCAAAGGGCAAAGTTATTCCCCCTTAGCACGAATTTATTGACATCTAAAAAATGAGTAAAGTGTTAATGCATAAGCACTTTGATTAGACGACAACGAAGAGACAAAAACGAAGTTCCTTAATTCACAACGAAATTGAAAGGTAATGATTCCATCATCAAAGCCAATAAGACAGCGAGGTTTGCGTGCATAGATTCCAAGTAGATAACAAAGAGATAATAAGCAACTAAAGTGCATTTCAAAATCTGTTGGGAAGGTTGTGCTTCAGAAAATTCGTGGAGCGCAACCTAGGAATCCTTGGGTAATAGGCCATTGACTGGGTATGCTTTTCTGTACACTTCCGCCATTTATTTCAAATTACAAGCTGGAGAGACGCGCGGATTATGTACAAGTGTACTTGAATGCTTGCTTCTAATAACCTGCCTTGCATACCACAATGGCGATATCCTTTCTGTGACGTCACTGGTGACATTCACAGAAGTGATAGAACTAAAGTTGCCCTGTAGCACCTTCTGTACTCAATGTCACGACCACCTGTGTTTGGCCAATGCTTCGTTGGTTGGTCGTGGGACATTTATTTCTCTGTGAGTGGGCCTCTGATGGGTGAGATTTGGTGGCGTATCGTGGGGTGTAAAAGATTCCCTGTAAAATTACCATGACAGTCTACTAGCACTCGGAGCTAACGATCATACCTTTCCCCTCAACATCAGAGTGTTTTAGCTAGCAGTGCCGGTTTGCCGCACTGCAAGTATCGGAAAACCGTGCCGGCTGAAGAGCACACATGTGCTAACACTGTCTGACGGAAATACTTTTCCTAGAGTATACCGGATCCACCGGGATAAAATGATCGTGCAGAAGGAGACCTGTACGTGGCGCACATTGAATGTTATCTATCCCGTTAGTGCGATGTCAAAGGCCACTATCCACAAAGATATAGACTCTTCCCTTTTCTCTCCCCCCCTTAAAATATTAAAAATGCGTTATTTTGTCCGCATACTTTGTTACCATTTTATCCAATCATGGCAGCCACAAACTTCAGCAGAATGGAAGAGTGGTGCTGTCTTGCGGTGCTGTGCACAACCAAGCAGATCCCACATTCTGCTTAATCAAAGAAGAATGAAGATTCTAGTTGGCCTGCAGATGCGTCCGAATCGTAGCTGTTATTGTCCGATAGCTTCGAGGAGCTTGTGTACGTGGTATAATCCGTCAACGATGTGGTATGTACGGCTGTTGTGGCGTGGTAACCTTTTTGCTTTCGTTAAACTTTTTGGCCCTTTCACCTCTTTCAACTAGGCAGTACTATTCGATTGAATTTTAGTCTGGGTGTTCCAATCTTACTCAGGTTGTAAATTATTTTCCAATTTGCTGAGCATTTCCAATATCACGCTCGTGGCAAAAGCCTCTCGTGAAGATTAGAAGCAGCATTACTTTTGCATCGTAAAAAATTAGTAGATTTGGTGAAGATGCTCTAGCCTAAGCTTGGCGGAAGAAAAAAAATATAGCAGAAAAGCGCGATAAAAATGTGGAATAAAATCGTTCAACTCACCACAGGCAGCGTCTCCGAGCATTTGACATCCATGCTTTTAGCCATCACCCTATACACTATAAGCCCTTTATTTAGGTGTTGGCCCAGGGTAAACGTCCCCAAAGTCATGATATCACGGATTAAGTCATGATCAAGAGCCGCCATGAGGTGCTGCTGGTAGCGCAAGGAGTGCTATACCATTTCTTAGGTCACACCTTAACGTCAACCAAGAGAAGGACATCACAAGGTCATCCCTTAATTTACAATGAGCCCCTAATATTCTAATAGTGAAGCGATGGCTTCATTAAAAAAACAAAGCGCTTACGGAACATAAAACACGTAAGACAACAACACGGTGTAAACGAGAACGAGTACGTGCGCGGACCTATTCCGGTATGATGTGTTTTGTATTCTGCAAGTGCTGTGTTTTCTAATACATTCGTACCAACGAGCTCGCATAAACAGTCTCTTATGTCAAGCAATATATACTTGGCTACTTTAGCACGGCCAAAGAATCGTCATAGTCTCGAAGTAGCTCAACATCATGGTGTAGCTGCTCTTTTAGGCCAGTCGACAGGTATTATATCGTACCGAAGATAAGACTGTATTGGAGCCGATGGGCATACACAAGGTGGCTTTGTGTTTTTCCTATTTTTGTGCTCGTGCATGGTTTTATTCACATAAAATTTGACTGTGTAGATGGGCTTTTTTTTGAAGACTGGACTATGTGGTTGTGTCTGCAAGAAAGACCTCAAATATCTTTATGCTCTGCCATCTATCACACGGTGCATAAATCTATTTTAAATCACCATATCTAAAAGTAAATGTTAACAACGAATTTCATCGAACACGCTCTGCGTAATAAAAAAAGATAGGATTATGAAGATAACTGAAAATGTAAGCGTAAAGGAAAATGTCGCAAGGTTTATTTTAGTCGGCCCTCACTCTACTCTTTGTTGTTTCAGCGCTTTCGTTGATCTCACAATGGCACACTTGGCAGTAATGAAGGCACATACCGAATAGCCGAAGAGTACCGGTGTGGAAGACAGAGCTTGAACTGTGACACCTGCGCAAACAGAGAGGTTGTCCTGAGTGTCACGACATGCGCGATAAAGAACGCATATTATTCTTGGCAATAGCTGGGTTTTCGTTGCTTGAAGGCTAATTCACCCAACTCTCTCATTTCGATAAGGAAAACAGTGCGCATCTAGAGAAATCTGCTAACGCGATGTTCATTGAAGCTGTAAGTGTTGATGTGAGGTAGTAAAGAAAAGGCAGATCCCACGTACAGTGAGAATCGATTATATGCGAAGCACAAATGAGGAAGATAAATATGTGACATTAAAATAAGCACAACGTTATGAGGTGAAGGTAAATTATACCTACATGACTTCTATGCCACGATTATTATGTCTGAACGTGTCATTTCCCTTCGTCATCTATTCACGTCACCTCATACCAAACTTAGTATATGTGGAGCTAGCGAAACGGCCGCGAGCATACTATGAGCGTAGCATGTAGTCAAGTTTTACACGACACGCATGCCATGATTATCATGCTTAGACGCTTCGTTTACGTTCGTCGTTCATTGACGTCACGTAACACAAAATTTGGTATCTGTGGAGCTAGCGAAACGGCCGCGAGCGCCATATGAAGGGCCCATATACTCCGACGTAACGTTGACGCGCGCGCACGCTGGGCGCCACGCCGCTACGCTATCAAAAAGCGAGCAATCTATAGCTTGACCGGCGCGACCAGCGTACATCAGGGTGGCCCGGCGGAACCGGCGCGAAATGCAAGATGGTGCATTTCGCGCCGATGACGTTACCCACATCATAGTTTTCTAAAATTAATTAGGAAACTGCATGACCCAGACAGCACTGCGTCTGCCTCTCCTCGTGACGTAGGGACTCCGGGCGAACTCGAACGCGCATGTATCAAAGGAACGCAGCGTGGCACGTGCCTGTGAGTATTTGGCAGGCAGATCGGCACCTGGCGTGGCATCGCCAGCTTAACGCGACGAAACGAACGCTGGTGCGCACGCGCACCGGGTCACGTCGAAATATATTGGTGCCATGAGTGTGGCATGTCATGTTCTTACATGACACGCATCGCATGATGATCATGTTTGCAGCCGTCACATACCTTCGTCATCCATTCACGTGACGTAGTACCGATTTCGGCATATGTGAGGCTAGCAAAACGGCCACGAGCGCATAATGATCATGGCATGTAGTCATATTTTCGCATGACACGCGTGTCATCCTTATCACGCTTGGACGTGTCATTTACCTATGTCAGTTGTTCACGTCACGTAATACCTAATTTGGTTCATGTGAAGCTAGCGAAACGGCCGCGACCGCATCATGAGTGTAGCATGTAGTCATGTTACATGACACGCACCTGCCCCGCAACGGTGGTCTAGTGGCTAAGGTACTCGGCTGCTGATCCGCAGGGCACGGGTTCGATTCCCGGCTGCGGCGGCTGCGTTTCCGACGGAGGCGGAAACGTTGTAGGCCCGTGTGCTCAGATTTGAGCGCACGTTAAAGAACCCCAGGTGGTCATAATTTCCGGAGCCCTCCACTACGGCGTCTCCCATAATCATATGGTGGTTTTGGGACGTTAAACCCCACATATCAATCAATCAATCAACATGACACGCACCTGATGATTATGACGCCTGCGCCAGTCACATACGTTCGTCATCCATTCAAGTTCCGTAATAGCGAATTTGGTATAAGTGAAGCTTGCGAAACAGCCGCGAGCACATGCCAGCATTTACACTGGCATGAGCAAGTACAGAGAGTGTGCGCAAAGGTAGCTTATAGCTGCTATTCTCTAATAAAAGCTAGCCAATGTTTTCCACAAGCTATATTTCGCACACTCTACTTTTTATTGTGTCATTGTCACATAGGGTACTGTCTGGTACCGTGGGGTGTGACGTAAAACAGTTATCTAAAACTCTTGAACGACTTCAAGAGCGTACACTGAAAATCATCAGCCAAGATGAATCAGTATGTAATATTGTTACGTGATTTCGGCTGACTGAAACAGGGCATAGTGGGACATACCCAAAAAAGGTGCCTCAGACTGAAAGTAAAGAAGTGGACGTTGTTGGTGAGCTGCGTTGTGGCTGCAGACTGACTACTGTTACTTTCCACGTAACATTTTGGTGGAGGTGCTGGGTGCTCTTTTGACAACGGAGCTACGCAGTGGATGCCTCCTTAAGTCTGCTACCATGGCTCCTGGTGAAGGTACGACTCCGCCACCTACCTCGACAACGACAGCAACACGGTACGTCGCCCTAACGCAACGCCATGATCCCGGTACGTTTACTGGAGAGGACAACGCGAATGTGGACAAGTGGCTTAGTATGTACGAGCGCGTCAGCAAGCAATATGGCTGGGACCCAACCGTTATGCTTGCGAGTGTCATTTTCTATCTTGACAAGACCCCTCGCGTCTGGTTCGAGACCCACGAGCGCAAAATCACAAGCTGGGAAATGTTTAAGCAACAGCTCCGTGACCTCTTTGGCAACCCGTTTGGTCAGCAGCTTGATGCCCGAAAGCAATTGGCCATACCTACACAGACGTCCACTGAGCCTTACTGGACTTATATTCAAGACGTCTTAGCGTTGTGCCAAAGGCCCGATCCCAACATGACTGAGGCCGACAAGAATTCGCACGTTTTAAAAGGAATCTCCGACGATGTGTTCAGCCTGCTTGTATTTACAAACGTAACGACCATCGACGCCGTGATCGAAGAGTGCCGCCGTCTCGAGCAGTCGAAGAGTCGATGCATTTTGCACCAGCTCCAGCGCCTACCCAACACCTCTGCAACGTCGTCTTGCGAAGCCACTCCTTGTCATCCGTCAACAACCGAAGACGTGACGCGCATCGTCCGACGTGAACTCGAGACCGCTTACCCGGCTGTCTACAAACCGACGTTGCCCGACGCCTCAACGCCAGCTGTCTCCTTGATCCAGGCGGTTGTCCGCCAGGAATTCGCTAACCTGGGTATCCTGTCCACTGCACCCACCCTGGATAATACTGATCCCTCGATACCTTCTGTGGACATGAGACGTCGTCGTCCGTACTCTATTCGAACGAGAAACCCGTCTGAATGGCGAACAGCTGATGATAAGCCAATCTGCTTCCGCTGTGGTCGTGCGGGACACATCGCTGGTTACTGCCGCAGCCAGTGGCCATCTATGCTTTCTGACTCGTACCCCACTTACAGTAACTCCTTCCGTCCACCAAACCACCGTTGTCCGACCCGCACTGAGTCTAGAGCATTTACTGCCCCTGAGAACTACGGCCACCCTGTCCCGTCGTCGCCGCCGCCTCAAAGCCGCCCTTCTCGTTCAAATACGCGTCGCCGCTCTCCCTCGCCATCGTTTAACCACCATACGTCCCCGGAAAACTAGGCTGTGCAGCTTCTGGACGTGAAGCTGCCCTGTCGACCTTACCCAAAAATCCTCTGTTGCCCTTACGTTTGAACCGGAACACCCTAGAAGTATATGTTGATGGCACACCTGTTGAAGCTTTTATTGATACGGGTGCTCACGTCTCTATTATGACTGCGCATTTTCGTCGTCACATGAAAAAGGTCCTCACGCCCCCCTTGACCAGTGTCGTTCAAGTTGCAGATGGCGCAACGGTCCTTGTCACCGGTATGTGCACAGCTCAACTTACCGTAGCCGGTCATCAAGTGGTCGTCCTTTTTACCGTGCTTGCAACATGTCCCCACGACCTCATACTACGCCTAGATTTTCTTGCCGTCAATTTTGCTCTGATTGATTTCTCCACTGGTGTGCTCCGCCTTGAACTGCCACAAATCAGTGACGCCCCGTACCAACCTACAAGCCGATTACAATGCAGCGACCACCTGCCCTCCAAAATTGTGACGTACATCAATTTTCTGTGTTCACTAAGTGTGCCTGATGGTGACCATTACGCTTCTCACCGACGTACTCCTTGCGCACTATGTTGCAGTGCCCTACATGGTGCTCTGAATCACAGATAACAAAACTTGTCTACCTTTTGGTTTTTTTGGAGGCAGGAAGGAGAAGTTGTCACAGAGAACAGCCTCTGCTTCGAGCTCTGTGAGTTTTTTAATTTTTTAGCCAAGATTTTTCAATAATCGACACACCTCGGAGGGGCGTTCCCCCTTAGAATAGGGGACCAAAATCCCATCCAGCAACCGGGACCGGGCCGACCACATTATGGTGCGTCTGACGCAAGTTCTCACCCCGGCTCAAGCGTGGTCCATGTTCACAATTCTGATTACTCCTCCGTTGAAGATATGGCTTCGGACAGCGACTACGTGGTCGTACCAAGCCGACGCCTGAAGAGTAAAATCAGCCGGGCATCGCCGACTGGCCGGCAAGCACAGACAAAGGCGAGTAGCATGCGGTCGTACACCATTTCGTATGTGCCGACATCGAAGACAGGCATCTTGAACTCTCTAAATAGGCAGAGCCTGTCGGAAAACTTTGAGCTCATCCCTCCAGGGAAAGTCGTAGAAATATGCATAAATACTCGAAAGAACATACTGTCCGTGGAGGTCACTACGAAGGCCTTATTGGACACGCTGAAAGTGATTGTTCAATTAGGAAACATTCCGGTTCTTGCATTCTCCGCGTACGACGAAGAAACGACAACAGGAGTTATATACGATGTGGATGAGGAGATAACAGACTCCAGTCTCGAGAAACTGCTGTCATCGTCGGCTCCCGTGCATGGTTTCCACCGCTTTGGACGCACGCGATGTGTTAAAGTAGGGTTTCAGTCGAAGACGCTACCCACACATGTAAAAGCTTGGTACGTGAGGCACTCGGTACGTCCTTACGTACCAAAACCTCTGCAATGTCATAAATCCACGAAATTTGGGCACGTTAGTGCAGTTTGCAAGGGTGCAGTAACCTTCAAGCATTGCAGTGGCCTTCACAATCTTGATAACCGCAATGCTGTGACCAAATGCCGAAACTGCTCAGGCGTCCACGACGCAACATCAAACGAATGTCCCAAAATGAGGAATGAAATTATTATCCTGAAGAAGATGGTTCAAGACCACTCCACTCACAGAGAAGCTGCAAGGGCTGTATAGCGCCGTAAACATCGTTCGCGACACCGAGGCAAACGAAGCAGCAGTGCTCATAGCTTATCGAATTCGACACACAAAACTGTGCCCTCACCACCTCATAGCTTACCTTTGTCGGCCAGAAAGGAGGACACAGATGCTCAAATGCCAAGACAGTCCACGCAAGTACAATGTAACCAGCCATTGGCTCTCACCACGTCGGAGACTCAGTGGCCTTCACTACCGTCAAGAGCTACGGTAGTGCCATCATGACATAGTGCCCTTACCCCCAATGAAGAAAACAAGAAGATGGACAACGCAGATGTCAAGGCTATGCTTAAAAATTTGATGGGTTTGATGCGTAAGATCCTCAGCAGCCTAAACGCTCCCGCTGCTAAGGCAGCTGTGCAGCTACTTGAGGTTTTGGAGCCTCTTCTACTGGTTCTTCAGTAAGTGAACATGGCATTGATGTTCGAAGAATGCATGCGCCAGTCGCTTGTTATGCAATGGAATGCTCGTGGCCTACGTGGCCATCTGTCAGACTTCAGACAATGGGTTTTTAAATATCAATTTCCTGTTATCGTTATATGTAAACCGAATATGGTTTCAACTTTTCGTATTCTGGATATATCCAGATTTGGTCCCGCAGTGATCAACGCACGAGCAAAGTTTTCGTATGTATACGCCTTGATTTGAAGTTATTGAGACATAAAGTTGCGTCGCATACCAGCAATTATTACGTGAGCCTGACTATAACACATAAAAAGCGGACATTCTCAGTAATAGGAGGATACATACACCCAAGTGCACAGATGAACTGCTTCCACCTGGGGACCATTCTTCAAGCAGCACAAAGGCCACACATTGTGATTGACGATTTAAATGCACATCATCTCCTCTGGGTAGCACTACAACGAATTATTGCGCAAGGGATTTGGCCAATTTTGTATGCAACTATGGACTAAGCGTACTCAACGACGGATCACCTACATTTGTTCCTGGCACGTCCTACAGCAGCTGTCTCGACCTCTGTTTCGTTTCCCGAAGCCTTCTGTCTTCCGCATGTTGGTGCACAGATTTGGACACTCGTGGCAGTGACCACCTTCCAATCTATGTTCACTTCAGGTGGTTTCACTGCACGCACACACGCTACATCCGTCAAACCGACTGGACACTGTTCAAGGCATCTGTCAAGTCTGGCTGTGAGCACACGACTGATCCATCCAAGGTAGAGAACATCATTGCTTCTGCACTGCGTGACACAACCAAACAGGTTAACTTACCCATGCAGAGATCAGTAGTTGACTCCCAATACGAGGCCCTTCGTGCAATCCGTCGCCGTGCCGAACGCCAATACAGACGAACGAAGTCGCCTTCAGATCTTTCCGCCTGTCGTCGAGCTCAACGACATGTTCTTCGGCACCTTTACAAGATTGACAGGCAGCGTTGGAGAAAATTCTGTCGATCTGTGGACCCCAGGCAACCTCTATCTAAGATCTGGTGGGTGGTACGAAGTTTGCAGACAACTCCCCAACAACGTGAACCACTTCAAGCTGTTGCTCTACTTCAGGGGCGGACAGAAGTTGAGATAGCCAGTGACTATTGTAGCCTCATCGTGGACTCCACTGATGGTCTTGCCACTAATGAGCCTCTTACTGCCATTTCACCTCCATCGTCTGACGAGCGCCTTGATGTAGTTTTACAATGCATGAGCTTGACGGTGCGATTTCTGCCTCCCGCCGATCATCGGCACCAGGACCTGACGGAATCACGTATGCTGCACTCAACGATCTGGATACAGAAGCACGACGTATCCTGTTATCTCAATTTAACACCTCATGGGAGTCAGGAGAAGTCCCAGCTAATTGGAAATGCAGTCGTATTATTGCATTGCTTAAGCTGGGGGAAGTGTCCTTATGCACTTTCCTCCTACAGACCAATCGCCTTAGCCAACTGCGTCAGGAAAGTAATGGAAAGAATGGTACTGTAAAGATTAGAGTGGCTTCTAGAGAGCAACAACTCCTTTCCTGCATTTATGAACGGCTTCAGAAGAGGCCGATCTGCCATTGATGGTGTGGTCGACTTGATCACCTGCGTTGAAGAGGAAGAAAACTGATGCAGACTAGTCGCGGCGGTCTTCCTAGACATTAAGGGTGCCTACGATAATGTGCTGCATTATGCGATCCTTGACGCACTGGAAGATTTGGACATCTGTGAACGACTGTATGCTTGGATTTTTAGCTACCTTAGGGACTGCACCATTTACATGACGACAAATAACGGAGACATCGATCGATATAAAGTTCATCGTGGTGTTCCCCAAGGAGGAGTTCTCAGCCCGATCCTATTCAATGTCACAATGATCGGCCTAGCAGCAAAACTTCCCAGCACGGTGAAGATCAGTGCATACGCTGATGACATATGCGTATGGGCATCCGGAACTACCCGTCCGCAATTGCGAGCGCGACTACAGTGCGCAGTGACGATCACATACAAATATCTATGACGTCAGGGGCTCACTCTTTCAATCGACAAATGCGCAGTGCTTGCGTTCACGCGCAAAAATATGTCGCAATACCCGATATTTATTAGTGGGACAGCGATACCGGCTGTAACACACCACAAGTTATTTGGGGTTGTCGTACACAGATATCTATCCTGGACAAGGCATGTCGCCGTACTTAAATCTAAATTGAAGAGCTTTGCTCTCATTCTTCGCCACGTAGCAGGAGCAAGATGGGGCCCATCAGAATCATTGCTACTTCAATTATACAATGCTCTATTTGTGGGATACATTCGATACAGCATGCCGGTGCTCTCCAATATGGGACCTAGTTGTGTGAAGACACTCGAGAGTGTTCAAGCTCAATGCTTACGAAGACGCTTGGGTCTACCACGCTGTACTTCAACAAATGGGACAATCGCAGAGGCTCGGGCTTGTCCCATCAGTGTATACATGCTCTGCGAGCCACTTAGAGGTCACCTCCGATTGCTGAGCCGACACAGGCAGCACCCACTGTCAGTACTACCCGCCACTCACCCAGATTGCAGTTTCTCAAGAGTAATATTGCAGCATGAGAATATTATACCATCAAGGTTTTCCCCGCCAATGGCCCCTGCAGTGCCTCCATGGGTCCTGCCTAAACCACCTGTTTGTTTTACGATACCTGGAATTACGAAGAAGTCGCTCATTTCTTCTGCCGGCCTCAGACAACTGACCCTATATAACATTTATACAACGTACAGTGATTCTCTGCACGTGCACACCGACGGATCCACCACGCTAAACACCTCCACCGCAGCCTTTGTCATCCCAGACATGGATATTGCTCGACGATTCAAAGTGGACCATAAAACCACATCAAGTGCCGCAGAGCTTGTCGCTATCCGGGAGGCAATAAGATTTATTTCCGGAGAGTAACCTCGAGCCTGGACGATTTTCTGTGATGCCAAACCCGCTTTTCAAACCAATAATTGCATCATGAAGCAAGGTTTGTATTACAGCTTGGCAATAGAAATCACAGAGCTTATTCACGTTACTTAAACAATTGGCCATCTTATCACTTTACAGAGGATTTCCGTTCATTGCGGCGTGATGGGAACGAAGAGGCAGACGCTGAAGCTAAAAATGCCGTAAGCAGTGTCCCTGAAGTACGCATTGTGTTTTCACGAGCTGACACGAATGCTCTGCTTCGCTGCGTGATGCGCAGCTACACACTTCAGCACTGCACCAAACCGGAACGGCGACACCAGCGACTTCACAAATGGGACTCGGAAATGAGGTTCCCCATGCCCCCTAAATTGAAACGGCAACTCACAAGTATGATCCACCGTATTCGTCTTGGTGTGGCGTACACAAGACGTTACGCACATATCATCGGTCGCAGTGACACCAGTCCTAATTGTGAACACTGTGATGTGCCAGAAACGCTTGAGCACATATTTTGTGTCTGCCCAGCATACGCACGTGAACGACAAACACTGATTTCTTCTACTGAACTATATCGCAGTAGGTCATTAACTGATGAGAGCGTGTTGGGCCCTTGGCCAGACACCAACAGTACAACTGCGGTCACAAGAGCTGTTATAACCTTTTTGGAAATAACTGGACTATATGCGTGGCTATAAAATATGTCTCATCTAGAAAGAACACTACATACTCACCTCTCTATCTCACCATCGCCATCCATTAATCTTTCTTTTCTCCTTTCCCTCCCCCAATGTAGAGTAGCAGGCTAGAGCAAGCTATTGCTCAGGCCGACACCTCTGCCTTTCAGTAAATAAACTTATATATATATATATATATATATATATATTTATGTATATATATATATATATATATATATATATATATATATATATATATATATATATATATATCTTTTGCAAATTTCGGCTACATGAACATGTGCTTCCACAAGGCATTTCTGTGGCCCACCTGTGTCCGTTGCTCGATTCACAAACTGAAGTGCTTAGACACCCTTGTTTCAACGCAGCGCACACCACTCCCAACATATTCGGGCAGCCGTCAAATTGTAGACATGATCGCCACTGATCTTCCTCCTCCGCAAGTTGAAGCCCTACAGCATTTTATCGAGGCCTACCAGGATATTTTCGATTTTGGCGACCGACCTCTAGGGCAGACATCCTTTGTCCAGCATCGCATACACTTAGGTGGTGCCAACCCTGTTCACCGCCGTCCCTACAGAGTGTCTGCTTTTGAGCGGAGCATCATTCAGAAGGAGGTGAACAAGATGCTATCGAAGGACATTATTGAACCATCCTCCAGTCCCTGGGCATCCCCGGTGGTGTTAGTTAAAAAGAAGGACGGATCGTGGCGATTTTGTGTGGACTATCGCCACCTTAACAACATCACCAAAAAAGATGCATACCCTCTGCCCAGAATAGATGACGCTCTTGATTGCCTCCATGGTGCCGCCTATTTTTCTTCCATCGATCTTCGTTCTGGTTATTGGCAGATCGCCGTGGACCACATGGACCGAGAGAAGACGGCTTTTGTAACACCCAATGGCTTATGCCAATTCAAAGTCATGCCTTCCGGCTTAAGCAATGCCCCCGCCACCTTTGAACGAATGATGGACTCCCTGCTCCATGGATTCAAGTGGTCTACGTGTCTTTGTTATCTGAATGACGTGATTGTGTTTGCTCTCACTTTTGAAGCGCACCTTGAGAGACTGTCCAAAATTCTTGATGTATTCCGTCTCACCGGCCTTCAGCTGAATTCATCCAAGTGTCGGTTTGATCGTCGCCGTATTACAATACTTGGACATATTGTTGACGCTTACCGCGTACAGCCTGACCCAGAAAAAGTTCGAGCTGTGAAGGACTTTCCTGTGCCAAAAATCGCCAAAGATGTCCGCAGCTTTGTGGGGCTCTGCTCCTACTTTCGGCGGTTCATCAAGAACTTCGCGGAAGTTGCTCGGCCCCTAACAAATTTACTCAATCCAGATGCGACGTTCACCTGGGATCCCTCTCAAGCAGCAGCATTCTCCTACCTGACCACTTTGCTCACTTCTCCTGTGCTGGCTCACTTCGACCATACGGCACCGACCGAAGTCCACACCGATATCAGTAATTACAGAATAGGTGCTGTGCTGGCTCAGCGACAACGTGGGCAGCATCGCGTGATAGCTTATGCCGGCAGGCTGCTGTCCCCCTCGGAGCGTAATTATTCTATCACAGAGCACGAATGCCTAGCACTGGTGTGGGCAGTCCTTATACGTCCGACCATTTATAGTTCTCACCGACCACCACGCTCTTTGCTGGCTTGCCTTCCTCAAAGATCCCACAGGTCGTCTCGCCCGCTGGGCACTCCGCCTCCAAGAGTATTCTTACACTGTTGTGTATAAATCAGGAAAACTGAACAAAGATGGGGATTGTCTGTCACGCTACCCTGTGGCTGACTGCGATCCTACGAGCACTGATTCTGTGGGTTGCGTCCTTTCCATCTCCTAGCTGCTTTATCTCGGGGACAAACAGCGTCGCGATCCGGATATCAGCCGCCTAATGAAACAGCTCAAATCTTCACCGCAAGACGCTTCTGTTCACATGTTTACCTTAAAGGACAACACCTTATATCGGCGTAATTTATCGCCTGATGATCACGACCTACTTCTGGTCATACCAAAGCACCTGCGCTCCACAGTCCTACGCGAGCTCCATGATGCGCCAACCGCGGGTCACCTTGGTGAATCTCGCCCATATGACCGTGTGCGCTACCGCTTTTACTGGCCTGGCCTTTCACGCTTAGTACGTCGTTATGTGAACACTTGCAAAATTTGCCGGCATCGCAAAAAGCCGTCGGGACTCCCTTCCGGGTATCTTCAGCCCATCGACATCCCATCGGAGCCATTCTTCCGTGTTGGTTTGGACCTCCTCGGTCCCTTCCCAACATCCGCCTCCGGAAACAAGTGGGTCACGTTTGCTACAAATTACGCGACCCGTTATGCAGTTACGCGAGCCACGCCAACAATCTGCGCTACAGACGTCGCTGATTTTTTACTACGCAATCTCATTTTAGCGCATGGAGCCCCTCGTCAACTGCTGGCAGACCGAGGCCGTACGTTCCTTTCGAAAGTAGTTGACGATATCCTGCGTTCCTGCTCTACCCAACATAACCTCACGACATCGTACTATCCTCAGACAAACGGGCTTACAGAAAGTTCAAACCACACCCTGACAGACATGCTATCGAAATACGTCTCGGCCGACCATCGGGATTGGCACCTTGCACTACCCTACGTGACGTTCGCATACAATTCCTTCCGGCATGACACTGCTGGGTACTCGCCATTTTACCTTCTGTTTGGACGCGAACCAACATTGCCGTTGGATACCTTCCTGCCACCTGCTGCGCAGTCTACTTCTGTATATGCACGCGACGCTATTACCCGAGCTGACCATGCTCGTCAGCTTGCCCGCAGCAGATTAATGGCGTCCCTAGACTCGCAGAAGCATCGTTACGACGAGCGGCATCGCGACGAACACTTTCCGAGAGGTTCCCTCGTTTTTCTTTGGTCCCCTACGCGACATGCAGGCCTTTCAGAAAAACTTCTCTCTCGTTTCACGGGCCCATACTGCGTGCTTACTCTGGTGGCCGACACTACATATGAAATTGTCCCTGATAATCCGTCAACCTCTTCTGCTCTGCTGTCCCGTTACATCGTCCACGTCTCAAGGCTCAAGCGTTACCTCACTGCTCCTGCTGTGGCCACGTAAGCTTGCCGGGTCGGCGCTTTTGCCGCCGGGGGTTGTGTTACGTGAATTCGGCTGACTGAAACAGGGCATAATGGGACATACCAAAAAAATGTGCATCAGACTGAGAGTAAAGAAGTGGACGTTGTTGGTGAGCTGCGTTGTGGCTGCTGACTGACTTCTGTTATTTTCCACGTAACAATATTTTCCAATCACAACGCATTCTCTTGGTTCCGACGTTACGCGACTATAAAATTGCCATTTCGGTAAGTAACATAATAAATAGAAAGTAACCCTTGCCTGCTGATCTTTTTTTTTTCAATTCCTAAACGCAATACACGACATGTTCGAATGGTCATTTCAATCTGCCAAAATATTTTAATGATTACGGAGAAAGACTGATACAGTTTAATGGAACAAAACTATGGAACACGATCTCCTAGAGATTAAAACGGCACGTAATTTCAGCATGGCAGGTATATCATTTTTTTCTGTGGAGTCAAGACATGTAAGCATGTGTGTGATTCAACTTTGATTGTATTTTTTCAATAAGTGCCTATGTATAGAAAATTAGCTGCAATCTAATAAGTATGCAAGTCTGCAGGAAAAAAAAGTATGAGTTTTTTATCTGTATTTGTATGATTGCATTTTTTTGTTACCTCAAAGCTGACCTGTACAATTTTTTATATTTTACATTGTATTGCACCGTCTACTAGCCACTTTGGCGATCGGTTCAAATAATCTATGTAATTACATATATCTATCCGTGAAATTAAACTTTCATTGATTGATTGATTGATTGAAAGAATCAGAATCTTGTGTGCAATACGGGACACACAGGTGCTTTGGTGAGGACACAATAAGGTGTGCGCCAACAACACTTTTATAGAAGTAAGGGGTACTCGCGAGCAACCAGCTTGGCTGAAATCGCTGCGCCCCCGTCGGTGTATAACAAATGCCCCGTAAAACACCACTTGCATCAGTGTTGCACAGTGATGTAGACCGACTGCTGTGATCGTAAAACTTATAAGTACATAATATATAGCACACCTGCAAAGGGTCATATAAACTTCAATATACAACGGGGAAGGAGCGCAGTTCGTTGCAGAATCACGAAGGGCAGCAAAACAGCGCTCATGTTTTCGGACTAGAACTTCAAGTTTGGTAATATTGTTCCAATAACATTCATAAACGGCTGCTGCAAGTAAGCTGGCTTGGTCTGTGTAGCATTGCGGACGACAGCTCGATAAACATAAGCATTTGCAATATAATTGGAGAACTTCGGAAATAATGACTGTGTCATGTGCATAGGTAGTGAACCAATATTAAATGCAAAGTGAACGAATAGGTAACATGAATTTTTTTCTCATATATTAAAGCGAGAAGCCGTCAAACGCGGCTAATGACATGCATTGTTAAACATAGTGTAGTGTAATTGATCAATTACTTAGCTGAAATTGGCCTTGTCGGTAGGCTTTAATGATACAATATCTCCCATACAAACGCCTTGATTTAACTGATACCCTAATCGCAAATAGCTTTATCAGGTTCACACTGTCAGTTTGTTTTTCATAATTTTATTTTCTGTGTACTGAAGTTTCTCAGTCCCCTTTCCCATCCTTATACAGAGTAGCATGCCTGCGACATATAGACGCCGGTAAAAATCTGTGTTTTTCCTAATAAAGAGTATCTCTCTCTCACGAATGTACGCGTTAACAAGAAAATGACATGTATCTTCAATTTCTTGCAAGGCGAATTATTAAGGTGGACATGGTTATTAGAAAATTTTGGCAAAGAAAGAATAATACAATTTCTGTTTATATTCGATATAAATTAAAATGGGCGACGAAGACAGATTTTTGAAGTTAAATATGTTGTTTGAAAGGGCGTTAGTTATTGCCTTGGCCATGAAAACGAACGAGGGCGTTCTCGTATTTCCAATGACCATGTTTTAAGTTTCGCATATATTACCGTTACCAAAGAGTCCATGTGTTAAATGAATCATCTTCCTCCACGTTGTCGAACCGTTTCTTCATACCATAGCACATTTAAAAAGTATGTCAGTTTTTGTAGGATCCTGTCCATTGATGTGCATGCATTTTCACTGAAAACAAAAAACTCATCTGTTGTCTGCCTGGCCCTGTGTTTTCTGATGTCGTGCAAGGTATTTAGCAAACCACTGTAAGTTTTCACTAGGCTGTCGGCAGGTATGAACTCCGCTTTTTGGTCCGTCATTTTCTTTGCTCTCATGGCTACACTGCTGTCAGATAATATGAGGGGCTTTAAGCATGAAGAGAAGCAGCATTGGGTCAGGTGCAAGCCTATAAGTGGCATAACTTTCGCAATTTCAGTGACACTACTTGCCTTTATAGCGAGTGGTAATAATGCATCCGTCCCTGCAGTGCATACGTAAGAATACCTCGTATCGCAGAGCACCTGTGAGCAGAATTTCCGTGAATGGGTTTTTGGCGAAAGATGGCATTCGCAGGTACACAGTGCCTTCATGTATCTCACATATGCTTAAACTCGCCAATGTATTGCCAAGACAAGAAAAATTCGGCAGATATCATGTACCTTGGAATCTACGGTATGCGATGCATGCGGAAGAAACGTGACCGTGTTGCAACTGTTTACATTGACGAAACGTCATGAAATGACTCTAAATATACGTACAAACGTTGCATGCACAGATATGTGTTGAAGAGTAGCAGATGTTTATATAACCAGTTGTTGTCCCCTGCGTAACGATGTAAACTGAAACATGCGTTCCAGTTGACATCATTCCAGTTGACAACAACACAAGAAGCTGATTGAAGCGCTGATGCTTGAGAACATGCTGGTCTTGAACACTCTACATAAATCAACTTCAGCGCATGACACCAAACCAAAATTGACATTAACCCGACGTGACGGCTCTATCAAAGGTGCACATATGTAATGTTTATGAAATTGGGTAGGCAGCACTGCAAGGACTATTGACGTTTCACGAAGATTATCGTCTGTTTGAAAAGTAGTTCAGAGACCTGGCGTAGCACTGTGGTGGAATTCTTGACTACGGCACAGAATGCACGCGTTCAATTTCTGCTGGGACCCTTAAATTTATTTGAATTCGTTGGGGGTAAACGCTGCATATGTCAGGTTTTTCTTAACACTGGCATTTATTCTGTCTTCGTTGGGTCGACGCTACCGATGTCGGTAATTGCTCAAGATTGACGCGCTAAAATTGCCGATGTGTGTTCTCGTCGTTCCTGGGTAGATACTAAATGTCAAATAACCTGTGGCACGTACCCGCATACCAGAGGCCTTATGAGACATATTCTTGGGCTAGTTGGTGATTGGGAATCAACATATTTGCACAGCGCTAGACTACGAGTAGTTACGACGTAACTACCGAACAAGAGGCAAGGACAGAAAAAGCGCTGAACCAGTGGCCCATACCATGCCCGTGAGTATGTACCACTGTCTGGCGGGAAATTTTATTTGACGACGTACGCGACGGCATTGTGACAATCTTCATGTCTTTAACAGGGTGTCATATTCGTCAAACTATCTTACCCTCCCATGCTAATTTTGGTTCCCGTCAAGTTAAGGGGGTGACCACGAGAGCACCCAAACGTACGTGGCTGATAGATAGATAGATAGATAGATAGATAGATAGATAGATAGATAGATAGATAGATAGATAGATGCGCTCAAATTTGGCGAAGTTCGCCAAGAAATGCTTCGCATTTAAAGGCCTGGAACTGCGTCCACGTTTTTCCTTAGAGATTATGGAAATACCGCATATATAAGTTCAACCTGGTGCGCGGCATGACCATTTACCTGCGCATGCACATCGCCTCCCAATCTCTATCCTCTCTCATGCTTCTCCCCTCTCTCGCCTTGCAACGCCGGCGCAGGAAGCGCCTGTTAGTATACGCTTGCTTGCTCCTCTCCTCTAGGCATCCTTCGCCGCGGCGTTTACACACCCACCGCACATGCACGTTCCTTCCTCTCTCGCTCCCCTCTCCTACGCCTCCCCCCCCCTTTATCGCCTCGCAACGGCTAGACAGAGAGAAACTTTTAAAAGCGAAGCATTTCTTAGCGAACTTCAGCGACTTTGAGCGTATTTATCTAGCCGCCTACGACATGATGATAATCATGACACGGCAGTCATGTACAGCAGCATTTACCTCCGCCTCGTAATGCTCTGCTGATTTTAAAGTGACATATCAACACTTCTTAGTCGTGATTCGCATATCATCGATTCCCACTGTACGTGGGATCTGCCAATTTTTTTATTTAAAACATTGAGACATGTCGGGCGGGGCTTTCGGTCCAGAGCTCTAACAGCCATACCGAGTCCCTGCCCAAGGAACCAGTGCCCGCGGGCCATTCGGGTTATCGTCACGCTGCATGGCCTGCCAGTCTTGCAGGGTTGCTATAGGGGAGGAGTTGGTAGAAAACCTGGCAGGCGGAACTTCACATTTTAGCTTTACGTTGGTATGTTCCAGTAGAACAGCGTCAACGCCACTGCCAGTGTAAGCGTTAGCGCCCACTGCTTCGCACCTACACATGGTTCTCTTGAGCTGGAGACGCCTAACTTTTTTTGTTCTGTTCCCCGGCAGAATTGCAGAGGTGGTATATTGAGCTTCGGATTGAACAAAGAGATTGCCCGAAGCTTCCCTCGGGGGAACACTGAGGAGGATGCGGAGCATATAATTGGTTAACGGGGTGTTAAAGTGCGACTTACTTGGGTCGATGGCTAAATTGGTTAACGTGGTTGTGAAATGGGGTGTTAAATTGCGACTTACTTGGGTCGATGGCTAAATTGGTTAACGTGGTTGTAGGAGGGGGTGTTAAATGAGTGAACACGTACACACGTATGCGAAAGGGCGGCGCTGGTCGAAGGGACGTCGATCATTGTGTTTGTGGATTCGTTGGAATTCATTTCACCGCGACCTTGGACGTCGACGCGCCGTAAAAACCAACCGACGAGCGGCAACTGAGCGAGCGAGCGCCGACCTTGAGTATATATACAGCGCGACGGCGCATGCACTGTCAGCTGTTGAATGTTCTCGAAGCGCGACGGCGCATGCGCGTCCTCTGGAGAATCAGGAGAATTGTAGAATGTTCTCGAAGGGGAGAAGCGCGCGCGGCACAGATGGTGGGTGACGGTGCATGCGCGCGTCAGCTGTCGAATGTTCGAGAAGGGGAAGAAGCGCAACGGCGCATGCGCGCGCGTCAGCTGCCGATGTTCTCGAAGCGCGACGGCGCATGCGCGCGCGTCAGCTGCCGATGTTCTCGAAGCGTGACGGCGCATGCGCGCTACATTATACAGCTAGCGAATGTTCGTGAAGAGGAGAAGCGCACGCGGTGTGTAGAGGAGGAAGGGTGCACAAATGGTGGAGGAGTGAAGCGCGCGCGGTGTGTAGAGGAGGAAGGGATGCACAGATGGTGGAAGAAGGAGGAGGAAGCTTGCGGACGGCGCCGCACTACAAGCCTCAAGTATTAGATGCTCCGCATCTAAAAATTGAAGACAGCTGTGTAAGTGAGTCACCTACCCGACCAATGTGGCACAACACGCATGTGTGCCGGTCCATAGACCAACCACGGACGTTCGATTGAGCGATGAGATTGATTCGTGGCTGCAGATCAACAAAGTGAATGCTGATGATGAAGCGAAGGTATGTCTTAAGGTCTATAATATCAAGGTTGAAGCCACTGACTACTACGCAGTACGGACAGAGAGACGGGCAGACCGACGTACACATGGACGAACCAACAGGTGCATGAACGGATGGACGCACACATAGACGAACGGACGGATGAACAGATGCATTGACGAAATGCTGTGTTTTAAAGCACTTACGCCTAATAATGCTTTATATAGGGTACCTTATTTCTTGTCATCCTATTCATTTATTGATTTATCCAAAACAACTTGTTAGAGTAGCTCGATAGCTATTGCCGACTGAAAAACTGTGCCTGCAAGGTTATTCGAAGTGCTGGATAAGTTTAACTTGAGCAGACGTGAGCAGTTTGATAAATTCGAATAGGATGATTTCTTGTGCTTGCGTATATTTAGATACGCAAAGTAAGCGGTCGTGTTGTTTGCCAGTGAATTCTTCAGTGTGTCATTTCGAGCGTCTTTGATCAAGCTGTTTTTCTCAGGGAAGCGCGTTTCCACGTCTAAAAGGGCATTCACCCAGGGGTTTTATTGAGTACTTCGTGTGATACAAGGTATTATCTTTAGTGTTTCCCGCAAACTCATAAAACGTAGCGATAATGTAGTGTGCGAATGCTTGATTGTGTCCATTTGATACGCTCAGGCGTAGTTTAGGGAGCAATACACTGCTAAGAAGTGAGTGTAAGAACGGCAGCCACAGAAGCGCGACAGGTAGGGCAACGAACCTTGCTCACTTTCTCTTTTACCGCATATGTACATCTAAACGGCAAAGACTGCCAAACACCACCCCTGCTCGTTCTGTTGTTTTGCAGTCTGGCGGCGGCTTTCTCGTCTCTTGTCTAACACTTAGGATAATACCATGATAACGCCCCCTGTGAATGTCCCTTCTGGGCAATGCTTCCACTGTTCCATGAAGAGGAACATCGCGGAGAACAAAAAGACTGCACGTGCACTGCCACCAATTACGCGTATCATTTTCTTCAAGAATCATGTAAGCAGAAGAGGCGCAGGAAGCTCACGATGACCAAAAGCGGTTAAGACCCTCAGCACACCATCTCGTACATTGCTTACATTTTAGCTAGTTTCGTCAAATTTATTTTCTATCTTGTTGCGACAATTGTAGAAAGCCACCGTTTCGACGAGATGACTTGGAGAAGAGATTCACCGCAGAGGGACAATTTTTCGCCACTTCAAACCTTTGTCGAGCTGATAGTTAACCAAACAATTTACATCAGGTGGCTGAAAGTTTCGAAAAATATTAGGCCAAAACTATGACGCATACAACGCGTTAGAATACTATACGCATGGTGCCTGTGTTTCCAGAACGCTATATTTTTGCCACCGCAGGCATTTTCCTGCACCGATCCGGTGCCGCATTCACACTGGGCCTCAGCCTCTACTGCGAAAATGCTCATGCGAGGACTGTGGCCAGAAATTGTTTCAGGGAAGGGGGTTAAAGTATTCCTTAAGAATTTTCGTGGT
The DNA here is from genome assembly GCA_013436015.1 of Rhipicephalus annulatus. NCBI lineage: Eukaryota > Metazoa > Arthropoda > Arachnida > Ixodida > Ixodidae > Rhipicephalus > Rhipicephalus annulatus. Next base: position 451,228 of record WOVY01009815.1, on the reverse strand, counting down.
GCGTTTGTATGTGTGCTTGGATATATAAGCAAAGAAACTTTAATGTTTCAGAGGGAGAAATCCCCATACTCCTCTTGGGTACACCCCTGGCTTACGCAAGTGACGTGAAAACTTAGTACACTTGCAGCTCACTCACGCACATGCTCATAAGGACTAGCACATTTGTAAGCACGGCTTGTCCGTAAATCTCACAAGGCATGATTACGTCCACAACCAAGTACTCAGCAGAGGCCATGGTGTAATATAGAAGTTATGGTACTGGCCTAGAACAGGCTTGCGAATGCTAAAAAAAGGTAAATTAAATTAGTTAGATTAAAACGTGAAATAATTTCTTCTTCAATGAATAAATTATACAGAAATGAACAAAAGGTAGTCATCATAAGAAAAACCGCTAAGCACGCTTCCTAAATTCGTGGCTGATGTAAAAATTGTCATACCTGGTGAACGGCCTTTTTGGGGTGTTCACAGAAATTGACCTTGTGCGATTCGAACAACATAATACGTGGTGAAAAGACCATTCTGGCATATTAGCGCTCTGGCTACTAGCTTCTGTGTTGCCCTTCTCAGTCATGGCGAAAAGAAAGAGACCCAGGAGTGTGTTTATTTGAGGGTGGACAGTTGACTGACCATGCTGCACTAGAAAAGGAGAGACCGTATTCTGCAACCCCTGTGGGGTGAGTATTGCATGGATATGCTAAACGATTGGAGGCGTTTTACTAGCACAAACTAAAACATTTCTGCTTGCTTTCCTGCCGTAGACAAAGATCCCACACAACATCTGTGAAAGTTTATTGTGCCTATATATATATAACACGGGGGCCTTAAATAGAGCTTTTCCAACCTAATTTTGGCGCCTAAAGCCCCCTTTTTTCATGCTTATAAATCCGGCTTCTAACATTGCATGAATATCCACAAACCTGTGGAGTCACAAACTCAAAAGTAGGGCTTCTCTCTCCAACTCAATTATATGCTTTGTTCTGCAAGAGAGGTCGTGCAGGGTGGTACTTGTACAGTGACAATTTTTATCAAAGGGTCCCGGTGACGCGTGGTCTGCATGCTCCGGCGGCTGCTGCCAGCACGTTCAGGCGGGAGTGAAAGCACCTACAGTCTCTTTACGCGTCATCTCGCGGCGAGCAAACAAAAAACATAGTTGCTGATATACAACGGCAAGATTGCAACCCTTCAGCCTTCAAGGCGATTACCGGCTCTCTTGTGGTCGCCTTGTAGGGGGAGGGGTTGCCCTTGCCACTGGTTCTGTGTCAGCAACGAATGGTTGTTTTCCTCAACGCGAGATGACGCGAAAAGAGACCGTGGTAGCTCTCACTCCCACTTGAATGCGCTGCCAGCAGCCGCCGGAGCGCGCAGGCCACGCGTTCCCATGTTCTCTTTCATAAAAATTGCCACAGTACATTGCAATGATTTTTTTAGATGCGGAGCATCTTATACTCGCGCCTTGTAGTGCGCCGTCCGCGTCGTCCGCGCCGTCCACACCGCTTCTCGAACATTCGACAGCTGACGCGCGCGCATGCGCCGTCGCGCCGTCGCCCACTCTTCCACCATCTGTGCATCCCTTCCTCCTCTACACACCGCGCGCGCTTCACTCCTCCACCATCTGTGCACCCTTCCTCCTCTACACACCGCATTCGACATCTACAATTCTCCTGATTCTCCAGTGGACGCGCATGTGGCGTCGCGCTTCGAGAACATTCAACAGCTGACAGTGCATGCGCCGTCGTGCTGTATATATACTCAAGGTCGGCGCACGCTCGCTCAGTTGCCGCTCGTCGGTTGGTTTGTACGGCGCGTCGACGTCCAAGGTCGCGGTGAAATGAATTCCAACGAATCCACAAACACAATGATCGACATCCCTTCGACCAGCGCCGCCCTTTCGCATACGTGTGTACGTGTTCACTCATTTAACACCCCCTCCTACAACCACGTTAACCAATTTAGCCATCGACCCAATTAAGTCGCAATTTAACACCCCATTTCACAACCACGTTAACCAATTTAGCCATCGACCCAAGTAAGTTGCACTTTAACACCCCGTTAACCAATTATATGGTCCGCATCCTCCTCAGTGTTCCCCGAGGGAAGCTGCGGGCAATTTTTTTAACTTGAACGCTATTTTGCACTCACCGCTGGAGGATGAGGCTGGAAGAATATACCAGAAATAGACCTGTCTCTTTTTGGAAGCGGTATTCAAGCATTATAGGCCCATGTGCCTAATATACGGTTGTTTGTTTGTTTTCATAAAATATATGGCAAATACCCCCTTTGGGTGATTGGCCGAGAATGTGAGGTTGAGACTTTCAAATGTTATCTTAAAAATGGTAGGTTTTTAAAAATAAATTATTGAGTGGACAATAATGCATAATACATTAAATTTAAACTACAAGTATTATGCTTTTGAGCTTGTATTCCAGAGTGCCGTGTAAACTTGATAGAAACAAATTTGAAAAAAAATTGTTAGGATTTATCTTGTTGAAATGACAAGGAATTTTAAATACCAGGTTAAAAATGTACTCGTTGAGTAGTTATAATGAAATCACACTGGGCGTGAAAAGCATCCCTGTGGCCGTATTTGAAGCCTGAGGCACAAAAGCTTGAAAATTCCCCCCCCCCCTTCCCAAAGGGATTTGTGAGGAAATGCGAATGCATTTCTTGCGCAGAGAGGGGGCACCGTTGCCAACAAACATTTGCCTTCACCTAGTTCTGCCATCACCTTGAGAGGGGCCCAGCCAGTGAAAAGGCGAGAAGGAGGAGCGAGAGAACGAGAGAGTGGGGGCCAGCGTTTTCGGCTCTGGCTTGGCGTTTCACAGCGGCGTCTCGAGCCCAAATTTCCGAATGTTCTTGAGGGGCGCCCAGCCAGCGAACGGTCGAGAGTGAGGCGTTATTGGGCGGGAGAGTGAGGTGCAGGTAGGAGAGAGAATGAACGTCAAGAGAAAGAGCCGCGAAGCGCTGCACCTACCCTCTCTTACACTCTCTCGCGCAACATGCTCCAGGTGCTAGGGGCGAGGAAAAATGCACGCACTCGTAGCTGTTGCTATGAGAGAGGGAATGCGAGTGGAGAGATAACACCTGTCGGTGCGCGGCCGCCGCCGCAGACGCCGCCACCGGATGCCTGACATAGGCCGACTGAGACACGCATTCGCATTTACAACATTTTCCTCGGATACGGTTAAGCCTGTTTTTTACACACCCATTGACGAGAAGTCGAGTTCTAATGCGAGAATATTTTAGACACGATAAGAGGTATTGCTCAATATTTTCTACTTCTCTGCAGAATTGGCAAAGGCACGATATCATAGAGCCTTGTCCAAGTGTAAGTTTAGTGGGGGTAGGAGGAAACGACATCGAAATTTAGTGATCATCACTTTTGATTGTCGTCATTGGCTCCACTGCGACTTCCATGGAAATTTGAGGTGCTTATATTCCATCCACTTGGTTATTGCTTCTATTGGATCTGTGTGAATAGGTAACCTTCTCTATCTGATCGCGATAAAGTGTTCTACCACTGGAAGAACCTAAACTATTGAGAGATCTAGCAATTCGTGAGCTAAGGCATCGGTCATTTGATTTAATTTGCCGGAGAACGCGCATGAGACAATTCGTACGTGCTCCCTGTCATCACCCTGCACTGTTGCTTTCAGAGGGGCGGCAAGCATCGTTCGCTAAAATGATTGTGAAGTACAACGAGAAACTTCCCTCAGGCTTTAACCCTGCATCTAAACCATCGATACCTCCTTGGTGTCTTATTCGACCTACAGTGCATCTTAGTGTACCCAGGAGCCGGAGTAAATCTGAGCTTTCATCGCCCGTGCTGAAACAACTGTCTCTTTTACTTTTGCACGAGAAATATTCAGACAGTGTGCATATATATATATATATATATATATATATATATACTGATGGCTCCACGAACCGCCAGTGTTCGTCAGGTGCAGTTGTTGTCCCAGCAAGAGGTGTTCCCATCAGCTTTAGGACTGACCACTTCACGGCATCTACAGCCGCAGAACTAGCTGCTTTGCGCGCTGCAATCGGGAACCACCGCAACAATGCTCAATTTTCAGTGACTCAGGGGCTGCCCTACAATCTGTGCTCTCAGAACTGCGTCGCGAACCGTACTAACAGCTTGTTTTCGAAATTCGATGCCTTCTCCACACTTCGCATGAGGAAGGACATCATGTGACGTTTCAGTGGCTGCCAAGTCACTCCGGCGTCATAGGGAACGAACATGCTGATACTGCCGCGCGGGCAGCTCGTGAAGGAACACGAGAAGAAGCAATACTACTTTCGCGGACCGATGCTGCCAGTAATCTTCGGCGACTTGCGCGTGAAATCACGTTTTCACTATGGTGCTCACCAAGCAACGAGACGAATCGCCAACACCACTTCTCTTCTTTGATGGCTCTCCGCATGCCCTCCGGTCTCGACCGAAGAGAAGCAACCCTTCTTCATCGCTTATGGCTAGGAGTGGAATTTACAAAATCCTATTTTTTTGTCGTAGGAATGGCCAACGACGGTCTCTGCGATGCCTGTCATTGCGAAGAGACGCTACATTACATCCTGTGCGACTGTCCGTTGTATGGCATTCAGAGACAGTCACTGGCGTCCGTTTTTTGCGTGCATCGACAACAGCCAAATGTCTGTGAACACTATTCTTTCAAGTGCCCGAGAAGAGACATTGCAACAGAAGGCGACAAAAGCTATGTTGAAATTCCTACGCGACACGGACTTGAACAAGCGGCTGTAACAGCAATGTGACACATCGCGAAAGACAAGACTGGACTATGACTAAGTGTGCGCACGTGTTCTGCCGAATGTGCTGTGTTTATTTCTCTTCCCACTCGGCTCTCTATCTTTCATCTCCCTCATTCCCCTCCCATGCGCAGGGTAGGAAACCGGCTGCCTATAGGCTGGTTAACCTCCCGCCATTATTTTTCTCCTATTTTCCTTCCTTGGGACACATACAAATTTGGGATCTATACTAAAACATTGGAGTGCTGCCACATCTGCTCTGAAAAAAAGCTTTCCTTTCTTTACTTTACTGTCAGATGGCGCCACATCTCAAGCAGCACTGTCCACTGCTGACCTTGTCTTGCCCCAATCCATACATACCATCCAAGATACACCCCGACACATACGCACCACAGCGCAGGTTCTGCGTCACTAAAACAGCCACCCTGTACCACATGGTTTGGGAATGCCCAAACAATCCACCTCTACAACCCAGAGCCCAGCACAACACTGTAGGGTGGGAGGGAGCTCTGTCCAGCTCGAATCCGAAAACTCAAGAGGCCCTCGTGAGACCAGTGAGGACAGCGGCCCGTGTCAATGAGATCCCGGACTAAAGATCCCACTCACCGACATTGCTTCCTCGGTTGCAAATAAATGCTTTATTGTCTCTCCGCTAATGGAAGATCGTATTTTGACGTCCTTTGCAAAGAAACACATAGATACGCGACCGCTTGTTTTTATTTGCCATGGAATTCAGCATGCCGAAAGTGTCAGTGAGAATGGCGAAAAAAACAGCCGGAAGGATGGTAGAAACCCATTTAGTAGCTTTTAATCGTCGCGACGACGAGATATTAGTGCAAGTGGTATGAGTTTTTCCAATTTGAGGTATCTCTCCTGCAGAACATGGGCTTGCTGTTTCGGTGTTAATACTTGAGTTCATTTAGTTTAGTGGGCCTACTTGTTGAATTTGTTACTTCGATTTTTCTTTGTTTTAAAGAGTGCCCTTTCATGCACTTTGCCCATTCGACGTCTAACTAATGACATGCCACGGCACGTCTGCATTGACATTAATTTTTGAATTTGAAGGCTATTTTGCACTCGCCGCTAGGCACTGAGGCAGGCGGAATAAGACAGAGATAGCTCTGTCTCTTTTTCTAAGCTGCATTGAAGCAATGTAGTCTCTTGTACCTATTGGGGGGTAGCAAACAACGCCTAGTAAAACAGCATCTCGGCCTCATGACAGAGAAGAATCATTAAAAAAGAGTGCCTGTTATGCTGGTGTTCTCACCTGTCTTGTCCATGTCGGCAATCCGATCTTCGACGCTCCAGCAGTTGGACTCGATGCGCCTAAAGAAGCGCCCGTCATCGTAGCTGAGCACGGCAGTCTTGTCACTCTCGTGCTTGATTTCAATCCAGCCGCCATATCCGTAACGCTGCGCATATTACAAGCGAGAAACAACGTAGGTACTTTTCTGAGTGTGTACGCATGCAGAAAAATGCCATGTTGTTTACTGAATGTGTATTTAATGCATCTACCAAGTTTACTGCTATGACCATCTAAAATTAATGGTATTTGTTCCATTTCAATTTTAAGAACAAACAGGAGGAAAATAACTAAAGTTGACTTGGCACGGGATCTGTTTGCTATCATACTTAGGAGTAACACGGTGAAGGATGAAGAGAGAGGGAAATAGGGAGGAAGGGGCTTGCATTCAGTGTAAAAGACTTGCGGATGGTCATCACGGTAGGAACATTTCTATCCATGCAGTGAGCTAAAGATTATGCGTGTATGACTCTAATGATTAACATAGAATTCGTAATATAGCTGCAATCACTCGCTAGTGTTGTGTAAGTGCGACTAATTTCAATTTATCAACTCTAAAAATGTTTGGAATGTGAATAAGAAGATGCACTTCCATCCAGCAGCATCGACAATGCTTGGCTCGCTCGGCTCGCGCTGCTGATCGCTGCTGTTCCTCTGGGTGGTTCTCCACGCTGCCTCACTACTCACAACTATTCGTAACTTTCACCGCCTAAATAGGGCGCTAAGTCGAAACTAGCTGTCATTTGGGGAATCGTGCAGCCAATACCGTATAGCTTGTCCGTCACTTCGAAATGTGTAGTCTTTTCGGTGGCACCCACTGTGCTGTGAAAAGTTCTCTTAGGTCATTGAGTCTAGTGCATGCTATGTCTTACGCTGGGTGTTGAGAAACGCGTCTGCGGTATAATATTGAACAAAGTCGGAACGCTCGGCACATCGTTTGTAGAGCCGTGAAGGAATGCACGTACTACAGCCTTGTGAACACTACCCAAGTATTGGGCCCACCGACTTGCCGACATAGCCACACGAGCCAGGGTTTCGATTCAGGAGTGACTAAGCGATGAAGGTGTACTATACAGGCTTACTTACTTTCTTAAAGCGGGGGAGGGGAGGGGTCATGCTCATGAGTGTGCATGTGTGACCCGTACCTATGGAAGTGTAGTTCCTTTATTTACGCGCAGATAGTATAAAACACTAGCGGCTCACCTGGCCCGAACACTACGCATAAATGCAGCGCTTGCTGCTGATGCGTGTGGCACACAGTTGTTCCATAGGTGTCATGCTGCTGCACTCTTCAGAGCCTTAGTGCGTCCAAGGCTCGTCGTACGGAAGCAAAAATAGACGCTTCTATTTTTGACGTATGTATTTTCGCGTCTATGACGCTTACGAAAGAAGCAGTTGTGCTCTTAAGAGCGCAGTCGCTCACTCGACGTCGGTGTTCGAACACTATTATCGCTTCACACGGCAGAAACTATACGCTGCTTTAATGTGCTTGTAAACAAAATGCACATGGTCGATTGTAGTTGCGTGCTGAAGCGTAGTCAATAAAGTAGCAGAGCGCGTGGCAAGGTTTACGGCATGTTTAGAAACTGATTACATCACCATAGATAATTTCAAATCAAACTTATATTTTCATCATGTGTAGTTTTCCTAATAATAGACCACTAAAAAAATCTGCAGATAGGATGCTTTAATAATCACTGTCAGCCACCCCACGTCACGGTTCGCGCGTGTGTACAGCAATAAAAGCCAGTTCATAGGCAAATGAAAATATGTGATCAGTGCAGAATAAAAGTAAAACCCAGCGGTCCACAAAAAACATTTTGGTGAAAAACATATTTGATGGAAAGTTCTTATTAACTTCTACACACATGCGTGTGGTGAGTGGGTGCATACATTGAAGGGGGGGGGGAGACAAGGGGGCAAGTTACTTAAGAATGAAGTCCAAGGTCTACTGGATACATATATGTAATAAAGGGATGGAGGCGCTTCCACGAGCCTTCGCCGCCACCTCACGGCCGGGCTAGACTGCACCCTCGCGATAGCCCGGCCATGTCCACCTGAAGTCCTGCGCGCGCCTGTGCTTCGACTGAAATACCACGAGTACATATATTTCCTTTCTGTCTCCCTCTTTTGCAGCTCGTGCAAAGCAGAAAACCTCACCTTGGACAGCACGGCGTGTGCGCAGCGGCACCCAGCACGTTCTGTAATTCTTGAACAGCAAAAAAAAGGATATCCTTGTTTCTACGATTTGCAGTAGCTGTCGGAATTCGGTACTTGACAAGTGAACTCAAGAAGCCGTCATACAAATCGCCAGTGACTGAATATTAAGCCCCATCGAATCCCCAAAGCGAGGCCGACTGAACGCCGGCGTGGGCTGTCTGCGTGGGCATTCCCCAAATGGCAGTTATGACGGCTACCGCATGACGGCGCTGCCACCTGTGAAAGTTGCGAATAAAGTGCTCGCACAACCAATAGACCTCTTCACATTTGGTGCACGGTGCTGTTCATCACCATTGCTACACCCAGGAGCTGCGAAGTCGCAACCTTCCGCCCGTCAAGGGTGATGACGCCAACTCACAGGCGCCTTCGCCCCAGTTCGTCACATGCCCCATGCCTCCTCTGCTACGGGACCCGAAGGCATTCAGCGGTGCCGACATCGAAGACTGGCCGGACCACTACCAACTGGTGAATGCGAATAATAAATTGAATGATCCCGACAAGCTAGGACACGTCATGTTTTGTCTCACTGGCATCGCCAAATTCTGGTACAACCTTAAACAAAACATTCCTATACCTGGAGCGTCTCCAAGACATCCTCCTCTGAAGTGTTCGATCGCCCTGCTCTCCACAAGCATAGCGCTGGACAGCGCTTGCACGTCCGCTCACAGTAGACTGGAGAAAGCTTGACTAGCCATATTGCATACATCGTCGTAATTTGTAGGCGTGCCAATAACACCATGCCCGAGTCTGACACAATCGAGCAAGTCCTGAAGTGCATTGATGACAGCGCATTCCAAATGATCTTAGCTAGTAATAAGAGCACTGTTTCAGAAGTCGTCTGATTGTGTCAGAGCTACGACGACTTGAAGAAGCAATGCGTCTTGACTCATCGGCTTCCACAGGGGGACGAGTCACTGTCCAGTCTTGATACCATGCACGACGATTCCGCGTTGTCTCAACAAGTCCGAGACCTTGTCTGGGAGGAAGTTGCCCGCCAGCTTTCTTTGCTACCATATACTTACAAGCCCGCGTCCCTTCTATCCGCCACGCTTCGCACTGTCGTTAACGTGAAGGTCGCCCACGCCGTTCCTCATCCGCACCACGAGCAGCCTCCAGCCACACCTGTCAACTAGTCGCCTGCCGTCCAGTCTGAGGCCGCTCCTGTCACCTGTCCGCAACCCCCGCAGTCTGGGGCTACGCCCCTCACGTATGCGCAAGCCGTGCGTAGGCTTCTGCAGCCTCCGTACACCAGGTACTCACAGTCTGCGTAGCCACACGTCTATACTGCATCTAGGGGAGCACCACCAATCAACCATATTTGAAGGATGCCTAATAATTGATCCTTTTTTATGCCTGCCATATTGCCGGTTACATCGCCTGTCATTGCCGCAGTCACCCTCAAAAATTCAGAAATGGTGCCCGGTGGTCGCAATGCGGCATTCAGCCTTTCTTCCATACGCTCCTAGCGCTTCACCGCAGTATGCCCCAGCTAACGAGCTTGACTTCCAGCGGCAACGCTCCTGCATTGCAGCCTCATCTGGAAGGACTGAGATTGGCCTGGGAGCTTCGAGGGCACAAAACTGCCTAATGACTGGTTACATGGTTACTTTATTTTAAATACATACTTCAGCCGAAGACATGCTAATATACTACACCGGATTCGCCTGGGCGTCGCCTTCACTCGTCACTACACCCACCTAATCGGCCGTGCGGACAGCCCAAATTGTGAACGCTGCCAAGTGCGGGAAACGATAACTCACATATTTTGTGACTGTGCATTATACGTGGCACAAAGAGCAATGCTAACTGCAACGTTGGCAAGCATTGGACGAACACCATTAAGTGAAAGCCACATATTATCAGCAATGAGCGACCAAACAGTGTCAAAAACTGCTACAAAGGCTGTTCTAGACTTTATAAAAAGCACTGGACTAGAAACTAGACTGTAGGGTACTATACAAAGTGGCTACTGTACATACGCACCACCTCTTCTTGTCCCCATCATCACCCTTCATCCCTCTTTCTTTCCCCGTTCCCTTATCCCCTGTGTAGAGTAGCAGGCTAGAGCGAACTAGCTCAGGCCGACCTCTCTGCCTTCTAATAAATTCTCACTCACACTCATACTTTGAAATAAACACCACTTACTGTGCACAAATTCAAAACCCATGCATGGTTGCTTGCTTTGAATACCTGTATTATTCTCACACATAATGCTTACTGATTATTAACAGAAGTAAATTGCGAGATAATTTAGAACGTTGAAAGGGGAAAACCCGCAGCTCATGAATGAAACTTGAATCATCTGAAGCTGAAATGCTCGTGATTTTGAATGAGCACAAATACTTTGATTCCTTATGGAGCTTTCGAGCTTGTGGCTCACTCTGTGAATCAAGTGCTCTGGGAAAAAGTAGCAAGTGGGTGAAAATCGCAAAACTGTTCACAACTTCCAAGGAGAAAGACTCAACGTAGAAGCCTCGGACGACATAGTACCAGTAATTGCATCTTTTACTTGATGTAGTTCTCTCTTAGTGCTGTGGCATGTTGTGTTTCAGCCGAACGTGTTCACCACGATTGCATAGTGATATACTTTTTTCTACAAATTGTACCTGTCCTAAGCATGCACTTTTGACCTCTAAAGGTGACGCTCAGTGTGCCTCAAAGCCATGCCTCCTTATCTCCCTCTCTGTGGCTAGCCTACTTCAGCAGCAGTGCGATGCAGCCAGCACCCATGCAAGCCAAGTCATGGAGCGCTCTTTTGGTGTCCAGTGCAGGACACGGCATATCCATCCGGCTAGAGACTGGCATCAATAATAATGGTGAGTGTTGGTGGCACCTGTAGGAGCCCGTTGTGTTTGCTGTGTATGACTAGTTCCCTTATAAGTGCATTTTTGAAAGGTTTTCTTCGTTCGGAATAATAGAAGTGAGCAACAAGCACACTCATAATTCACAAGTGCTTTGTGTTTTCTAGACAGCCCATTTGCTACTATAAGCTGTATGGTGAGCTGGCTATGTTAGATAGCTTTAAATATGAACATTACCTGTTCCGCCACCAGCAACATTACCTGTTGTCTTGTAACGCAGTCTAACTTGTGTTATTTAGTGAACTTACTTGTGGTCGGCTTCTCACACCTCTCGTAAATTCATAATAGAAGATACTTTATTGGCGTATTATGCCTGACAGAAGTTTCATGAATTCATCTATCACATTGTAGTTCTGCTCTTGTGTCATAATAAAATATATTTTCGGCCCTACTGTTTGTGTGTATGTGTTGAGACTTCCTTTCTTTTTATTATTTTTGCATACTTGTCCTCGGCTTCAGAAAATGCGACATGTGTAAATATGAGCACATAATTAACAACTGTACACTTTTGCATGTGACATAGTTGTAACGATGATCTGCGTTTTTCTAAGTTCCAGCAGTAACAATGGACCGGTGCTTCACGGTCACGTACAGTGTATCACGAACAGAACACAGAAGACCAACTAGAAAGGGACTGCCAGTGACTGTGTTCTCTTGCTCACAGCTCACAACAGCATTGCGATGTCTGGAGCAGTTTGAATTGTACACGTTGTAACATTCTGTGCAGCTGTAGTTTAACTTCTTAGCAGTGCATTATTCGGCAGTTCCTTTGCGCTTGAGCATTCGAAATTAATGAAATTTTGCACTACTACACTAATGCTCTATGACACTAATGTAAAGGCTGCTGTAGTGCTAGTGGACAAATAAATATGAGCTGAAGTTTTTTTAACATGCACGTTAATAAGTTGCCTGCGTGTCTCTGTAATGCACTGCCATTAATTAGAGCATCCATGGTGAGCAATGGTAACTGTGTTTGCATTATTTGTAGTACAAGGGGTAAAGACATTGATGCGGTGATATTGTACTTAGTCGATATAATTATTCAGTATACACTCATTTGTATAGTACCAATGATGTCATGTGTGTATAAACTCTGGGAAATGCTTCTATGAAGAATATTTTATTTGGAAAGAAGAGGATCATCACTACTCCTAGTATATATCACATCAGGTGTTAGTACTTGTGTGATGTTATCCAACTCCCAGCCCGTCCTCAGTTTACTTCTCTCTTTCTATTGTGAAAGTGTAACGTTTTTAATGTAGTCTTTGCTCAGATAGGTTTGTTCATAATGTAATTGGGAACTATGCTTATGACTTATCTATGCAGCTTTCGTCATAGTAAAATAAAAGTATTTGTTTAAATTTTTTGTAGCTATAGCATGCATTTATTTATATTTTTCTAGGTGCCTGTACTATTGTTTATCCATACAAGGGTATAAGTATACTCTAATATTGAAGATGCCATCTTAAATATTTTGTTAGTGGAAGGAACAATGTGTTTATAGACATTATTACTATTCTCATATGAGCTGTGAGAGTTTTATGGGAATGTATTTGCATTTTTTAACTGTGTGAAGGCAAATGTTCTTGGGCTCGTTGATTGTGGTCTCTGTTTCCCACAAATGACACATAATTACTTTGTAGTGGCATAGTATTAGTTGCGATTTTAATCATATGTGCTGAGCAACATTGCAGGTGATGCCAGTGGCAAGACATACATGCAGGGCACTGGAGCATCACCTCACATACTTAGTGTACAGTCTTTGCCCTCCAGTGAATTGACTTTTTTCAAGCAGACTAACAGACAGCTGTATGAAAACTGTGCTTATCTGCAAACTTTGAAGCCTTTTAGGTCTGTTGTAGGGATACTGAATGGAGTTTATAGCTGTCAAATAAACAGCATTTGCACCAAGGAGCATAGTGGCTTACTGTTGTATTATTCATGTATTGTCTAGAATTTCTTTGCCCTGTGCTGACTTTTCAACCCAAGTGTCCTAACATGATTTGGTACTGTGTTGTGAATGAGCCGAACTATGTAAATAAACAGAGTAATACTGCAGACATGTACCAAATCATGATGCATAACCATTTTTAGCATGACATTGTCAAGGGCTTTCTTCTTGTGTTTCTTATAAAAACTGCTCGTCACAGGGTAGCAGTAGAAACTACGCATCAAGCTTTCCCAAGAAGGTTCGAGAAACACCATGTTCTGACATAGCAGTGATGGGGGATTTTTCTGGTAAGTTACTTTCTATATGTTCAAAATGAGTGTATTAAAATTGTTGTTTCATCGCCGTTCAGCTAAATATTTACACCTTGGTGTATGTATGTATGTATGTCATACATACATACACACATACACCAAGGAATGTATGTATGTATGTATGTATGTATGTATGTATGTATGTATGTATGTATGTATGTATGTATGTATGTATGTATGTATGTATGTATGTATGTGTGCGTGTGTATCTTTTAAATGAGAATCAGTTTATCATTAATGAGGAAGTTTGGTAATGATTTGGCTGAATTTTTCTGTAGTTCTTTTTCTTTTGAGCCGTTATACTTTTTAATTTGTTTTTTACTGTATAAAAATAAATTAAACCTTGCACAAAATATGTGCATTCGAAGAAGTTCTTTTATTTCCCAGTGTACAGTCATGAGCAAGAAATTGGGTAAATGAAATCAACCAGAAAAGATTAGTTTAAAGCATAAGTCTTCTACATGGCGTATCTTGTACATATTGTATTGGTCGAGTATATCAATTTAGACATATAAATTCCACCAGAATAAATGAGCTATCACCCATGGTTGTATATGTTTGTGATCTTTATGCATATTGTAATACCTGTTGGCAATTACCATTAAGAGCACAGACCTAGTCAAGCTGAATACATGGATTTTGTCCATGCACCTTTCTTCTGCACTGGAACTTTTGTTAATTAAAAATAATCTTAAATTCAGTTCGAAATTTTTTGTAATATCCTAAAGCAGAGCATCTCTCTATGACGCAAATCAATTTGCCATTGTTATGTTCCACTCTGGACAATCGGGGACCCTCTCAGCAGAAGTCGATTAGCTGCTATGGTTCTTTTTGAACTTCTCATCTTTGTGCAACCTTTTTTCTCCCCTTTATCCCTTCCCCAGTGCAGGGTAGCAAACCGGATGTGCGTCTAGTTAACCTCCCTGCCTTTCCTTGTATCTTTATCTATCTATCTATCTTTGAACCATTGACAGCGGCATCACACTGAAGCACACAACATGACAGGTATACCTAGAGGGAAGACACAAACTAATCACTCTGTTTGTGTCTTCTCTATCTGTCGTGCTCTTTTGCCTTGCTGCACGTAATGATTCCCACCAAATTAGCAGAAACGTGTCCCAACAAAGGCAGTCAACTAAGCCTTAAGCAATTAGCTCTGTGCATGTCAAGATTTTCTTCAAAACCTCGTGATGACTGACCACTGGTCGAATATACAGAGAAGTGAAAACTAATATACCAGGTGTCATATTAGTATTTCAACACTGGGACCCTTGCGATAACAGAAGATGGAGGGGGGAAATATGAACTCTCAATTATGCAGTGTATGAAAGAGCACAGCACAGAGCTTTTCGGTCGAAAGGGGAGTGAAAGAAGAAAGCGCGAAAGCCACATTCTCAAGAAATGGGTACCCGCCGAAACGCATAATCTCAATCCGGGTAACCAGTTAAAAAAAGTGCTCGGTGACACTGAGAAGCAAATCCAGAAGCTCCTTGATTGTAGTTGAACGCTCTAACCACTCGTCCACCTCTGCAGTGCTTAAGACGAGAGCTTGCCTCTGCAGCATTTACCCTATTGCTTCTGTATCGTCAATGCTTCGAATGACGCCAAATGCAAAACTTCAATTTCAAGCTTTCGCGGAGACTAATCGAGAGTGCCTCTCTGTCTATTTTTTGTCCTTTTCGCGCGTGTGATAACGTCTCTTCACTTCAAGACTCGTGTACACGTCTATAGCTTTGTCTGTTTACTCAAACACCGCGGGACGAAATAACTGGACCGCGTTTTGTGAAAAGTATTAGCACTGAAACACCTCCCGACGAGTCTCCCTCGTTTTACGGAGACACCTATCTAAGCGTAAGCGTATGCACGTTCTCGCTTTCCTGCTTTATTAAAATGCTGCGATGCATGGAACCTGCGAAATCGCACTCACAATTTCATTTATTTAGTGCTGTTCTATATTTCTGCAGAATTCGTCTGCAGGCACAAAAGTCGCTCATGTGTCGTGTAATAAGATTATTGTAAGAAAGGCAACCTTTTACGTCTAGCTTCAAAACACCCTTACGTTCACCACTATACCGTGCTCGATTACACCGAATTAGTTGAGTAGCAGCGCAGCTTCATTAAAATGTGTGGTAACTGGACGCGTTAAACATGGGAAAACAATCGGGGCACAATTTCAAAGAATGAACGCATCGAGTTTTGCGTGGTTTTATTGATGTGGTGCACCTGGAGTGTTGTGTACTTGTACTTCGCGAGATAGTGCATGAATTATTGCTTAAGGCTATTCAGCGATTTATTTTTCAGCTATGGTCATTCATGAAACACGAGCGCTTTGCTTTGCACGGCACACCCAGACGTCTATTTCAACGCGGCATCACGTAAGCGCTAGCCGACGCCCGCGTAACAAAAACTGAGATGTAGTAAATCATGGGTTATCATCGTATACTCTCAATGCTAGACGCTTTGCGTGCTACCTTGCTATTATCGGCGCACACTTCGTTTTTTACTTGTCGTTTCATCAACTATCGTGCGTCCTTCTCGCCCTCTTAAGTGCCGAATAAGTTAAATTTGTTCCCGCGCTATCGTAATCCCTCGGTATAAGAGAATTCTTGGCTAAGAAAATGCGTAGCGAAGAGAAAGCTTTGTGAATACGGCCCCAGAACTTCCAAAAGCACCGCAGTTCCGGAAGCAAGAACAGTGCTGCCTTCGAACTGCCCAAGCCCTCACTCCAGCCATGCTAACGTGGTCACAACTATTGAAGGTGTTGTTACTTTCGCACTTGTATACACGGGCGCAGCCGTTTTAGTTATAGCCGCTAACCTTTGCCGTTCACTACGCGAGGTTACGGCACCGCTTTCCAAACTGTCACTCCACACCACAAGCACGCAGCAAGTGACGCCTCTCGCAGCATGTACCACAGAAGTACTTATAGTAGGCTATTTGGACAACGTTGAGTTAATTGTCATTTCTGCCAGTTCGCATGGCGCAATCCTCGGCTGGGACCTATCCCCCCGCCATAATGCCATGATCGACTGGGCCCGCGCTGAAATTGAGTTTTTGTCAATGTGTGAAGTCCCGTTACAACCCGATACAAGGTGCTCTTCATAAGATGCCTAAGTTGCTCCTTTAGGAGGAAAGTGGCAGTCCGTCTGGCACTTTCGCGCTTGATCCCTCGTCTCCTGCGACGCTGTCACCGATGGTAGTCTTTTCATGCCGTCCTATCTCTTCACAAGTTCTATAGATTTGATTGATTGAGTTCAACGTCCCAAAACCAACGCTCGAGATCGTCACCGCCACCAGCAATATATTGGTCTTCAATCCGCTGTCCCTGTATATGTCACGTTGCTTGTAGGCGAATGTCTCGGCTGCGTAGAACACTTCGACTCATCGTCTGTAGTTGACGTCCCAGAGGACTACTGCGATCAACCACAGGCCTTTTCAGACTTCAAGGAGTCAAGTGCCATATCTTTTATCGCCACCACCGACAACCTCACACCTGCAGAATGCGCCAGCCTTCTTCTTCTAAATGAATTTCGCAGTTCCTTCAGTTTGTCGCAGCCTCAACTGTGCCACACATCACAAGTGCACCATTAAGTGGACAGAGGTGTGCGCCAGCCACTGCGTCAAATACCATACCGCTTTTCTGCTGAGGAGCGCCGCATGTTTATCGACCAAGTAGAAGACATGCTTCGTAGGGATGTTAATAGGGCATCTCACATTGGGCATTTCCGGTCGTCCTTGTTCTTAAGACAGACGGATGCATTCGCTTTTGCGTAGACTATCGTCGCTTATATAAGATAACGCACAAGGACGTTTATCTTTTGCCGCGCGTTGGTGACGCTTTTTACAGGCGTGGAGGAGCAGAATCGTGGTCGTCGTTTAACATAAGGTCTCGCTACTGCCAAGTCTCAGTGGCTGAAGTCGATCACCAAAAAAACATAATTTGTCATGCCTGACGGTCAATACGCCCTTACAAAAATCCTTATTGAAAAATAAACAAACAAAGAGAAGCTATTGAGCAATGACAACAAATGAGATCAAAAATACATGACGGTTATATTGAAATACCATTGAGGAAATTGTTGACCAGTAATGAAAATTAGCCCATGACTTTCAATTGAAAGCCATCAATGAACTGGATATAGATGTATCATTGAGAGATAATGAGAAGGTTATGAAAAATACGTCGTGAATTAATTAAAATATCACAAAGGCAATTGTTGACAAGCATTGAAAATTGGCACATGATTTTCAATAAAAAGCCCAATACTGGAATTTAACTTGCGACCTGATGCACGTAAAGCAGATGATTTACCAAGTGCACCACAGCGCCACCGCGTGAGGACGAGTCTTTTTGCGAGGTATATATATACCAAACGACTTTTTGCAAATTGTCGGCGGAACTTAGAACATTATTTGTGCCATATGCATTTGTTTGCGCATACATTTGATCAGCTAATACTTTGTAGGGCTTCATAAACTTGAGACAACAACGGCGAGCGCTTTCAGCTATGACTGTGGTTCGTGGTGCGCCGTTTCGCAAGAACAACTGACGTGTGTTCGTGCGGTGTTTTAGTGCTTCCCTGTGAATCGCGGTTGTTTCGCCCACCGAAATTCGCAGATATCAGCGCGACGACACTGTGTTCGGTTTTTGAAACCTACGTATGTTTTTCGCGCGTGCGTGTTCCTTGAGCAAGTTTGCTTATTTGTGTCGCGAGGTATACGCCTGTCAGTGACAGCAGCAGCCTATTCTCAGCTGTTTGAAGTAAATGCGCTTGCGCACGTAAACGTTGCGTGGGTATTTTAGCGTGCCTACTTTAACATGTGCATTTCGTACGTGCGAACTGCCGCTAGCTGCACGCTGGGGCAGCAGTACGTTTTAGGATTTCGACGATTACTTATTTCTGCAATTGGAATTTATGTGCATTAGTTCACGATATAGAGTGCTTTTTACTCATTTTCAGTCTTTTAACTGATCTCATTTATGGGGAGTGGCTACTCTTATCTTTATTCAGCATCACACCGCTGTTCAAGTGAGCGCCGAAACGCGAAGAAGGTCAAGTATGACGTACACAAATTAGCGGCGGACGGGTAGGTCTCCCTTCAAATAAATATTGCTTCTGCGCATCTTTTTCGCGAACGTCCGCGTGCCGATGGGGTCGAGAAATGGTGCAGAACGAACGTAAAAATCTTTATTGTTACTGCATGCAGTTGCTATTCAGAAAATGGGGATTTTCACAGCTGGTACATTATCTCCACAGCAGTACACTGGTTGTCTTGGTCGTGGTTCACTGTTTCAAATCCATGCTGGAATATGAGAACTGTACTTAATATTCAAAAGAGTGAGCAAATGTTGTGACATACGCCCTCCTGCTGACTTCTACACCTGACTTCTGTATACTTGATGTTCAAGTTCATAATCGAATTACGCAACCACTAATCAAACATCAACCAACCGATTTTCAATTTCGATCTTTCTATGTCTCACTGCGTACCGTTTGTTTCTTTCTTTCCATGCTTTCATATAATCATCAGTTCACTTTGTTTTGTAGAACACGAGTATAAGCATATAGGCCAGTGTTTCAGTACTGTCACGCATGCACTGCAGAGCGGCCGCACCGCGAACACGAAACTTCACAGCTTCCGCGGTTCTCGCCTCTGTTTTCTTTTTCTCTCCCCCCCCCCCCGCCCTTCACGCGCGTGCGCTGGAGAACAAGAGTTGGGGCGCGGCTCGATTTTTTTTATGAATTATTGCTTACGAAATATTTCGACCAAGGTTTTTAGATAGAAATGAGACAATAAAAATTTTATTGCAAAAGGCTCAACAAAAATATTGTTCACGAAATATTTCGGCCATGGTTTTTTCATAGAAATGAGACAATAAATTTTTTGTTGCAAAGTGCTCAACAGAAATATTGTTTACGAAATATTTCGTCAATGGTTTTTTTGATATAAATGAGACAATACAATTTTTATTTTAATGTGCTCGACAGAAATATTTTTACGAAATACTTCCTCATTGGTATTTTAACAAAAATGAGTCAATAATATTTTTCTTGCAAATGCTCAACGGAAATATTGTCGACGAAGTATTGAAGCAAGTCAATGAGTATTGCGGAACCATTGATGATCAATGGATTCAATAATTTGATCAGAGTCCGACAATGAAATATCAACAGTCACTTTCATAAGCGCGAATTCCAAGTCATATCGTTTTGGCTTTGTAACACGCATGTCACGTTTGAACGGCTCATGGACAGCACACTACAATACCTGAAGTGGTCGATGTGTCTGTTTTCTTGATGAAGTCATGTTTTTTTTCACGAGTGCATGGTTGTGAGTGACGTTGGCAAACAATCGTGCTACTATGCTACCTAAAGGGGGTGTATGAAGTGACAAGTCCTAAATAATTTAACGAAGCGTAGGATACGCCCGGTTTTTTCTTCATAGCGTCACATTGTCAGCGCAGCGTATTAAACACTCCGGCCTTTAGAACTACGTATCTATGCAATTTTTCTATGAAGAAGGCTCCTTA
Source organism: Rhipicephalus annulatus (assembly GCA_013436015.1). NCBI lineage: Eukaryota > Metazoa > Arthropoda > Arachnida > Ixodida > Ixodidae > Rhipicephalus > Rhipicephalus annulatus. The sequence goes on along the minus strand of WOVY01009815.1, from coordinate 431,289 downwards.
CGAATTGATGTTGCACTTCAAATATGCGTAATAGTTGCTTTTTGATTGATAATGTTCACAAGTCTGAACGGAGTCACCATATCAAGTTGAGTTGGCTGTGAGCACGGGCCTATAAGCTTTCGCTGGGTTGTTGGATCATTGGATGGACGGATGGACGGACGGACAGACAGACAGACATACAGACAGACAGACATACAGACAGGGAAGGAGGGAGGGAGGGAGGGAGGCAAGAAGGCAGACAGACTAAAATTCTTGCATGGAAAATATCCCAAGACTGACTATCGTCTTTAAATATGTGACTGGTATAACGGCTCGTCTCTCATACCTCTTGCTAATAATGATGATTCAAAGAGTACACATTCCTACTCATCCCTTCACATTCATGCTTGAAAACCCATGGGATTCCTGAGGACTGTAGCTCCTATCTTCCATCTATCGTTCGTCCACATGGGGTGCCCATGAAAGATGTCTTTAGAAGGTCGTTATCTTTACTGCGTGTGGGGCGCACGCTTCCTGCAATCTAACTGCAATCTATACGCACAACTAAGCACAACCACAGTGACACGAGAGATGTTTCTTTTTTCATGTTCAAAACCTCATTGAATAAACCTTTAGAGCAGCGGAACTCTGGAAAATCGCATGAATTACTTCACTGTTTGCCCAAGTTCGACGCGTGGGCGGAGATCAACATACACGCGCCGGCCTATACGAACGTCAAATGTGGTGAGATGCCCCTGATTCCCTGGCCATTGAGGCAGAGAATTTCGGTGTCTAGATTATGTTTTCTTTTAGTACGTGTTAGCTGTCACATTGCTTTTGACCCCCCTCTCATAGAGGGAGCGTTAAAAAGTGCCCCTCCGAAGTCACTTCGTATCGGATGAACATTGACCTCAGTGACCAGTTTTACTACTGCGTTGTACATACCCTAACGTGCACGTGCAATGTTGACATGCTCGCGTTCTTTCTTTTTTGTATTCAGCATTTCTTTACCGTCGATGTAAGATTGCAAACTGGGCGCTCGCTCCTTTTATCCCAGGAAGTTCCTCCTTCTGCTCAGTTCGATAGCCCCCAACTTAATGTCAAGTTTACTTGAAGGTATACTATGAAGCGCTTTTTTACGACTTTAGTCCCTATTGTGTAATATAATAGTGTTATCGCGCGTGCAGCGATACAAGATAGACATCCCTGGAAGAGAACATTCTCCCGGGAGAGTGGACGTGTGCTGTCTTCGACAGCCTGACTTCACCTCTAACGGCTTGCTACGTCACCTGGTTGTAACTTTGACACGAAAAACAATAGAATGTATGCTTATGTGTTTCGTTTGCGCATTTTCGCATTTGCGCATTGAGTATAACCTACAGAAAAGAAGTAATGCGACACCACTTCTCATTTGATTGACGTGAAAGATACTTTCTCTGAAAAAACAAAAACAAAACAGAAGACATTGAACACTCGTACGCTGTCCCCACAAGTGTCAGCCACAAATTGAGTGCACAATGAATTTCGCATTTGCATTTTGCAGTGAGGCAGAAAATCGAGAAGTGGTCTAATTTAGCGTTTGCATGCTTCTTTTTTAACCAATTTCGCGCCTCAGAGTGTGAACCAGGGTGGAAAATGAAGCTGCATTGCCGCCCCACAGAATTTCAGTGGCCGTAGCTATGGCGAAAAAACGAAAACCGTTTTTTTTTGCCTTTGTACTAACATTCAAGCAGCTCTGAGGTTGTAGGCGCCTTCGACTAATCTGTGATTTCTGTCGGCAGGTAAATAACTACTGAAATTGCATGTATAAATTAATGTTTAGATTGACGGCGTGCGTGAGCGTACTACGGCGCTATAGGTGGTTCCTGTGAAACAGATGCCACGGTAACGTTACAACATTCTACGTTGAAACTCCATGTTGCAACCTTACATGTTACAGTTTATTATCGTGATTCCGGAGCACGCGGAAGCTGCCATGCCTAATACCAGCCTGGTGCACAAGAAAACTATTGGAACCGCACAGGTAGGGTGCAAGTCCTCCTATCAGGGAAGAAGGTAGTGATTTATCTTCATGCATGTGTTGATAAAGTGTCCACGCCCACGTACTTCTAGTTAGGCAAACAGTATATGAGTTAACTCATCATTCTGTATGTAACAAGTTGCTGTTCATTACAAGCGCTTAGTAAGACGACTGTCCACTAAGAAGTTTTTCAGGAACATTTTTGCTTTTTCTGCGGATATATTTCATGCTACGATGTAAGCATGATCTGTTATATGAGGAGTCTGCCCAGACTTGCTCATTTCTTCTCTAATTTTGCTTTCTTTTTGCGTATTTGGCGCACTCCGACAAAAAAATGCTCGACGATGAACCACGTTCTTAGTGGCTGCCCTCGCAAGAACGGGCACAGGCTACCGCGAGCTGCTGTGTTTGCCTGCCATGACGAGAGTATCCTCCGAAGTCAGTGCTCAGTCATAGACATTAACTGTCTTTGTACAGGAAACCAATCGACACCTTATTGAAAATTTCACGTCAGGGCCTATTGAAAAACCACCCACTGTACCGTTTTCTCTGGCTTTCTTTTTGGCGCGTGTGCCTTCTTTCATTCCATTCTTTTTTTTACCATTCATCTACCCTTAGTGCAGGGCAGTAAACTGGATGCTACGATTCTGGTTGACTTCCCAAACTTTCGGAGCGGGGACACTGACCACCACAGGAGACTTCGAAATAACGACGCCTATAGTCAAAACTCTTACACCCCTATAACAAGCAACGTGCTCACCCACCAGCATTTAACACAAGCATTTTCCCACGCCCATAAACGCATAGCAAGAGAGAAACATATCAGTTGTAGAGAAATTTAAACCAGAATTTCACTCCTCTTCAAAAGATTACGTGCCATGTTCCGACAAATCATGCGGTTCCTGTCGTTGTTGAGGATAATGTCCTACCTTGTACCGCACTCCCTGACGCTGCTTTAGGAAGCCCCACGCCTCACAGAGACAGAAAAAAAAAACTGAAATTGGAGCAGTGAGAGGCCCCACAATATTGCTGTTCTCGTCGACTAGCAAGTGCTATTCAACCAAAATGGATGGCCTGCGAAGGGCTAATACCTTTGAAAAAATCTAGTGAGGTACCCCCCACCCCCCTCTCTTTTTCACAATTTCTTCTCAAGATGGTTTTTCTTTTCTATTCTGTTGTGCGCAACGTTGATCCAATGTTTACGGTGCTCGGCTGCTGATCTGTAGCCCACAGGTTTAATTCCGGATTTAAATGTAGGCGAAGTGCTTTAAGCTGTATCACTTAGACATAGGTGTGCATCAAATAAAATGAGGTTCAATCATGTTATTTATCATTGCTGCATATTTGCATGCATGTGTGGCATAATTTAATATATGTGCTCGCGATGTTATTGCTACTCTTCAACAATATTCTAGGAGGTTGACTTGTACAAAAGGTGAAGCAGGGATAGGAAATATTATTGGCTAAATTTTGCTTTGCAAGCGATGATTACTAGGGAATGTTCTGAAGCCCGCTTTCGATGGTTCGAAGTCGAACTTCTATAGGCTTGGGTTACGGAGACTCCCAACGTTTAAAAAAAACATTGTTCTTGTCACTGCTTCAGAACAAATTCATGGGCATGCAGACCTCTGCGAGGTAGAGTTAATATGTCTTAAGTCCTTTAAATGAAAGCTATGTATGTCAGAGGACAGGTAATAGCTTAGGACAAATAGTAATCACGGAGCCGAACCATGAGAGGGAAATATATAAAAAATTAACGATGAGGTGGATCACATTCGGCAAGCATTTTCAAATCGTGACTTGTATTATACCACTAACTCTCAAGTGAACGGTATATAATAGCAGCGTCTTGCCGGTATTTGCCTACGGAGAAGAAACGTGGAGTCTTAGAAAGAGGGTTCAGCTTAAATTGTGGACGACGCAGTGAGCAATGGAATGGAAAATGATAGGTGCAACCTTAAGAGACAAGAAGAGAGCAGAGTGGGTCAGGGAACAAACTTAGGTTATATCATAGTTGAAATCAAGATGAAGAAATAGACATGGACCGGGAACGCAGCACGTATACGCAGGATAACGGCAGCTCATTAAGAGTAAACGACTGGATTCCGAGAGAAGGCAAATGCGCGAAAGGGAGACAGAAAGTTAGGTGTGCCGATGAGATTTAAAAGCTAGCAAGCATAACGTGGCAACAGAAAGCACAAGACTGGGTTGGTTGGCGGATCATGGGAGAGGTCTTTGCTCTACGATGGGCGTAGGCAGGCTGATGATGTTGATGATATGTGTGTTGGCATAAAATGATCTGGAGGTGACAGTGCACATTAAACTTGTGAAGTCTACTGAGGAGCTTTTTATACGTAGTCAGCCCGCATTCAGTGCATTATAACACAATGGCACTGCGAAGGGGAGCAAGCCTAAATATAATCAAAGTAACTTCTGTGTTTATGGAAGAGGTTGGACCTCTCGACACAGCAGTGCGACCACCAATTTTAAGCAACCGCATTCATACCCCACTGCACTGCCTCCACAGGGCAACAGAGTGCGAAGAGCACTGTGATCTGCCTGCCGATTCAGCGTGCGTATTTGTGTCGCAGCTGGAAATGCACTTGCTGTTTCCGGTTGCTGATGCCGTGCAGCAATATGGTCAGGCGACAAGAATAAAAGTACATTACCTGTTGTTTTTCTACATGGTGCTAAAGCTAGAGACAATTCTTTATAGCACTCAGACGAGGTGAAGCTGCATTGCAGTTGCGAGAAGGTTTTATTCAAACACGGGGTCATGTATGCGTGTTCTCATTGAACAATAATACAACCAAGCTCTTAGCATTATTGTTTGCACTGAGGGCTACAATAAAGTTTGTCTTCAAGATGCCTGCAAGGGTTATCAGTGTTAGTAAAATTGTGAGTTTCACATGAAGGCAAGTCTGCGAATATGTTTTTTTGCGCATGCTCAGGAAACACGCTACGCTTTTCACACCTTTCTGGTGGTTAATTGTGTGCCTATATGTAAAACAGTAAGCGGGCTATATACGTAACTGGTTATTATGAACGATTCGACAGATATGTGAAACAACATAGACTAGAAACACGAATTGTGAAGGTATTCACGGGATGACTTGTGGCTAATGAACGCGTATTTTTTCACGAGAGATTCTAAGAACTGTTACCTATGAGACGCCATGGCGTGCGGGATGCGTTTTGCGCTTACGCAGGTGCGGGGTGTGCGTAATAGATTAGTTTGAACCCTGCCGCAGAATTGTGACACAATCTTTGAATCCGAGCACAATCGGTCTATAGAGTCGAGCTGCAGAAGAGTGCACAACGATCATTTGCATAAATTATCTGTAGCATTATAACGCCCTAATTTCATACAGTTCATGCATCCCCTACAAAAATGACCTTTCATTCTTCTGAATTCACTAGACCACCATGGTGGGTTATATTGAGCGTGGTGCTCGTTACTTGCGTGTTCCTCCCTTTCACCTTGTCTTACGAAATACGAATTCGTAAGGCGCTCACCTCTTTCAAATTGGGCCATTTGTCAGGGATAACGTGGGCGTGTAGGTCAATCTTGGGTGTTGGTGGCGTTGACGGCGCGCTCATGGTGGGAATGTTTTGAGTCCTGTCTTCGCAGTGAACGAATCAGTACCGCGGTTTTCGTTGTTTCAGTTGCCGCGCTTTCCGTTCTGCCGTATGTTATACTGCGCGGCGTTCGTTTGCTCTGCCAGGCCCGGACTGCGCTGTCTGCTTGCGAACAACGGATAAGCAAAAACGTTCTCCGCTTATAGAGGGAAGGCTCGTCCCCACTGATAGCGCGGGGGTGTGTTGTCGGCCGCCTGTGCACTCACTCACGCCTTTACGGCATGTCTGCACGCTCCAAATATGCCCTCTGTCTATCCACACGCTCATCCTCGTATGCTACGCTGGAAACAGCATCGTAAAAGAAGAACGAGACAGGCATCTCTAGGAGGAAATTGCCGCGACACTGCAGAGAAGGCAATCTACCAACGCATGCAGTGCGCGTTATCAACGCTTGGAATACTGTCAGATTTCGACTTGACTTTCACGATTCGCAGAAGTGAGCCAGTTCCTGTCTTCTCCTAATGACGATTTCGATTGACCACAAGTTGGTCATTTTCCGCTTCAGAAGTTCGTTGCTTCGTTGCCGTCGTTCACCTTTCCTGATATGACAACGTTTTCGAAAGTTCTGATTATAGAACGTAAACAAATGAAAGTGACATAAGGTTCTCCACGCCAGGTTACATGCCCAGCTTACAGAACCCAACAATATAGCTCTTTGATGTCACTGTCAATCATCGCGTCTTTGCCACATAAAGATCACTTTTAAATCGGCGCTATCACAAGAAACACTAGTTCATGTGGAGGGACATCCCTGCACCTGGTCGAATGTCCTACAGAGCGCTGTGCCATCGAGGTGAGCATGTGAAAACTGCTTTCCTTGAGGCACAATACAACGAATCCTGGCGAACGGTGACGGTCCAATTAAGCTCTCTAAGAGAACACATTTCGAACGTCTCCTGAAACATTCCTGCATCCGCTAGCGAGACCTCTGTCATCTACCACTCAAGATGTTATTTCTCTTCGTACTAGAGGCCCGGTAATTTCGATATTGCTGCGGAAAAGCCGCAGCATTATCTTTTTGATCAAGAATGTGTTCATTTTCCTTTATGAACGTAGTCGTCTTTTTATAGTTTTACATTTATTTGTAGGCATATAAAAACGCAGTAATGCCAATTTGTGGGAGCTCATATCTTTAGATGCATTATGCATTCTTTCCGACGGACTGAAATATATAGCATAAAGGTGCATCGAACAAACAGGAGGGCTGCCTGTTTTGTTATTTATTTTTCAAGACAGCAAAAGCGTGAGGGCATGTTCTGATAAGGACGACCACGAGGTTTAGGTTACCGTTTACGATTTTGATAAAATATACCACCTGCATGAGTTATGGGTAATAGAAATATGATAGTGAAGTGAGCACTGTGAAAAGAACCTCGTTCACTTAAACAACAAATACAATTATTGCCTACAAAAAAAGTCAATTCTACAATTTCTGAACTTTGATTGATTTGTGTGGTTTAACGTCCCAAAACCACCATATGATTATGAGAGATGCCGTAGTGAAGGGCTCCGGAAATTTCGACCACCTGGGGTTCTTTAACGTGCACCAAATCTAAGTACACGGGCCTACAAGATTTCCGCCTTCATCGGAAATGCAGCCGCCACAACCGAGGTTGGATCCCGCGACCTGCGGGTCAGCAGCTGAGCACCTTAGCCACTAGACCACCGTGGTGGGGCAATTTCTGAATTGTAAACATGCCCAAGAAAAAAATAAATACAAGACACCGCGCATAACTTTCAGCATAATGGTCGCACCCATAAAAAAAGCAAAATGCTATCTTATGATTATAATATTTTCTTTTCTGTAGGAAAATGATAGGACAAAAATTGCAGCATTTCCACGGAGCGAATGACGGAGAGTGGGACGAAGCATTCATCCGTCCATTCGTTCTTTCTTCCGTCCGTCCATGTGTCCGTCTGTGTTACCGTCCATGCGTCCATCCACCCGTCTGTGCGTGCGTCTGTTCGTGCATCCGTCCATGCGTTCGTCTATGCATCCGCCCCTGCGTCCGTTCATGCGTCCATCCATGCATCTGTCTGTGTGTCCGTTCGTCCATCTATTCAACACTGCAAGTACCACCATCTCGCATCTTTTCATCATATATTCGGATGGATGAATGGATGGATGGATATAGCTGTACCCTATAGATCGGGCGGTGGCTCGCGCCACCAAGCCGTAATACTTAATGACCCAAAAACTAGATTTTTTTTCTTTTAAATAGTGAGGCTGGGTATTTGTGAGGTTGGGGATTGGGGTTTTACTTTGCAGTGAAGGGTTCATTTTCACTCGTGCCTTAACTTTAGCCACCAATCAGATAACCGCTTTCTAGTTGATTCTACCCGCTTAACGTCGATTTTGCCCTCCTTGTCCATAAACCACAGTGCTTTGAAAATCTCTGCGCCATCATCCTGAATAATAGGGTGAAGCCTTTTACAGAACATTATCAAGTGTTCGCCAGTTTCTTCTTCCTCTCCACACGCACTGCATACCGTGTCTACCCCTTCGTATTTGGCCCGATATGTCTTTGTTCGCAATACTCCTGTCTTGGCCTCAAACTACCCCGAGTATTATCATAGATCCTTTCCTTGGCAATTTCCTGCTTAAAACTTCGATAGATCTCTAGTACAGACTTTTTAATCATGCCGATTCCCCAAATATCGGTCTCAGCTCCCTTCACCTTCTTCTTAACCGATAATTCATTTTGGTTTCGCCCCCTGCTGTTTTCTAAGTATTTACCAGTCATTTTTTGGTTCGCTTCCTCCATTTTGTATTGACATTCTTCATGTACAAGTAGCTGAATACCTTCCTAGCCCAACGCTTCTCCCCCATTTCTCTCAATCGCTTCTCAAATTTTATCTTGCTGCTAGCTTCCCTGCCCTCAAATGATGTCCATCCCATATCACCTTGTACTCCCTGATTTGGTGTATTCCCGTGAGCTCCTAAGGCAAGCCTACCTATTCCACGTTGCTTAATTTTTAATCTTGCTTGAACTTCAGATCTCATGCACAAGACCGCATTGCCGCTTTATATTCCCCATATAGAAGCACCACCATCCAGCGCAAATTCCAAGGACTAAACGAGAGGTGGCACACGCACACTTTCTTACGGTTTGCTCTTCGTGTGTACTTCCCACATTTAACCACCTCGAGATCATGGTATATACTAGTTCACTGTATTTAAGGCACTGCGGCCCAACGCTCGCTAAACCTTTCTAAAACAAAGGAGGTTACGCCTGGCGAGTATAACGTAGCAACCCTTTCTTGTCAGATAGTGCTCAATGTACATGCCAATAGTTGATAATGGGGAATGAGAGACAGGAGCATTCGGCTTTTAGTTAACGCGCACGCCGCGAACGTTTTATTGTTCAACAAAGCACAGCTGAAATCTCCCACCGGCACCACCTTGCAGGTCGAAACGCAACACTGGTTACACACTACGACTACAACTACGACTACGAGAGACGAACGGGTGCCGCTTTAATTAGCTTCGCCCCTAAATGTTGGCCCCATGTCGGCATGCTTCCCTTCAAGGGACGTCGAAAGGCGATGGTTTTCTGTCTGTAGGTGCTGCATTGAGCCAAGCCCCGGAAACTCTCAAGTTTCTGTGGTGGCCTTAGAGGGCGAAAAAATCGACCGCGGCGAGCTTCGTGAATTGCGCGTGTAGTAGAACTACTAACTCCTCTCTTAGCGGTTGGATAAGTTGATGTCAATTTTCCTTGTTCAACGCGGCTGAAATTTTTATTTTAGGTTATATCAAAACATTGTTAAAAAGTAGTTACTACGTCATTTTTATAAAAAGATTGAATATAATACTTTTGTTTTACCTTCACTAATAATACAAGAGCGGTGATTGCTTTAGTTCAAGTATCGAGATTATCCTGACGCTCGAAAAGCAGCAGCCCATTGGCATCGATAGCGTTTCTGTCGGTTAATTTGTTCAAATTGTCCGCGGTTAGCCGCGGTACTTTTTGTCGATCGGCGTTGCGAAGCTCCATTTTAATTCAGCTTTGATATATCAATGCGAGCTTGTGTGTCAGACTTTACGGGCCGCTGTGACGAAGCGAACGTGTCTAGAGGCTGTGAACAATGTCAGCTGCTGTGCGTCACCGACGTCCGGCTGCGCAGCCTCCAGCGTGAAAATTCAACGCCGGCAAATCACTCGGAGACTGCCTACGAAGACGAAATAATCTTGCACAATGTGGGCGTGTTCACCAGTGAGTGAAAATGCGCTGCTTTGCATCTGAACATGGCCCTTTTATTTTGCAGTTTTCGTAATTTCCTAAGGCTTTTCTACTTGTACAGCTAATGAGTTGCCACCTTGCGAATGTTTGAGATTGCTTACTTCATTGCCACATTCGCTGAAAATATCTTCACTGCGAAAATTTGTAATACAGATCACAGCATAAGTTCTGGCTGTTTCTACTCAATATGAGTCTGCTGCAATATATGCTCATAAATCCAATGCATAGTAGATTCAAGTGTACCTTATGTACATATACGCATTTGTACATTTTTCGTAAGTTAGGAATGAAGCATATTACATATGCATGAACCATATAGTCCATCTAGTTGGGTAATCACCTAGCTTTGTCCTCTGAAGAACGTCAATAAGACAAATTCATTATAATGCCATCCACAAGACAAATTCACAAAAACATCAATGTTATGTCCACGCTACTTTTCTTACATGCAGTGTTTTCATATGCATTGTTCTTAGTGATGCATCACAAATCCGTTCACGCTCCTACCAGAGTAACCAGGACTGTTTTTTTTCTTACAACCCAACTGCAGCCTCCAATGAACTGCTCATATCAGTGTACGCTTGGATGCCTAATCACTTTGAACCTACCTCTAGTCAGCGGAGAATGTGTCATCACTGAAAGCAAGCTCATGGGCCAAAATCCTCGCAAGGTATTGTTGAAGATACTTTATTTATTGAACATAATTTGTTCAATCATTTATGTCTTACCCTGCTCATGAGTCTGTTTTTTTTTCAGAAAACTGGACTAAAGAGAGACCATTGATTTCCAAGCTACCCACATCCAGTCGTAAGAAGCTCTACAGTTGCCATAGTGACAACCCCATGCGCCACCAATATGCCAGGCGGACAAATGGAAGCCTTTTACTGAAAAGCAGTGATAGCGTACGGTATGTTCCAGCTGTATGAAATCGGGTGCAAAGATTGTTGTTGCTTATTTATGAATTACTAAGTTTACAGGAAATGTGCAGGCTTCAAAATTCTTGGACAGTGCATGCCATGGGGTTCACATACTGTACTTCACTCTAAGTGTCAAACTTTGCATAGAGTATCTCGTATTTTGTAGTAGTGCATATTTAGCAGCACTTCTTTTTCACATTGTGTATAGATTGCTGTGAATGTAAAGACTGTTGCAAGGCAGTGGCAGGTACAGCTATAGTAGTGTTGAAACAGTTACTGATACCGCGTGCATGTAGGGAATGACACTATCAAAGTACTAAAAAACTGTGCAAGAACTCGTGCCTTCATTAAGCAAGACATGTCCTGCAGAGGTACCAATCGTGGAGCGGAACCATGAGAGTAAAATACCTAACAGAATAAGGAAGAATAAAAATGGGTGGATCACATTCGGCAAGCATTCTCAAATCATCAATGATAATCTGTCACTAACCCTCAAGAGGAAGGTATATAAAAGCAGCGTCTTGCCCGTACTCACCTATGGAGCAGAATCCTGGAGGCTCAAAAAGAGGGCTCAGCTTAAATTGAGGGCGACACAGCGAACGATAGAAGGAAAAATGATAGGTGTAACCTTAAGACAGAAGAAGAGAGTAGAGTGGGTCAGGGAACAAATCAGTGTTAAGGATATCGTAGTTTAAATCAAGAAGAAGAAATGGACAAGGGCTAGGCACGTGACGCAGGCAGAATAACCGCTGGTCATTAAAGGTGATTGACGGGATTCACAGAGAAGAAAAACGCATGAAGTGAAGACAGATGGTTAGGTGGGTCAAGGATATTAAAAAGTTTGTACGTATAACGTGGCAGCAGAACGCACAGGACCAAGTTCACTGGGCGATCATGGGAGAGGCCTTTGTCCTGCAGTTGGTGTAATAAGGCTGATGATACGCCAGAAAACAAGCACCGACTTCCACTCAAGCAGTGCGCCTTAGTGTCTAAACGTATGTCAATATTTGTGCTTCGAAACATATTTGTTTACATGACAGAGTTAACGCAATCAAAATGAGAAGTAATCAGTAATTTGCGTTCGCTTGCATTTATTCCACTGTGACTCGATGACCATCATTCCTAGCTTGTCCAAGGGCTCCAGTTCTGCATCCGAAATCTCATCTGTTGAGAAATGCTGGTGTTCAGTTGTTTTCCTCCTCTAGTTAACTTAGTTTGGTTTGTTTTTGCAAAATGTTGTGATCACTCTGGACAGACTTGTGCGAGCAGCAACGAAAACAAGGGGCTCCCAGTTTGAATTAGCTGTTGTGGATATCATTGTGTTCAAATTGTCGAGATTTCCCCCAATATAAATACACAGGGCTGTGCGCTTTTACTTAACCGAGTTGAAATAACGACTTTTTACTGTAATAATAATTGTTCTATGCAAAATACCTGATGCATGACAAGGCATTTTTAAAGGTATGTTAATCTTTAAAAGAACAATGTCGGAGTGCACTCAGCAGGTATAATTAAATTTGGCCAGTGTTTGTACATGTTGATAATTATAATGTCTACTAACAGCTATTTCCTTGATATCGCTGTGGAATATGTAGCCAAAAGGACTAGTTTTGTATGACACATGTGTTTAGAGGGTGGCAGACAGTTAGAAAGTAGTGAAGAATAAAAATGTAAATTCAGCTTGTGTCATTGTTCATCGTTTGGGCAGTGTCTTGGATGACTATGCAGAATTGACACAAAAAAAACTCATTTATTCACCTGTCGATCCAAAGCATGACACTTTTATGAGGGTCATTCAAAAAGTAAGGGCCAGTTGGTTCCAAGCAAGTAAATATTCATTAGCAAACGTTTTTATTGGTGGGCTTAGTTTAGCGAAAACCTACTTCACTTTTCCACAAAATCACTGCTAACTTTTCAGCGCTTCTCGTACCGTCGCAGTAGTTTCTTTAGTCAATCTGAAAAAAAATCACCGCTTGTTAATTGAACCTGTTGCGAAGGGTGCTCTTGATTTTCTCATCGTCTTCAAATCGTACCACGGGCCACTGTTTCGAGTGAAAGAAGAGGAAATATTCACACAGTGCTGGCGCAGTACAGCAGGGCGAGTAAAATTAGCGTTCTCTACCAAAAAATTTGATCTCCCCTTTGGTTCTGATTGTAGTGCAAGGATGCATGTTGTCATGTAGGAGGCCGATTCCGGATGATAATTAGTCACGTCATCAATGTTTATTATATCTATTTCGGGGGTGAGTGTTTCACAGTATATTCCAGTGTACGTGTGGCCCACATTTTATGAAATTAAACACTAAAAGTTTCCTTTTTGACTTAGAAAATGGTAGCCGCCATTTTCTAACTGGAGTAAGCTAACTGCTTGATTTTTTCCCGTTTTTCTGGAAAGGAGGCATGGCGCCATTGTGTTGTTTCTGCAATTGCGTTCACTATGAAGCCTCATCACCAGTGCAACAGTGTGCGAAAACAAATCATCCCTGTTTGATCAGCAGCAGTCCAAAAACGCTGATCCACTTGATGTCCTTTAATGTTTGCATTGGTCGGTAAGCATTTTTCGAACCTAACTTTGTGATATCTGGGCATATCGGCTACAATTGTACAAATTGTAGCGAGGCCAAGAAGAGGAAATTTGCCTAACAGAACAGTAACTGTTAGTCATCAATATATTGCAATATCCTGTCCACTTGAACAGTTTGGTTGGTCTGGATGCTTGGTGTGGTGCTCCACTCTTTTTTGTACGCATTTAAGCAGCCATTTCGGAAGTCTCAACACCATGCTCTGACACTTGTCTCACTCCTCACAGTTGGTCCATGAACTGTGCACAGCTCGTCGTAAATTGGAAAAGCTAGTGATTCTTTTGCTTGCAAGAATGTAAATACAGTGTGCACCCCACAGCAGGCGGGAGCAAAAATATTCGCCAACATTGGTGTCTGCGTTCCCCGTCAAGCAGATGACTACTGAGCCAGAACAATCACTTCAGTACTTTTGCTGAGAAATAGCAGATTGTGCTGTGCACATAACTCTTCAGTCTGACGTGCAAATACTTAAAGATTAGGAAATCGTACTTACTTTGTGAATAAACATCGTAGAAAATTTCATTACACAGATTTGACTACAATGATTATTCACTGCCTATTTTTTTAACATTGCTACCGTGACTTCCAGCACTTCTCGGCTGTCTGGTGTTCCATATGTCCCTATTGTATACATGTGTGTATACATACATGTATTGTAAGTCATGTGCAGTGTATTGCGAGTGCTATCCACTGGTGATTAATTTATTTTTAATGAATGAGTGCTTTCGGGAGCACCAAAAAATGGCAGCATATCCACGGAGTGAATGATGGAGAGTGGGGCGACGAATTCGTCCGTCCATTCGTTCTTGCTTCCGTCCGTCCATGCGTCCGTCAGTGTGACCGTCCATGCGTCCATCAGCCCGTCCGTGCGTGCGTCTGTTCATGCGTCCATGCATGCATCTGTCTATGTGTCCGTTCGTCCATCTATTCAACAATCCAAGTACCACCATCTCGCATCTTTTCATCATATATTCCCCATATAGAAGCACCGCCATCCAGCGGACATTCCAAGGACTAAACGAGAGGTGGCACACACAAACTTTCTTATGGCTTGCGCTTCGGGTCCACTTCCCGCCTTTAATTACCTCGAGTTCATGGTATATACTAGTTCACTGCATTCATGGCACTGTGGCCGAACGCTCGCCAAACCTTTCGAAAACCAAGGGGATTCCGCCCAGCGAGTATGACGTAGCAAACTTTTTCAGTCAGATAGTGCTCAATGTACATGCCAATGGCTGCTAATGGGAAATGAGAGGCGGAGATTTCGGCTTTTACTTTCTTACGGCTTGCGCTCCGTATCTACTTCCCATATTTAACCACCTCGAGTTCATTCGTGGTATATACAAGTTCATTGTATTCATGGCACTGCGGCTCAACGCTCTCTAAACCTTTCTAAAGCTAAGGAGGTTACACCCAGCGAGTATAACGTAGCAACCTTTTCTTGTCAGATAGTGCTCAATGTACATGCCAATGGCTGCTAATGGTGATCGGAGCCTGCGCGTTAACTAAAAGCCGAATGCTCCTGTCTCTCATTTTTTATTAGCAGCCATTGACATGTACATTGAGCACTATTTTTTATTGTTCAACAACGCACAGAAGAAGTCTGTCACCGGCACCACCTTGGAGGTCAAAATGTTATACTTCTTACATATATCAAGGAACGAACGGGTGCCGCTATAAGGAGTTTCGCCCCTAAAAGCATCCTGTATCTCGTGTGTCAGCTCATCTACAGTCGGCGAGCAAGGGTACGGGTAGCTAACTATCTTAACTTGTCATCGGTGACAACTTTCGCAAGAATGTTGACTTGCTGGAATGTTTGACTCAGCTTTCAATATTCGCCAAGTGGTGCTCAATTAAAGTGCGGTCACTGCGACCCTTTTACCTCTTTTGAATCGTAAACCAAGTTTCCTTTTCAACATGATCCTGTAAATGGTGTTTTCCCACGATGTACTTGCTTACCACAACTGGAAGATGATCTGGTTAGTCGTAAAAAGATCGCACGCGCAGTTAAAAACACAGATTTTAAACACAATATCGAGGACAATGTTATATCGAGAACAATGCAGGGATACCTAGCACCACAGCGTGGAGTCATTTCTTTTTATTCAACGCGATGCGTTTCTCGCCAACGCTTTGTCAAATATCATATTGTTGCTCAGGCTAATCGTACTGACCCTGCACTTTTTGAGAGCATGTGTGGTGAGAAAGCCAATGGGCAGCACAGTAGCAAGTACTGTGCAAGGGGTGTCCAGTGTAAATATTGTTGTCTGACTGAGTGAGCCAAGAGACAAGGTTTCACAATTTCAGTGGGTAATTTTATTGAACAGATGGCTATCACTTTTTTTCCCATGTATTGTTCAACTTTGTGAGAGACTGTGTTCCTTGTTTACATGTATGCTGTTGCATTCACGATTGTCAATAAACAATGTAAGCTTACTTGTTTGGCGTGTTTTTTGCCAGTTGAGGCCTCTCGGCCACCTGGCGGCATACGGAAATATATATATTAACGTTAGAGTGCCGTGTGCGCGAATACCACCCCGCAATAGCAGCGAATAAACGCCCATCAACCTGCGGCCACGCACCGCAACCCCCCGCACCCGCTTCCAAAGCCGCCGCCATATTGCTTTAGCGCAATGATGATGATAGGCCTACCAGCACCGTCTCTAGGTCGGATAAGTTAGTTCACAGTGCCACCGCTACCTTTATTTTTGTTGCATTGTCAAAGGTACAGTTTCTCTTCTCTAAATGGTAGTGTATAGGTGTTATGAAAAGCATTCTTTATTGGTGCCAAGGTTCATCAACGCTTGTTTTGCGTGTAGTGTGAGGAGAAATGGACTTTGAGACGACGCGGTAACAATACACACGGTGTTTATGGCAGAGCACGAAAGATAAAAACAGAGCATAGAACCAGAAAAACCACGAAGGCGAATAAGTAGCAGAACTGTCTGATCGAACGATAAAACAAATGAACGCGAGTTTAAGGCGCGGAGTTCCAAAACATCACCATGAGATGCAGGCCCCGACGAACGCCGAGGTGCAGGGCAGGAGGCGGCGACAGGCGATCGGAAGCGGGGTGCGTCTCGATGTGTGACGCTATGGTGACGAGGACGCTTGGCGGAGTGGTGGCGTGGGTACGACTACGAAGCAGTCAAACCGCATCGGAGACGCGATGCTCCATGCGTGTAAATGGCCAGCCCTTCCAGCGAAGAGCGTGCGCCGAGACGCGATGCTCGGCGCAACCGTGACCATTAGCCAGGCCACGTTCATCGCTGTGTCGAATGGCTCACCGTGGAGACGCCTCGCCGAGATCCAGGATGCCCTCGGCAAGGAAAAGAACAGCAGGCCAGGCCGCGCCCCGAGATGCAGTGCTCGTGCCGGCAATGCCACCCCAGCTGGTAGTGTATAGGTGTAATGTATAGGTGTATAGGTGGACGGCAGTAGCGTGGACAGCCGCGTTTCCCGGCCGGAACCTGGATCGCCTGCGTCCGACGCTTCGGCCCGCTGTCTTCCGTCTGCCGCTGCTTCGGCTCATCCCCAGCCACAAAGCTTACCGCCACGTAATGGTCACACGTGGCCCAATCATGGCACGCCACCTTTATGGGCCACCACAGGTCATCGGTTGATTGGCTGACCTCACGCGCACAGTTGGCTCAAAATCCCACGCGCCTTGCCCCGCACTTCCGTCGTTGTCATCGTTTTCTTCACTCATCCCAATAGGTGTTCTGTGGTTGAGCCTGTTTCACATGTGAGCGATTTTGCTTCATAGCAGCAGCCACCGCGCGAGCCCGAAACCGGTTCCTCTAGCGGCGAGAGGATGCCAAAGTTGGCAGAGCGTCAGAGCGTCAGAGCGTCTAGTGGCGTGTGTTGCACGTGACGCCAGGGGCGGAGTGCAGAGAGGACGCGCGCGCTTCGATGGACTAGCTCCGCTGAACAACTGGCTCCGACTGTGTGGCAGACGACATTCGTACATTCCCCGGATCCTAAATGTCTCGCTCTGCCTTCGACGAGTTGCCCACTGCAAAAGTAGTAAAACGTCATTTCTTTTGAGACGTCAAGATGAATGATTTTCGCAACAAGTACAAGAAGAGCATTTTTTGGGAAGAAATTACCGAGCTCATTAAAGAAGTCGCACACATCCACAAAGTAAAAGTCGTCGCTTGAACTGCTCATGTTCGCTGGCGAAGACGAAGTGCCGCTCTTTTACCTTTGTTGCTCTCAACGAACTTTCCACCAGAGTGACAATATAGTGCGTGCGGCTTTTATAATATATACGTTTTCATCGAATGTCAACTCTCACGTGGAAGAGCCGCATGGCATGCCGTACTTTTCTGTCGCAGCAAAGGTTGGTGGTTTAACAAAAGATGAAACTTGGTGACACGATGCATAGCTATAGGGTTAACACGAACGAGAGAGGAAGGCCGGGCGCTACAGCAGTTGACTTGAGAAATAGCATTCTACGCATGCAGGTCACTGAAAAGAAATTTCGTCATGTGACTCAACAAGGAGGAGGCGCGAATCTTACTGTCACAGTTAGGGTAAATGAGGCATTCACTAGGAGCCTTTATTTCCATTCTCCCCTTCAACACCTCTATCTCTCACTAAAACCCAGGTTCACTTCTCCGCGTCCTGTGCAGCACTGCACAGCGCTCAAGTTTTCAGGCTGTCTACAGGTCCTGTCACAGTAGCCATCTGCTCTTTGTGACACTCAGTGCCGGATTGCACGGCTGGCTGAGCAAATATATATGTTTGGTCACGAGCACAACATACACTGCACAAATAAGAGCAGCTGTTGATTTTAGGCACCAGTGCACCAACACAAACCTAAAGGTATGCAATGAAAATACACTGCCGGATGTTACCAATTGATTATCACTGTGTTCCGATGGCCAAGATGTGCTGTGCGAAATGATGTGATACTTCGGCTTTCCTGCTCACCACCGCCGCATTTATGGACTCTAATTCCCGTTAAAACAAGAATTGCTCCGTGTTCCCTGATGTAGGCCACACACAAGTGTATATCCATCAGCCAAAGAACCCGGAAAACGAGTGTATCACTTATACCGTGCTACCTGCCGTTGGTGAAACTCTTCCTGAAGTGGTTTTCTGAATCATTGAAAAACCTAAAAGGCTTACTATTTAGGGTAGAAACATAGAAATACCAGCGGCAGAAGAGACATGAACCATTCGGGAAATCACTATGAATCGTGTGCTCGCACGTGCCACGCGGTGACCAAAAACACGGCCGAAGGTTACCACTGAGGCTTTTTATATAATCTTCCATTGTGACTAGAGCGAACAGGCACAAACGTTTAGGCATTCATTTGGGAGGTGTATATACTGGGTGACAGAAACCGCGTTCCGCGTCCCAAAAGTCAATCGCTGAAAGCAAGAGCAGTGAATCGGCAAAACGCGGGAAGTGCTGCGCAAAACACGCTCGAAGTTCTTAAGCCTTCACCTAGCTGGAAAAGCTGTCTAATAAAGCCTTACCAGCAGACTCTTGTTTTTTTTCTTCTTCATGGCCAGTTATATGAGCGCGCAACAAGAACCATACGTTAAAAAGCCAGAACAAAACAAACAGCGACGGAAACACTGCTTATTTTTATATTCACGTTACACATAGTTCAGTATACAGACTCGTCAAAGTCGAGCGACTATTGATAATTAACCTCACTGCACAAGGGTGCCAAGGGAAAGATACTTGCAGCAAAACCTGGTTTTTAGATACGACAGAAAACAGCAGTTAATTAGCGCCTCCCGCGGGCAACAATGCCCGCCAGAGCAGCGGGCGTCGCGCAAGAGCAGCGGTAGCAGCGGCGCATGTGAAATGAACGTGCGTCCGCGTGTCCTGTTGGCGCTCATCACCGCGACCACCGCCGCTCAGTCGCTCACAAGCAAAGCAGGCTTTTGAGTGACTCAATGTCCTCTTCGTCCACCTCTGCCAGGCCCAGGAAACTCTCAAGTATTACAGACCACCTGTAGGGAACGAAAAAATAAACCGCGCTGCGTTCCGGCGTCAAACTATTGGAGTGCATCTACTAACCTCTTTGTTATGATCACATGGTCGGGGCTATTCGCGCTCTTGCACTTCCTTATAAGGCACCTTCGTCAGGGAAAGATTTCAATTCTAAAAAAAAATTGGGAGACCCTGAATCTTCGCCTTTAAGAACTGAACGCGATAGCGATATCTTGTTCCTATAGTGCGTCCTAAGTTTAAAATGGCTTGTGTCACTGAAGCTTTCGCATACGTCTGCATTCTGTGTAATGGATAGCATGCTTTAAACTATAGAAAATCGGGCGAGGGAAATATTTTCGAGCTTGCTATGCACCAACTACTTAAGACAAACGGTGCAGTAACGTGAGTGCCTTTTGTAGCGAGTGGCCCACTTTACACCATGCAGTCAACATAATCACATGTTTTGACGCCCGATTGCATTACACACTTGTACCACACACTTACTGCGACATGAAATGTTGTACTCTGAAGCATGCATACAGGATGCATGTGGTTGTAGATTATAAATATTGTCACTGCGTTTACAAGCAGACGAAGTTATTTTCACTGTGTATACAAGCAAACACAAGGCTTTGTAGTCAACATTTGACTACGATATTGGCCCGTAGCTTTCAACAGAACGAAACTATTCCTTTTCTAAACTTGTCGGAATCAGAACAGTTCGTATTTGCAAAAGGATGAGGGAGTCTTCGGTGATTGACTTTTCCTTAAATACATCCAACAGAATAGAACTGAGAGTCATTTTGAATGATTTGTAAAATGCCACAGGAAACCCATCAGGGTAAGCTGTTTTGACAAAGGTAGCTGATCAATGGCCTACTTAATTTCCTTCAACGTAGTGGAACCACTAATTATTGCACAATCAACTTTGGTCAGCGGACTTAAGAGAAAAACAAAATTTGTTTAGTTGTCTTCACCAAGGTCATCTCAAAGAGAACCGAAAAAAACTTCGCAGAACCTTTTGAATTGCAAGATAATGTTCGTTGTATCTGTTAGAAAAGCATCGTTTGAACACAGATCTGGAATGAACTTGTACATGGCAGGATGCCGCTCATTAAGTAAAGCTTGACGCGTTGGTTACTCAGAATTGAAAGGTATGCTGTTCGGAGGTCGAACACATGCGCAATTATAGCGATCAGTTCCGTAATTTTGTAACTGGCACTTAATATTTTCAATTGCATTTCTGGATGCTCCTGGTTATTCACATTCAATCTCGTAAAGGTTACGGAAGCTTTTAAACAATCTCTTTCCCCCCGTTATTTAGATAGTACGATTTGACCGATCCAATCTCTATGGCTATAGCACGAACATTTTCTTAAAGTTGCTACAAAAGTTTTGCTAAGGTATCATCAACCTGATTACCGATATTGATGTCAATGCTCATTGGGTCACACCGAATATGTGAAATTAGGGGTCACTCCATACAAATGCACACCACTCAAACACTTCTTCAGTATTGCTGCAATTGTCAAGGACAGCTTGTTATACTGGAGGTACACGTTGCCAAAGCTTTTGACCGTGTCAGTGATTCCTTTCTCTTTTACCTTCTGGAGCATACAAATGTAGGCTCTGTTGTGCAGAAAGGTGTTATACTTTGTTAGAATGAATGTTTAGCTCAGCTAATTACTAATGGTAATCTGTAAAAGCCAGTGTGTGTTCGCTCTCTGTAAAGAAAGGATGCCTAATGTCCGGACTGCTGTTTGCACTTTACCTTGAACCGCTGTGCATGCCTTAGCGCAATACCATCGAATAGTATTGGCGGCTTAAATATATTAGGGAATGAGGTTAAGGTATTTGTTATGCAGACGACGCAACTTTTTTTTTTGTTCGGGCAAACAAAGTGTTGAGAATGTGTTATCTACGATGAGTAAATTCGACATTGTATAAGGAGCTCATTTAAACTCATCTAAAAGTTTAGGATTATGGTTTGAATCATGAGGTAGTATGCTAGACAAGTTAGCGGAAATGAATTGGACTTGTATTGTAGCAACGTAACTTAGTGGGAACGAGATGCGTACAGATTCAGTACGCGTTATTAGAAAGAGCACGTTCTTAAGCTCCAACAACAGGCCCAGACTTATGTTACACATCGCCTTTCCATCGTTGGGAGAGCTGAAGCTTGAAATATGTTTTTAGCAACAAAGATTTACTATGTGTTGCGACTTATACACGGTGGCCAATCTTACATACAGCGTTTTCATCGGACTTTCGCAACTTTCGTGTGGTCTTTCACTTTTGAACCACGAGGCGCGCCAACCTAATCAGGCCTGTAAAGAACAGAGGGCTGGGATTAGTTCACTTATGTCTATGGCAAATAGATTCATGGTTTTGCTTTCTTCGTGACAGCTCCCATCCCATAAATTGACAATTATTGCAGATTACATTTGTTAAAATCTTACCTGACGTTATTGTTTCTTCAAAGTTCTCTATACGCCCGTTTTAGAGGGAATTTATGCAGGAAGTTTTGGTTGCTGTCTGGTTTCTCTGAGACTGATTTTCCAGAGAATACTTACACATAGTATGACGCAGAACACTATATAATGATTTGTTATTCATACTTTTTGCTCCTCCACTTTACTGCACAATATAATCCGATCTTCCAGGAGACGATGTACTAAAACAAGCCAGAGAAATGTATATTTCTCGTGATACGAGAACCTTCTTTTAAAAGCTGCATACAGATACGCTGCCGGATAAACTATTGCTGCAAAACAAGGGTATTCTCGTTTAATCAGTTCATTGTCGCCTATGCGATGTACCAGACTATAGAGCACTGCTTTATTAGCTGGATGCTAATATGTTTTGGGACATCCTTCAATTAACCATTAAAAAGATATTAACATGAACTCACATACTATACATACTTTCTCCCAACATTGCTTGATGAAGTGCCCTTTGATATGTTCTTCCTTATGGGACTGCACAGTCTGTGGAAAACGCGCATGCAGGACCGTAATGCAGAGCAAACGACTGCTTCAAGTATGCATTTCATACGTATGGCCCTTTACCAACAAGGGCGTCTATGACGAACTTGATATCATACCAGACTGGCACCTGATTTTGATGAGGTATTCGTACTTACCTATCTTTGAAGAACTTTTCCTATTTTTCTAGACTTGCTAAGTATATACACTCTAAGGCAAAATTACCCGAAAATGGAGTAACGGAGCCCGATTGGCGCGCGCGATGAACGGATAGACCGCTGAGGAGCAACCACAGAGGGAAGCGTACGGCACGAAACCACCTAGTCTTCACTAGGGATGAACCACCCGGGCATTGCAGGCAGCATGAAAAGCGTTGCCAAGGTGACTCGCCCTCCTTCTCAACAGAACACATGTCCTTCTCCTCCTCTGATGGCTCAGTCTTTCCCCGTATTTTGCTGGCGGCGGTTGCGTAGCGTCGCGCTCGGAGTGCTCGACCACGGCTGCCTGGCTTCAACGATCTAAGAATTAAGACGGGGTGCTTGTGTGTACGCCTGGATGAGCTTGGAGTGAGTGAGTGAGAATTTATTAGAAGGCAGAGAGGTCGGCCTGAGCTAGTTCGCTCTAGCCTGCTACTCTACACAGGGGATAAGGGAAAGGGGAAGTAAAGAGGGATGAAGGATGATGATGGGGACAAGAAGAGGTGGTGCGTATGTACAGTAGCCACTTAGCATAGTACCCTACAGTCTAGTTTCTAGTCCAGTGGTTTTTATAAAGTCTAGAACAGCCTTTGTAGCAGTTTTTGACACTGTTTGGTCGTTGATTGCTGACAACATGTGACTTTCACTTAATGGTGTTCGTCCAATGCTTGTCAACGTTGTAGTTAGCATTTTTCTTTGCGCCATGTATAATGTACAGTCACAAAATATGTGAGCTATCGTTTCGCGCACTTGGCAGCGTTCACAATTTGGGCTGTCCGCACGGCCGATTAGGGGGGTGTAGCGGCGAGTGAAGGCGACGCCCAGGCAAATTCGGTGCAGTATATTAGCATGTCTTCGGCTGATTTTATCTGGAAGACGAAAAGTCATACCGGGGTCTGTTTCCCGCAGGCGCTTGTTCCGGTGATCTGGTAGCGACCAGTAAGTGGCAGCGCATTCGCGCATGAGTGATCTCAACAGTGTGTTGACGTCACCTCGCGAGTAGGGTACTTTGACGTACATAGGAGCGTTGTATATTGCCGCTCTTGCTTCGCTATCGGCTGTTTCGTTGCCAACCAGGTCGCAGTGTCCAGGAATCCATTGGAGTGTAATAAAGTGACCACTCCTGTGTGTTAGGTCAAATGCTTGGACGATTCCTAACGTTAACTCGTAAAATTGGCCTCCTTTTGAGTAAGAATGGATAGCTTGAAGCGCTGATTTTGAATCAGACAGAATCGTCCATTTACGCAGTGCTTGGTCATTCACAAATTTTATGGCTTCTTGTATAGCAACAAGTTCTGCAGCTGTCGAAGATGACCTATGATCTAATTTGTACTGTCGGGAAATACCGAGTTGAGGGATCACGAAGGCTGCAGCTGAGGCGGATGAAGTTACGGATGCATCGGTGTAAATGTGTACAGAGTCACTGTATCGGTCATCTAAATGTGCCAATTTGAGTTGCTTGAGGGCAATATATGAAACATGCGACTTATACGAAATTCCACGTATGTTAAGGCACACCAGTGGTTTAGTCAATGTCCATGGAGGCACTGCAGAGATTACGGCAGATGCAAAGCCTGACGGGATCATGTGCCTATGCATATCGAGGCATCGCGAATAGGTACAGCCTGGTTGGTCCACTTGTAGCGAAGACAAAGGGTGCTGTGCATGTCGGGTCCGCAGACGAAGGTGCACTCGAAGAGGCTCATAGGACGTGTAAACCTGTATAGAGTAGGTGCGCGTGACTCCTCTATAGTGCCAGAGGTAGATGTGCACCGTGGCAGGCTAAGACATATTCTCAGTGCTCGTGCCTGAAGGCTCTCTAAAGTACGAAGGCACGTTGCCCGCATGCTGGAAAGCACAGGTGAGCTGTACCTTATATAGCCCACAAACAATGCCTTGTATAACTGCAGAAGACTTTTCTCCGAAGGGCCCCATCTCAGTCCTGCTATAACACGAAGGACATACACAAAACTGATTAGTTTGTTTCGCAGCACAGTCACATGCTTTGACCAGGACAGGTTGCGATCAATGACGACCCCTAAATAGCGGTGGTGCTTAACCACGGGAATCACTGCTCCGTGAGCGAAGATTGGGTACCGCGACATCGATTTCTTCGTAAATGCCAATGCAGCACATTTTGCTAATGAAAGTTCTAGGCCTTGAAGACGTAAGTACTTAGATGTTATTGATGTGCCTTGTTGTAGCCTTGCTCGCAGTTGTGGTCGCGTTGCTCCAAATGTCCATATGCATATGTCGTCCGCATACGCACTGACTCTGACAACGTCGGGAAGCTCAGCTTCAAGGCCAATGAGTGTTATGTTAAAAAGCAAGGGGCTCAGGACGGCGCCTTGCGGAACTCCACGGCTTATGAGGTGCCTGGCCGTGTCACCGTCGGATGTCGACATAAAAATGGTACGTCCTCTGAGATAGCTCCCTATCCATGCGTGTAGTCGGCCACCTACGCCGATGTCTTCAAGTGCGTCAAGAATGGCCTCATGGTAGACGCTATCGTACGCGCCCTTTAGATCTAAGAAAATGGCCCTTACCAATCTCCGACGTTGTTTTTCCTTTTCAACAGAAGAAACTAGATCTACAACACCATATATAGATGATCGACCACTACGGAAGCCATTTATAAAATCTGGTAAGCCGACATTATTCTCCAGCAGCCATTCCAATCTTGCCAGCACCATGCGTTCCATTACCTTACCGATGCAACTGGCTGGGGCAATGGGTCTATAAGAAGACAACTCGCGTGAACACTTGCATGGTTTCAGTAAGGCCACTATGCGGCTGCACTTCCAACTCTCTGGGACTGTCGCTGTTTCCCACGTAGAGTTGTAGAACGACAAGAGAGCCTGCCTTGCTTCCTGGCTGAGGTGACATAGAGCCGAATAAGTAATTCCGTCAGGCCCTGGTGCGGACGACCGTCAGGACGTAGAAATCGCAGCGTCGAGTTCGTGCATTGTGAATGGTAAGTCGAGGCGATCGTCGCTGGATGGTGGTGAGGCTAAATACGAAGGTGATATCGATGAGGAGGACATACCTACGAGTAAGTGGCAGTAATCTTCTGCAACCTCTTCTTCAGGTCGACCTTGCTTTAGAGCCAAAGATCGGAAAGGGAACAACTGTTGAGTGGGCGTCTGAAGGCTTCGCACAGTTTGCCATATTCGAGACAGGGGTTTTCTGGGATCAAAAGAGCTACAAAATACCCTCCATCACTGCCTATCGAGCTTGTCGAGGTGTCGCAATACATGTCGTTGTGCTTGGCGTGCTGTAGATAGGTCAGATGGTGATTTCGTTCTCCTGTATTTTCTCTCTGCCCGGCGACGAATTGCACGAAGGTATTCATATTGTGCGTCAAGTTGTGATCTTGGTAGCGACACATTCACAAGTTTCGTATGCGTTGTTAAGGCTGACGCAATTAGGCTTTCTATTTCAGATATAGATTGAATGTTTCCGCACTGAGCATTTACAGAAGCTTGGAATCCTGGCCAGTCTACGCTTTTCACAGGCCAGGGAGACGAACGACGGAATCCTTTTAGCTGTATATATGTAGGGAGATGGTCACTTCCATGTGTTTCAACGTCTACAAACCAACAGGTGATAGGCAAGAGACTTCTGCTCACAAAACATATGTCTAGACAGCTGCTGTACGATGTGCCACGAAGGTAAGTAGGTGAGCCATCGTTGATGGACATAAGGCCCTGATTGAGCACAAAATCGGCAATGTCCCTACCGCGGGTGTTCATTGAGGCAGAACCCCACATGAGATGATGTGCATTAAAATCCCCAACTATAACATGTGGTCCAGGGCAAGCTTGGAGAACAGACAAGAGATGGGAACAGTCCACGTGGCTTCTAGGAGGAATGCATCCACCAATGATTGATATTGTACGTCGCTTGTGCTTTATAGACAGGCAAATATAGTCACTAGAAGCATGAACAGCCACGGCATGTCTCACGCACGTTAAATCTTGACGTACGCATATAATTACTTTGCTCGCATTTTGATCATCACGTGACCACAAAGTGACGTATCCGGAAATACGAAACGACATCATATTCGGCTCACATATTACAACCAACGGAAATTTGTATTTAAATATTCGTTGTCGAAAGTCAGACATTTGGCTTCGCAAACCGCGTGCGTTCCACTGCATTATAGCAGAGGTGCGCACACGTTCATCGTAGAAATTCACCATATTGTTTATGAAAGGGTCAGCAGTAGCGGTTCCAGAACGTTGAGGATCTGCACTGCTGTTTTCGCTCCTGGTGTGTGTAGCTCGTTGAGAATCGCGCGAATAGATTTTAGTAGATGCTTCAGCATAGTTTGGCTTTCTCAGTGTCTTGCCTATTATTTTCCGCCCTCTTTGAAGTTGCAGCCCATGATGTGGTCTTTTTTATTGCTCCGGTCGGTAGCGAAGGCCACTCAGTATCTGAAGCATCGGCGTGCAACGCGGGCGTTGGTCCACTTTCTGCATCCCTGGGACGTGGTGCGTACAACATGGGTGTAGCGGCCTGATAATGCGCACGTGTATGTTCATCTGTTGCTGATGGTGATGCATCACCCCTATGTCCACTATGATTTCGCTGGTGCCTACGTTTTGGACGACGTCTGTGTCGGCGTATGGATGTGACTGCCTCTCTGTGTGTCGAGTTGTCTCTGACCATCTTCCGCAGGACTCGAATTTCTTCTTTGATCTTCGGGCACTCCTTCGACGTTGGTTCATGTGCACCACAGCAGTTCGGGCATTTCAATGGAACAGCAGTATCGCAGTTTTCCACCTTATGAGACCCGCCGCACCGCTGGCAAGTTGTCTCACTTTTGCACACTGCGCTGACGTGTCCCAACTTGCAGCACTTGTGACACTGCAAAGGCCGTGGCACGTAAAGGCGCACGGGATGTCTCACGTATCCAACCTTCACGCTTGGGGGCAGAGTCTCAGAATCAAATACTAGTTTGATGCAGGGAGACTGCCCGAAGCGGCATACGGTCACGATTTTGACTGTTGACGTCGCAAGATTCTGCAGGTCAGCGTCTGTGATGTCAGCGTCGACGTCATTTATCACGCCAGTCGTTGTTCCTTTCCCGTGAGAGAGAAACGCGCGAACTGAAATACTTCCGAGCTGCACGACGGCCTTCAGTTTGTCAAGAATGGTTTTGTTTGTCACATCAACTGACAATATGTTTTTCCTGCTATTTATGCGAATTTCATTCACTTGAGCAGGTGCTACTCGCTCGAAATAATTAGTCAATGACTGCCTGTTTAGTGAGTTCAGGTTGTCTGATGTAGACATGGGTACATACGAGATGGTGAAACATCGCTTGCCTTTGTCTAGCGCCGGTGTTGGCTCCGCCGTTGATGACGTCCTGCGAAGCTTCCTTTTCTACCGGCGGGTATGGAATATCCGGAAGTCGGCTTCCGATTCCATCTCTTCCACTGATGAGCTCTCGGTAGAGTCATCACAAGGAGCAGATGCGCCAACGCGGTCACCCACATTCGGTCCATCCTTATACAAACGGCTAGGGCCCGCTGTCTCGTTGGATGGATGGTCCCCCATCCCGGGGGGTGACGTCTTCCCTTTCGCTTGTTCAGAGAAAGTCAGGAATTCTGACAGTTTAAGAAAAAACGATAGTTGTTCAAGGCAGAATTATATGGATGAGCTTGGGCTGCTGCTTTAGCGTTTCGCTGCACCCATTAAGTCTGGAGCAAGCCTCGACAGGTCACCACGCCGCGCTGTTTATCTCTGGCTTCAAGATAGTCACGACCAACACACGACAGCAACTGTTGGGAAGGTCAATATGGCGGCCGAGAAGAACAAGCCTATCGGATATATACTTCAGTCTGACTCAGGGCAGAAAACAGCACTAGATCTTAAGGCAAGTAGGTCATCATTCTTTATTCTACTCTACTTGTCGAGTATGCGATATGGATCGCGTTTGCCGGCAACTGGCTCGGTCGTGTTGTATATCGCACGCACGAAATGCATCGCGAAGGTCAGCTTCGGTGTCTGCAGTTCGCCTGTGCTTAGCGACCGTCTAGAACTTGGCCGCCATTGCCGTAGGCCTCCCGTACGCTCGCTCATCGAGTGCTCACCTGTCTTCGCCGCCGCGATGAGCTCCGTGCTGACGATATTGGGCTGAGACCTCGTCGCTGTGTTGGGAGTCATCGAAAACACGTTGCGAATTCTCGTAAAGAGCTTGGTTGTAGTATGTCGCGCGCTGTAAGTGCACCAGCACGGGCTGGAAGGGATTTCGCTAGCATCGGAACTCACTGAAAATTGGTCGCCATTACAGTTGGCTTCCCCGTCAATCAGTCGGTCGCAAGCAGCTCGGCGCATTCCATTGGCCGCGGCGGCCGACTCGCGTTTGCACGCTGCACTTGCTCGAGTTTGTGGAAAAGGGCCGCATTACCGTCGATTTCTTCGGCGCTAGCTCTAAACCAGCTCGGCACTGTTCGTGGTGGTGGTCAAGCGTACGCCCGCTATCCTGTTCGAAGTTCGCTGGCGGCAGACACTCCACGTGCAGTGCCGTGTTTGGTCCCGCGTTCGCTTGCTCGAGCTGAACGACGTCGCTCGCTTAGGACTCGCTGACTTGTTAGCGGCACGGTGGTTCGCGGAGTTGTGACCGCGGCCGCCGCTCCTAAGCTGTTGCGCTACGGAGATCGGAATGAGTCTTTGACGATGTGTGACATCACGGTGAAATTATTAGCATGTCATATCTCACATACGTTTTCATTTCACCTTGCACGTATTTCTGATATGCATTTGTATTCATTCTCTGTCACGTGTGACTCACCATTCTACATATTTATTGTGCAGCCGTGAGTGCATACCGTGCTGAAGACTATGCACTGGCGTCTGCGATGCAAGTCATCCATCTCTTTCGTCAGAGAAGCTTCAGAAGGACTGTGCGAGATGTGAAGGTAAAGTTATTTGTGTGTCATATTTTAACGCTTGTTTTTATATTAACGTGCACGTACTTGTAATATGCGCGTATCATCATCTGTAACGTGTGCTCGACTATTTTTACTATATTATTGTACGTGCAGCCGTGGGAACACAACGGGCAGAAGGGTGCGTGCGCTGGCGTCTGCTATGCCTGTCATCTAGCGCTTCCGTCGGAGGCGCTCCACAAGCAGTGAACAAGATTTGACAACGAGACTGGACTTGTACACTTTATCATGAATTCGCTTAAAAGAATGGGGAAACTTCATGTTTATGTAGAAAAATAAAAGATTTCGATGTCTCACTTTTGTTTTTCGTTGTTGCCGTGACTGTGAAAGCAGTTACACATAGGTGGCTAACTACTATTTCGCGTGTTCTTTTCTGCGGAATTGGTTGCTCACTGCGCAGAAAAGCAGGCGAAAAATGTATTGGCCTGGCGGAAAATAAACAAAAAACAATGTTTGAACTGGGGACAAAAAGTTCATCCGATTGGAGTATTTGACTGGATCAACCGTTCGTCCGGCAAGGTGCAACTGTGAGGAATAACGGTTACCCGGTAAGGTGTAAATGTGGGGATTAACAGTTGCACTATAAGGTGCAAATGTGAGGACTAAATGTTAGTCTTTTGGGGTTAAATGTGGGACTAACGGTTACTAAGGTGTAAATGTGAGGACTAAATGTTAGTCTCTTGAGGGGACTAACTGTAAGACCCAGTGTCGTTAGTTCTTAAAGTGAATAATGGTTGTGGTAGTCCCATTAATCCCCACAAAGACGAACCACACACCCTTTTAACATCCTTTTGGCTTAGAGTGTATGTATGTAAGCTTAGGCAGTAGTTGTGCTATTATTGTCACTGAGCGAATCCATGCCTATACGTCAAAGCAAATGTTACAATTACGAACATGTATTATAATAAATACCATGAAAGAAAAAAAACAGACACGTGGCTTTGTGGTACAACATCCGCTTGGCACGCAAACGACCCAGGTTCAATTCCCACTCAGACCTAAACGACGCAGGTGCCATCCCCACGTTTACTTACGACTTTTTTTGATCGTTCTTGATTTTTGAATTACAATTAAAACAATTATTTTTCTCTCAACAGCAATGATGTTTCTGCTGACGCTGGCACCAAATTTTTAGTCGGATCAGCTTTTAAACAATATAGCGTTGAAAAGAACCTCTTAGATATGTTTTTCTTTGTTAAACCTTTCGGCCCTCGGATTGTGAATTGCTGCACTACACAAAATTTCGCCTATTGTACCTCGGAAACGAAACAAAAAGAATCACAGCATATCCACGAAGTCAATGATGACGAGTGGTCCGAAGTGAACGGATGCACAGACGAACGAATGGACACACGGGCGAACGGATGGACGAATACAAGTTCGGACGGACTGACGGACGCTTCACCCCACTAACCATGTCCACTCCGTGGATATACTGTGACACCATTTTTATTGACATGCAATGAATTGCAACTGGCTACTACGATGACGACGACATGGGACATACGACCCACGGCGTAAGTGGCTTCGCCCCTGAAACTCCTTATTCTCGGAGGAGTATTACTTCAATGATCCCCACTGCGATCGACACCATCACTGTAGAAATTTTATTTATCAATTTTCGTACCTTGGAGTGCACTTGAACTCAGGGCCAAGATATTTTGAATAGCACGAGGAAGCAATGAAGATGAAGGCAACAGGCTACCGGGGCATTTTGGGTAGACAGACTTTGTGGGCCTTTAACTGAAGTTATGAGGGGGCTGTGAAAGATGGCAGAGATGGCAGCTGTGCCAGGGCTGACATATGGGAAAGCAGTGCTGTGCAGCTCATCAAGGGAATACCTGGAAAGGCGTCAGAGAGAGGCCGGCCGAATAGCCCTGGGCGTGCACCGGAAGACACCAGTCAAGACAATACAGGGGGAAATGTGGTGGTCCGCCTTCATGGCTCGTGAAGCGGTGTCTAATGGCGAATTCCGTCGGGAGAGCAGGAGCACTGAAAAGCACGCTTAAAGTGCTCTTGTCAGAGCCGGCGTGTTTCAGTGGTCGAACGTGCAGGAGCACTGTCATCCATTGGTAGAGCGAGAGTGCTTTTGCTGCGCCGAGAGCAGCCAGGAGCACTTTGCAGTGCTCTCGCCGGAAAAGGGGAGTAGGCACAGTACGATTTGTCACATGGTTCTTGAACGTCACAGCCTTCGAATTTTTCTTCAGCCGGCGAGCGCGGTGGCAATGGTAGCAACCATGTGTAGTTTGACATCGCTGTTTGTACGAATGGCTATGATGAGAGCTGGATGTTTGCCGAATGAGTCAATGCACAAGCATACTAGGTATTAGGATTATGAAGAATATGCGGTTGACCGATTTCACGCGTATCTTGCTGCTGCCCCACAAAGAATATGCCGGGGCTTGGAATGTTTCAGTCACATGGTCTCCCTACTAGTCACCTTCTCATCTGCCCTACGGGTGTGCGGCGCATTCCAGTGGCAGGTTGAGTGGCCCTTCTCTCAGTGCTCTGCCCCCCCCTCCCCCACTCCTCAGTGTCCTGCCCATGTACTTCTCTTCTCTCAATAAAATTTGCATGAGGCAATTGACGAGAAGCGTTTCAGGTGCGTTCCCAGTGCCAACCTCGCGTGACAGGTGCACATCATCTTTGCCAGTGGCTTAACAAGGTGGTTACGTCCGACACGCAGTCTGCGGGACCGATAGCATCTACCCACAGTCTTTCTCAAAACACAGGACAAAGTGCAGGTGGCAGTGCCAGCAGTTCGTGCGGCAGGAAGAAACGGAGGAGTGGATGAAAGTGGCCGAGAAAAAGTCATCTATGATTGTGTATATGATGGGGAAGCGAGATATTGCCAGGGAAGGGTTTTGCGACAACTCCCGAGGAAGTGGTTTGCTGGCGCAGGCACGCTCTGGCGCGCTACGTACTTGACGCTGGAGGACTCACAACGTTGATGGGCTGCCGACACAGTGCAACCTTTGTAATGCAGCAGAAGAGACGATTGAGCACATAGTTACCCAGCGTCCGGGCATTCTCCCGCCCTCCGAGACAACATCCCTGCGGACTGCACTCGGTTTTGTCGAAAGCGAGGACCAGCGTGGATGCACCAGAACACAAATGGAATTTACCAAGCAATGGTTGAAACACTGTCACCGGTAAGGGGCTTCGCGATGATTCCAGCTGATTCCGGTGTGTTTCCGTAGTGGTGCAGACCATGGTGTGGACTGTGGTCGCGCGGTTAGTTAACCAGCTCCAACTCACCGTGGTAGTGCAATACTGTACCGTTTCTTTCGAACGATGTGATCACACTTTTATTTGAAGTGTGGGCGTGTGCATAATGTTTTTTCTTTTTTGTGTTTTTGTTGATTTTGTTAAGACTATGCCGCACATGGGGTGCAGGTGACCCGATCCAAAGGGTATAGTCGTATTGCCATCACTATCATTGCCATCAATTTTATGGAGCTGAGAGCCCCAAAGAAGAAGAAGCTTGACCGAAGTCGTAGCTACACAATTCTTGGCCAAATTCCTAGGGTGAGTTGGCGTCAGCATTTGAGGATCTGCATCTACATTTACGTCTGCATCATGGGCGACGCCGTGACCAAGGCGGACAAGGTGACGCAGGTAAGCGCTGTTTTTTGAATGATGTCCTTTTGTTATTTTAAGGCCTCCCGTGCTGCAAAATGCGATGTTCAGATTTCGTGTGCTCTAGATAGAAGCTGTAATAAAAATGCTCTTTTTTCATTTGGTGAACACCGAGCAACGGTGACTTACTTTGAGGGTATCTCTGAAAGATTAATAAACACTAATGAAACCGGCTTAATTTTTTGTTTGTGATGTTTGGTTGCCCCAAACATGAAGAAAATAAGCACTGAAAAGCTGAAATGATCCCCGTTTTTTGAGAATCTGTGTAACACCAAAGACAGAGGGATAGCAGAGCCTTTATTGCGCATTATTTTGCTGAGGGGGCGAAGAAATGAATACTATAACAACAAATTGTAATGTCAGCAAAGAACGGTAAGCAGCTCAAAATACCTGGTGCACCCCTCGTACGAAACTCAAGCAAGAAAATAGCGTATACTGGACGATTGCGAATGAAGAGCTCTGACAACATGATAATTAAAGCAGGTTGCTCAAACACAAATCAAACATAATAAAAAGTACAAGTGTAAAGAGGACGCGCGTGAACCAACATCTGTCACAGTTACTTTGTGTGCAAGCATGCAGCCTGCTTGTTTTGCAAACGCGACCTCTGCAGCTAAAGAAGTTACCTTCGTTCTCTTTCTATTCGCAACTCTCACAACCTTTTGGTGGCGCGACTATATATTCAACATGGCAGTCGTTGAGATGGTCACCCTGAAAGAGACGATACCGGAAAGTACAGTTTTGGCGAAGACTGCAATTCTGCGCCTTTCGGTGGCCCTTGAATATACGTTTTAGAGAAAGTAGGGAATCACTAAGATATTATATTAGGTATATAATGCCGGGTAGCATATTGGGAAGATAAATATGCGCAAAATTGTAGGATATCAAGCAGACGAACTAAGCGCGAGAACAGCCAACCTGGAAGTTGCTGTCTTCGTGCAGAAAATGGGTGCTGCATAAATTGACGGGCCTTGGTAAGTTGAGTGCTAAGTTTAACCCTCGTAACACCTGATGGCTTTTTCGGGCGCTAATTTGAACGGTACGCTTGATTTTCATCCCGGTGTACATAGGCTGTGAACATCGAGGCTCGCAGTGAAATAAAATGGCTTTTTTATTTTTCCTTCCACTTTCCCTTTAACTTGAGAAACTCAAAGGTTTACGGTGACATCAAGACCATTCACAACGTTAAAAAATGACCACAAACACGTGAACACAAGCAGCAGCGTCTGCTGTTTCATGCAAGTTCAAAGCTTCAATCATATCAACAGAGCTTGCGGCTGCCACCACTCAGCGGGTCCATGGTACCTGGACGTTACGAATAACGTCAACTAAAACGCACTATGAAAGCGCAAGACGTAAAAAAATGGCAAAGCCCACGTACAGTGAGAATCGATGATATGCGAAGCACAAATGAGAAATGTTGATATGTCACTTTAAAATCAGCACAACGTTACGAGGTGGAGGTAAATGATGCTGTACATGACTTCCGTGTCATGGTTATCATGTCAGGACGTGTCGTTTACAATCATCTATTCACGTCACGTGATATCAAGTTTAGTAAATGTTAAGCTAGCGAAACGGCCGCGAGCACGCTATGAGCATGGTATGTTGTCATGTTCTTACATTACACGCGTATCAGGATTATCATGTTTGTGCCAGTGACATTTTCGTCATTCTTTGACGTCACGTAACACCAAATTTGGTATACGTGGAGCTAGCAAAACGCCCACCAGCGCATCATGAATGGCCCAACTTCCTCCAATGTAGCGTTGACGCGTGCGCACGATGGGCACAGCGACGTTCCGTTAGCAAAACGTGAGCACTCCATAGACTGACGCCAGGCGTGACCAGCGTCCGTCGGCGCGGCCCGACGGCAACCGGCGCGAAATGCGACATGCTGCATTTCGTGCCGATGCGTTACCCAGACAACACTGAGTCTCAATCTTTCGTGGCGGAGGGATGCCGGACGCGCTGACACGCGCATGTGTCAAAGCAACTCAGCGTGACGCGTGCCTGTGAGTATATGGCAGGATTGGCACCTGGCGTGGCAACACCGGCGTGACGCGACGAAATGAACGCCGACAAGCACGCGCACCGCGTCACATCGAAATGTATTGGCGCCTTGACTGCGGCATGTAGTCATATTCTCACATGACGCGCATTTCATTATAATCATGTTTGCACCAGTCACATACCTTCGTCATCCATTGGCGTCATGTAATACCAAATTTGGCATATGTGAAGCTAGCGAAACGGCCATGAGCGCATCATCAGTGTGGCATGTAGTCATTTTGATACATGACACGCATGTTGTGATTATCATGTTTGGATGTGTCATTTACCTATGTCGTCCATTCAAGTCGCGTTATACCGAGTTTGGTGCATGTGAAGCTAGCGCATCGTGAGCGTAGCAAGTAGTCATGTCGTTACATGACACGCATCTCATGTTTATAATGTTTGCACCAGTATCATACCTTCGTCATGCATTCACGTCCTGTAATACCAAATCTGGTGTAAGCGAAGCTAGCGAAACGGCTGCTAGCGCATCATGAGCGTGGCATGTAGTCGTGTTGTTATATGAAACGCATGTCATGATTTGCATGTTAGGGCCTGTCGCTTCTGTTCGCTATGCAATCGTGTCATACCATAGTAGTTTTGCAACATGCCTTGTGAACGGAACTACCACAAGAGCTGCAGGACCATGAAATGTAAATTATGACATTCATGACATACATGTCATGATTTTCATGTTATGACTAGTCCAATATGTTCTTCATAGAGTCATGTTATGACATACCAAGTTTGGTATCGATGCCATTATCGAAACGGCCAGGAGAGCTAAAAGCCGTAGGCCGCTAGATAGATAGATAGATAGATAGATAGATAGATAGATAGATAGATAGATAGATAGATAGATAGATAGATACATAGATAGATAGATAGATAGATAGATAGATAGATAGATAGATAGATAGATAGATAGATAGATAGATTCAAAGGCGCCGAAGATTGCTAAGAAATGCTTCACATTTAAAAACCAATGAGATAAATGCATGCGATTCACGATAAGCAAGCATCACGAGATAAGCGCACGCGCATGAGGAACCACGCCCAGTGGCACACGCGCATCACAGCGCCCGGGATAATATGCTTTAAAGAATACCCTTCGTGTCATCTCTCTAGTGATGACAAAAACACGCTGAAGCCCCTGACCTCCGAATATAGTCAACAATATATGGTGTATGAAATAGAGAGCTTTTTGAAGAAGTATCTGCAGTAAAACAAAAACAAATTTGTTGTCCTAGAAGCAGAAGCCGCGAAGAAAAATTGGGTAACCTTAAGCTTCGCCTTTAAGAGTTGAACGCCGTACTGAAATCCGGCCCCTAGTGCACCCTTCAACCGCTAATTGCATACTTATTCATATGTTTTGTTACACACACGCACGCACACAAACACGCACACAGTAGATTAGACCTGCACGCGCTATTATTGCCGAATGGGCTCGTTTACGTCGTGACACCTGTCGAACAAAATGCGTTAACTCTCGGTAACTAACGGCTATCTCGGTAACTTGACTTTTTGGTCCCAGACGCACAGACGATTTTTCGCTCACAACCAACGGGGCGAACGTCGGTGGCGAGATTTCTACGCCACGAGCTTTTTAACACTGTCGCGTAAATAGTTGGTATTGCGATAGCGCACAACTTTCGACAATCACTGGCTTTCATTGTACCGAATCTCTTGAACAAATATCAAAAACAAGGTATTGATTTTAGCAACATAGGTAAAAAAAGTTGAA
Organism: Rhipicephalus annulatus; assembly: GCA_013436015.1. Taxonomy (NCBI): domain Eukaryota; kingdom Metazoa; phylum Arthropoda; class Arachnida; order Ixodida; family Ixodidae; genus Rhipicephalus; species Rhipicephalus annulatus. Next base: position 394,380 of record WOVY01009815.1, on the reverse strand, counting down.
TGTTCCATTTACGTCTGAGTTTCACTAAGCAGAACTATCAGCTTCTATAACTACACATTGCATTCACTGTATGGTGTAAAAACTTCTTTTAAATTCAAGCGATATGAATTAGGCAGTGGTTTAGAAATGTTCAAAGCAAGCATTTTTTAATATACTATAGAAGGTCATAATTTCTCAATTTTTTATTACATTTGCATTATTTACATTTGTTTGCACATGTTTATAAAGCATGTTTTAAGTTTTACAATATTTTTGTATTTTTAATTTGTTTGTTATGTAGACAGAATTGCATGTTAGGCCCGTGTGCTCAGATTTGGGTGCACGTTAAAGAACCCCAGGTGGTCTAAATTTCCGGAGCCCTCCACTACGGCGTCTCTCATAATCATATAGTGGTTTTGGGACGTTAAACCCCACATATCAATCAATCAAATCAAAATTGCATGTCAACACTGCCTTATCTACGGGCAATCAGGCACTTTCAAGTTGCATTTTGTGCCACTTTTTACCTGGGGTGACGCCGACAACTGTTGATATTGAACTTTGTGTATTATTTATTCTAGATAGCCGTTAGCCAGCTCCACACTTATTTCATGCCACGCGTTGCGGTGGTTTCGCGCCATGCTTTACGAAGAGAGGGATGGTTAGGTACGACGTACGGCAAAAAAATTCTTTCTTATTGTTTTTTTTTTACTTGACGATATTCTTTTAAAGATACTTCAACGCAGGAATTTCGGCATGTCTGTCTGTTTTTCTTTTGGCCTTTGTGTCGCACGATTCAAGCACCCGGTGAAGGTTAAAGCAGTTTTTTAATTCCCAGCCACCTTGATCTGCTTACTGCGTTCACACTGCGGAAAACTAAAAAGCCAGCATTACGCATATTTGGGGTGACCACCAGTACGTAAGTACTAGGTAGTGCGTTACTTCATTTCTAAAATTCATAGATACGGAATTCTAAAAACAACTGTGCTTATTACGCTGCGCTGACAATGGGAAGCTGCTAACGCAACAGTGGGTGTTTCCTACGCTTCATTGAAATTGCAAGGTGCTACCACTTACCAGTCACTCTGCGTTCAAGAAAACTTTATTTTCGTGAAATCACTTCAACATGTCATCCATATCTGGTGCTGCGCCGACAACCCGATCTCATCACGCAGAACGTCAAGTAAACGTATTATTCTCTCTCTCCAGGCAGAAGACTATCGTCTTCCGATGCGAGCGAAGCACGTAATTACACAGCCATTTTTCTTAGCCATCCGTTAGTGTATTTGCGGGACGTTATATACTTGAATGAAATAAGTCAGTGGAGCCATAGGGCAGCACAGCACAAAACAGCCTCCCTGTTAAAAAGTCTAAAAAAAAGTATTCCAGGGCTAAAGTACCTAAAACGCAAAAATAAATTGCCGTATACGAATGAAAGCAAAAAAAATCTTGGTGGGACGTCTTTCAGAATTCGTGCAAAAGCGTCCTAATGTGCTTGAAGTGAATCGCCCTTTATGTGGGGCCAATGTCGAGACTGTGTGACATTTTCTTTCGGGGCTCGAATATCCTCCATAGCCGCTAGTTACAACTTTTTTATTGTGTTGTAGGCATATTTGTAGTCCATTCGCAAGGGTGATTGTTTTCCTGCTGTATGTCACAGCATTATTGACTTTTGTCTTGTGCCCTTACGAAATTTTACAAGGTTAAATATATGTGATTGATACGCTGTTCTGAAAATTTGACCTTTAAAGGTACCTTTATTACGAGCACCTTCGGTAATTCTTCGTTGTTCAGGCGCAGTTGCTGCATTTTCATTGTTTTACGTCGGTAAATGCTCACCGGCACGCGAGATGTTCATGTGTCTGTTCCTTCTAAATTTGTTATTTTGGGCTTGCTATGACGCACAGTCTCGTCAACCACCAACAAAGGCAAATTTATGTGTCGAATATCCATATCACCTTTTTTTTTTTACTAATCTCCGCGTGAATTTTTGTGTTCTCCGAAAAAATTAGCTTCATGCCAGTGGTAAAGACTACTGTCGTCGCCTTTTTGAAAACCGTTTGTCTCGTTACACTTAACCTTTACCGGGAACTTCGTGAAGTAACACTTCTTACATACGAGATTGGTTCCATCTCTTCCTTGTCATCCGCTCCGTCAAGCGACGTTGTTCACCACACACGGCTAAATCCCTACAAGGCTGCTTCTGAAAACGACCTTTAAAGCTCCGCAACGGTGCTTCTGACGCTACGCGTAATGCTTTGTGCCAGTGGCATCACGATAAAATAGACTAAAATGTCGATTACAGAGTATATAGACTAGCATGAGCTGATCTTAGTGGCAGCGCTGCTCGCTTAACCAGTTCAAAATGCATATGTACCTACTCCTTCGAGTCTGTACCTTTCCCGCAACAATGTATTCTGGCAAGGTGCACATAAGAAGTGAAACTTAAAAGACCCAACTACAGGTGTTTGCAGCTCCTCTGTCACCAAGTACTTGGCGTGTTTACCTCAGAGCTAAATAGCCGAATAACGAGCTCAATCACGAGAAAGGCCCACAGAGGTTCGACGATACCACAATATCTTCAGAATAGCAACTGTCACATGTAACGATCTCGTCAATCGTTGATCAAGAAGGTTGAGTGGGCGTCTGTGGTAAGGTATATTAACTAGGACTTTTTATTGCGACTTCACAGGTCACGCATATGAATTCTGCCTCTCTTGTTGTCTTCGTGGATTAATCAACTCTTTATGCACCTGGGCAAGCTTGCCTGCACTATGTAGAAGAGTTCTCTTTTTGTTAGAACAAAGACAATGAATAAAGTAGGCCATAGAGAACAGCATATTTGATTTTGTGTCCAAGCGTACCTCATTAACGCATTTCCGACGGTGTCACATTTACGAAAAGCCAAAGATATTGGGCAGCTAGATGGCAGTACAGTTTTTCCCTATTTCCACGATAATACATCGTTGCTCAAGTGCTTTATACTTTGCACGTAGTGCCCTACCTGTCTTTCCCTTCACACTCGTTTATCGAAGATGTATTCCATATGACACATTCGTTGTCGTTTCCGCAGGGCTAAATTGCACTCTCCCAGATGTAAAACTGCTATGCTCGGTAGAATGTAGGCTCTTTCAAGAACTCAACCTTAGATAAATTCAGTAAACTGTACACATCCTTCAAAGGCGCTCATGAACCACAAGTGATGTAAAAGCACACGCCTCTATAATGTACAGTAGAGAAACACAAGCAGTTTCTCTACCCTTCACTATGTTCTCATACTTGAATTGCGGGAATTCCTCCTGGTAGCTTAGCGTGGTTGCACATTTAGAATGCTATGTGTTGGCATGAGCAAAAATTGATGTCTGAAAAGCTTTATTTTCAAACTTTTTATAATTTAACGGCTAACTATTGTGGTTATCATGCTTGTTTTGTTAACGTGCTTTGCAAATGAAACAAAAAACAAAGTATTGGTCCGAAATAGTTCATACTTCATTTGTGAGTCCATCTTGCATTAGATGTTCAGTGGATAATAGTCTATAAGCTTTAATCGCACTTGTTTATTTTTCCTTGCAGAAAGACAGGCTATGCTTCTTCCGCTGTCCAGCGTCCCCTAAAGAAGATGCTGTTGTAATTCTCGAAAGTTGTACGGGCGATGAAGACGGCATGCTTTGCAAGAAAACTAATTCCTTGCAGGTAAAGTGCTCTCGTGTTAACATATGGAGTGGCTTTTTTGTATTAGTTCATGTAGCAAAAAGAAGCGATGTAGCATCAGAGGTGTTAAAACAAAGAATTTAAGTCGACTACCATTGAATGTATTATAAATTTTACACTACAAGCGGAATAACACGTGAACATGACACACACACACACACACACACACACACACACGCACACACACGCACGCACACGCACACACACGCACGCACGCACGAAGAATGGCATGGAGCTCAAAAATTGCAGGTTGAAGCAAAAGGGTCACACAAAATAGCGGACAGATGAAGATAGTGAACTAGGAACTGTCAAGTTGACACTTACAGTGTGCTGCTGGAACACAAAGCCGGATAAAGGAAAACAGCACGAAAGCGTACCGCTTCGGACGCAGCTACAACCTTCAAAACCGTCTCTTGCGCTAATCGCGCCACCTCGCAAGTGCTAACGAAAACACAACGAAGTAGCCGATCTGTGTGTGTCGCCGGCAGTCACTGATACCAGTGTCACACCAGCAGTTTTAATCGCGATCAAGGTGATCCGGATGAGTTCTCTTGATAGCGATCAACTTTATGACCGCTGCTACACGACCCAATCTCATCCGGTTAGAGCATGAGTCTGATGAAATGCCCCAGGTGGCATTTGCATGCCGTAAAACATGCCACGGATAAAACTCAACGTACGGTATACCTATAGAGCTCTTTATCAGTAATGGTATACGTGCAAGAACCCTCGAACGTCCAAAACTTTGCAGGCTACTGCGATAGTAATTTCATAAATCCATCAATCGATAAACTTTCCCTAGCACTTATTTGTATTGCTGTGTGATATTCTTAACCTTCGCTTTTTTTCTGATGGCCTCCACTCTTAGCCATGTTGTCGCAGCGAAGCGTCAATCTCGTCGTACGTGCCAGTGTTTCACTTCTGGCGCCTCAAGTCTGTTTTAGTCGCATCTGCCAGTGGTCAATTACTGTATATATCTTTTCATTCGACCACGAATTGCGCCTACATTGCAACGTATAGTCCAAAGGTTTGCGACACCCATAATCAGTTTGCTTCTAGGTGCCCTAACAGCTCCGACAGAGTGAGAGTTGAACTAAGCGCTGAAGGCAACGGTTGACTGCTTGTCTGCTTCTCCCGTAACTACGTGCGGTCGATGCGAATCCTAAAATATGCAATACTTTAGATGTTGCCGCATTGAATATGAAGCACCAAGAGAACAACGAAGAGCACGCGCAGCGAGAGAGAAAGACGAGGTTCTCATTCGATCAGTTTGCCAGTGTTCTGGTACAATTAAAGCGAGTTGTCCGGCATTCAACTGCTGCTGTTTCTGCATTGTGACACTGGAGTAAGTGCTGGGTACATGTTCGGGACACCTGACAACAGCTCTGCATCTAATCCAGAAAGACTTCCACGCATCGATACCCCCGTTCATCGCCGCAGCCGCTACCTGTTAGGCCTTAGCCTGGAGCTCGGTCCATGGCTGGAAAGCGTGACCATGCCAGAAAGCACGAAGGTGCTTGGAAGCACTGGCCCCAACATGTCCAGCCCAAGCACGACACAGGTGACTGCTTTGAACCCTCGACTTCCGGTTTGCTTCCACGGAAACACATATGAGGACGCACATGACTGGCTCGAGGAATTCAAACACAGAGCGAATGTTAACGGGTGGAACACCACACAGAAATTGGGCTACGTGTATTTTCCGCTTCAAGACGGAGCCCGAACATGGTTTACAAATCGCGTGTAGTCGTCTTGGGACGTGTTCCAGCAAAAGTTCCTCGATACGTTTGTGAGGACCGAAAGACGAGAAATCGTACAGCGTCTCCTCGAGTCACGGATTCAGAAGCCAAATGAATCCGTTACGATGTTTATTGAGGACATGGCGTGGCTGTTTCGTCGAGCAGATCCCAATATGCCCGAAGCCAAAAAATGGCAGCATATCCACGGAGTGAATGATGGAGAGTGGGGCGAAGCATTCGTCCGTCCATGCGTCCGTCTGTGTGACCGTCCATGCGTCTGTTTGTGCGCCCGTCCCTTCGTTCTTTCGTGCGTCCGCCCCTGCGTCCGTTCATGCGTCCATCCATGCATCTGTTTGTGTGTCCGTTCGTTCATCTATTCAACACTCCAAGTCCCACCATCTCACATCTTTTTATCATATATTCCCCATATAGAAGCACCGCCATCCAGCGGACATTCCAAGGACTAAACGAGAGGTGGCACACGCACACTTTCTTACGGCCTGCGCTTTGGGTCCACTTCCCACCTTTAACCACCTCGAGTTCATGGTATATTCTAGTTCACTGTATTCATGGCACTGCGACCAAACGCTCGCTAAACCTTTTGAAAACCAAGGAGGTTACGCCCAGCGAGTATAACGTAGCAACATTTCCCTGTCAGATAGGGCTCAATTTACATGCCTATGGCTGCTAAGGAGAAATGAGAGACAGGAGAATTCGGCTTTTACTTTCTTACGGCTTGCGCTTCGTATCTACTTCTCATTTTTAACCACCTTGAGTTCATTCATGGTATATACAAGTTCATTGTATTCATGGCACTGCGGCTCAACGCTCGCTAAACATTTCTAAAGCTAAGGCAGTTACACCCAGCGAGTATAATGTAGCATCCCTTTCTTGTCCGATAGTGCTCAATGTACATGCCAATGGCTGCTAATGGGGATCGCAGCGTGCGCGTTGACTAAAAGCCGAAGGCTCATGTCTCTCATTCCCGATTAGCAGCCATTGGCATGTACATTGAGCACTATTTTTTATTGTTAAACAACGCACAGAAGAAATCTCTCACTGGCACCACCTTGGAGGTCAAGTGTTATACCTATTTCGGGTATGTGCCACTGGTGGTTACATACGAGGGACACCCAAGCCACGCCATAAGGAGCTTCACTCCTAAAAGGTTAGCCACCTCATGCGGGGCGTTAAGGAGCAGCCGTTCGCTCGTCTCGTACGAAACCCGTCTACAAGTGCTGATGAATTCTCCAAGGAGGCAACATCCATCGAACGCGCACTGCATCTACGCTACCGGCAGTATGGCCACCCAACCCACAGTGCACCGATCAGTACGGCAGCCACGACCACAGCAACTCTACCCGACGAAGGTTCTTTGCGCCAACTGATACGAGAAATCGTACAAAAAGAGGTCAAGAAGCTCGTCGCCAAACCCAGTGACTGCGCAATTGCCTCAGGAGGAGGAAGAAACTTTATTCAGAAAAAAAAAATTGAAATGCAGGCAGTTTGGTCGGGCCCTCAGTCCAGGGCTCCGCTGGCACGAGCGGCTCGCTGGACCTGGTCAAGCAAAGCTATTTGGCTCTGCTTGTCCTCGTCCGCAAGCCATGCCTCCCACTGCCTGTGAAAAATGTGTGGTTGCTTCGTGATGTGTGGGCTGTCGATGTGTGTGGGCCTCTGGGTGCACTCCCATGTTATGCGGCTGAGTGTTGGTACTTGTGAACACCACGGACAGGTGTCTTTATATCTTGCGGGATATATTCTACTTAGATGGTACAAATTGGGAAAGCTATTGGTTTGTATGCGTCTCCAACCCCTGCTTTGCTGGCTATCCAAGTCCTTATGTGGAAGCCCATTTCCTTTCGTTGCTTCCTTTGTTGGAGGAGGATGTCACGCGAATTGGAAAGAGGTTCAACGTCGTGGCCTGCCGTCGCTCGGTTGGTGATGCCTCGAGCTATACGGTCTGCCACGACGTTGCCCTCCAAACCTTCGTGAGCAGGACACCATATAATGTGATGGTCTCCTGTTATGGGTTTATTTAAAAATTTATACGCTATTTTAGGTAGCGTTCCTCGGAGAAACATTCGGCATGCCGCCTGTGAATCGGAGAGCACAACCACTGATTCTCCCCTGATTTCTGCGTTGGATATGGCTATGGCTATTGCTGCCGCCTCTGCCACTCGTGTGAAACAAGTTTTAACCGACACCATTGTGGTGTGATTTTGTGCTACAATTGCCACTACATGTGACCCTCTGCTCGCTTTACTTACGTCTGTAAAGACGGCTTCTGAGCTATTCTGAAATGCTTTGCGTAAGGAGTCTGCTCTCGCTTTCCTCCTTCCTGCGTGATACGTCGGATGCATATTTCTGGGAATAGGCGCCACAGTTGAATGTGTGCGTTTTTCCGCATCTATTAGCACCGTTTCCTCGTCACAATATAGCGGTCGCAATGTATATCCCATCTTTTCCAGAATTCTTCTCCCATGATAGCTTGAATTGAGCCTTTCCTTTTGAGATAAAAGCACCGCATTCGCATACTCCTCAAAGGTATTGTATATGCCCAATTTCTCTACCCTCTCGGTTTTGGCATCTTCCGGAATCCCCAATGCTGCTTTGAATGATTTTCTTATTATTGTGTTTATTTGCTTTGTCTCCTGGTTTGTCATTGTCTGGTACGGCAGCGCGTACGTAACTCGGCTGATCACAAATGCATGAACGAGTGCAATGGTTTCTTTCTCCTCTAGTCCCATTTCGCTATTTGCTATCCGCCTGATCATCCGGGCCACATTCGCCGTGGTTCCCCGTAGCCTTTGTAGTGTGTGTGACATTCCCGAATTTCCTTGTATCCACATGCCAAGCACGCGTATTACATCTGCCTCCCTGATTTGTCTCCCATCCAGCAGTACTGCTACCGGTATTAAGTCCTTTTTCTTTGCGTATCTTGCCCTAATTCTAACCATTTCAGCTTTTTCCGGCGAGCATTGCATTCCTGCAGCTGTCACGAAAGCTTGTATTTTATCTACTGCCTCCGGGAGGGCGTTTTCTTTGTCCGCATAAGAGCCACCCTTTGTCCATAAGGTGACATCGTCTGCGTAAAGAGCTGCTCCTAGACCTTTTATATTTTCCAGCTCACATGCGAGCTTTCTCAGGCCGATATTAAATAGTATCGGGGATAGCATGGCTCCCTGGTGGGTGCCTCTATTTGGGTAGTCGAAGGTTTCAGATGTAACCGAGCCTAAAGAAATGGTAGCTTTCCTGCTTGTCAGAAATGACCGGACATACTCATATATTCGTTGGCCGCAGTTAAGCGATTCGAGGCCTTCCATTATCACCTTGTGTGATATTGTATCGAATGCTTTCTTGATATCTAGTGCTAGTACGAATTCATCGCTTGAACCTCTGTTTGGGTTCATGACGTCATTTTGCAACAGCAGGAAAACATCCTGGGCCGATACATGTGGTCGGAAACCGAACATATTCAACGGTAGCAGACCCTCTCTCTCTACATAGTCTGCCAATCTAGTCAATATTGTTTTTTCAAAAAGCTTACCCAAGCATGAGGTAAGGGAGATTGGTCGGAGGTTCTTAATATCTCTTGGTTTCCCTGGTTTTGGTAGTAACATGATGTTTGAGTCCTTCCATTCTACTGGAACGTTTCCTCCATCTACCCATACCTTTTCATTAAAGAAATTCGTGATTCGTCGAAGGGCCGCATCACTCAAATTTCTAAGCATAGAGTTTGTTATTTTGTCTCGTCCTGGGGCGGTATTCTTTTTGAAAGACTGGGCCGCCGCATAAACCTCTTCAAATGTTATGGGAGCGTCTAACTCTGGTTGTTCTTTTCCTGCATATTTGCCATGTACCACTTCACATGCGTCTTGTCCGACATATAATTTCTTGACTTCGTAGATAAGTGCGTCATCGTTACCTTCAAATTCATTCTCCAGAATTCTTAAAGCCCTGTTCATCATTGTTTTTGTTGCCCCTGGATCGATCATACTCCTCAGGATGTGCCAGGTCTTTTTGGTTCCTAACGTCCCTCTAAGGGAGTTACTAAATTGCCTCCAGTTACTGTTATTTAGTTGACGTGCGTAGTCATTGGCTTCCTGTGACAACTGAGCTATCCTTATCTTCAATTTGCGATTAAGCTTTTGCTTCGGCCATCGCTTTGTGAGGCTTCTCCGCGCGTCCCACAAATGTAGCAGGTGCTTGTCGACTGCTGGGATTTCCACGCTTGTTTCTATTTCCTTTGTCACTTTCCTGTGTGTCTCCTTTATCTGTGTCACCTAGTTACCTAGATCTATTATTTCCCCTTCGTCTCCTACGTTCTCCCTAAATTTGTTCCAATCAGATATTGTCGCTTTCCCCATTCTTCTTGTCGTGGCGGAATTAATAGTTATTCCAAGAATGTAGTGGTCGCTTCCCAAGTTTTCTCCGATGTGCGCCCATGAGACGTTTCCTTCAGAATTTGTAAACGTTAAGTCCGGTGACGTGTCTTTTGTTAAGCTATTCCCGACCCGTGTCGGTAGGTCTGGTTGTGTAAGATGGCAGAGATCATACCGTTCAACAAGGTCTACAAGGAGTTTTCCCTTAGGGCTGTCCTGCTTATATCCCCAATTTCTGTGTGGCGCATTAAAATCCCCCATGATAACTAACCTGTCTTTCTCTTTCAATAAATCCATCGCATGTGCTATAATGTTCTCAAAGTCGGCTCGTCTCTCCTTAGGTGGGCTATATATATTGACCCCCACTGTTTTTGGTCCTCCACGTTTTTTGGGCCACACTGTTATTATCTGGTGTTGCACTGCCTCATTGCTCACGTAGCTGACACTCAATGCTATATCTTTTTTGGTAAATGTCGCCACTTGTGGGTATTTTGGGTTAATATGTCTTATGTACCCTCTCAGATTTATCTGAAATTTGCCTACTTCCTGAAGGCAGATTATATCAGGAGGGATTGGAGATGCTCCAATAAATTGTTTGAAATTTTCAAGTTTTTTTCTCAATGAGCAGCAGTTCCACTGCCATATTTCCGTTTGCTCGGTCTTTTTATTGTTACGGTGTCTAGCCATGATTGGTATTCTCAGAATCTGTTATTCCACTTTCTTTAGGTTGTCTGGTGGGGGCACCCGGGCTCTGACAAGATCTCTTGCGAGGATTCTGCGCCTGACTCAAGTCGCTTATGGTGCGTTCCATCTGGCCTAGTTTGGCAAAAACAAGTTGAATTTGTTGAACTAGGAACGCTATCGGCGGTGTTTGTGGTGGTTGCGTTTCCACGGGCTGCGCAACGGGCTGCGAGACAACAGGTGTGCTCGCCGGGCTTTGTGTGTTGCTCGACTGGTTTAGTAGTGACTCCAGGCGCGCCATTCGAGACTTAACCTCCTGTATTTCTGTTCTAAGTTGTCTGTTTTCAGCTACTACCCGCTTGTATTCTGGGTGTTCTATGATCGTTGGTGTAACGGGTTTATGTTTGGTAGTGGGAGATACGGCTTGCGCATAGCTTACCGCGTCCGCCTGTGGGTTGCTATGTGCAGGACACGCCCCCGGTGGCTTGCTTCTCGGAAGGGCTTGCACGTTCGGATTGTCCTGGGAGATTGCTCTCGGCGTCGAAGTCGACTTTGGATGCCGCTGTCCTGGTTGTCCTGTCTCCACGGCACGGTTTTTCGACGGCGTGCGGGTTCTGGAACGGCTCTTTCGGGTCCCGCCTCGTCCGTACTCCTATTCTGATTCCTCTTCCTCCGACTGAAACCAGCGAGGGGCTGGCTTGTGTGGTTTTTTGGGTGGTTTCGGTGCTTGCTTGCGAATAGGCTTGAGGCGTTTCAGACAACTGCGGTCTCCAGTGATATGGTTTCCCGTGCAAATTACGCATGTCTGAGTGCAATTATGGTTTACTTCGGGGTTGCGCATTCCACAGGTATGGCACACGGGTGAGTCTGGCTGCGGACACACGTCGGTGCGGTGGCCAACCTCCCCACACGCTCGGCAGAATTGGACGGTGTTACGAAAAGGAATACACTCCTTCTCACCTCCTCTGTAGTAAACATATCTTGGTAGAATGTCCCCGAAGAAAGTCAAGACGGCACTCTAAGAGTCTCCCAACATCCGAGCGTCGACCAGCGTCACGCTCTGGGTGCGAAAACGGATGCTCGCTTTGATGGTCTCAGACGGGGTGTGCGGCTCTATACCGTGAATAACACCTTTTTTGGTTCCTTCACCTGCCGTAACGTGGACGTTGACCGGGTGTGGTCTTCCATTGATATTCAAAGACGTGACGCCTCTCATCGCCATCGCGACGGTCGTGTCTGGAGTCGACGCTAGCGCAATGTTGGACCCCGGTCGGATGCGGAGAATAAACTGATCCCACCTGACTTTTCCTTGGCAAGCCTCCGCTATAGCGTCGGAGATCGCTTGGGTGGTCACATTCTTCAGAGGCAGTCCCTGGTGAGGTCGGAAGACTACTTTCAGATCGTCCTTGGGTAGTGCTGGGGGCCTCCGTATTGTAGGTCGACCCCAGCGCTTTGGCTGGTTGTCCGTCGTAGGTCTGCTGCCTGCGGAGAAGTCCCCTCCTTGTTGAAATTTCCACTCTTTCGCCTGTTTCCTCTTCGCTCTGAGCGATTGGGATATTTGCCATCCCTCTTCTGTGCGGTCGGTCTCCGTTGGGGCGGAAAAATCTGCGTCGGCGTGCGTGGACGCCGCGTTGCAGTTCCCAGGCAGTGCTGCTTCATCCCGGTTTTGCGCGGCAAAGTCCATGACTTCTTCACCCAAACCTGGTTCGGATTGTCGTACGGACGCTGTTTGCGACTCCCCAGTCGAGTCCATAGCCGTCAGCAACCGCGGCAACGCCGTGGTTGTCGTCTTCGGGCGAGCGTCTCCCGGCGTCGTCGCCGTCGCTCCTCTACTGGACGCTAGAGGTAGTGAAGGCTCCACATGGGCGAACGAAGAAGTGGCCGTAAAAACAAGAAAAATGGTCCGATTTCAGTGAAACTGGAGTCCACCGATACCGGAGCACCTCCCCTACATGCCTGTGGCAATTTCTGGACGATTCAAGGGGTTGAACTATACAGAAAAGACAAGAACATACGGAGCTCGATGTGCACGCGTCTGCACTCATCGGCATCCCAGCAGCGTCTCTCGCAATTGCCTCAGTAACAGAAGTTGTGCGCCAGAAGATCAGGCAAGCGCTCTCGCTTCCTGAGCCGAACACGAGCACTCCCAGGGCAAGCTATGCAGACATAGTCCACCGACAGCCAGTGAACGTGCCGACACTCACCAGTACCACCAGCAACATCCACCGACAGCGCCTTGGTACTACTGAGAAACTTCGATGGCGAGGCGGCCACCACTTCGCGAAACTGACGTCTGGCGTACCCTTGATCATAGGTGTTGTGTTCTGGGTTGTCGGTTTCTGTTTCGGAATGACACGTGAGGATGCCAGGGGGTGCGGCCCTGGCATCCAGATTTTCAAGGCGACTGTAAAATAAAAGGAGTGTGCGTTGAGTGACCGTGGAGTGCGGTTGTTGTTTTACTCTTCGGCGCTTCACGCCAACCCGCGTGTTCGAACAGGTCAGCGTCCCCGCCGGTCGCGTTCGCCTCCGTTGGTCGTCTTCTTCTTCTGCTTCGTGGGGACCAGCCAGCCCCCAACACAGCAATGGCGACGAGGACGTGTAAGAACCCGTTTCGTTCTCTGTGTTCGTCTTTTTCTTGCTTCTAACGGACCTATCCTGCTAACCCTAGACGCTTTTGTTCCCAGCAAGGTGGCTGCTGCGTGCTGCGTCGCTTCATTTCTTCTTCATTCAGCTACGCCGCCTGTGTCTTCTTCTTCAAACAGTGTACTGGCGTCATTTTCTTCTCGTCTGCACCTCTCTATGCTTCTTCCTTGAAATGGCGTCTCCTATTCCACCTCCCCTATTTCTTCCTTCGCCCGCATACCCGCCACTTCCGTGGGCTGACTGGAAATTGGTGTTTCAGGCCTACGCAGACACAGCCGGGGAGGACGCCGGCAAGCCCGAGCGTCGCAGGGCCGTGCTGCTCAACGCGTTGGGCCCTGCCGGGTTAAAGCTCTCCTATACTTTGGACGCCACTAATGCGTCGCCGACGCCAGCGTCGGGCGATGCCTTCAAGAATGCTGTTGCTCTTTTCGATGAGCATTTTAAAGATGTCTCGTGTGATTATCTCGCACGCGTAAAATTCCAAGAAAGGCGACAATTGCCTGGCGAGCCAGTCGCCGAGTTCATTACTTGTCTTCGAACGCTCGCCGCGTCATGCAGCTTCGGCGCGCTCGAGGACGATATGATCCGCCATCAGCTTTTCACCGGGGTAGCCTCGCAAAACGTCCGCTGCCGCATGCTTTGAAAAAGGCTCCTCGATTTCATTATCCGAAGCCCTCTCGATTGCGCGAGAGGACGAGCTTATTCGCTCCCAGTTGGAGCAATTCGCTCCGCATTCAGTGCAGCAACTTTCTGCGGCGGGGGGCCAAGGCGGCGGCTCTTTGTTTCACGGGACGCGTCAACATAGCGGCCCTTCATCTTCGTCTCGGCGCGGCAACCAACATGGACGCCCGCCTGCACAGTCCTTGCGTGGCGGCCAACATGGCGTCCTCTCTGCGTCGCGGGGGCGAGGAAGCCGGCAATATGGCGACCCCATTCCGCCAAATTCTGGTTTTCAAGAACAGCACCGAGCTCCTAACTCGCGTTCGCAATTTTCTTCTCCAAGCGCAACCGCACATTGCTTTCATTGCGGATCGGCTCGGCATTTAGCCAATTTTGCGCAGTGTCCTGCGAGAAACCGCACTTGTCTTGCGTGCGGAAACATCGTACATTTTCAGTCCGTATGCAATTCCCGTCCAGCAAATCTTCCTGAACCAGTTTCTTCGTCCGCTCCTTGAAGCACGGCACAGACCAATACGGTCACTGTTCTAAATGTGGATGGCCTCCACACTACGTCCGAGCCCAGCATCGTAGCTTCAGTGGGTCATGTGCCCTTGTCATTTCTCGTGAACACTGGTGCCTCAGTCTCTTTAATCAGTGCCGCTGACTTTCATAGTCATTTTTCCAACATTCGGCTTTTGCCTTCACACGTCGTTCTACAAGCATATTTCAAGGAAACGATTGATAATTTAGGTCATTTTACAGCTCAGGTCTCCTATCGCAGTCGCACTGCTTCCATTACTTTTTATGTAACTGCCAATGGCAGCTCGCTTTTGGGACTTGATGCCATCAGGGCTTTGTCCATCAACATCGTCGGTGCGTCTATGACGTGTGCTCAAGTCGACGTCCAAGATGATCTTCCGGCCAACGCGCCTTCTGAATTCTACCACCTGTTCACCCGTGAACTCGGTTGTGTGCGCGGTTTTGTGCATAAAGTGATGCGTCGACCAGGTGTGTGCCCTGTGCGTGCCAAGCTGCGCCGCATTCCTCTTCTTCTCCGTGAGCAAGTCTCTGTGGAACTGTCTCGCCTTCAAGCCAGCGGAATCATCGTGCCTGTCTCTGCTTTCTACTGGGTTTCTCCACTGGTCGTCGTCAAGAAAAAAGATCGATCCCTTCGACTATGCGTCGACTTACGAGAACCGAACAAGGCGATCGTCGTAGACGGTTTTCCACTTCCTCACATTGAAGAACTGCTTCATCAGCTCTCCGGAGTGGTATGTTTCTCCAAGCTGGATTTCGCGTCCGCTTATCACCAAGTTGGACTTTCTGAGTGCAGTAGAGACTTAACCACATTTGCATCGCACGAAGGCTTGTTTCGGTTTCGCCGCGTGTGTTTCGGGCTTGCATCTGCCCCTACGGTGTTTCAGAAAATGATGTCAATTATTCTCAGGGGGCCCCGCCGCGGTGGTCTAGTGGCTAAGGCACTCGGCTGCTGACCCGCAGGGCGCGGGTTCGAATCCCGGCTGCGGCGGCTGCATTTCCGATGGAGGCGGAAATGTTGTAGGCCCGTGTTCTCAGATTTGGGTGCACGTTAAAGAACCCCAGGTGGTCTAAATTTCCGGAGCCCTCCACTACGGCGTCTCTCATAATCATAGAGTGGTTTTGGGACGTTAAACCCCACATATCAATCAATCAATCAATTATTCTCAGGGGTTGTAATGGCGCCCTTTGTTACTTGGATGACATTTTGGTATGGGGACGTACTCGCGAAGAGCACGATGCTAACTTGTATACTGTTCTCAACCGCATAAGTGAACGTGGTATAAAACTTCATTACAAGTGCATTTTTCCTGTGAATGAGTTACAATTTCTAGGACATAATGTCAGTTCCCGCGGCTTGACACCTGTCGAATCTAAAGTTCAGGCCATTGTCAATGCCCCACGGCCTATTGATGCCAAAACCTTGCAATCTTTTTTAGATCTTGTTGGTTATTATGCCAAGTTTGTCCCTCACTATGCTGATGTTGTTGAACCACTGCGTACACTACTTCGACAAGCACAGCCTTTTAACTGGTCAGCTGAAGCTGAGCAGAGCTTCATTCGAGTTAAGCCAATACTGGCCTCAAAGCCAGCTGTTAGTATTTTCAATGAGAAGCTTCCCATAGTCATCACGATGGATGTGTCCGATGTTGGACTGGGAGCAGGGTTTCAACAATTCAGAGGTCATCAGCTGATCACTTTCGCTTTTGCATCTCGTACAATGAGCCCTGTTGAACGCAGATATTCAGTAGGAGAGCGTGAAGCTCTCGCGTGTATTTTTGCCTGTGAGAAATGGCATGTTTACTTGTGGGGCCGGCACTTCACATTACGTACAGATCACCAAGCACTAGTAGCTTTTCTTTCTGCAGGATCCGAAGGCCCCCGCCCCAATCGCATTTCCCGTTGGTGTGCGAAACTCATGTATTATAATTTCAGTGTTTAATATTGTAAAGGTTCTAATAACGTGGTTGCTGATGCACTGTCGCGCCTTCCTCTTCAGATACCGGTTACTGAAGAGCGGGATGAGGAAGTTGTTTCATTAGTTACTTCTTGTATTACTGAAGCTGAGCTTCAGGCAGCTACAGCCGTAGATTCCACTTTGTCTCAAGTACTCAAATATTTACGTGAACGATGGTCTTCCAATTGTGCTCTTGCTTCTGAATTCTTGCCTTACGTCGCAGTCCGTTAGGAACTGTCTTGTGTCGAGGACTTGATTTTTCGCGATGAATGCGTGATTCCCCCTGCTTCTTTCCGTAACAAGTTAATACAGCTTGCCCATGAGGCCCATCTAGGCATTGTCCGCACCAAACAGAATCTCCGAGACAGGTACTGGTGGCCAGCCTTAGAGAAGCAGGTCGAGCATGCAGTTTACAACTGCCATATATATCAGGCAGTTGACAAGTCTGCCAAACCTGCATTTTCTCTGGTGCAGCCAGTCCAGTGGCCTGATCGGCCTTGGCAGAAACTCGGCATGGACATCATCGGTCCTTTGCATAATGTTCCGCAAAAAGCCCGGTTCATTGTTTCTCTCATCGACTACCATTCCAAATGGCCAGAGCTTTGTTTCACACATACGGTTACTTCTGAGGTCATCACTGAGTCTTTATTCTTCAGCCGGGAATGTTTTCCTGATGCCATAGTTACGGACAATGGTCGACAGTTTCAGTCCCAACATTTCCAGGCTTTTCTTTCACAACGAGGAATTGAGCGCTTGAGGTCATCCGTTTGCTATCCCCAAATAAATGGGCAAATCGAGCGCTTTAATCGCGTTCTGAAGGAACATATCCAGATCGCCCAATTAGAGCACCGTCCCCTCAAGCAAGTCTTGACTGAATGTTTAGCTTTGTACAGGTTCACACCACAAGGCACCACTGGAGTGTCTCCTGCTCAACTTCTCCACGGTAGGCAACCGCGAGTTGCTCTCGACATAGTCTCTTTGCCTCGTAACATAGCAGTGTCTTCTCCTGATCAAATCCTTACCAGGGTTCTTTTTCATCAACAAGCAATGAAAAAGTATGTCGACACCCTTCGAGGTGCAAAGCAGTCGAAAGTTCGCACTGGCGATCTAGTCAAGGTTGGTGTGCCAGGCAAGCGCCCTAAGTATCGGGGTCCTTACAAAGTCTTGGGCCAGGTTAGCCCCACTTCTTTTCGCTTAAGTGATGGTAATATCTGGAATGCTTCGCGCCTTGTTATTTTTCATACGAATTCGCCTTCAACACCTAAAGGTCTTCCCCATAATGTTCCGTCCACGTCTTTCAACTATGCATCAGACTGTTACATGTGGCCTCCTTGTACAGGCATTTCTTCTTCAAGGGAGGAGGAGTTACCAGTCGGTGTCGCTGGTTCAAGTACACGAATTCATACGGTTCACTTCGAACCTTCAAATACGGCTGAGACCGTTGAACCGGACTCCGGTCCACAAAGTTCTTTTGAAGCTCATGCTGCGAGCTCTGATGAGACCGCGAATTTTAATGCTTGTTCAGAGCCTTCACAATCTTCTACTGCTTTCGGTGTGTCACATCAGAGCACAAGTGACCAAGGTGCAGAGACACCTGATTCTACACCCAGAATAACCCGCCCTAAGCGGAAGCGGCAGAAGCCGCGTCGGTTCGAAGACTACGTGATGTAGAACTCTTGTTCATTACTGTTTGTGAACATTGTTGTTCGGTGAAAAGGTTCCAATGCATCCAAATCTATACTGTACAGACTTGTGTACTTTTTTTCAGTTCATTTTCAGGACTTTCATTGTACATTTTTTCAGTGCATTTTCAGGGCTCATAATGTGTGAGTGCAGTGTGCCGTGCTATGAATTTTCATGTGTTCTAACTTACATACCTTGTATAATACGTTGGTACCGATTATGTATAAATATAAACAGTGTATAGGTGAACTTCTTTCGAGGAGGGGATGATTGTTGTGTTCTGGGTTGTCGGTTTCTGTTTCGGAATGACATGTGAGGATGCCAGGGGGCGCCGCTCTGGCGTCCAGGATTTCCAGGCGACTGTAAAATAAAAAGAGTGTGCGTTGGGTATCACCTTGGAGTGCCGTTGTTGTTCTTCTCTTCGGCACTTCGCGCCAACCCGCGTGTTCGGGCTGGTCGGTGTCCCCACCGGCCGCGTTCGTCTCCGTCGGCCGTCTTCTTCTTCTGCTTCGTCGGGACCAGCCAGCCCCCAACACAGCAATAGGCCCCTGTGCTTTCATTGTGGGGAAGCAGGCCACATCGTTAGGTATTGCCCGTATGACATCGCAGGGTACCAAGGGTTTCCTTCCACTATTCATCGGTGCCATTTGAACGAAACACCTGATGTCGACACGAGTGTCATGACCCTGCGGGATGTTCCTTCTGTGTTTCGGTCGTGCTCACCCTCTCCTGGGCGTTATTCTCCATCCTCTAGACAGAGCACCACTGACATGCCAAGAGGGAGATCTCTTAGTCCACGCCGTAGAAACTAAAAGCAGCGACCTCAGGGGGAAGGTTGCGAATCGTCGAAGCGCTGAAAATGCGTTAATATTGCTCAGCCAAGAGACACAAAGTTTCAATTATTCGACGAAAGGTGGGGTTGTTACTGCCGATGTTGCAATTAAGATTGACGGACATGACGTCATGGCATTGGTCGACACAGGCGAGGACTTCTCAATAATGAGTGAGAGTCTGGCAGACAAGCTCAGAAAGGTTAGAATGGAATGAACAGGACTGCAGATTAGAGGAGCTGGAGGGCAGCTACTCAAACCATCCAGAATGTGTGCCGCAGGAATGAAGATAGGGGATGCATACTTCGTCGCAACTTTCGTTATTCTTTCCGAGTGCTGCAAACAGGCAATTCTAGGAATTGATTTCTTGCGTGAATATGGTGCCATCATCAGTACACCGGACGGTGTACTGACCTTTTCAGCGGATCAAGGTGCAGTGCTACACCGAAAATCCCTGCGAGTCATTGACGATGTGACCGTACGTCCGTTATCGTGCCTCCTTGTTTCGGTCACGTGCAGCGCACAGCATTCTGGAGAAAGAATCGCTGAACAAGTATTGACGTTTCTACTCTCTCACGGTGTTGCAATTGCCAGAAGTATCGTCAATGTATTGTGCGGTGAAGCGGAGGTTTTGTTGACGAATTTTATCAATGAGTGACGACACATTACACAAAGTGCTACAGTTGCCTACTTCGACGAGTTCACCGAAATCCGCGAGGCCTATGTAGTACAAGACGAGCCGCAAGCCACGTCAGCCCCACCACCTATTGACGTAAGCACGGATCTATCACCCGCGCAGAGACAGCGTCTAGTAGATCTTCTTCACCAGTTCAAAGACTGTTTTTCGTCGACCTCGAGAGTCAGTGAAACGCCACTAATGAAGCACGGGATAATAACGGAAGAGAGGGCAAGGCCAATACGGCAGAACCCATACTGCGTAGCACCGAAAGAGCGTCAAGTGATCCAGGAACAAGTGAAAAAAATGCTCGATGATGACGTCATCCAGCCGCCAAGGAGCCCTTGGGCATCGCTGGTAGAGCTGGTTTAAAAGAAAGACGGAAACTTGCGATTTTGTGTCAGCTACCGCAAGCTGAACCGTGTGACAAAGAAAGACGCGTAACCATTACCGCGCATCGATGATTCACTCGACAGGCTGAGGTATGCACGCTACTTCTCGTCAATGGACCTCAAAAGGGGGTACTTGCAAATTGAGGTCGACGAGCGAGATAAAGAAAAAAACGGCTTTTGTAACGCCAGACGGGCTTTATAAATTTAAAGTCTTGCCCTTCAGATTGTGCTCAGCCCCCGCGACATTTCAGAGACTAATAGATAACGCTCGGTCAGGCCTTAAGTGGCAGACATCTCTGGTCTATCTGGACGGCGTCATTGTTTTTTGAAAAACATTTGAGGAGCACCTGAGCAGGTTGCTATTGGTATTCAAGGCAATAAGATCTGCCGGGCTGACACTGAAACCCGAAAAGTGTCATTTCGGTTTCAAGGAGCTCCAATTTTTAGGCCATGTGGTGAGCCATGAAGGTGTTCGATCTGATCCTGATAAGATTGCGGCCGTCAGAAAACTTCCGGTGCAAAGAGATAAGAGAGCAGTCTGGCGTTTCCTTGGCCTATGCGCATACTACCGAAGATTTATTGCCAATTTCGCACACATAGCCTAGCCATTAACACGAATCACAAGAGAAGATGTTCCATTCACATGGGGCGACGATCAACAAGCGGCATTTGACGATATCCGACAACGCCTGCAGACACCGCCTGTGCTTGCTAACTTTGATGAGGATGCTCCTACCATGATCCACACAGATGCCAGCAACGTAGGTTTAGGCGCTGTACTCGTCCAGTGGCAAGACTCAGCCGAGCGTGTGATCGCACATGCTTGTAGGACGCTTTCCCGCGCCGAGTCCAACTACTCCACAACGGAAAAAGAGTGTTTTGCTGCCGTATGGGCGGTTACGAAGTTTCGTCCGTACCTCTACAGTCATTCCTTCCACGTAGTCAGCGACCATCATTCCCTCTGCTGGCTGCCCAGCTTGAAAGACCCGTCTGGTTGGCTAGCATGGTGGAGCTTACGCCTTCAAGAGTTTGATATGACGGTCGTGTATAAGTCCGGACGACAGCACGCCGAGGCCGATTTCTTATCAAGGTCACCGATAAGGCGCGAAAATGACACAGAAGATGACAACATGGCGTTTGTAGGAGTCGTCGACACCACTACAATTTCGTGCAAGCAGAAGGAAGACAGGGACTTGTTTTTCCTATTGAATTTTTGAATGGCTTGACAACATCCGTCCCTAGAAGATTTGCAAAGAGCCTGCCGTCATTTTGCCTACGTAGTGGGGTTCTCTATAAGAAGAACTTTTCTCTCAGAGGGAGCACCCACCTACTTGTCGTTCCGACGTCAATCCTTGAGGAGATACTTAGTGCTTGCCACGATGAGCCAACGTCCGGTCATCTCGGATACACACGCACATTGGCCAGAATCCAACAGAAATACTACTAGCCAAGACTTCCAGCTATTGTGAAATATTACGTGCACACATGCCTCGATTGAGAACGACGAAAATCGCCACCGTTAAAATCAGCTGGACTCCTACAGCCAATTCAAGTGCCCACGGTACCTTTTGCCCAAATCGGACTGGATCTCGTAGGACCATATCCACTTCCCATGGTAGCAACAAGTGGGTAATAGTCGCCACTGATTATCTTACGCGCTACGTGGAAACAAAGGCTTTGCCAAGTGGCGCTGCCGTTGAAACCGCACGAGTCTTCGTAGAAAACATTGTCCTGAAGCACGGTGCTCCGACAATCATAATAACGGATGGAGGTATCGTTTTCACGGCCGCGCTCCTGAAGACAGTGCTTGATCTCAGTGGAACAGCCCATCGGAAAACCACTTCCTATCGTCCATAAACCAACAGCTTAACAGAACGCCTCAACAAGACCATTGCCGATATGTTGAGTATGTGCGTTGACGTGGATCACAAGAACTGGGACGACATTTTACCGTATATCACGTTCGCCTATAATACAGCGCAGCAAGAAACTACACAAAGAACGCCGTTCAGGCTCCTTCATGGCCGTGAAGTGACAACGATGCTTGACGCCATGTTGCTGCACGACTGCAATGGCATATATTTGGACGGTGCATCTTTTACCGAACGAGCAGTAGAAGCGAGGCAGCTTGCCGGCGTTCGAATCACCCAGCAGCAAAATTACGACGCCCAACGTTATAATCTGCGACACCGACATGTCGCTATCGGCCCGGCGGAAAATTCTGGGTACGGAGGCCTATTCGCCGCCGGGGACTGTCTGAAAAATTGCTGAAGAGGTATTTCGACCCCTACAGAGTTTTACAACGCGTGAGTGACGTTAATTACGTGGTTGTTCCTGACAGACCCTGGACAACTCGCCACCAGAAACCAGAAATCGTGCACGTTGTGCGAATGAAGCCCTATTTTTCGGACTGATTTGCACCATACATCCACAGCACCGTCTTTTGTAGAAGAGCATCGGGACGCTGCTCTCTGGAGGGGGGCAAATTCCGCATTGAATATGCAGCACCAAGAGAACAACGAAGAGCACGCGCAGTGAGAGAGAAAGACCAGGTTCTCATCCGATCAGTTTTCCAGTGTTCTGGTACAATTAAAGTGAGTAGTCCGGTATTCAACTGCTGCTGTTTCTGTTGTGACAATATTGTTTTAACTTCAACAGTTTAGAATTTGATTTTTACAGACATCTAGCTTTTTAAAAGAATTTCATCGAATTATGCTCGATTTTCTTGTTTATTGTGCTTTCAACAAGCTCGGCTAGGGGGTGCAGACGGCAGCGAAATCGCGATCTCTCAGGCAGATTGCGATGCGCGGATTACGATAGTCTCGATCCCTATCACTCCTGATCGTGATTAAAAGTGACCGTATAGCAGCACCTATTCTGTATCGTGGTTAATACGGATCGACACTGATCGCGATTAAAAGTGCCCGTGTGACACCGATATGGTTTATGTAAATACCTTGTTGTTAAGTATCCCGTTGACATATGGTTTGTGGTCGAGTCATTACGTGCCACGTGCTGCTTTGATTAACTTCCTTCGTCAAAAACATCTGGCCCTGATCGGCTTCCTGTTGAATATTGCAAATCGTTCAGAACAACTTCAAGTTCTCCTTTGCTGGACGTATTTAGGAAAGGTTACGAAATAAAGACTCTGCCACGGCTCTATTGCAAAAGCTAAACTGTTCTAATTCCGAAAAGTTCTGAAAAGGAAAAGCTTGATTCCGTTGAAGACTACGGACCAATAGCGTTGCCGAATGTTGACTAGAAATCCACGTGTCTGCTCGGAAATACCGTCAAAATAATTTCGTTTGCTTGGAAATATAGTAAAATTAAATTGCATGGTTTACGAACACACGCATCCTGTACACATACTTCACAATTCAACACGCTGTATCACAGTAATAATGCATTGTACAAGCGTAGAATGCGACCAGGCGTCACAATATGCGATCATCATGACTTCATTGTTTGATGAAGGTCACCCACTACAACACGCACACACGTAGTGTGTGCGTGTTGAAGGTGACGTAGTGGGCGCATAGCAAGCTCGAATATATTCTACGCGCTAAATTGGCCGTAGTTTACAGCATGCTACCCATTACACAGAATAAAGCCATATGCGAAAGCTTCACTGACATAAATCATATTGATATCAGTATGCACTATTAACATTTAGATCGCGTTCAACTCTTAAAGGCGAAGCTTAAGAGTTCTTCATTTTTATAAATTACACGTAAAAAGCTGCGTAACTATATTCTGAATAATTAAAGCCAGCTTCATTTGAAAAGCCATGAGACAGGCGTAAATTACAAGGGGACTACATAAAATTACTCATAGGTGGAGATGTCTATAAATTGTGTATTTTACGAGGGAAAAATGTGTTGCGTATGCGGACCCGTGATTTTACTATGTACAATTACTAACGGTTTCTCTTTCTCCCTTTTCTACAAGTAAAACGTTTTTGGCGGGTATTTGCCAATTAGAAGCTGGTGTTCTATTACCTCAGTGGTAATACAACATACATGATGGTGAAAAACTTCCATCTGCCAAGTGCTTAGCCATATGATGTCCCTATCCCACAAGAAGAGGATGACCAAACTTTTACTGTTTCAGACACATCATTCCTAGACAAATCTTGAGCCGGCTCTACTTAAGGGGTATTTTAAATGCGAAGTATTTCTTAGCGAACTCCGGCAACCTTGAACGTATCTGTCTCTATCTATTTATCTAGCCGCCTACGACTTTTAGATCTCCTGGCCGTCATGACAATGGTATCGATACAAAAATGGTATGGTATAACATGACTGTATAACTACCTATGTGACTAGTCATAACATGCAAATCATGAAATGTATGTCATGAATGTCATAATTTACATTTCTTTGTCTAGCTTCTCTTGCGGTGGTTTTGTTCACATGACATATTGTGAAATTTCTATGGTATGACACGACCACACGGCGAACAAAAGGAGAGGCCTAGACAAACGTCAAAATCATGGCATGAGTGTGATGTAAAACATGACTACCTGCTACGCTCATTGCGCCCACGGCCATTTCACTAGCTCCCACTATAGCAACTTTGGTATCACAGAATGTAAATTGACGACAAAGGTAAATCACACGTCCAAAGATGATAATCATGACATGCGTATCATGTAAAACAAGGCTACGTGCTACGCTTATAGCGGGCTCGTGGCCGTTTTGCTAGCTCCACATATACCAAATTTGGTATCACGTGACGTGAATAGACGGCGAAGGTAAATTACACGTCCAAACTTAATAATCATGACATGAAAGTAATGTACGGCATAATTTACGTCCGCGTCATAAGTTTGTACTGATTTGTACTGATTTTAGAAAGATATATCAACCTCCCTCATTCGTGCTTCACATATCATCGATTCCCACTGTACGGGGGACCTGCCATTTTTTTTGTATTTGATGCATACGCTTCCAAAGAAGCACACTTCGCTGCATTTTCATGGCCACGAATGTCAGCCTATTTCACGAGCCATCAAGAATGGATGGGTGTGTCCTCTCTGTTTGCAGTGAACATGTTTAAAATAACGTGAGCACTAGCCACTGTGTTCTAGCACTTATGATGCACGACTATACTGTTCTGAAGGTCACGGTATCGTGTCCCGGCCACGGCAGGCTGCATTTCGATCAAAGCCGCATGTAACGACTTTTTTGTGAAAAGCCATGAGACAGGCGTACAAGCGGTATAAATAGGAATACTGATGGGCGCAGATGTCTAGTTTGTGTATTTGGAGTGAACTTATGTTCACGTGGGGTTAGAACTCCCTCCTGTGGCATCTCGCACATTGATATAGTGGTTCTTGGTGCCCAAAATCGCAACCATTGTTTACTTAAAATATGGCTGAGTAAATGTTTAATCAAACGTTTCAAATCTTGACCATTGTAACTTCAGCTGTGAAAACGTCACTACACAGAGGTAGAAAAAATCAGTGTACTTTTTTGCTCCATCAAGTCCAATACCCACGCAGCGTTTTTCTTTTTACTTTTTGCTGTAGCGCCTCGTCTATAACTAGGTGTGGTTTTTAGATTTAGCCTGCCTTGTTCAGAGAAATGAAACGGTGGCCAGGAATTGTGTCGTCACCTTCTGTTAGATGAGCTTGGACTGTCCTTGAGACGTGTGAGAATTTACTCTAAGGTAATTGACCGCCAGTCGAGGAGCTTTCTGCTACAACCATTTGATGCCTAACTACGCAGAGCGTGGCGGACTGGTTAAAAGAGTCCACGCGCCCAGTCCGTGACCAGAGCGTATACCCATAAATGTGTTGCCCCCTGCCTCCCCCCCACTCTTAAAAAATGTTTTGAGAGGGTGTTTTACCGCCATCATCATCAGCCTGACTAATCCCACTGCAGGCAAACAACTATTCCATAATTCGCCAATCTACCTTGTCTTGCGTTTCTGCTGCCACATTATACCTGCGATCTATTGTATCTCATCGGGCTACCTAACTTCCAGTCTCCCCTACGTGCGTTCACTTTTTCTTTGAACCCAGGCAGTTACCCTTAATGACCAGCAGTTATCCTGCCTACGTGCTACGTGCCCGGTCCATGTCAATTTCTTTTTCTTGATTTCAACTATGTCACCCTTGAACCTGGTTAGTTTCCTGACCCACCCTGCTCCTTTTTTGTCTGTTAAGGTTACATCTATCATTTTTTTTCTTTCCATCGCTCACTGTGTTGTCCTCAATTTGAGCTGAAACCTCTTTGCAGGCCTCCAGATTTCTGATCCGTAGGTAAGTTCTGGCAAGATGCAGCTGTTATAAACCTTCCTCTTGAGGGTTAGAGCAGATTACCATTCATGATTTGGGAAGGCTTGCTGAATGTGATCCGCCCCATTCTTATTCTTGTAGTTATATCACTCTCATGGTTCGGCTCCGCGCTCACTACCTGCCCTAAGTAGATATATTTCTTTACAAATTTCCAGTGGCTCTCCACCTATCGCAAAGGGCTGTAAATCGTGCCCTGAGTTACTCATCAAGGCAATGTCATAAGTGAATAGCAGGTTACTAAGGTACTCCCCATTAACTCTTATTACTAACTCTTCCCAATCTAGGGCCATGAAAACCTCCTGTATATACGCATTGATTAGGATAGGAAAGATTGTGCCTCTCTGCTTTACACCCTTCTTTATTGAAACTCCGTCAATTTCTTCACGGAGAACTGTGGCAGCTGTGGATCTATAGTAGATTTCTTCTGGTATGTTGATGTAAGGTTCGTCGATACCCTGATTTCGTAGTGCTTGCATTACTGCTGATGTTGCGACTGAGTCAAACGTCTTCTCATAATAAATGAATGCTATGTATAGGGGTTGGTTTTATTCCGCACATTTCTCTATTTACTGACTGATAGTATGAATATTGTCTTTTGTGGAGTAGCCTGTACGACATCCTGCTTGATCCTTTGGTTGACTGAACTGTAATGTCGCATTAATTCTGTTAGCTATTATTTTTGTAAACAGCATGTTGAGAAGGGACAGTAGGCTCATTGCCCCGTAATTTTTCAAGTCCTTGACGCCTCCTTTATTGAGGAAATAAGTGATGTTGGCATTCTTGCAAAGTTCTGGTGCCCCTACCGTCAAGAGACACCTCGTATATAAGGTTACCAGTTTTTCTAACAAAATTTATCCGCCATTTTTGTGCAGGTTCGTTAAATTAACATCAGTCATAGCGGTTTCTTTTTCTTTAAATTACTTCTATGACTTACCTTACTTCCCCTGTCATCAGTGGTAGGGTGTCAAATCCCTCAGGCCCATAATTGCTTCTTACGATATCCTCGTGGTTGTTCCAACTTCTGTAAAGCTCACTATACAGCTCCTCCACCACCTCAACTATCCTATCCATTTTGGTTATGACAATGTCTTCCTTGTCCCTGAATGCATACTTGCAATATTCGCCTGTGCACAAGTTTGCCTTCACAGATTTTAGGCTTCTGCAGCTTTTTACAGCCTGTTCGATTCTCCGCATGTTATACTTGCTGAAGTCGGCTACCGTGCGCCAAATGATTAACTGCGAAAGCTCCGCTAAGTCTACATTGTTGGTCGTATTTGAGGCTGTTATAGTTTGCCGTCTCTTGATAAGATTTTTCGACTCCTGTGAGAGTTTGCCAGTGTCCTGTCTAGTGACTGTACCACCAACTTCCATGGCACACTCTTTGATGATACTAGTAAGGGTATCGCTCATTATGTCAATGCTAACGTCAGTTACCTCGTTTGGATCCTAGAATGTATTCTGAAGCGAAACTCTGAATTCCTGCACTTTCCTTCTCACCACTAGTTCGTCACTTGGCTGCAAATAATTACTCGTAAGATTACGCCCCACAATGCTTGTACTGCGTCGAAAAGTAACACATTCATCCATGTTATAGTCGTAATTTACATCGGGAAGCATCAGTCTTTTTTACAACAAAGTCTCGCTAAAGTATTCAACCACGCACACCATATTGCTGAAACCGTAGCGCAGAGTAATCTTTGGAATCGCCGCTTGCCCACTGCGTCACCGTTTTCAGCGAAGTGTCAATTTTTTCCCTGGCCTTGCGTTTTCCAAAGTACTACAACACGACACACATCGGGGAAAGCGATGTGCAGCACGTTCACCATGCGTTTCAGCACGCACAATGTGTATGAGGACACAAAAAACGTGTCCGTAGATACCTCGCGGTGGCTCTAGCACCACCACGGTGGTCTATTGGCTAACGTACTCAGCTGCTGACCCACAGATTGTGGGATTGAATCCCGGCTGCAGCAGCTGCATTTTCGATGGAGGCGAAAATGCTGTAGACCCGTGCTTTGAGATTTGAGGCCACTTTAAAGGGACACTAAAGTCTAATAACAATTTACGTCAGAGTGAAAGTTCAGTGTATGACAACATGTAAAACGGCAATATTATCAACAGTGCCCTACTTACCGAGAAATAAGGTAAATGCACAATAGCACAAGCGCCATTGTAGGACATTTGCAAAATGATGCCGATGACATCAGATTAATCGCCTACAAATATTCAATAGTAATCACTCTAACTGCACCAAATAAAGAACCTTCCGTACATAAAGAGACGCAATAAAATGCTGCTTGTTCGTTTCTGCTTCATTCATAGAAAAAAGAACCGCCGGACGTTACTATGGGGAATGGCGGGAGTGGTTCAAAAATTCAATTTTTGCGTGGTTACATAAGACAGGTAGTGCCAACTAGCTGGGCGCAGTCGAAACAAAGCACGTCTGCAGTTTCTAAGCCAATGGCGGGAAATTGATCAACGGCCGTTGTTGTTGCTGTGGCTCCCACAGCTTTTGGTCTGCTGCTACTAGCGCAGTAAAGCCGGGCAACGTTGTGCACAACAGTGACGTAAATCGGTCCGGTCAGTCGGCTTCTTGAAACGGGTAATTTGAAGTGCGCTAGCCAGATTCGGCCCACTAAAACGTCATTTTATTTCAAAATAGGCCCTTCCTTGGCACAAAGGTAGCACTACGAGGTTTCTGGGCAGCTATTTCAATAATCAACGCCGACATAATAGTTGGCTTTAGTGTCCCTCTAAACAATTGCCCGTGGTCGAAATTTCCGGAGCCTTAAACTAGGGCGTCTCTTATATTCATATGATGGTTTTGGAACGTTAAGCCGAACATATTTATCAAGGGACAAGAAAGGAGCAAAATGTATCAAGAACTAACAGGATCACAGTAGAAGTCAAGAACAACTGGTCATGGGCAGGGCACGTACCGCGAAGGCAAGAGAACCACTGGTCGTTAAGGATCACGGACTGGATTCTGAGAGAAGGCAAGCGGGTGTAGGGGATACAGAAAGTTAAGCGGGCAGATGAGATTGGGAAGTTTACGGGTATAATGTGGCAGCAGCAAGCACATGACTGAGATGACTGGTATAACACGAGAGAGGCCTTTGTCCAGCATTGTGCGTATTAAGGCATCTGCTGATAATGAAGCTGACATGTACGGGGCATGACAGCGGCGACAAACGACAATGGCAAGAAGCACCTGAGAGTGTTCTTGTAATTGCAATCACAATGCTATAAAACAGAGAAATTCGGATAGAAATCACAGCCACTTTTTTTTACAGTGTTTGGGTGGAACTGATAGAAAGTGACATAGCGCGCAGCAGCGTTTCGTGACGTCTGTCGAAGAGCTATTTGCAAACCTCATCACGTGGATTATTTAACCTTTGGTATACCATCATGTATTAATCGTCCACTTTTTACAGTGTGCCAAAAGATTACACGGTGCCCACGCTTCTCACTAGCAGAATAAAGCCGGGAGGCAGATTCAGAGTCGATGAGCTTTTGTCGCAAGGCGATAACACAAGGAGAGCGATAGACGAAACAGAAATCTGTTCAGTCTAGTCTTTCGCTACGGAAGACTTTTCGGAAAACAATAATGCGGATTTGACTCACAACAAAGCGCGCTACACGCGGTAACTTGTTTGCGTGTTTTTAAGACGTGTGAAAATCGCAAGTACGCACCGCAAACTTTTATGCTCTGACGATGACTGGAAATCTCAGACGGGTGAAGCTACGTAACAGCGGCACTTAAGTGACCTAAGCCTTGAAAATGTGGCCTTTGCATTCTTTTTTTTCACAAGGGCCTCACAAACAGAAGTAGTCGGTCGTTTTTATCCATATTCTGAACGGTGAGTCAGCTTGCAAACTTTTGAGAACAGCATCGTATGTTTTTTTGAGCACTTGTGGGATCAGGTTCACTGCTTAAGTGTTCAATTATCTTGCTGACCTAACAAGATAATTGGTAACCGTAAAGACGAATATTTGCAAGAGTAGAAGCAGGTGTCGAAGAGTAATAAATATGTCTGTAGGCCACACAAGTAAATAATGAAAGACCGTGTACGTGACTGAGGCACAAAATCGACATAAAAATTTAGACGAACTGAGACGAACACAAAACAATAAACTTTCTATAATTAAATCGTGAGCCTACATTACAGAGAGAAGGGCATACAAGACACACAGAGCGCTGACAACTTTCTATAATTAAATCGTGAGCCTATATTACAGAATGGAGGGCATACGAGACACACAGAGCGATGACAACTTATCAGGCTCTGGACATCCTGTGTACCTTTCTTTCTGTGGTATGCTCACGGCCAGTAAATATGGAAGTTAGAAACCAACGAGTTGCTCAACATAATGCTTTAGGGCACATAAAGCAGCACGAATGGCTAATTTTTGGCTAACGTATAACAGCTAGCTTAACAACTCTTTAAGAGAATAGCTTTCGCGTCAGTGTGTTGCCCAGTACTCCAATATTATTAAGGTTTGATGTTCCAAAACCTCGATAGGATTAGGTGGGACGCAGTAAGTGTAAGGCTCCGGAAATTTCGACCAAAAGGGCTTCCTTATGGCGCACCCACATTGAGATAAATAGGCCTGAAGCAGTCTGTATTCATTCAAATTGGAAGTCAGTCCCACAACACAACATATGTGCTGTTCTTTTATCATCCTACCTCCATCACTGCGCACAGTGCCGGTGTGTCTTCAGTGTGAAAGGAAAACGCCACGGTGTACATTTCTATTCTGTCTTTTTCTTAAATGGCCGCTCCACCTCTCAGTTGCTGTCGTTGCACTGAAACTTGCAGAGGCTCAAAATTGGCCTTGGTAACCACATTGAGGTGTGTTGTCACATCACATTTGTTACACGCGCTGAGTTTTTTCACAGACAATCTAGTAAACACGTCGCGTCTCAGTTTGGAGCTATCAGTGAGTGCTAGCTAGCGGAGGGCACTCGTTTTACTCCAACTGTGCTACCCTCTTCAGTTTTCCGGCAAACAGTATATTATTCTCTTGATAAACCACCTTCCCGACGTCGAATATCTGTCACGTGTGGAGTGTATCGCTCTCACCCAGCAACATTATTATCAATCGGCGTGGTGATAAGTTATCTCTGTCCGCCCCTCAACGTTAGTTCGTGCGGCATTCATTGTCTTGAATTGAATCCCGACCGACCATCGTGTGAGTGCTACAGTTTTTTCAATACTTGAGTCGTGCTGAAAGTGGCTCTAGTGGTTATTGGTACCACCTGCGGGAATTTCTTTAACCGTTTGACGTCAACGCATGATCGAGTAGTTTCTGGCAATGTGGACGCGTTTTCCTCGTCATTTATTATACTACATTTCTTCATTTCATTATATCTTAACGGCTAAAAAATAATGATAGCGCCATATATTCAGCACAATACTGTGATTTTGTGAGTGTATGTGAATTGGAGGCTAGCTGCAAAAGGAAAGGAACGAAAAGCTAAACACGTTCATTTAGCCTCTGGAAGGTACCAACTGACGCTAGTGGTTGCTTTGGTGCTCAAAGTTAATATAACTACTATTGGTGTTTCACGTTCCAAAACCACGATATGATATCAAGGGGCACTATAGTGGAGAGTTTCAGTATGCCCGACCACCTGAGGCTCCTAAAAGTGAACCTGAGTATAATTACACCGACCTTTAATTTTTCCCGCTTCCATCGCAAAGGTGGCCATCGTGGCCGGGATTCAGTCCGGCACATGCGGGTCAGCAGTAAAGCATAATAACCAATTCACCAATACGGTGGGCACTGAAAGGGAACGTGTGCTAAAATCGTTGGTTTTTTCTCTGTTTTTTGCAATACTTCCAAATATTTCCCCTCATATTTAATGCCTATCTATTACTGACATTACGGTTGATATCAGTTTTCATGCCTCCTTTTTAATCAGTAAATTTTCGTGCGTTCATAGAACCACGAGTCTCTTCTTAACGATTGTTTATATTACTTGTTTTGTGTCAGCTAGTGTACGAACAAGCATTTCTGGGTAAAAGGTTAATTTTCAATTGCAAGCAGGGTGGCATTCGCATCTAATCCAGATGAAATTCTTGTTTTTCGGAACTCTCACACTTCACCAATCGTTCAATGTTAATTAGAAATCATCGCATTAGTCACATTAGGAGTCTTCATCTTCGGCTCAGAACCTCAAGGCCAATAAAGCGCTCTGGGGCATTCATTTCGCAATTCAAGCATAGAGAAGTAGATTTGGTGTTTTTAGAAGAGTATTATTGCAACAACTTGCGCATCTTGCTTGTTGCAATGACGACTGGCTGCGCATCTACACATTTTCGAGCCAGAATGTGTACGGAAAAAATATTCCAAGAAGTGCGGAGTTAAATAGCACGACAGCCTAATAAAATATGTTTGGAAAAGTCTTTGTTTGGAAAAGATCTTCACGCTAGAGTATATCGTGAGTAAATAATTTAGAAAATGCTATAGTTATTGATGTGTTTGCAAACGCATTTGTCTAATGCAAAATGTAACTTACAAACACGAAATGCTTTTGTGATGCACACGTCCTCAGCATTCGAAGATTTTTCTGTTGTTGACCACCACATTACAAACTTCTTGACTTCGTATCATAACAAGCGTTCATACTATGCCGTATGCAGGTTTTCCGCACAGTAAATTTGAGCAAAATATGTAAAGGCCGCATATGTATTGTCTTCTCGTTTTTGTGTTCGTGTTCGTCGTTTCACCTTGCGTGCGCTGCCATAAACCGAAAACCGAGAGTATCGTTCTGTACACCATTTTCACTGTAGTATGCCACTGAATATCATCGCCTTCTTCTAAAGTTCACCACTGCTGTGAAAGGCTTGATGAAATTATCACTGTTAACAGCTGTTACTCGTAAAAGTAACAATGCTAGCGCGCATTGAACCAACAGCGCGTCTTGTTTTCGCAGGAGAAGAGGCCCACGATGACGCCCCGCTGCTTTATACCTGTGGCGTTGTTCATATTGCTTCTGGCGGGTTCCCTCGTATTGGCCGTGACAAGGTTGCATGAAGAAGAGGTCACAGAGATCGATGACTCCTGGCGGCCGCGGGTGGTAAGTGGGTGACTGATATCGGTATATCTATGCAATACTGAAATAAGACAAGCACGCTAAGTAGAGCTGACGCATGAAAGAATCAAGAGAGCTCGAACAAAACTCTGAGCACGCTTGAGTTCGGCATTCGAAAGCAGAGCGTGGTAGCAAAATCGGCACCCCTGTACATTGCCGTCTCAACTGCTGTAGGCTCGCTTAGGTTCTTGGTGCATATATAGGATTCCAGAGTGTTTTGTTGTTCTGTGGCCTGGCACGCAACGCTGTATGAAAGGACACGATCAATGTAAGTCATAAAGATAGATTTCCAACTGTGCCACAAGGAAAACAATGATGTTGCGTACGAAATTAGCCGTTTCAAACCATTCTGTAATGTCTACTGTAAATACAATAGCGCGCTACGCCACAATACCCGTTTTCGCGAAGTGAATGGCCTACTACGTGCCCGTATGTCAACACAGCTTACGCAGCTGCATGCTTACTCTGTTCATGTTTCATGTATTGTTTTATGTTGTAGCTACTATATTATGCTGATAAAAATATACATACTAACTATATGCCCGACGTACCGCGACGAGAGAAAATAGTTTGAAGGAGAAACGGACATGATTTGCCAAGATCAGTTACCTTTTGCGCAATGTAATAGGCCTAGTGTGCGGACCTTCAAAATAGCGTTGTGTCGTATGGTCATTAGTCAATTATCTCACCAGGATCAGTCTTGTCGTAAGACGCTAATGATAGAAAAGCTCACAAAGAAAAGTTTTGCTTTACCTTATACCTTATTTGTAAATATATCTTTCAGGTTAACTTGGTCACTGCTTATTCCGCCTAATTTTATTTTTAGCACTTTCCTTTCCTCTCTTCTGGAACCTTTTAGTCCACTTCTCTGGCCGTATTTAGACTAGCATGCCAGGGACATATAGACGATAGGATTTCTGTTTTTATAATAAAAACAGTTTCTCTTTCTCTCTGAGAAAAATATGCACTAGGTGTGCTTCACACAAAGAAGTTTCTGATTGTTTTAAATATGATGCGTGATACCTGAGACACCCTGTGTGGGTCCAAACAAGATAATAATCTAGTAAAAAAAACTTTTAGGTGCTCTTCAAGCTTCGCTGGCCTGCCCCGATCACGAAGAGTTTGAAGTATATAGGTGTGTAGACGGGGGGTGTGGGGGGGGTCAGGACGAGTAGGGGGGTGCGATAGTGGGGCGCGCAATGTGAGCTCATACAATGGCATTGACATGAGAGGGGGGTGCTGGGGCGAACCTTCAGACCATCCCCCCCCCCCCCTTTGAAGGGGATATCTAGGCACAGGTATAAGTAAAATTGATATAGATTGATTAGAAACTCGTATAAAAATGTTGAGTGATTATGCCTTGTACCATGGTTCTTTGCAGGTCGTTCCAACACAAGGCGAGGTGTGGCCACAGCCCATGAACCAGACGAAAAGCAACAAGACTCTGTCTGTAGATGGAAGCACATTCTCGTTTCAGTACGAGGGCTCCTGTCCCGTAGTGCAGCAGGCACTGAAGCGCTACCAACGTCAGATATTATTCCAAAACTGCTCGAGATCTGAAACGCCTGGAGGAGCTAGACGCAGACTTACTCGGTCCGCGCTAAGCCCTCAGACGCCTTCACACGACGGTCATCTCGATGTTTTATTAGTAACGGTGTCCCACCAATGCGAAGACATTCCGGATCATCGCATGGATGAAAGCTGTAAGTCTCACCGTGCGCTAACGGCAGCCGTCAGTGAGAGGTAGTAATAGCATTTAAGTTCAGCCAATCCAGTCATGTTGCACGGCTACACCAGGGCACGCTAGCAAACAGAATTTTGTTTATAACTGTGTGCAGCAGTTGCAAAAGCTCACGAGAGCATTCCATAAGTTGGTGTGGTGTGAATATTTGTTCATGAATGACACATTTGGTCAGGGCATGAAAATGACGACTTTTGCTCTGATATAAACGTGCACGTAATGTAGACTTCAGGGCTGACTACTGCTACCGAAATGCAAATGGCTGAAACTTAGCCCAATATTTTTTATGGAGAATGCCATACATCTACTTTTGCAGAACACCACCACCCCATGGAGTTGCCATGTTCGCGATAAACTAGAATATTATCCAGCGGCCATGGTGTTGCAGTGTTGCAGTACACGTATGTGCAGGTGTTCGGCAAACGCAACGCAGTAGCTTTTATTTGAGCAGTTCTAATTGTCAGAAAATTGAACCTAGAGCAGTACATTTGAGGCCGTTTGTTTCCGGAAACCAGAGAGCTTTCGTCAACTATTTCTCAAGAGAAAAAAACATGAAATTTTAACGAATCTGCAGGGACATCTGTGTAGGTTTGCACTTCATTTTGGTATATCTTCATCCCAACGTCATCGTCCACAGAGGTTCACAGACCCGCCTTGACGACAGGTGAAATATTAATAGAAGTCTCCATTGTAGCGGTCGCTACGATCGCTTAGAAAACCAGGCTCTGTCTTGTTCATCTTTTATTATTATTCTTTGTTCGTACTTCCATATGCGAGAAGGGAATATTGGCTTTTTGATCATTCCACGCCGTTTCATCATTTACGTTAACAAGTACGTTCCGAGCTCTACAGAACACAAAATCACGTCATGAGGATGTTTTAGAAAATAGCTTGAAGATAGCTTCATTCCAAAGTTATCTTCGTATATAAAACAGAATGTTCAGAAAGTGACAGCACTTCAAATGAGCACCGACAACTACAAATGTTTGCACACGTCGTTATCTCAGAGTACTACATTCATTTTGATCGACCACGTCTCTTCTACTTTAATTTTGCGCCTTAATACACACGATTAGGACTAAGTTTTCTTTTTTAGGCTTAGTTTTGATAATTGCAATCAGCCTTTTAAAATGGGCCTCGTTTAAATACTTATTCTTCCTGGCTTCAGCCCTCATGATTACATCAGTATGATTCCTTAAAATGGACTCGGTCAGTACCGAGTCTCGGTCTTTTTCGGAGAATTATACTAAGATGTGGCCTTGGACTGCGGTGCTTTGCGCTTTGGGTAAATTAAGCTGATGGCTTCAGCCAGGCATTGAATGAGACACGAGATTTTGTTAAAACATGAATTGTTTGGCGAATACAAGATAAAAGCCTTTTTTTCAGATTCTCTCTCCATATCATCAACAGAAGAATCTTTTATCTCAGCTCGTAGTGTTTGGGGGGTGCTCAGAGGACTAGAAACGTTCAGTCAACTAGTCTACTCGCCGGATGGAATGTCGGTAGGTTGCCGCGTGGCATTCATCTGTTATGAATCATTGTCCTATAGTCAACTTGCAAAAAAGCTTTGAAATTCAGAGACATGTAGAAAATTAATTGAGCAGACCAGTTACTAGTCACATTAGCCTATTGGTACA
Organism: Rhipicephalus annulatus; assembly: GCA_013436015.1. NCBI lineage: Eukaryota > Metazoa > Arthropoda > Arachnida > Ixodida > Ixodidae > Rhipicephalus > Rhipicephalus annulatus. The sequence continues at coordinate 357,732 of WOVY01009815.1, read as the reverse complement.
AGGTTAGTTTTTTTCTTGGTTTTACTTTATCAAGTATCATGAGTAGTTCAATGCTTCATTTGGTGACTGAAAACCCAATATTAATGGCAGAAATATAGAGCAACCTGAGAAAACGGAAACTGGACTGTTTCTGATATGGATCTAACAGCAGATTTTCCAGTCACACGTTTTTCAGCAGAATTTGTCATAGCTGCCAAAGCTCGAAGTTTTGCGTGGTGGAGTCATACTTTGCGAAAAACAAAGCCACAGTTCGGCGAAGATGTTAGGCATACTATAGCGACAAAAAGCATCTTACAAGGAAGCATCTGAAGCGAGTGACAAACGCTAGGACACAAGACACCTAACCATCCTGAAGTACAACCGACGCGTTGCATAGGGTCATGGCCGGACATGCTGTTCACTTTCTATTGCAGTGGGTCGTGAACGAGACAGTGATCTATGACGAGCCGAGATTTTCTCACCGGGGTCTCCTGATAGACACAGGTCGGCACTTTCTACCCCTGGAGTCCATAATGGACACATTGGTAAGTGGGCTGGTGTCACCGTTTTAAGTGGCTGCCATTCAAGTGCTTTCAGTTAGGTTTTCGGTAGCACCTGATCCAAAATTTTGGTGAGGAACGACACAAGGGCGCTGTTTGTTGCAATTTTCAAAAAAAGGCTGTTGTGATAAAGCTTGAAAAAGCCGGTAACGCAAACGACTGTAGAAAAAAAGTCAAGCCTTACCTACGAAGTTAAGGATTACGAGTGGGTGTAGCAGGGCGATCGTTCGATATTGCCGTAAGCCACCCGTGATATTGACCACTTGACAAAGCGGTGTACATATACATACAACATTTTTGGGCCATGAATGGTATGCCGTGTCGAGTTGTGATTATAGTTTTGGCTTCATTATTACTGGTTTGTGTTATTTGATCTAGCCTGACGTCGGCAAAGACGAGGTCTGTGCACATTCGCCTGATGACCGTTTGTATGAAATGCATCGTAGATCATATCGAGAAGCCAGTCGTTTGCCATGGTGATCATTCTCATCATCGCCACCAGCATCATCGTCCTACTGATGGCATGTAGTGGGTAGCTTACAAATGATGTGCCAAGATGGAAGGAAGAGAATTTATGGTCTGGAACGCGCTTGTTCTTTATCATAATCAACATTATTGTCATAGTCAGTGGTGTATACGGTGGCACATAGGACAGGCCTCGTTCATAAGCTGTATCGCATATGAAATTCAGTGAGCTCCGCTAGGTGAACAAATATAGAACAACGCAGCTGGTGGCTTACAAAGAAGCATTCGCTCCGCCATTTATTTTACATAGTTGAATGAAGTAGATTCGAATAAAACAGAATTGAATGAAGTGGAATGTAGTGGGTGTATTGTGAGGCTTTTTCCCACTACACCCTTCCATGTATGGAAGTGGTGGAAGCAATGGTAGCAGTGAGTAGTTTCAGGTTGTGTGAATAGCCAGTAGCAGAAGAGTTGTCGGGAGCGGCACATATTCGCAGCGAGATTTACCTACTTTTTGTGGCACATACCAGTTCACTACCCTACGAAGGCAATCAGACATGAAAAGCTTGACTAAGAAAAATTTCCCTGTTTAAAAGTTCTCTTGCTTTTCTGCAAATCGTTGCTGTTCATATGTCAAGACAAAGAGGAAATCAACGCTAGCCATGCAAAACTTCAGAAACTGGGAAGTTTCGGGTGGTCATCTTGGCTGGTGCTAAGTTTCTCCTAGGCATAGACAAAGCAGCAGAATTGAACTACAGCCTGCCACAGTCTATACAAGCATGTCCGAACTTAAGCGCAAGAAACAAACGTGCAAGCCTGGCTGGGACGACTGCGGTATTTGGCTCAGTGGCTGCGCGGACTGTCTCTGTCCGTGGGTGTGGCTTATCGGTGGTTAACATTCGGCACATACGCGAATAGGTGAGAATAAACCCTGGTGGTGTGAAGTTGTGGGTGATTGTTAGGTAACTGCGCGGAGACATTTTGCGGACATGCGGCGTTTCAGTTCTACGTTGAAGCATGGTGCTGAGAATTGAACTATTTGAACTTGCACTTGTCGATTGCCAGAACTATTTGAACTTGCACTTGTCCAACGCCAATTGGGCAAGTGCAAGGTTTAATAGTTTGACTATTTAAAAGCTCGGCTTTTGAAAGACGCTGTTAGCACATACAAAGCATTGTTACAGAAATATTTACGTCTATTTTGCAAAATATTGCCTCAGTAGGAGTCTCTGTACTATGAAATATCCGTATTCGACTGTCTTTAAACCAGTGTAGTTAGCGCTTGCACAGAAAACTTTATATGGCCCCTGCAGAAACGATTTATGAAGCGGACATCCATCCCAGTCTTTTAGAGCAGAATCATTCGAACGCGCCTTTTTCTCATATCTCTTTCTTTTTGTAAACTATTCATCACAAAAAAGAGGCAGAGAAGAAAAATAGCATTTAAAGGAAAACACATCTGCCGCCCATGCTGTCGTTTTACATAAAAGCGGTGGTCGAGTGTTTAGAGCTTGTACCTAGAACGCGGGTTGCACTAGATTTGAGCTCCAGTACCAACTGGCATCACTTGTTGTTCTAATAAAGACGCACACAGTTGCCGTCAACCAGAGATACGTTGTGTCGTTCTCCTTTGTGGGTTGTACAAGTCAATATCTCGGCTATTCCGAAAGAAATGCTAATGTTGCTTTTTATTATTGTGCAAATACAACTGCCCTCAAACTATATTGTCACAGCTGTGATGTAGTATATACTATTCTAACTACGCAAAAAGTTTAGAGCATGACGGAAAGCGGGCTTTCTTCCCTGCTATTCAACACTATAAATATGCCACACCCCACTGCTCGTGCAGGCCGTCTGAGAGATGGGAAGTGATACTGCTTGGTTGGAAATTCATATACAATTGCACGTACGCGTGCCTGGCCAGCTTGACTAAAGCGTGCATGGATGTAATCGTGAGAATGCCGCAGTGCAACCAGAGGGGAGCCGAAAGAGAACGTTTGTTGTGCTACCAATATTAGGAACTTGCACTTCATCTGGTTTTCTGTGATGATTACTGGTAAACGAAACGTGTGCATATTATTTATTATTGTGGGTTTGATGTCAGCACATAAGTCGTTATGGCTGCTTGTCTGTTTTGTTTATGACAATTGTACCAATGCGACAAGTCATAGCTATTCAACGAACGTACGGAAAACAGTTTCTATGTTTATTCTCTCAATTTTTACCCGATGGAGGCGGAAATGTTGTAGGCCCGTGTGCTCAGATTTGAGTGCACGTTAAAGAACCCCAGGTGGTCGAAATTTCCGGAGCCCTCCACTACGGCGTCTCTCATAATCATATAGTGGTTTTGGGACGTTAAACCCCACATATCAATCATTCTCTCAATTTTTACCTTTGTATTTCACTTTTCGGAACTCGATAGGATACAGTATTCAATGTTTTATACAATGCCCCGTAAATTAGTAATATATACGCCATAAATTTGGTGCATGGCGGTGCTGTTCGGCAGATAGAGGCACACCAGTGTACGGCCTACTCAACAAATTTATAATTAGATACACAACCCTACAGCAAGCATAAAATCACCTAGTGTTTAGCAATGAGCTAGCATATGCATAGCCGTAGCTGCAGAAGATTGCGCCATGGTAAAACCTCATTACCGTTTAGTCATGGTTTAAGCTATAGAAATGAAGGGTGGTAAACTTTTGCTCACGTTAATTTACTATTTTCTATGACATACTTAGTTGACGATACTTCTTAATTTCTTGTGCAGATTTAGTTTTCATATTTAGGGTAACGAGTCGCAGTTATTCCAGAAAAACACGATGTGTGACGTTTTAGTTTTGCTTTTAGCTACTTTAATTCTTCTTTTTTTCGGCAAATTTTCCCTGACTTCGATGGTGGGAAAGTTGAATATCTGCAAATATGAATAGGTTGGCGCTTGAACGTTGAAGGAGGTACCTCTCGGTGGCTAAGTGGTCAACGCCTCGCATTCACGACGCGGAGGCCCCATGTTGGATTCCGCGCACCAGAGTCTTTTTTCTGGGATTTTTTCTTTGTTGCATTTTCATATATATAGGCGAAATTTAGCTGAGAGTGCCATATAATTACTATCACAATAAAACTTCATCGAACATATTTGCCCCGTTCTAGTAGAAGAGAACAACCAGTCGTATTTAAAAAAAAGTCTGAATCAATACGTTACACGTTCAAACCACGAAGTCTATACAAGTTATAAAAAATATTGTAACACTGAATTCAGAATGCTTCTGACGTCAAAGTTGTGATGTTCGTCTTACAGCTTTCACCTGCCTTGACGACAAGTAATCTGTTGAACTATTTTTCATCACTTCAAGTCTCCCTCATTCCTCAAACTTCGCCCTCGTTTGACCCTAAATACCAGGAACATCACCATAAGAACCTACTGAATCACTTCAACTGTTTGGAGGCTATTGTGCATGCACCTAATTAACGCACACGAGCAGTTAATTATTAAGGTATCAAAATGTGGCTGCCGTTGTGGTTGCTGAGCTGTGTACCACGAGCTTAGCGCTCTAATGACGTAGTCAGTTTCCTGTTGTGGCTGGAACTTATTATGCTGATTATACGTCACAGATCAATATAAGTCATTCGTGCACTTCCAGGACGCAATGTCGTACAACAAGTTGAATGTTCTCCACTGGCACATCGTGGACGACGAGTCTTTTCCCTACGTGAGCAAGAAGTTTCCCAGCATGAGCGAAAAGGTGAGACTGCGTGGGACGGCCATTGCTTTTATAGTTGATATATACAAGCATTGTGAATGTGGAGTACGTTACACATATTGCACCGGCTTCTGAAATCTGTGAGTTGGCAGGAAAAGACGAGAACTGAAACTTAAGATACGAATAGGCAGACTTAGGACAGGCGTACAAAAACCAGAAGCGTTAACCACCACAAGCAAAAGGTGAGGGTAGTTATATGATTTTGAATTCATCGTTATCGATTTTGTTCTGCCTTAACCCTCGAAGGGTGAAATGCAACCATCAGGACTCCTATAGCAAACGTTTCTTGTTTTAAATGCGTAGCATTTCTTAAAAAACTTCGGCGACTTTGAGCGTATATCTATCCATCATGTAGCCGCCTACGACTTTTAGCTCTCGCGGCCGTTTCAATAATGGTATCAATACCAAAATCGGTGTGGCATAACATGATTACATGACGAGCATGAGTGACTAGTCATAACATAAAAATCATGGAACGTATGTTATGAATGTCATAATTTACATTTCATGGTCTTTGCGTTCTTGCGGTCGTTCAGTTCACATGAGTTATTGCAAAACAGGTATGGTATGACATGACGGCATGGCGAACATTACTGACACACTCTAATGAGAAAACTATGATGTGCATGTCATGTAAGTCATGATTACAGGCCATACACTCATGGTGCACACACGGTCTTTTTTCCAGCTTAACATGTAGCAACTTTGGTATTACGTGACGTGAATGATTAACGAAGATATCTGACTGGTGCAAACATGATAATCATGATAGGCGTGGCATGTAAGAACATGACTACATATCATGCTCATGACGCGCTCACGGCCGTTTCAAAAGCTTCACACGTACCAAATTTGGTATCACGTGACGTGAACAGACGGTGAATGCATATGACTCGCCCAAACATGATGATCATGACATGCATGCCATGTAAAACATGGCTACAAGTTATGCTCATTGCCCGCTCGTGACCGTTCCACCACCTCTACATATACTAAATTTGGTATCACGAGACGAGAAAAGACGACGAAGGTACAAGACACGTATAAATATGATAATCATGACATGCGTTTGATAGAAAACATGACTACATGCTATGATCATAGCACGGTCGCGGCTGTTTCGCTAGCTCCACCTAAATCGTATTTGGTATCACGTGACATGAATTAAGAACGAAGCTAAATGACACGTCCAAATATAATCATGACATGGAAGTCATGTACGGCATAATTTACGTCCAACTCGTAACGATATGCTGATTTTAAAGCGATATAACAAGCTTACTCATTCGTGCTTCGCATATCATCGATGCCCATCGTACGTGAGATCTGCCAATTTTTTTACAATGCCACTTCTTGCTAATGTTGACAACATATACGTATTGATGACTTTGTGCGTGATGGAAGCATTTTTTTACACAACTGGATGGCTCTAGTGACATATTTTAAGGTGTCAGGTTATCCCAGAGACTCTACCTGCATCCCGGACAAATCAATGAGTGAGACGCATGGAAGCATGCTCCGTATTTCTAGGGCATTTGTGGAAGTGGTACCACCAAAATAAGGTGCTATATTTTGGCACGCTGCAGCACGTAAGTTTTGTTGAATGTTCCTGCTGAATAATCGGTGCTGCGTGTACTATGTAACAATACGACTACCAAATTAGTAGGATAATATAAAGTTTCGATATACACTTTTTTGATCGTAGATATCAAGGAAGACGGACTGAAAATGTTGAAAGCACCGAAGCATTCTTACTACAGTTCAGTTTGACTCAATTAAGCGGAGGAGCATATATATTTATCAGCAAACGCGGGAGATTCCTGAATGTACTTAAGAGAAATCTTTTTGGGGTACAAATACAGAACCCGATGCAAACAAAAATTTTACACTTCACTTTTTCATAGATTAGCTGTTTTTCATTTAGGTACGCAGTGATGCTCTTTGATGCATCTTAAGTGCCGCATTCCTAAACAGGAGGAAATCAAACAAATGCCATGCGTTTATGTTCTTGTAAACATATACGACAGACCACAAATATCGCTTCGCGAGTGAAGATGATCAAAGTTTAGAGTGCTGGCCGTATTTGTGCTGCAGTCGTGGATAAATGCAGTGCTCCTAGTTCTGAAAGTTAGGTGAACAAAAGATAACTTTTTTCAGTAAGGTAATATAAATCTTTGAGATCACAATGCGATGGTCATTCTTAACGTAGCTTTTGACGTGAAATAAACACGAGAGATGAACAAGCGCAATCCATTTTTATTTCACACGTTAGGAATGAGCTAACTCGTCCAAGTCACTCTGCGATGGTCAGAGAAAAGTATAGGAAGATACGCCGCAGAACAGTGCAAATACTCGGAAAATATTTGTAATATGCGATCTAGTCGAATGTCCGTCATTGCCTGTCCAACAGTACGGCCTTATTTGTGCAAAAACTCACAGGGGAATCGCCCCTGATGTTTCAGTAGGCTTGAGATAATCATAAAGTAGGATTAAAAGAACCCACAGCATATTCTCGGAGTGAATGATGATGACGGGGGCGAAGCGTCAATACATTCATCCGTCCGTGCATGCATACGTCCATCTAGTCAACGCTCCAAGTAGCGCTATATCGCATCTTTTCATCATATATTCATCATATACAAGTACCGCCACCCAGCGGACATTCTAAGGACTAAACGAAAGGTGGCTACTAAGATGACATGCGACATACGACCCACGGCTTAATGAGCTTCGCCCCTAAAAGCCGTAAGATAGTATTCGTGTGATAGTACTGATATAGCTCTGATTTGATAGAATCCCGGCAGTCAATGTATGTGCATCTAGGAGATAAAGAACTCTATATAAAGGCGAAGCGTTCTCCATAAATAGAATTTGCGGGTGTTCTTTGCGCCTACATCGGGGTATACATGCAGTAAGCTCTTGCGAGGGTTCGTAATTGCAGTCGATTCGGTGCCGTAAACATAGTGCCTAGCAGGACAAACTAAAAGATCAAACTTGGAGGGACCGTTCAGAATATTAAATAGATTGTAGTGGAAAACATTTTGTATCATTTACAACGTTGCCAACGACAATTTTTCCGCAGGGTGCCTATGATCCAGAAATCCGCGTGTACGCGCCAGAAGATGTGCAGTATGTAATCAGAGAAGCTGCTGCGAGAGGCATTCGCGTCATGGCAGAATTCGACACGCCTGGTAAGAGCTGTTTATAAAAAAATTTCTAAACATCCCATCTTTCTGCTCGCTCAAGAGCGGTTCCTGTTCTGGTTTTCAATGATACCAAAACTACAAGTGTGTCCTTGTACAACTTCTCATTCACCCTTAACGGCGGCGCACGACATGTGTCATCATCATCGATTGTAGTTATACTTTTTCTGCAGTCTTCAATAGCAGGATAGAGGCCTCTTCTATGATCCATCAATCAACCTGGTTTTGTGCTTTATGCGGCCACGTTTAAGTTCGCAGGTGTAACGTGACAGCAAAAAGCACAAGTGTTTCTTTTGGAAGAGCTCGATATACGCAAGCAAATAAAATATTTGCTGTCGTTGAAATACTTGGCGTTGTGCTAACCCTACCTAAATTCCAGAAATCAGTGTGACATATTTACGCACGTTCACTCACTTCACATCAATGTTACATCTTTAGAAGAACAGATGTACAGGGGGAAGGCCAAAATTTCCCAGGCCTTTATCTGATGTATTTCTATAAACGCATATTCTGGAAACTGTTGACCAGGACTATACATATTTATGGTTAAAGAAGACGTGTAAACACGGACGTAAACGAGAAGACAAGAGCCGCAAACGTTTGCACTTGTGTTGTTTCCACTTCACTCTTGTGTCTGTGTTTGCACGCCAAGTCTATTAGAAATGAAGATCTAACGCCCACTGTAAAAGAGGGTTTTTTTTGCGTCAGCTGCTCACTTCATCTTTTTTTACGTAATTTTGTTGAAATACTTATGATACTTCAAATAAATACGACTATGGGCTGATTTGCAGGCGTTTTTTTCTGGTTGCGCTTGTATTTGAATGATGTTTTGTAGGCTTTTTCGAATGAACCAGTGTGGTGCAAACGCCTATTCAAATTTTGAAAGCATGTAGTTTCACTGGTACTTCAAAAAAGTAAGAAACATCAAAATGTAAACACTGTAACCCAACACACGAGCTTCCATGTGTTTTTACGTTCAAACGTCTTACTTCTGTAACAAAACATGGTATGCTTACATCCAACGTGTAACCAACAAAGCTTTCAGAAACTTCGGTTTCTTTCAGTGAAGCTGTGAAGACTAACCTAGAGAGTATAACAATACACAGACCACAAACAACACATTAGTTGTGTAGTACCCATTGGTTGTGTGTCCCCACCTCATTTTGAATATATAGACGTGCCTTAGTCTATTTAAGAATACTCACCTGGTTAATCAACACAGAAACGTGATGGTCGCCATTTTAATCGACTCAATATGCTGAAAACCTACTGCTTAAATCGTGGCACATCGATGTTCTTCCGACACCATTGTTCAGTTGCATAATATTCTATGAGAAAACATAGGATTCTATGAAAAAGCGTTGCGACAGTGTTGTTCTGCTGCATAAAAGTCTGAAAAGGCCTTCATTATTGCATTTCTTGTTTTCAGGCTACGTTATTTTTTACAGTCATAGCTGCTATGAGATCAGAACATGGGTCACACGCAGTGCCGTAGTTCTCAGCCACCGCCACCACCGCCGCCAGTGTCCGCAACCAGTATCGGAAGAAATAGGGAAAAAACCAGTGAACAAAAACACCGAGGCCACAATAGAATTCAAACCCAGTCCGCAGCGCGCCAGCCCAGTGTTCTATCACTGAGCCACGCCTGTGCTTGAAAATACCTCCTAAACTGGCCTTAGGCAGGCTTGGTGTCGGGAAAATAACCGCCTTAATACGATCATTAAGACGTTTAAGAACGTCAAAGAAACAACAAGGCATCACACAATGCGTATTGCGTAACGAGTGGGTAGTCCAATGCGGCAAGCCATTAAAAAAACTAGTTCTTGACCACCTATTAACTATGACACATACCCGCTTCAGGTATAATTCTTCATCGTGGTCAGCCAGTGCTTAAAAATTGCACAAGAAATCCTGGCAAGTGTGTAGCAGATACAATGTTTCTCCAAAGAATGACGAAGAGTAGCGTAGTGAAAGCTGGCTTACTACACAAAAATGATTAATACTTATGGCATAGTGGGTACCCGAAAAGTGTGCTAGAAGCAGTTACAGAAAGAGAGTTCAGGAAAGGCTCTGAAAATCCGCTCTTCTATCTTTCGCGGTGACTGTGTTGTGTGTTTTGCGGAGGCCTGGCGTTTCTTTTTTTTTTGGGGGGGGGGGGGGCACCGAAAAAGCCGGTTCCGAACCCAATGAATTTATCAATCGATATACACTTTTGCGTTTTCGTTTCTTACGTACTATTGAGATTTAAAATCGCCTTGATTGGTTCTTGCATGAATCATTGAATGATGAATCGACCCCTGACTTGCTTCCTCTCTTCACGGTTCAAGTATGGCATCATATTTTCGTTTGTTTCTTTTGTTCTTACTTTCTGCTGGAAATATGCAACCAGACAATTGAAAATAAGGAAGGAGTCACATCTATCATATCCTGCCGCGCGGATTGAAAGAGCTTGTATGAATACAAGTGAGCAATTAAATCGTTCTTTTGAGAAACTGGCAAAAACATTATGCAGCTTTGTCACACAAGCTGCAAACAAGTTCTGCACAGCCTTCGTTTAACGTCATGATCTGCCATGCATAGACATGGATGTCTTCTAACTTTTCGGTGGTTGTATGCACAAGATTTCTTATCTTTTAGTGCAATAACAATTCACATGAACACTCTCGATGGTTTTTTGCTGTTGCCATTGCTGTCACCACCACGGCCATGTCCCGTAGAAAGTCCAAATTGATAACATCGTACCGCGCATTGCATGTTCTACCCCAGTAAAAAGTGCGTGAAATGGGGTAACAAACGTCGCTGAAGCAGGCAACAAACGCACCGGTTCAACACCGTTGCTTGAACGGAGCAAGGAAAAACCTCATCTCGCTTGGGAGGTCTGTCACCATAGCATTAAAGATGCTCGATCTGTATTGAACGTGCTTGAAAAGTTGTGAGAAGTCTGGAGGAGGGGGGAAGTTGCTGAAGCAAAAACTTTGATGTTTTTTTCCAAGGGCGCGGTTGCGGTTGTCGGTACGCGGCTATCTGTCTTGACTGCTGACAGCCGGTGGCTCATGTATACCGTTCTACGTGCTCAGTTTTCAACGCGATGGGACTGTGCGGAAAGAGCATCTCGCAAGAAAGCGGCCGTATTTCCTTACACCGCTGTTTTGTATAATCGCTCGATATTGAATCTTAAAAAGTTACCTGCCAGCCTCACTTCATTCGACAACACAATTTATTGTTACCACAATGAGTGTGGTGCTCTTCTCGTGAAGCGGTGACATTTTCGTCACAATCGCACCGCATAAAGCATTAAAAGACACATTTTTAGTAGTATAAAAAAAGAGCTTGATGAACTGATGTAACATATGCGGCAGAAAGTGTGCGGAAAAGCCGACATGTCAATTGCTACTCTAAGTTTGCTGTTTCCAAAATTGTTATTGTTATATGCTCAGTGACGTTTTCGGTGACTTGACTTGGCTCGTGTGTAGAAAGAGTAACGACGAGGGCATGCAAGCCATCCACGACACAGGCGCAACAACCTTGGGCACAGGCGCACACAACCCGGTAGGAGTACAGAGAAGCTGTATAAAGCCACATCGTCTCATTGCAACGGCTTATTTTCAAAAATAGTTGTACAGCTCAGAATAAATGTGGTTAAGAATAGTTACAGGAACTCCTTTGAAAGCAGAACAACGACAGCACGCACTAGTCACCAGAAAGGCTACCGGCATCGCTATCAATTCTTAGCGTTGCCGGTTGAAAGGCTCGCCCATGCTCAGAGCCTTTCAAATAAAAAAAAATACTGCTTATAAATTGATTACGTGCTTTTGGGTTTAATTACGGCAGCTACGAACGCTGTAAACTGTAATCCTTCTGTGGTGCTGGAAAAAACTGTCCGAAAAATCAGTTGTCAGCCCCTTTAAAGATAATGCCATGTGGGCTATTGGCATCGTTTCACAGCATTGCTTAAAGCATGCAATGCAGCATTACAACATTTATGTGCTTTTCAGACAAGAAAGTAGTGATAATAATATAACCACGTGATTTTGGTATAAGCCTTGCGGGCCTGGTGGTTTAATTTACCACCCCTAGTGAAGATTGCTTCTACGACCTCAGAAACGAAACCAAAACTACTTATTCTTGGTGCGCATGGTTCCTAAATTATCGGCACTGCAATTGAAACTAAATTGTTGTATCTTTTTGGAGTGGGGGGGCCACAAAATATGACACTTGATAAAACACTTAGGTGAAGCAGAGGAGTGTAAGCTAAAAGGTGGGTAAGCCCCATTTTCAGGACAATGTGCTTACTGAAGCTGTGTCAATGACTAATAAGATATTGGTGAAAATTTTGTGTACTCTAGAGAACAGTAATAATAGAAGAAGTTAATGTTTTCATTTCACAATCAATCAGCCCTTATGAACTAATTGACGCCATGTTTATTAACCAATAAGTGCTTGCGTAACTGGCAGAATTCTTCGTTTGCAGCCATCTGAAAAAATAACGCACAAAAAATATCTGATCAAAATAAAATACTCAGCGCTCAAAGGGTTAATCGCTGTAGCTATAAACACTGCGAAGAACGAGATTTCTATTTGGCTCTTAAAAAAATTGGGCGCAGAAAAATTAGTTGTTGGTCCCAATAAAGGGCCTAGTTTAAACCCAAACTAAGTCAACAGGTTATACTGCATTTTTGAAGCGAGTTATTGAGAACTAATTTAAGCATAAGAGCAGGTGTTCACGAAAACATGCGCAAACAAATCACAGATTTGTCCTCAATGCAGGACACACACGGTCGTGGGGCGAGGCCTTTCCTAATCTCCTGACGACGTGCTACAAGGGAACGAAACCCAGCGGTAAACTTGGACCGATTGATCCTAGTACGAATGCTACTTACGATTTCCTCAAGGCGCTGTTTTCTGAGGTGGCAGGAGTGTTTCCCGACCAGTACATTCATCTGGGAGGAGACGAAGTTAGCTTCGATTGCTGGTAAGTACTGAGTGACTGAAGACAACGCAATATATCAATTGTGTTGGGCAGGTGTCTTGTCTATCAAACGTCTCAGAAAGGTGCATGTGCTATGCCAATCTATGTGTCGCCCAGTAAAAAAATGCTAATAATCTGCATTCTTGAATGCAATTTTCGCACTGCACATCTGAAATTCATAAAATACTTTGCTGCATGCTTATTGAAGACATAGCGCAGATATAATCTGGTAAGGAAAGAAAACTAGCGCAGGGCCAAACTGGCTTTAATGATGAAGGTAGTGGTACAGCTGACTTCTGCTGAGGCTCTTGGTAGCGGACACTCCTGTTATAAATATATCATACAAAACAACTCAATTCTAGAGTACCCATTGAAGATAACTTCACATTATACACAGTTTCAGTTTGTTAGAAATTATCCTGTACTTCATTCTGAAGCTCGTGTCTTGGTTTGTATATAATGTTTGCTAAACCATAATCAGCCCTTCTGTACGAAAAATCTTAGAGGACGCACTATCCACAGAAGGTCGCAGTATGGCAGTATTTAGTTATTTTCAAAACCCTCAGGGTTTTACATGATTGCATAAATGAGAGGAAAAAAACACCAAGTAAAAAATAATATTCCAACTCAGAGAATTTTAGTGGGATAATCATAAGATGAACAGGTGAAGTGCCTCAGATTGGCTGGACGACGTTTCGATAGGAGGACCTATCTTTTTCAAAAATGCCGGGTCATCCTTGGCTTGTTAGTTTTCAAGGGGTTATTGGTGACGTCGTATCATGATGGTCGTGCGTGGCCCTGTTGATGATCACTTTCTGAAAAGTAAAATACTATAATGAGAAGAGTGAAGTCCTTGCTTCGCTTGAAGTCAGGTGGTAGAGATTCAAAAATGTTCTCTGACAGTGGGGAAAAAATGAAAAAAAAAGAAAAGCGCAAAGTTGGAGCGGTGCGCAGCAAAAGTGGCAGCCGCTTCAGACACGAACAAGTGAAATAGCTTGAAGCTTCGGAGCCGGCAGATGGTCTCCTCGTCCGGCTACCAAAAAGGGTTGCCGACAATAGCGGTGTACGCCTGTTCCCGAAAACCTACGAATGATGCATACAACAAGGAAACAGTTTAAAACAAGGGTGGAAGTTGGCGGCGTATTTTTAAACGCCAAGATGTCGAAGGCAACAGATACTGGATGGGTTCTGAAGAGCGCGTGTTTAATGGGGAAGGTCATTGGGCAAATATGTTTTCCGTATCCAACGTTGTGAATTGGGCAAATCAGCTTTCGGTATCCAACGTTGTTCGCCTTTATTAGGCGGTCGCCGACACCATTAGGAGCATTGCGAAAGTAGCGGAAGCCACCAAATTAACAACGGCCATGGAACAATTTTCAACACGAGATAAAATACAGACTCTAAGGATAAGCTCCCCACAGGGCCCATGCATCGGAATCCACCACACACCGCACGGTTATGCTCTCAAGGGCCGATATGGTACAAGCATGGCGGCGTCATCTAGTAAAAGAAAACTACAAAAGCGCCTTCTCGCGTGCAGTAACTTGCATAAATGGCCGTTGTATCTTTTAAAAAATATTTATTGTAAACAACATATAATTTGCCTCTGTTTCTAATACATGAGCACACTTTTAATGATTTATATAGCTAGATTTTGAGCGCCTTAAATAGGTATATTTAGCGCTTCTTTAAAATATTTTATTGGCGACAATGACGACATTTCGAGATGTTACTGCTTTGGTGGTTACGGTTTTTTTTGCCTAACTTGTCCTTTAGAGTCTTTATGTTACCTTTTTGTTTTCAACATTTTCGGATGCCATGAGTCTGCTTTCTTGGTTCAACTGGGTCCCGATGATCGATTGATTGATATGGAGGTTTCAACGTCGCAAAACCACCATAAGATTATGACAGACGCCGTAGTAGAGGGCTGCGGAGATTTCGACCGCCTGGGGTTCTTTAACGTGCCCCCAAATCTGAGCACACGCACCTACAGCATTTCCGCCTCCATCAGAAATGCAGTCAACTGGGTCCCGCTGGATGGCAACATCTATCCAGCATAATCAACCGAAAACTAAATTTTTGAACCATAGTAACGACAGGTGGTTTTCTTTTATATAAATCAAACAGAAATAGACACGCAGCATTTTATTAGGTCTCTTCATGCACGGAAAGTCCTTTTTTATTTTAGCTGGTTTGATTGCTAGTGAATAATTGTAGTCGGACACTCCTAAGGCATCGGGATCATTTCGCAAATGTCCTGTTCGCGGAGGTCATTCTTGTGACACATCTAGCTTACTTTCTTGAAAAGTAAGACACTGCTGCTGATAACATTCCCGTTTCAGACTTTGTCATACACAGAGCTTTCACTGTGACATAAATAGTCCTTTGTTTTTAATGATCCTTTGAACTTTATCTTCGCAGGAAATCTAACCCTAACATTACGGAATTCATGGCCCAGATTGGCATTTCTGGGGACTACCGCAAGCTCGAAGAATTTTACATAAAAAGGTGAGCTCATGTTGCTGCGTTTTGGTCCTGCAATGTTTCATACACTGCAACGTAGAAAATATTTGTACAGGCGCGTAAATAATTAGTGTGCGTGAGCGGTAACTTTTCTTTGTGTCAGTGCCGTATGACAAGCCAAGTTTAGAACAAGAAGGCAAAGTGCATTCCCACAAAGCGTACTTATTTGTGCCCGCCGTCCCCTCAGATGTTCCCTTTTAAAGACCTCACTTCATACTGACGCATTTTAGATGACCAATATTTGCTGCTTATTTCAAAAGTGAGAGCTTGTGAAAGTATTTTGAAGTGCTTGTGGGCACCTTCAAGGTGCTGTCATCTGCATGTAGTGGTTTGTATTGGGAATCAAGTGGCGTGGTTTCACGAAAGAACTAGGTTGATTAGGTTGTGGTGAAATTTATGCATAACAAAGTTATATAAAGAGAGATGACTTATTTCAAGACAAGGAGGTCAGCCTGAGCTAGTTCACATGGCGATATATTTATTGAATCAGAGGTAACAGACAGCTTACTGAATTTCCAGAAGTCCAAATTGTTTGTGAAGTATTAATTTTATTCAGTTGATTGCATGTCAAAAGGGTGGACTGTGTAGAGTAGCCAAAGTCAATCCACACCACAGAGAATAATTCAGCCATTCATGCTTATTTAGCATTTCGAAGGCATTATGCATTTCTCGTGGTGTGTCTGTGGATGTTGTGTTCTGTCGCAATGTTCTGTGGGATTGTAATTGATGTTCACTGTCTGTGAGAATAAATTTCTCTAAACAAATAGCGTGCTTCCTCCTAAGGTTAGAGAGAGAATAGACCTTTATTGTGAAAGGGTGAACTATGCGCCCGAAGTCGGCAGCCTCTTTTTTCCAAGGAGCCTCAGGCCTTCACAATCTTTCAGGTCCACTCAACAAGACTTCCTTGATTCTTCAGGCTGCTGTCCGATGATTTGCCCCCCTCCCCTCCAGATGTTTTCAGTTAGTTTAGAGGTGCTAGAATTTTGGGTGCATCAACATACCTTAAGACATGGGGCGTCCAGCGCACCGCGAAAATGTATAGGTACTCACGCCCCGCTCATGATGCCCTCGCGGTCGTTTCACTAGCTTCATATATAGCAAATTTCTTATTACATTACGTGAAAAATGCTCCACCGCAGTGGTCTAATGGCTAAGGTACAGCGGGTCAGCCGCCGAGTACCTTAGCCCTAGACCTTAGCCTAGGTCGCGGGATCGAATACCGGCTGCGGTGGCTGCATTTACGATGGAGGCGGAAAAGTTGTAGGCCCGTGTGCTCAGATTTCGGTGCACGTTAAAGAACCCCAGGTGGTCGAAATTTCCAGAGCCCTCCACTACGGTGTCTCTGATAATCATATGGTGGTTTTGGGACGTTAAACCCCACTTGTCAATCAACAGTACGTGAATGGATGATGAAGGTACATGACTGGCGCAAACATGATAATCATGTGATGCGTGAGATGTGATAACATGACTACATGCCGTGCTCATGATACGTTCGCGGTGTTTTCGCTATAGCTTCGCATATACAAAATTTGCTGTTACGTGACGTCAATGAATGCCGAATGTCTATGAGTGGTGAAAACATGATAATCATGACATGGGCGTTATGTAAGAACATGGCAACAAACCACACTCATGAAGCGTTCTCGGCCCTATCGCTAGCTTCAGGTATACCAAATTCGGTATCACGTGACGTGAATAGACGACGAAGGTAAATGACACGTCCAAACATGATAATCATGACACGCGCGTTACGTGAAACATGATTATCTGCCATGCTCACAGCGTGCTCTTGGCCGTTTCGCTAGCTTCACATATACGACCAAATTTGGTATCATGTGACGTGAACAGACGACGATGATAAATTACACTTTCAAGCATAATAGTCATCGAATAAAGTCATGTACGGCACAATTTACGTCCTCCTCGTAACCTCTAGCTCATTTTAAGGTTGCGTATCAACCTTCCTCATTAAGGTTTGGCATATCATCGATTCCCACAGTACGTGGAATCTGCCAATTTTTTTTCGGACTTTCGCGTCTTTTTCTGCCTCTTTCGCTAGCTCTCCTCGTGGTTGAACAACGATGCCGCTTTTAGTCATTACAGTTGACCATGGCTACACGCGCGCGGAGCTGCCGACAGTGTTTGTGGTGGTGGGGTTGCCTGCTCTTGGAGGCCGGTCCTGACCACATTGTAATGTGAATAGGGTATCTCCGAAAAGCTTCTCTTTTAGGCGACTTTGGCAGCATAAGAAGGGCTGCACTCCGCCACGCACAACCTAACATGGTAATTTATCAGAGAGAGAGAGAGAGAGAAATAACTTTATTGGGTTGAAAAAGAAGAGTTGTAGGAGCTAGATGGGTGGGGCCCCATGGCAAAGGCTCCACTGGATTGCGCCGCCTGCCGGACGTGGTCCAGTTGTGCTAGTTGCTCCTCCGGGTCCAAGCTAGCGAGGAGTGCCTCCCTCTGCTCCAAAGAGTTTTCCATTCTATACATACGCTGTAAGCGATCGAGTTCGTTTGGCCATTCAGCACAACTCCACGAAATATGGTAAAGGGTCAATGGCGAGTCGCGACACCACCGACAATCGCACCCATACAAGGTTGAATTAATTTTGTGCAATCGTAATTTGGATAAACTCCCGTTTGACTCTTACGGAGGTCTATGACATCTTCCACTTTAATAGATTTGTGGGGGGCACCATATTTTGCAGCGTTCATCGCTGGTGAGCAAGAAGCTCTCGCGGAGCCATCCGAGCTGGGTCGTTTTCCTCCTCATCACGACAGCCGTTGTTGCTGGGTGTATCAAAGACGGTTCTGGTCACCGGCACTGGCTATGTCACTGTGATCATTCGCTATGTTGCTGTAAAGGCTTGGTAGTGATTTTGTGAATGACAAGCCTGGGGGACCATATTGACGGTGTCGTAGTGGTCCAGTACGTCGAACACGCTGTGACTTTCCAGTGGCAGTGTTTTTATGTTCCTCTCTGGGACGCAGTGAGCAGTCTCGCGGTACCGGAGTTTCCTGCAGTGATGCGGCTTGGCGCCATATTTTCTCGGCGATGGTTCTAGTGGGTGACCATGGCTGTTTCGGCAAAGTCACCGGTTTTGATGTAAAGTGCTGGCATTTCTACAACCGTTCTTTTGATGATAGGACACTAAATGGCAGATCTGCTAATGGTAGGTGCTGCACCAGACGCTGTCGTCTTTAATTGTGTGTCGCAGTAGGTTGTTTGGCATTCTTGGTGGTTGACTGCATTTCCCTCACCATTCGACGATGTGGCTTCTGCTTCTGAAACGTTGCAATATGGGAGATCTTTGACATTCTCAAGCCCACGCTTAGCAAAACTGCGGTCAGCGGAGCTGGGATGGCTCCATTGGAAGCCGTTACGAGAGTACGAGACTTGCACTGTGTGGGCAGGTCTTTGATGAAAACAACAAAAGGCGTGTCAGATACCTCGTTATGTTCGCGAGAGGCGTCTTTTTGCGAGGTGGAAACGCTCTCACCTTAGGTCAGTGAATGATTCAAAGTGTACAGACCCGCTTATGCTTGGTCATGGATGAGCGTGGTGAATTCCACAGCCACGTATGTTTATAGGTGTGGTACAGTTTCCAGTATAATGTCGGCCTATTCCTTCAAGGCGGCAGCAATGGTGAGCAAAGGGTAGCTTTTCCAATAAATGGGGATGGGAAATGCTCTCGGCTGTTGGAGCGAACACTCTGGTGTCGGATAACAAGGCAGAGTCTCAGGGAACCCTGAGTCTGCTGTTTGTGCCAAGAATGGCGGCGTAGTTTACCGCTGAGGTGCAGTTGGCAGTTGCATTCTAGAGCTGGGGCCCTTCCTGAGTTCCATCCTCGGTGTAGGTCGCTTTGAACTCGGAGACACAGATTATCTGGCCGAAAGCGGCAATCATGGCTGCTTTTCATTTTGCCCAGGAATGCTGCCGCATGCCTTCATACCTGTGCCACACCACCGCAGCACCCCGGCAGCCATTGATGTCCGCCCACAATTTCTGCTGGTCCGACCAGGCCTCGAGAAATCCGACTGCGTTGATGGTCACCAGCAGATCATCGGCTTGCTTGTAAAAGCCGCAGAAGTCTGGGATTTCACCGGCTGCTTGTGAAGGTCGTACCACAGGCAAAAATAGAGAAATTGTCAAGCGAAGTAGCTCAGCTGGTCTGAGAGCTCCTTGAAGATACCCCGGAGCTCTTTGTGTTGCTCGGGTGGGATAGCCTCCACGTCATGCGAGGTGGCTGCGTTCAGCATGGCGTCGAAGTTCCTAAATGCCAACAGCACGGCAGGAAATATCGCAGAGCTCGGTGCTGCTAAGGCGTTGACCATGCCATGGAGTAATGTGATCATACGCTGCAGGCGCATGGCACTGTCTAATAATTCGCTTGGTGTGGTTGTTGTGGTTACGGTAGCGAGTCGTTAGTTTGAAGGAGCTTGAAGGGAATCCCTCAGTGGTACCAATGAAATGCTCGGGGAGAGGTTTTCTTCCCAAGAAGTGTGAGCAGCGTCGTTGGCCAACAGGAAGGCGCTCCCAGTCTTGGTAGCGCCCGGGTACACCAAGGAAGCGTGAATGGCGTCCCTTGAATGCTCACTCATTGGGAAAGTCTGGGGCATAAGATCCGTGTAGAGGGAAGCGTAAGTGACATTCACATATGACAAGACCTCTTGCGCCTCCTCAGAAGAACGTGATAGCAATGTCATTGTCAGGTGAACCATCAAAGAGGTTTTACGCCATCTACGGACGCTTGAGTGGATAGCTGCAGCAGCGGTTGATTCGTGAAGTCCATGATGAAGGAAGCGTGAACGGCGTTCCCCGATGAAGAGACCCGCGCTTTCGACGACCCACGAGGACACGTAAATGTGGCTTAACCGCAAGGTACCGTGGTCGATCTGTGCCATTGTGAGGAATCATTCAGGGGACAGTTCGTCGGGCAAGCTGCTCTTTATCTGTCTTCGTCTTCTTCATCTGCGTGTTTCTCTAGCCCTCCACGAGAACCACGGTGGCGCTTTTAGTGATCACATCTCCTAGCAGTACACAACGACGAGTACCA
Organism: Rhipicephalus annulatus; assembly: GCA_013436015.1. Classification (NCBI taxonomy): domain Eukaryota; kingdom Metazoa; phylum Arthropoda; class Arachnida; order Ixodida; family Ixodidae; genus Rhipicephalus; species Rhipicephalus annulatus. The sequence goes on along the minus strand of WOVY01009815.1, from coordinate 337,207 downwards.
TGGCAGAACCATCGGCTGACCTTGACATACCGAATTACGCAGGATCAGCGGACGATCGACCGGTAGAGAACTTCTGCGACCTCTTCGAACGCCACACTACCGCTGCATTCTGGTCGGAACGGGAGATGGTTAGAAACTTCAGTTACTACGTCACCAGTGAGGCATTGAAATTTTACCTCACCCACATATTTGAGAACTGTGAATCATTGCGAAAAATCAAAGAGGAAATTTTCATCCGGCTTCAAGATTATAATGAAAATTCAGAGACAACCAGACATCTCGATGGATTGGAACTCAGTAATCAGAGTCATAGGTAGCTAGCCTTCCCGCAATCGAGCACAGAGCAGAAATTTACAATTCCCATTAGGCGAAGTCATCCATATGCTCGTGAAAAGAAATCCTGGCCCTTTTACTACAAAGCTCCACCTTCTACCTGGTTTTCTATTTGCACAAATATCGCCAACGCTAACCTCTTCCCCACAGAACGAAAATCAAGACAATCATCAAGCACCCAATGAACTTCACTCTTCGTTTTGCTTACGTAAGCTACCTCCCCTCCTGGTTTTGCGTCAGGTAGCTCTTGTGGTGCTCGTCACTATCACCACACGCCTTATAATATTACTACATGTGCAACAAACCTCCTGAAATATTGGCCGATTACCTTGTCTAGCCACGCCCCTTCCGTGTCGGTTCATGCATCGCCGTCTATTGAACACAGAAATGACCATAGAAGAAACACAGAAGGCTCATATGTGTCGAACTTCGCACACTGCCAGGTGCAATAACCCGTCATAGTGAACGGCATAAAAGCCTTCGAAGTGTTTTCTATGGACTCTTGAGGACTATCTTGACTGCCTGAACTACATGACAACAGCCTACAGGCCACCCACTGCGAACGCAAGATCAAGTTGCCAAGAATACCAGCGCCATGTTCAAGAAGTGCTCTCAACTGAGCATATTCTACAGCTACATCAGCAACGCGAGCAGAAACGCCATCACCAAGCCCGATAAGTCCAGACACTACAATGGACACAACAACAAGCACGGTGTCTCTACTCTATTGAAGCAAGAACAAATACAAGATGTAGGGCATTTTCGCATGAAAGAGCGTCGTCAAAAATGCATTCTGCACAAGGGGTCAGAAATTCGGATTCGATCACTGCACTTACACCTCAGCAAACACCGAAAAATACCAGTCACCACTTCTACCCCCAAAGTTCAGGCACCGTCCTATCAGGCTACGACAATGAGCAACGCACACAAAACAGGCCTACAAAAACCGAATTTCAGAACCTGCAAGGCATTTCAACATCGTTCGTTCTTCAGAATACAAACTCTTTTATCAATAGTGTCTATGCTCGAAACACGCTTATGCTGTTCAGAGCGCAACGGTCAGCCTCGCCCATCAGAGCTCCATTAGATATGACCGGACTGCTGCCCTCTTCCGTGAACCTTTTGTGCAAGTAATTGTAACTCTCATGTGGCGTGGAACTACTGCATTTTCTGACATATTATTATTATTAGGCTCCACTTGTTTATGTTTTATAGTTTGTAACTCGCGCACTTAGTTGAGGGGAGAAGAACCTTGTGATGTGAAGAGGTAGCAATGGCTAGAAAACCGATATATATATATATATATATATATATATATATTAATGAAAATGGCCCTCCCGCTCCTGGGTAGGCTATTCTATTATCTGACTTTGTTGTTCTCTTCCTCCGGCTATTTCAGTTAACACACGGTATTTTGCTGTGCCCTTTGTCATTACATTCGGCGCCGACTGCGAGCGTAGTAGGCTGCCGACAACGCCTCCGGTGCTACTGACTATTCCGGTGCGTTCGCATTTGGCCACTCTGGGACTTCACCTGGACACTCGCCCAATGAAGTTCAGGCGACCGACATAGAATGTGTCATAGCGGCTGCAGGTATGTGACGCCTGGACTGTACTGCTGCTGCTGGTGTTGTGTCACCATCATCATCATTATCAGCCTGACTACGTCCACTGCAGGATAAAGGCCTCTCCCATGTTCCGCCAGTTAACCCGGTCCTCTGCTTGTTGCTGCCAATTAATACCCGTGAACTTCTTAATCTCATCTGCCCACCTAACCTTCTGTTTCCCCTTAACCCGCTTGCCTTCCCTGGGAATCCAGTTAGTTACCCTTAACGACCAGCGGTTATCCTGTCCACGCGCTACATGCCCGGCCCATGTCCATTTTTTCTTCTTGATTTCAGCTATGATATTGTTAACGCCCTTTTGTTCCCTAATCCACTCTGCTCTCTTCTTGTCTCTTAAGGTTACACCTACCATTTTTCTTTCCATTGCTCGCTGAGTCGTCCTCAATTTAAACTGAACCCTTTTTGTAAGTCTCCAGGTTTCTGCTCCGTAGCTAAGTACCGGCAAGATACGGCTGTTATATACTTTCCTCTTGAGGGATAGTGACAATCTATCTGTCATAATTTGCGAGTGCTTGCCAAATGTGATCCACCCTATTCTTATTCTTCTAGTTACTTCAATCTCGTGGTTCGGCTCCGCGGTTATTACCTGCCCTAAGTAGACATACTCTTTTACAAATTGAAGCACACTATTACATATCTCGAAGCGCTGCTCTTTTCTGAGGTTGTTGTACATTACTTTCGTTTTCTGCAGATTCATTTTAAGACCCACCTTTCTGCTTTTCTTGTCTAACTCCGTAATGGTGAGTTGCAATTCGTCCCCTGAGTTACTCAGCCATGCAATGTCATCGGCGAAGCGCAGGTTACTAAGGTACTCCCCATCATCTCTTATCCATAACTGTTCTCATTCTAAGCTCTTGAAACCTCCTGTAAGCACGTGGTAAATAGCATTGGGAAGATCGTGTCCCGCTACCTTAACCCTTCTTGATTGGTATTCTGTTGCTTTCTTTATGAAGCACTATGGTAGCAGTTGATCCCCTGTAGGTTTCTTCCAGGATGTTTATATATACTTCATCGACGCCCTGATTCCGCAGTGTCTGCATGACGGCTGATATTTCTACTGAATCAAACGCCTTCTCGTAATCGATGAAGGCTATGTATAGTGGTTGGTTATATTCTGAGCATTTCTCTATTACCTGTTTGATAGTATGAATGTGGTCGATTGTTGAGAAGCCTGTTCGAAATCCTGCTTGTTCCTTTGGTTGATTGAATTCTAATGTTTTCTTTACTCTGTTAGCAATTACCTTTGTAAATAGCTTGTATACTACAGAGAGCAAGCTGATCGGCCTGTAATTCTTCAAGTACTTGTCATCTCCTTTCTTATGTATTAAGATGATGTTAGCGTTCTTCCAAGACTCTGGTACTCTTCCCGTCAGGAGACGCCTCGTAAACAGGGTGGCTAGTTTTTTTAACACAATCTGTCCTCCATCTTTCAGCAGATCTGATGTTACCTGATCCTCACCAGCATCTTTGCCTCTTTGCATGCTCTCCAAAGCTTTTCTGACTTCTATCATTACTGGTGGGGTGTAATCTGGGTTACTGCTAGTTCTTGTAGTATTAATGTCGCGGTTGTCTCGGCTACTGTACAGATCTCTGTAAAACTCCTCCGCTATTTTAACTATCCTATCCATATTGGTAGTTATTTCGCCTTCTTTGTCCCTTAGTGCATACGTCCGATTTTTGCCTATCCCAAGTTTACTCTTCACTGCTTTGACGATTCCTCCGTTTTTAAGAGCGTGTTCAATTCTCTCCATGTTATACCTTCTTACATCGGATACCTTATGGCTATTAATCAACTTCGAAAGCTCTGCCAGTTCTGTTTTGTCTGTTGTACTTGAGACTTTCATGATTTGACGCTTCTTAATGAGATTCTTTGTTTCCAGGGTAAGCTTGTCAGTGTTCTGTCTAAACCCCGCCTCCTACTTCCACTGCACACTCCTTAATGATACTCGTCAGATTATCATTAATTGTATCTATGCTAAGGTTGGTTTTCTCACTAAGAGCCGAGTACCTGTTCTGAAGCGAGAATCTGAATTCGTGTACTTTCCCTCTCAGTGCTAGCTCATTGATTGGCTTCTTGCGTATCAGTTTTTGTCGTTCCTTTCTCAAGTCTAGGCGAATTCGAGACCGTACCATTTTATGGTCACTGCATCGTACCTTGCCAACCACTTCCACATCCTGCACGATGCGTTGATGTGCACTCTTTATAAAGTCTATTTCGTTCTTATTTTCGCCATTAGGGCTCCTCCATGTTCACTTGCGGTTTACTCGTTTTCAACAGAAGGTATTCAAAATCCGTAAATTATTGCGTTCGGCGAATTCTACTAGTAGCTCTCCTCTGGCGTTTCTAATACCGATGCCATAATCTCCTACTGCCTGGTCTCCAGCCTGCTTCTTCCCTACCTTTGCATTGAAGTCTCCCATCAGTATTGTATACTGTGTTTTAGGGGCGAATCTTCTTAGGGCGTGGGCTGTGCGTCCCCTGTATGTAGCCACCTCTAGTTTAGTTCTTGCAGTGTTCACTAGATGGCGGTACCGTCCCCTGTATGGAGCGGCGGAGAGTGTGGTAGAGGTCGGACGTGTTTTTGGAGAGCTCCGGAATGACAGCTACAGATAAGTGTTTTTGCATGTTTCCAGCTTGCCTCTGTCTGTAGCGTTATGAGAACGTAAGGCGCTAGCGTAAAGCTTGATTAGGTCTATTACGGTGTACGTTTTTTTTTAGTATTTTGTACTGTGTCTTTTTTTTCCAGCCACCACGTGGCTGAGGTCTGCGCGTAGACCGACCACGTGCATGCGCAGGTGCTGTGAAGTGTAGCGTATTTATTTATTATTGTGGTTCTTTTTGGCTTAGACCAGTGTATTTTAGTACAGTTTTCTAACACGTGGGCATCGGTAAACTGAGCTAGCCATGGTCAAAAAGACCGTAAAGTGTTCAGAGTGCGGGGTAGGTTGGAAGGTGGAAGTTAGTGCGGAGGAGAAAGCAGAAGATGACGCCAAGTGTAGACAGTGCGAGTTCGAGGTGAAAATGAAAAATATGATGGCGGTCCAGAGTGGGCTCATGGAGAAAATCGCAGAGCTGGAGAATGCATTGGCGAAGGAGCGAGAGAAAACGTCAGCCATGGAAGGAAGGCTCCGGTCAGCCGAGAAGGGCCTATCGAAGGTCGTGAAAGGGAACGAAGACGCAGGTGACGGCGGAAGCATTGTGGCGACGACCCCCCGTGCGGGAGAGATGAAGGAAACAGGCATGACAAAGGCAGATACATTGGCCACAGGGCCCAGCTACCGGGAAGTAGTTTTGAGGGAGGGAGGGAGCAAACCAGCAGCCATGACTCACGCTAGTCACCTAGTCAGCAGCCAGGTGCAGGTTTCAGAAGGAATGTCTGAACAGGTCATCATCGCCGGTGACTCAAATTTAGTCCGATGCGCAGCGGCAATCAAAGAAAGGGTGAAAGGCGACAAGAGAGTTGCGATAGGGACGTTCCCAGGACAAACGCTGGGGACAGTAATGAGTCAAGCGGGTGAACAACTCGCAGCTAAAGCTAACAATCGTAACCTCGTTGTAATTGCGGGAGGGCTAAATGACGTCCTGAAAAAAGAATCGTCAGGACTAGCGACGACCTTGGCGAAAGGGGTGGATGACATGCGCGCCGTGTCCCCCCCGGTGCAAATTGTAGTATGCACAGTACCGGAAGTACCAGTACGCAACGTCAACCTACAAAGAGCGGTTGTCGACGCAAACAAAGAGATATGGCAAATTAGTCGAGAGAAGGGTTTCGAGGTAGTGGATTTAAACAGGGAAGTGCACAGGTGGGGTGGATTCCAAAGAGACAAGATTCATTTCGATAAGAGGCTTGGACACGAGGTGGGCTGGCGACTGGCAGGACGCGCAGTAGCTTTTTTGGGGGGCTCACGGGCCCTTCGGAGTCCGGGGTAGCTCGTAACAGGGAAAACAACCAGGAGGACGCTTTGACAGGTAGAATTGCGAAAAACCAGAAAAAAGGTAAAAGAAAAAGGAAAAAGGCGCGTGTTGCAATTAGTTACATAAACATGCAGGGTGGCAGAAAGAAGGCAAAATGGTTAGAGATTTAGGAGCAGTTAAACAAAGAACAGATAGGCGTGTATGCGGTTACAGAAACACACCTTAGAGACTTGGAAGAGCCACCACATATTGAAAATTATGTTTGGGAAGGGTGTAACAGGACCATATCGGAAAGGAAAGGTGGGGGTGTAGGAATGCTAATTCATCGCGGAGCCAAATGGGTTAGAGTGAAACAGACGTGTTCAGAGCACCTCTGGGTTCTGGGCACAGTAGGTGGAAAGGAAACGTGGCTAGGGGTAGCCTACTTGTGGACGGGGAATAAATGCAGAGAAAAGAACCAGGAGATAGTGGATTGCATGAGTGCGGATATTAAGGAATTTGGTAATGGGGCCGAAATCATCCTTCTAGGGGACATGAATGCCCACATACATGACCTTGACGGATATTCAGACACCAATGGGAAGTTATTACTAGATCTTTGTGAGCAACATAGTCTGGAGATAGTTAACACGGGGCCTAAATGTGACGGTCAGATCACATGGGAAGTCGGAAACAAGCAATCAAGTATTGATTATTGTCTCATGACTGAAGGAATTTACCACAAACTGACAGAAATGAGGATAGACGAGGAAGGCATTAACAGCTTGGGTAGTGATCATAAACGAATAACATTACAAATGGGATACGAAACTGAAAATATGAGCATGGAATCAAAGTCTGGCAGCTCATATTTAAATGACAAACAAATAATAAATATAGCCGCAAGAGTCGAGGAAGAAGTAGGCGAAATACCAGGCAAGGACTGGGAGTATAGTGAGCTGTTACATCTAATGACGAAGGAGATAGGGAAAGAGAAGAAAACTGTTTGCTGGAAAGGAAAAAGGAAGCCAAAAAGTTGGTGGAACAGGGAAATCCGGGAGGCAATCGAGAAGCGACGCGAAGCATCACGGGAGCATAGAAAGGCAAAAAAGGAGAAGCGGCCGCAGGACGAAGTCAAAAAAGTATGGGAAATATATTTAGAGAAAAAATCCCTTGTACAGATATTGGTAGAGGCAAAAATTAAAGGTGAAAGTGAACGCTGGATGACAGAGATACACAAAAAAAAGGAGGCCGCGCCTAGGATTTTTTGGAGCCACATAAAGGCGCTAGGTAGGAAGTCTGTCACAACGCAACAACATATTCTAGATGAAGGAGGAAATCAATTGGAAGGGTACGAAGCGCTAGGTTACATCCAAAAGGTAACAGCCGATTCGTTTCAAAAGAGCGTCCAGGGGATCTCCCCGGTGAGTAAAAGTGTGGCGGAGAAAGCAACAGAGGAAGAGCTAGTACTTGATAATTTCAACTGGAAAAGGCCGAAGGAAAAATTCCAAAGCGCACTGCCGCGGGTTTAGATGGGATTCCCGTTAGCCTCATTAACGAACTAGGACATAACACTAAAGAAGCATTGTTAAAAGCAGTAGAAAAAAGCTTAAAGGACGGACAAATACCGGACAGTTGGCGACAAAGTAGAATGAACTTAATCTATAAAGGCAAGGGAGAAAAGGACAAGATTCGCTCATATAGACCACTAACCATTACATCGGTACTATACAGGTTGGCGATGCAAGCAGTAAAAATGAAAATAGAAACATGGGCCGAACATAACGATATTTTGGGAGAACTTCAGAACGGATTTCGAGTCGACAGGCGGTTAGACGATAACCTGTTTGTTCTCACTCAGTGTATAGAAATATCTAAAATAGAGAATAGGCCCTTGTACGTGGCTTTTCTAGACATCACTGGGGCATACGACAACGTTAATCAGGAAATTTTGTGGGATATATTGAAAGGAATGGGCATGGGCGACGACTGTATACAGCTTTTGAGGGAGATATACCGAGAAAATACAGTTTGCATAGAGTGGGAAGGAATGCGTAGCAAAGAGAACGTTGAGGTTAGCAAGGGTCTGAGACAGGGATGTCCTTTGTCCCCGCTGTTATTCATGCTGTACATGGTGAGTATGGAAAAAGCGCTAGAAGGTAGCAACATTGGTTTTAATCTGTCACACAAACAGGGCGGCATGATGATTGAGCAGAAGCTTCCAGGTTTATTTTATGCGGACGATATCGTCTTATTTGCGGACACTCGAGATGATATACAGCAGCTGGCGAATATATGCGGAAGGGAAGGTGAAGCTCTTGGACTAGGATTCAGTGTAACGAAGTGTGGATTGATGGTATTCAATGATCGCTGTGATCAGACGGTGTCCATACAAGGCCAAGAAATACCGAGGGTAAGCGAATACAAGTACCTTGGAGTATGGGTAAATGGGAGTGATAGATACATGGAGGTACAGGAAAAAGCCTCGGCAGCAAAAGGAAAGAGGAATGCGGCAATAATGAAGCACAGAGCGTTGTGGGGATACAATAGGTATGAGGTGCTTCGAGGTCTGTGGAAGGGTGTAATGGTTCCAGGGCTTACTTTTGGGAACTCAGTGGTGTGCATGAGGGCAGAGGTGCAATCGGGAATGGATGTAAATCAAAGGACTGTGGGACGCCTCGCGTTGGGTGCTCACGGGAAGACGACAAACGAGGCTGTAAAGGGCGATATGGGGTGGGCAGGTTTTGAGGCGAGGGAAGCGCAGAGCAAAATAAGGTTCGAAGAAAGGCTAAGAAATATGAAGGAGAGTAGATGGGCAGAGAAGGTGTTCCGTTATTTGTATAGGAAGAGCGTGGACACACAGTGGAGAAAAAGAACTAGAAGACTCACTAGTAAATATACGGCTGGTACTGTAAGCCATATGTCAACAAAGAGCGTTAAGGGAAAAGTCAGGGAGGCGGAGAGGATATACTGGATGGCAGCTATGGAGAAAAAACCGGCTTTGAGTAACTACCGAAAGGGCAAAAATGAAATAAGGAGGGAGGCATTTTACGATAATTCAAGGGGAAGCGCTCTACTGTTTGAAGCGAGATCGGGTTGCCTTAGAACGCGTAGTTATAAAGCAAGATTCAGTAAAGAAGAAGAACAATGCACATGCTGCGGGAAAGATAAGGAAACGGCGGAGCATGTTCTGATTGAATGTGGAGATATCCACCCAGGTGTACGTTTGGGCACGAGCCTACAGGAAGCCTTGGGTTTTAGGGACAACAATGGAAAGCTGAACACACCCGCGATTGAAATAAGTAAGAGACGGTTAGAGTATTGGTGGCAGAAAATTAGAGAGAAAGGACAAAAATAAATATTGGAAAAATAAAATATGGACAGTGTGCCGTAAATGGCAGAGAACTTAAGCTGAAAATTTACCTTTTTTTCCATTAAGATAGAATTTATCGAAGTAGAGGCATTAGGCCAACATCAAAAAAGAAAAAAAGGTTTTTTTTTGTTTTTTTGGTTTTTTTTGTCAAGCCTGGTGGCATACTTGTCACCACCCCGTTATAAAGGGGACGCTCATAGCATCCATCCATGTAGCCACCTCTAGTTTAGTTCTTGCAGTGTTCACTAGATGGCGGTACCGTCTCCGGCATGTAGCCACCTCTCGTTTAGTTCTTGTAGTGTTTACTAGATGGTGGTACTTGTAGCTGATGATGAAAAGATGCAAGATGTTATAAACTAGAAAGCGGTACTTGTAGTTGATGAAAGACGCGAGATCTTATAAAATAGGAATGATGTCACATATGGCGCGTGTCATTGGTTGAAGGCAATCGTTCGATTTAGTGCGGCGACGTACGCTAGGGGGAGCGATGTAATAAAATCGAGTGGGCAAAATGTACAGAGGATTCATGGTTTACCAGGTTTACCTCCGGAGCTTCGCCCACTCATCATCATTCACTTCGTGGATTGGCGGAATTTTTTCACGTTACTCATTGCCGATTCCACGTCTTCATAGAAGCTTTCAACTGAAGCGTCATCATGGCCGGATGTAGGCGCGTAAGCCTTTACCACCTTCATCTTGTATCTCTTATTCAGTTTATTTACGATACCTACCACCCTTTCATTAATGCTATAGTATTCCTCTATGTTGCCAGCTATGTTTCTGTGAATTAGGAACTCACTCCCAGTTCTCTTCTGTCAGCCAAGCCCCGATAGCAAAGGACGTGCCCATTCTGTAGCACTGTTTAGGCCTCATCTGTCCTCCTAACCTCACTGAGCCCTATTATATCCCATTTAACACCCTCTAGCTCTTCGAGTAGTACAGCTAGACTTCCCTCACTAGATAAGGTTCTAGCGTTAAACGTTGCCAAGTTCAGGTTCCAATGGCGGCCTGTAGTCTAGAGATTCTTAGCACCCTCTGCTGCGTTGCAGATCTGACCGCCGCCATGGTCAGTGGCTTCACAGCTGCTGGGGACTGAGGGCCGTGAGTTATTTGACGTATGCATGTGGGAGGTAGTGGCCAGATACTGCACCAGGGTGGCCAATCCTTCTCTGGTGAGGGAGTGCGTTCCCGGCGGTGGTTACCGGTGAGGCCGCACCCCAGGCCTCGTAATGGTGTTGTGTACGCCTCGCCTTATCGACCTTAACAGGGGTGCATTCTGTAGGAGGACACTGGCTGGGACGCGATGCTTGGTGCAGGCCTCGTACACGATTGGGTCGATGCTGGTGACTTAGATAAAATGGCCGCATTGATTGCCTCTCCTCACACCATCGCAGTTGTATAGACAGCACTGGAAATCGTGCGGGCTGTACCGTGTCTTTCTGCACTGAGCGGCGACGTTTGCGCTGCTTGTGGTTTGTCAAAGGGCGTCTTTTTAGCCATCTGTGAGCCGAATTCAGGCTTGTGAGGCAACTCGTGCTGTTGGATTTCATCAATGAAGAATATGTGATGACGTCTAGTGCGCTGGATGCTGCACTTATTAGAGTACGAATTTACCGTCACGTACAAGTCTGGCAAATGTAATCATGATGCCGACGCGCTGTTCCGATGCCCACTTTTGCTCTCTCTTGACAACACGTTCGCCGCATCGCCTTCGAATGACCTTGATACTTAGCTTGCCTCACAACACGTATCGTTTGCCTCGCTGGACCCAATGCAACTATTTTCGAGCTACGATTTACGGTCACTTTAGCTGGCAGATTCCCATTGTCGGGATTTCATTGATCGCCTTCCCAGTGTCACTAAACCACCCAACAGCCACTTGCGACGCCAGCTTCGACAATTTCTCCTTGAGGAGGGTGTGCTCAAGCGCTAAAGTTATCATCTAACCGATAACAAGTGAGTGCCAGTTTTTGCCCGCTGTCTTCACTTCAAGGTTTGGAAGCATTCCACGATGGTATTCCGGCCAGTCATCGATGCTTCCACAAGACCTACGATCGCATCAAGACGCGCTGCTTCCGACCTGGCTTGTCCTCAACGGTGGCCAAATGCGTGGGCTCGTGCGCGTCGTGTCATCATCGCAAGCGATCCACATCCCTGCCCCCTGGTTTCCTTCAGCCTCTTCCCTGTCCAACCACACCATTCGAATTTGTCGGAATAGACTTGTATGGTCTTTTGTCGCTGACGTCTTCTGGGCACCATTGAATTGTCACTGAAGTCGACCATCTAACAATATACGCCGAGACTTTACCTATTCATTCTGCTACCACCACAGTAATTGCCAAATTTTTATTGCACTCCATCGTCTTGCGCCATGAATCTCCTTGCGTTCTTTTGATCTGAACGACCGTGGCAAAGCCTTAATTTCCGAGATCCTCGAGGATGTCCCGTGGGCGTGTAATGCAACGCATAGAACCACTTCTACAAACCACCCGCAGACGAACGGCCTTACTGAACGCTGCCATCGAACACTCTCTGAGATGATGTACATGTACTTACATCCTGACCACCAAAATTGCGATAACGTTTTACCGTTTGTCACATTTGCCTACAATACTGCGGTACAACAATCAACTGGCAACAGCCCGTTTTTTATCGTGTATGGCCGATCTGCCTCCTGGGTCTTCGATACGGCATTCTTCTTTGTACCAGCTCCTATATGTACCTCACTCTCAGAAGAGTTCGCAGCCCGAGTCCCACACTGCCGTGGAATTGCTCGAAAGAACTAAGTATCAATCCAAAAATGAAGAAAACGTCGCTGTTACAGCAAACGACGCGACGTAGCTTTTAATCCCGGCGATAAGTCTTTACTATGAACCCCGGTTAGAGCGTCAAGGCTTTCCGAGAAATTTCTTCACCAGTATGTGGGCCCATGCAACGTTGTACGACAGACATCCCCAGTTATCTATCTCGTAACCCAGCTTCAGTCCGTCACTGACCGCCGTCTGCGCAGAACGGAAATAGTTCACGCCTCGCGCATGAAGCCTTTTATTACTTCTTCAGCTGATCTCTGAGTGGCGGCCAGGTTGACCGCTTCGAAGAGGCGGGGGGGGGGATTGTAAGCACGTTGCAAGCACTTCATCGTTTTTACTTTTTGCATACCCATCATCATCGTTTCCTCAAGTTAGTGTTCTGAGTCGAGGTAGACATCGCGGAATAAATGCTTCTGCTCGCCCTGCCTGGTGATGCCTGCGTGCGTCCTTCAATATATATATATATATATATATATATATATATATATATATATATATATATCCTACTTGAGAAAGAGTGGGTACGCCACTGGTCAAATGCCTAACGCGGCAGACTTGGAGGTATGAGGCGTTCTGCACCAGAGTTGACAGCAGGCGGGTGAGGGGACTTCAGAGGATATCTGTGCCGTAAAAGATGCGTAAAATCGCAACTTGTCACGCTTTGCCATGCTTACGAAGTGACGAGAACAAAGTGGACATAGTCGCGAGGAGGCAAGCGTGTGGGGCAACGAAATTTGACGCCTTAGGTGGCGGCGTGGCATCCAGTAAGCAATGTTGAAATCAGCGGAGAGGACGCCATGAGTGGTGATCAGTGAATTGTACACTGGCAACACCGGTGCACACACCGGATGCCGCCACCGCATGACAGGGTGCTATCATTAGAAGCTTGCTGAGCAAGTCCCTGAAATTGCTTCAGTTGGACAAGATACCACAAGACATCACTACCAGTTCCACTACTGAAGATTTTGTTTTTGCTGCGGCAGCCGTCAATGGATCCGGTTACCGAGCCACCGCAAGCTTCAGGAAGTCTACAGACAAACTAATGCATTCTACTTTTGGAATCACATTGCGTAGCAGAGATATAGCTGCTTTGGCGCTCTGATGTGCGTGCGTAGGATCGGCATGCTAGAAGAAAGCAGTATTGCCGGATTCCAATACGAGTGGGCAATGCGTACATTACTCCACTTAACATATTAGCCATACACATTGTTACGGAGTGCCGATGGGGCAGTTTAACTGCTTCCTCCATTATTCACTCATTTAGTTTTTTCCTCAAATAGCTCCGATTGATTGAGTGATTGATTGATATGCGGGGTTTAACGTCCCAAAACCACCATATGATTATGAGAGACGCCGTAGTGGAGTGCTCCAGAAATTTTGACCCCCTGAAGTTCTTTAACGTGCACCCGAATCTGAGCACACGGGCCTACAACAATTCAGCCTCCATCGGAAATGCAGCCGCCGCAGCCGGGATTTGAACCCGCGACCTGCGGGTCAGCAGCCGAATACCTTAGCCACTAGACCACCCCAGCGGGGCTCAAATAGCTCCGAGAGGGTATTACGTAGGCGATGGGCTAACATACAATTAATAAGGTTGTCAAAATAATCAATGCGAATTCTCCACTTGTTAATTTAGAAATAACCGGAGTGTAAGTACTTTAGTAGGCCTTATGCAGCGGTGAACCAAGCCTCACTGTAAATGTCTACTCAGACGACGATGACAACAAAATCGCAGCAATCAGCGAGATTAGCGAGTTCTCAAACTTTGCTGACAGATTTTTACGTTCCTCCGAGCTCTTTCGTCTGTCACCGAACAAGATACGCAACGTAGTTTGAAAATCGAGGAAACAAGCACTCGCAGTGCTCGACACAGCGGACTAAACAGCAACGCTGGTAACATAGCAGAAAGTGGCCAGAGACCTCACTTCGTTGACGAGTAGATCAATAATGTCGCAGGGCCTCCGCACTCTTTTGGAAATTTTAACTGCCTTTGTTCGTAACATGGGAGCATATAATTGAATATTCGTCTTGCAGTAACGCAAATGAGCTTTGCTGCCGCTATTAACAAGTCAGTAGCCACTGATTAACAGCAAAGTAAAAAAACAAAGGTTAATAATAATACGGAGGTTCTAAAGTTTCGAAACCATCATATGATTATGAGAGAAGCCGTAGTCGAGGGCTTTTGAAATTTTGACCACCTGGGGTTCTTTAACGTGCACCCAAACCTGAGAATACTGGTGTACAGCAATCTCGCATCTCGCGTCCATTCCAGCTTTCGCAGCCGGAGTTCGATCCCGTGACCTGAGGGCCACCAGCTGAATGCCTTAGCCACTATACCACCGCCGCGGGGCAAAAGAAACTTCCGAAAATTTCCATCACTACTCCCTTAAAAATTATACACCTTATAAATGTTGTGGACTTCGAGTCGATTAATGATTAGATATAGCTAAGAAAATGGCCCACCGGCGTATATTCTGGGAACTCGAACAAAGCTGCGATTGTTAGGGTGGCACTCAAATACCAGGCTACCTGCAAAAGCGGCCATCTTTTCATCCCCTGCCTGTGGCCGATTGCTATTTCAGGTTGCTGGATATTGTCCAAGGGGTAAAGAAGAACTACATGGTGTGGCAGGAAGTATTCGACAACAAAGTTGAGGTAAGGGGCACCATCCCTCCTTGATATTGTCAGCATGTTTTAATATGTTGTAAAATATTCTGATTATAGCAACTTAGAAATGTAATATAGGCCTGCTTTAGGAATCCTTCATTATACACGTTAGCGATTCTCACTAAAATGCTAAAATGTGTATTGCATATTAAGTCTGTAGAATCGCACTAAACATGACCAGTGTTTAAAATTCAATCTCGCACCTCTGGTCACTTTTTATTTTCTGAGTATTCAGCACCGACATAAAACCTGATGATTACGTTAATTTATGACGAGATTTGGACATGTCTATAGAGCATCGGGTCAATGTTCAGTTGTTAAATTAGAGTGATGAACTTCATATGTAAATATGGCTGTGCTGTAACAGTTGTAAGGGCCTACAAGCAGTCGCTGTAATATCTGTGAAATATATATCTTGTTGATATGTCGGCACAGGCAGAAATTTAGGCGCACACAGTAAAGGTACAGGAGAAAATGCTATGATCCGGGACAGCGTGATGATGGTGCGAAAAAAAGGCAAAGCGTCCATTTAATGCGCTGTGATGATAGTGTGCTATGCGCAATATGAATTGTAACTTATGCCTAAACGGTGTTCGTCCCTACCATCTCGTAAAATATAGAGCAATAAAAAAAACAGCCTGAGCTCAAAGTGAACACCGAAATGAGAGACTGCCAGTATTCTGAAGAAATTTAAGTACGAAATAGTGTTTGGAGCCACTAACAATATTACTGAGTGTTTATTGTGTGAATTTTTCAATCGATGCAATTTCTTGTGTACCTGTGTCAACTATTTAGCACTAGCTGTCTCAGTCATGTTGCGCAAACGTGGACGATTGCTTTAGTACCAGATGCTACCAGATGCACAAGTACAGGGGACACTCACCAGTGGGAAGCCTCGACATCAGTGGTCTTCCTTTTTTACTATAATAAAAAAGATTAATATGCACTGAATATACAAAAATAATCTAATGCACTGAATAAATAGCCACCGAGTTTTTTCTGTGTGTCCATCTACTAAAGGTATGCTCCCTGTAACAACATGAGCAGGTTATAACGCTTGTGAAAACGCATTGTGAGTCCATAATAAATAAAAATCACACATATGTATCATATGAATATGTTTATGCATTCTACGTGTTTATATTGGGAATGCTTGGCGTATGATTTTCGAAGTATTTACTGCCTCAATAAAGCTCTTATAGGTATTCTCCACATGGCTCGATGATATCGGCGCCGAAGGTGAACAACAGCATGGACTGGTTGCGCAGGTGGTGCGAAATGCTCGGAGTTTAGTTGGTGGCCGAAAGAAAAGTCAATTACTACTACTGATGCTTCCTAAATTACATATAGGAAATCCAGTGTTTTGCGCTTTGGTTATCCTAGACTGTAACAAAGAGGAAGCTCAATCACATCAATAATTTTTGACCCAACCACAATAACGGAAACATCTAAAATAATGCGGGTGCACTCTCATGCTAGGAAAAGATCACTTGCATATTGCACAGTACCTTAATTTGTAAATTTTAGTGACCTCAGTGACAGTATACGCACATTTGGCAACAAAGAGTTTCGATTTTTAATTATGCAATTGCACTAATAATTCGGTGTTTGCTGGTGATCTTGCGTAATATTTTCGGCTGGTTTTATTTATAGGAAAAAATGAACTATCAATAGTTACAAGCATCAAATACGTAACGATCGAGGAAAGTTATACGTCATACTACAAGTGCTTTCAGCATTGATAACGCATAACATATTAGTAATAGCAATCATTACATGCTAATGCAGGTAGCACGCTATTCTTTTGAAATTCAAAAGCTGTTAATTCGATCACTTCATACGAGAAATCAGGAAGCACACGAATGGCCACCAGATCATAATAATGGGAGACTTTAACGACTCTCACATGGCATGGGGCTATCATATCACTACGAGGAAGGGTTCTAGGGTGCACGATACTGCTCGACATAACAGAATAACCCTGTGAAACGACCCTCTTCAGAATAAAGAGAATCGGGAACAGCGTCTCCAGGGATACAAATCGATCTTACATTTACGGTGAACTTCACTGGGGCAGAGTGGAGTGTGCTACCGGAAACTTTAAGTAGTGATCATCACATCATTCAACTCTCCGTAGCTCACACTCGTAACAGACCAAGACTGGAATAGCACGGTTAACGGAATCGCAAGCCTTTAGGAATGACCTAGACGTGTAAACCACCATAATCGACATTGAAGACTGGTTTAAGAATGTGCTCAAGATATCCGAACGCTACACTAAGGACATACAGCTTGACGTCGATACACCCGCCGTCGACGCACACCTCCTCCGCCTTTGGGAGGCTAGAAGAGGACTTCTAAAACGGTCGAAGCGGCAAAAACTAAACAAAGTTACGGAAACGCATTTCTCTCCTTACCGAGCAATCTCAAGATTATGCGAACCAATTGGCCAGGCAGAACTGGCACGCTTTCTGTGACAGGCTGCAGGGGACTCTGAGCACCAAGAATACCTGGCATCTGCTATGCACACTTCTAGCCACGCAACCCTCCAATGCAATACAGAAGCAGCACCTTCTGAGGCTTATTCGAAACTACGCCGGTACAGAAGAACACCTCCTAAAAGAATTACAAATGAAGCTCTGTGGCGATGCACCTACTGGGGCTTCAATTCACACCAAAGAATACGCTTGTGCACCAAACACTGAACTCGACCGGCACTTCAGCCTGGCTGAACCTCACACAGCCCTAACAAAGTTGACAAGAAATACCAGCCTCAGAGTAGACAGGATTGTCAACAAGCACTTACGCAACCTACAGCACCAGGCTACCACGGCTCTTCTCCGATATTACGACTGCTGGGATAAAGAAGAGCTACCTGCGGTATGGAAGCACTCGGAAATCACCATAATCCCTAAGCCTAATAAACCAGTCGGCATCGAGAACCTACGCCCAATTTCTCTCACCTCGTGCGTGGGAAAGCTGTTCGAACACATGGTGCACGACCGCTTAACCCAGTACCTGGAAGATAGTGGCCACCTACCGGACACCACGTTTGGCTTCAGGCAGCATCTTTCAACGCACGACGTGCTCTTACTACTCAAAAAAGACCTCCTTGATCACCTCATCCATCGAAGAAAGTACTCCATACTCGGAGTCGACGTCAAGGCGGCCTTAGATAACGTCAGCCACGACGCGATCCTCAACAACCTCGAAGGCATTGGCTGCGGCATTAGAACCTAGACTTATGTCAGAAACTTTCTGACGGACCGTACGGCAACTGTGGGCATATGCAACATCCGCAGCAAAAACTTCCAACTACCGAAAAAAGGAACGCCGCAGGGTTCGGTCATCTCGCCGTTACTTTGCAATGTGGTTATGATCAACCTGCCGAAAATTCTCGACAAAATACCTGATTTTCGGCCCACGATCTACGCTTATGACATCACGCTATGGACCAGGGCTTCGAACACTGGGAGACAAGAGACCTGCCTACAAACCACCGTAGATGCCATCGAATGGTATCTCAAAAACTGCGGTCTCTGCTGTGCCCCCGAGAAATCCGAGCACCTCATCCTCAAAGCAAGAACAAGAGGCAGACCCCCTCTATACGACTTTGCCCGACCCTAGCGTAATGCTGAAAGGGACCTTAATTCTAAATGTTGAGACCCTGCGAGTGCTTGGAGTTCACATCTACAAGAATGGATCAGGCACTGCCACCATACCAAGACTCCAACGGACACTGTCACAACTCACGCACCTCGTCAAGAGGATCGCGAATCAACGAAACGGACTCAAAGAGCACGACACGCTACGTATAACGCAAGCTCTGTTCACCAGCCGCATTACGCACGGAACGCCGTAGTACGCCTGAATTTGAAAAACTGCTGAAATTGAAAAACTTAATATCATAATAAAAAAGGCCACTAAATTAGCCCTGGGACTTCCGCCAATGGCCTCTACCACACGTCTCCTAAAGATGTGCGTCCACAGCACGTGGCAAGAGCTCATCGAAGCGCATAGGAACAGCCAGCTGGAGAGGCTCAAGCTGACGCCCACAGGGAGGTCGGTGCTCCGGTACCTCAAATACAGCGACACGTTCATCGCCGATGTAGACCGTAAAAAGCGTATCCACCTGTACATTAAAGAGTCGCTGTCCATCACACCTATTCCACGCAACATGCATCCCACTTTCCACAAAAGTAGACGCAAGACTAGAGCTAACGCTATTCGATGAAAGTTCAAGCAAGACCCGGACGCCCGCTACACTGACGCGGCCAAGTATCCGCATAGAAACGCGTACGCTGTCAGCGTCGTCGATTCTCAAGGCCGAGAATTAGCGTCGGCCGCAGTCAACGCACTCAATTCAGACGCCGCAGAAGAATCGGCAATCGCTCTAGCAACTACAACGTGTACAGACGCCGCGGTGATTTTCACCGACTCACAAGCCGCCTGCAGGAATTTCGCTAAGGGCTGTATCTCAGCCAATGCCATCAATATTTTGAAACGGCGAAGCACTCCACTCCCATACACTTGTGTATTATGGGTGCCAGGACACGAGGGTCTGCAGGGCAATGAAGCGGCCCACGCCGCTGCCCGCGAGCACGTCAGCCGGGCTGCCCCCTGCCCACAGGACATTCGACCCGTCGTTGAAGAGCCGGAAGTTGTTCAAAACACCTACTCATCGTTACTCCAGCAATACAGACTGGAGCGAAGAGTATACCTTCCACCACACCCAAAACTGACAAAAGAGAAAAGAGTAATACTGAGACGTCTGCAAAGCAGCACATACAAACATGGGGCCCTAATGCACCATCTCTACCCAACGAGATATAGCTCTATGTGCCCGCTTTGCAACGTACCGGACACCCTGGCGCACTTGCTTCTTGCATGGCAGTGTATTGCCAGACGTAATATGCAACAACACACGACTGATAACGATGCAGGACGGACGAACGAAGACCTAACCGAAACGTGGGAGGTGAAGCTCGCCCTCGGGGACCTGGAAGAGCAACAACTCATCGCCAGGGCCAAGAGGGCAGTAGAAGCCAGAGGGTTCATAGACTAAGGAGCCCTCCCACCTCAGGGTGACACGAGGCATTGGTCGGGTCACTGTTTCAAAATAAACGTTTATTCTCTCTCTCAAAAGGTTTTAAGGAACAATATTGCGATGGTAGTATATGACTTCACGTGGGTGCGGCACCTCTACAGAAGTCGGATCATGAAATTTTGTTGCACCTAGTTCTTTATCACCTAGCTTGTTCTCATATGAGACTTACAAGTTGATATTTGTACAACAGTCAGTAACTCTTTCGTAGTTGCTGAAAAAGTTATGTGCTCATCTGCTAACCTATGCGTTAATTTAGTGACTTACAGGAAACGTTCTTTTACTTCTCAGAAATCTCGTTCACCTTGCCTCTGGGCCATACTCTTTCTGCGTAGCTAGACAGACCTCCGACATTAAAATATCTCCGTGGCCAATCGGCATGCACGTTGTTACTTTTCAGTAAGCATAAATCTACTCTTTTTGCGAAAGCTCTCAAAACTTGTATGTTTTGCCTTTCATAAAGCGAGGTCTCGATATGTTATAGTCAGCTAATAGGGCTCGGTTCTATAGGAGAGTGTATAGGGAAAAGCTTGGCGGGAATTCCACGTAGAAAAAGTGGAGCTAAGGAAGTTAGATATATATCTATATGACATGATAATGGCGCAGTAAGGTTTTTTAAGTTGTACTCCCCCCCTCTCTCTATGCTACAGCCAATCTCATCATACACTCTCGCGAAAAGACAGCATGTGAAACAGCAATGTGTATCTGTCGCCTTAGCGTGCTGCGACAAGGGCAATCTTAATACGTTGTGATCAGCGGCCGAAGATTACACCAGCGTGTGGGGAGAAAATTTTGGCGATTGGTCCACAAGCATACCGAACAACTTGAAATCTACTCTAACAAACCCCGGTCAGAAAACGCTTGCACTGGGAGGTGTCCTGTGAGAGTAGACCTTCACGCATTCAGCCTAAACTAAGGTGACAGCCTCACTTTGATAACTCTGTGACACTGCTGTCGTTAGTCATTAGAAAGACACGGCATGCATATGCCAGACAGATGATGTTACTAGAGAAAGTCGCCGGGCTGTCGGTCTGAAATGATGCTTCCACTTTGTCGCGGAACAAGCTAGCACTACATCACTAATGTACTGCGTTATCAGCGCAATAAGTTATCAGCGCAATAAGCGTTATCAGCGCAATATCAGCGCAATAATAAATACTTAAGGCGCAGCAGTCACCAGACCTACTATAACCTAGAAATTACCGCAATCATTGGAGCGCGCTTAGGCAATACTACGCCTCTGCTTTAAGAGTCTCGGTGCGGCAAAGACAAGTAATTTTGATGACATTTTTAAGGACAACAGGCAATAGCCCAAATATTCATCAAGTTACTTCAAATACTTTATAATATATAGTAATAAAATGTTGCTTCTTACAATAAATTTCGCAGAATACTAAAACACTTGTGCATTCCGTGGCGAAGTTTTTGAGAAATCCCATTTCGAATCTGGTGTGACTACGAAAATACATTTCAGGAAAACAGTAATTTTGATGTCTGTGAGCACATTACATAATTTACAATATAAACTGCAAACATATTCATGCAAAAACGAGTTGGTAGATTTTACCGAACTAATTGTTCATTTCAGTTACCTGAATAGATGTTCTCTCCTCCTGTAACTGATTGATGATAATGATGATGATTATGACAATGAGCATGATGATCACCATTGTCATCATCAGCCTGATTACGCGCACTCCAGGACAAATGCGTTTCCGATGCTCTGCCAATAAACTGGTCTTGTGCTTTTCCTGCCACGTTTCACATGCGAACTTTTTAATCTCATTAGCCAACGTTTCTACAATCTCTTCGTGCGTTGTTTGCCTTCTCTGGGAATCCAATCAGTTCCCCTAAAGACATTCGGTTATACTGCCTACGTGCTACGTGCCCGGCTCATATCTATTTCTCCTTCTTCATTTCAACTATATTATCCTTAACCGTGGTTTGTTCCATCACCCACTCATCTTGTTGACTCGTAAGGTTTCACCTATCATTTTTCTTTCCATCGCTTGCGGCGTCGTCCTTGATTTAAGCTGAATTCTCTTCGTAAGCCTCCAGGTTTCTGCTCCATAGGTAAGGGCTAGATGCAGCTGTTATATTCCTTACACTTGAGGGTTAGCGGTAGATTACCTTTGATGATTTGAGAATCCTTGCTGAATGGAAAACACCCCATCCATATTCTTCTAGTCATTTCATTTTCTTGTTATGGCTCCACAGCTACTACTTGTCCTAAGTAGACATATTTCTTTCAAACTTCCACCATCTCTCAACCTATCGCAAAGTGCTGTTGTCTGCCGAAACTCTTACACAATACTTCAGTTTTGTGCATAATTATTTTCACACCAACTCTCCGGTTTTCCGTGTCCAGTTCAGTAATCATACACTGCAATTCGTCCCGTGACGAGGCAATACCATCAAGGCAATGTCATCAGCGAACCGCGGGTTAGTAAGATACTCTCCAATAACGGAAACTGATACGGCGAAAAAAAACATACGTGCACTCGATGTATAGGATGGTACTGTGGGTGGTTGCTTGAACAAGCAATTGAAAGACAAAGGCAAGGGAAAGGCATAAAGGCAAACAAGGTTGTACCAGGTATGCTAGCCTAGACAGAGGAAGGGGAGAGTAAGAATAAAGAAAGGAGGCAAGAAAAAGATTAGAAGTGTTAGGCGCTCACACATATGTGTTCACTGCGCACACACAAACAGTCAGAGCCTAGAAAAACTTGACATCGGTTGCACTGCGGCTCTGTAAAAGTATACTCTAGAATCGTTGGCGTAGCGAGGAAGTCATGCACCGGGAACATGCTCCTCCCCTTCAAAAGAAAGTTTTTTTATAAGACAAACAGAGCCAGAACTGATTATTACAAAAATGTGACGACGACCCCCCTTTCGCCCATTAGAAATATTTGCCTACACCCTTGATTAGTGTCCTAGAAGACGAAAAGGCTTGCACAGACTGGCTCCAAAGAATTCAGAAGTTGCACTCCACGTCCATGGGACGGAGTTATGCTGTCGAGGAGAGTACGCATGGAGGCGATCAGAGACACCAACACAGTGAAGCAGAAGCTACAAGCGATCGAACTAAGCTGGGATCGTATTAGGCGGAACAGAAAGAAAGTAACACAGTTCTCCATAATTTCGTGTTTAGGGAACAAATTAAATAAACCAGCACACCACAATGAAGCAATTATTTTCATTGAAGAACCGTGCAAGTGCTTTCATAATGAGCCCATACTTGTTTCAGCCGAACCTCCTAGCTTTCTTGAATAACACACCACGACTACGCTGTGGAGGAAACGCGGCACGTGCACACGAATGAGCACGTCTCGCTTTTTGCACGGCCGTGGGCACACGCATGCTACAATGAACGAAAAATCATGCGGTGCTTAGTCAAACATTTCATCTTCTTCACCTTTATTGATTGAGAAACTACACGTGTTCTGCTTTTATATGAAAGAGTTGTTTGTTATTTAATTGATTGTACAGGCTATCACTAATAGTCATAAAAATGTCTAGAAGTATGTTAATAAACCTAAAATTGATCAAGAAATCGTGCGCAGGAGGGTACAGAAAACTAAGCTTCAGCTTGAACAAGCGTTATTATTATTAAGAAAATGTGTAAATTTACGTTTTCCTGCAAGAAATGCACTTTGCAGTGTGAAAACCCAACCGGCTTCGTAAGTGTAATATTGTGATATAATTAGCTTTCTAAGAGCCAAACTCCCAATGATTTTCGTTGCGCCGGGTAGGGAGAAATGAACGGGTACGTGCTCGCTTCGTCATTAACTTCCATCTCCCTCCGACGATTCGTGCGCTGATTTTTCCGGTGTGCGTGTTCTCGCCATAAACCACGTAACGACTAATCACGTGACTCAAATAATTTAACAATTAATAGTTAGTCACTCGACATGTTCTTGCCAAAAGCACGTGACAGGTCCGTAATGCGGGAAACCGACCGAAACTTAAGAATAGCCTGGTTTAGTCATGCTTGGTACAACAAGCGCAATCTCAACATCTCTAGCAAAAGCTTGCAAACATTAGCTAGGTTGACCACCAACTCTGCTGTCGGTTTCAGCTTCGCACCACTAGTGCGAGCTGCTCACTTTTTCTAGCGTGGGCTACACTAGTCGACGTTGAGCAGTTTCGCGTGGCTTACGGTAGGCAGTGGCGCGCATGCGCAAGAAGCAGTCACGACTCACGCCTCGCCGGTCTGCACCTCGCCATCTGCGCATTCAATGCACCTCGCCGGCTGCGCAATGCACCTCGCCGGTCTGCGCATTCTATGAAAATGAATAACGTCATAGTCACGGCAGACGCTTTCTGATTGTGCCACGTGGCGCCAGCAACTCAAGCCACGTTGCTCCCTTTGGTCGTGTCTGCCGCGACACTACATTCATATAGTGGGTCATTTGCCAGTGTAGGCATAGCGTTTCCTAATATTCACTAGATGGACCTTTCGCGCTGGTGTTTATGGGAGCTGCAACGCACAGCGCTTCAGAGAGCATGAAAATAATGGTTAGTACGCGTATTTGTCTAATCTTAGTACTTCTGGCCTGCTTTTAGCTCCGTGTGTGCTCGTGTGGCTTGGAGCAGATTTTTTAGGATAAAAAAATCAGCGAATGTTCAGTGGTTCCGCTGCACCACCTCATTTTTCTAGGCTTACCATTTCGAATCGGGTCACAAAGTTCGAAAGGACTCGTTCTTCTCTTCAAAACAAAACTGATACCAGCAACAAACGAAGCCACAAGTACGATTCGAAGCCCGCAAGTACAAGACTAGGTGAATCTGTGTACTACCCGTCATTCCTATGGTCACTGAATGACCACACCAGCATAGTCCTCTCTAATTATTTTAGCTCTATGAGTTTAGGAACCCAAAGCTCAAGTTTGTGGAGCAATGACAACGCCACGCTCTTGTTCTAGCGGCAAGCTCAAGGAAATTGAGGATATGCGCAGCAGAGGGCGCAGGCAATTCAGTGTGTTTTACCATTGCGGGAGCATGTGCGGCATGCACTCTAGAGTCGGTTCTGGCAACTTCGGCACCGCACCATGATCTTGGCGTGCTGGAAGGTGACGCTCGCTGTTCGACGTTGCTTTTCCGCGATGGCAGAAGCGATTACATGGAAGCGTCAGCGAAGTTCGAAGTACTGTTCTGTGCCACGGCAGCGCAGACAGTACAGAGACATGCGATCCGCCTGTAAAGCTTGCGGTTGCCGAGGAAGTCGTACGAAAGAGAAAGAGAAAGAAAACAAGCGTGGATCACCGCAGTTAAAACTACGAAGTAAGTTCTACCTTTTTCTACAAGCGTACAAGCGTACACAGGACAAGCACAAAACCTATCACAGTTCTTCCAAAGTCGTGTGTTAGCAGCGTGCTCCTTTGGTGAACGTCACCGCGACAGCGTGCAGAGTAACACTCGTCCTATCCCACATTGAGAGTCTTATAAGCGCACCAACAAGAGAGATTACGCTCTGTGGAGGCGACATTCTTTAAATTGCGCCCAACGCAAGCACGTCCCGCCACCTCGCCACTAATAATAAAACCACGCTAAAGTTTCAAAGCTCTGAGGAATTCCAAGCGGTCGGTGGCATACATAAATGACTGGCCGTTAACTCTTATAACAGCGCACGCTCTGTAGCGTAGTGGTCAGCGCTGCGCGCTGGTAATCGAGAGGCTGCTGGTTCGATTCCACACCATGAATGTTTGGCTTGTCGTTTTGTATTCTGCGATTTTTTTATTCATAGAGTTGAATATTTGATTTATATGATGCTTCATTGTCCCAAAACCACCGCACAAATATGAGAGGTACCGTAGTGGAGGGCTCCAGAAATTTGTACCAACTCGGGTTCTTTACCATGCACCCAAATCTGAGCACACGGGCCTACGACATTTTTACCTCGATTGAATATGCAGCCGCCGCTGCCAGGATTCAATCCCGTGACCTGCGGGTCAGCATCCTAGTAAGTCATAGAGTTCATATATTGTTCTTAGTACATATTTTTCCACGTCACTTCCCCAAAAGAAGTACGTCAGCAGAGCCGTGGTGAATACCACCATAGGAGACCAGTGCCAGATGGAAGAGTATTTCGGCAGCGCGTTGAAAAAGCCACGTGACAGAAAACGCTGGTGGTTCTCTGCACGCCGTGGTTGCCTAGGCAAACGCATCGGGACAGCGCAATGTTGTTGCGGCTAAATTAATCTTGAGTTGCGTCGCATCCTCAGTTCATATGTACCGAACCGTGTCTACGGTTTCTGAGCAGGACATCCTCAGAAAGCACCTCCAATGTCTAGAAAAGCGGGGAAACACCTGGATTGGTAACGTGGAGTCAAAGGAACAATAAGACGAGCCGCGGCGAGACCTGGCCTCCATCTGTTACTGTGTCCAGTGCAATGTAACAAAATAACAATACACCATTGGTATTTATATGTTTATATGTTGTTTGAGAATAAAATGCGCTCAGATGTAGCAGCTGAACGCAATTTATTTGCAGAAAAAAACGATGTGTAAGTCGAGGCAACAACAGAACATGGGCAGCGAAGGTATGCAAGCGCGCTCACTGCTTTGTAGAGTGTTCGAACAGCCCTGTGCTGATACGCTGGATGGAGCAGGAGTTGATGGAAGCCAAAACGACTAACCGTACATAAATTTTTTCATACCAGATGAATCTTGTCATTGTTAAGGGGCAAACTTGAAAGTTTTGTCATTACTGAGCGATGCACTACATATCTGAAACAAAATCTAGCTACTAACGCATGCAGCTCAGGGGCATAAGGTAAAGTTAAGAGCGTGGGGTGGCGCGCGTATTTCCCGCAATCATTTCTGCAATGCTTGTCCTGCAATTGAGATTGCGCGACCATCTGGATTAGCGGCCGCACAGATGATGCGAAGATACGTCACCAGAACCTTAATTTGGCAAAATAGGCCCTTTTATGCTTCACACAAAAGTGCGTGGGTCAATCTTTATAAAACAATACTACTGGAAACAAGACTCGCACTGATGCTGTCTAGTTTCAGTACTTGCCCTTAATTCTTGTAAGACATCTCGAAGAATGCAGCGTCACAAGGAATATTCACGTCAGCAAATAAATAAAACGTATACTGTACCTGACCCCGCCTCAAAATTAAGTCCGTCCGCAAATGAACACGGCAGAAGATACCACACGCTAGCTTGGAAGAATATCATTCTGATGAGCGTCCACTCTAGTGTCTCCTGCCTTCATCGCGTTTTCGTCTTCGTTAACTGCCGCCGACATAAAGAGCCAGCCACATGGCACAGCCGCCACAGCCGCTGCGTGGTTAGCGATTGGTTCGCGCGTCTCTGTCACCTAGACTACCACGACAACCTTCGCGCATGCGCAGAATGACCACAGCCGGGAACAGCAACGTGTACCACGTGACTTTTCTGACGTGCTGCTGAAATACTCTCCCGCGCTGAATAGGTGGCACGCCGAAAAAGAGCACCTGGCGAAGAGTCGCGTCACAACTCAGCCACTCCCGCCCAGACGACCGGCCGCAGTGTACCACGGTAGTAGTGTATTGGTGTTCTGTGGCACCACTCTAAAAGCACGCGCGTGCGCCACTGTCGTGCGTCATTTTAGAACGAACAGCTGGAAAAGCCATTGCACCAGTAATACTGCACTGTGGTTTGAAAAAATAACTTAGTCCAAAGGCTAATCTTACATAAAAATCACTAAAACACGAAAAAAAGCCTTGCAATGCGGACTGCGTCTACACATATATGGTATCGAAGGGACAGTGCTGTGCCGTGATGGCAACTCCCTCGTCCTCATTTTCTGGTTGCGTGCTGGGTTTTGGGATAATGCTATAGTACTGGCTGGCATGCCCCCATTGAGAAGTCCATACTGCGACAATACCGCGCTGCCAACATCTTCAGTGAACTAATAAAAAAGAGTACGTGGTAGCTGCGTCATTTCTTGATTTTTTGGCATCGTTTGTACGCTCTGTGCGTGGTATGTATGCACGGGAAGTTGATCAAGCAAACCTACATGGCAGCGTAGCACATGAGGTGTCGCGCTGCTATTCTTGAGGGTGGGGGATAGATTAGCGACCATGGCGGCCGCACTTCAATGGGGGTGAAATATAAAAAGAACACCCGTTACCTAGATATCTGTGCGCATTAGAGAATCCCAAGCGATCACAATCTTGCTACGCACACTACAGCTTAGCTCAAAATGATATCTTGTTTGGCACATAAAAGTCTAGCAATTATCGATATTGAACACACACCTCAATTTTAGGCAGACACAGGCAAGCGGAAGAACAGAAACTGTGAGTTAGGCGAACTAAACAACGAGTAAAAATCGAAGACAATTGATATATCTCTATCATGGCGTAAATTATGATGTTACTTACCCACTGCATCCAGTGAAAAAAAAAAGGTTGACCCTTAAGTTTCGCTTTTAAGAGTTGAACGCGATAGCGAAATCCAGGCCCTAGTGCATCCTTGAACCATTCAGTGTATAATACTTATTCATATATGTTTTGTTACATACACACGCACGTACACAACACGCACGCAGTAGATTAGACCAGTGCGCTATTATTGCCGAATAAGCTCGTTTTCGTCGTGACACCTGTCAAACAAAATGCGTTACACCTGTCGAACAAACACTTCTTCAAATAGAATGAATTCATTAGAAGAGCTTATTGCCTTACGAATTCAACGCCGCAAAACTTTTAAGAATCCGTCCAGTGCGAGTGGAGTTACAAAGGTTTGTCGCATGCTGCAATTGCACTATCTCTTCTCTCATCCTGACGAAAGCGCTGGAAGCTAAGCAGGGAGGAGTAACAGGGCAAACAAACTACCGCGCCTCTTGACCATGAGCATGCACTTTTATCTTTCTTCTAATGCGTGGCTTTTCCAGTGTGAAATCGCGCATGTGCGTGGGCAAGTAGCGGCTTCCCGCGGCTATTTCAGTAACTTCATTTTTTCGGTCGCAGACACACAAATGATTTTTCGCTCACAACTAACGGGACCCACGCCGGCGGCGGGTATTCTGCGACACGAGCTCTTTAACGCTGTCGCGTTAAAATTTAACAGCATTGAGTGACTCCAGAAGCTTAGCTTCCAGTAGCCCACTGCTTTATTCGTAGGAAGAACACTGTCTTTTGCACAAATTAGGTCAAACAGAGGCATTTCAGCATCGAGTGTTCACCGCGAGAGTATTTTTTACAACAGCTCAGAGGCGTAGGTGGCAGTGGCCCTGCACAAGTCTTGTGGACAAGGCGGCTTTTCATTACATGCAACTGTTAGAAAAAAAAAAGACTACCTGCATATCGTATCATTTCCTTCACGCGGCGGCATCAGATGGAGTTTGAGGGCGGTGGTCAGATCGATGAATGCATGGAAACTTTGTGAGTCTCGAAGTGCACGAATGAACGCTCAGTGGGCCAGATAAAAAAAAAACAAGTTTACTTATGCTCTATGTTGCGTGTTACGTACGCTAGTTTTGTTTCCGGCAAAACTCTGTTTAAACTCGACTGTTTCGCCCTGGTTTCCACTGATTACTTTTTTAACTATCGAATAAATATAGCAGACACGTGCCATGCTAAGACACGAGCCCACAGCACAAGACGGGAGAGCGAGAGAAGAATTTATCTCGCCTGACCGCTTGGACACAACGCTGCCTCCTCTTTCTGTATTGTGTGAAACGTCCTCCATTTCCTCTTTTTATATATTGTTGCACTTGAATACGCAGCAGTACCTCCAGCGCCCTTTGGTTTTGTTACGGTTATGCGCACACGCACCACCTCTATCTACCATAGGGTTTCCTAAAATTGACTAGAGGGAACGCTGTGACTGCGATCGTTCAGCGACGATAGGAATGATGGGTAGTACACACATTTGCTCAGTCTTCGTCCTTGCGGGCAGCGAATCGTGCTTGGGGCTTCATTTATTGCCGTGTTTTGGTTTCATTTTGAAAGAAAGATTTAACCCTTTTGAACTTTGTGAACCAATTGGGGAAAGTAAATCAAAAAGACTAAGGTGGTTAAGCGAAACCGCTGAGAATTTGTTGAATTTTGTTTCTTGAGAAACAGCTCCAAGCCACACGAACACTCATGGAGCCAAAAGCAGGCCAGGAGTACAAGGCTGAGACTAATGTGTGCACTACCCATCATTCCCATGCTCGCTGCAGCGCCGTGCATTGCAACTCTCATAGGGCGCCAGAGTTCCCTCTAGTCTATATTAGAAAACTCTATGGCCCCTACCACCCACCACTCTTGTCTGCGGGAGCAGCTGAGAAGTGCGCGCTTTCACCGCCAGGGTGGTTGTAGAAACTCCAGCGCTGGTTCCCTGTGTAACACATCCGTTTTAAAAACCGATTGCTCCAGCTGCGCAACCGTTCAGTGACCACCCCGTAATTGGGAGTGTACCGAGTGCACAACCTCTTCAAGGCCATCCATCTCACTTGCCCAGACGCCCGACACGTGGCAGCACCTGACTGGCGTCATTCCGTTTCTGTGGTTTCGTTGTCTAGGCCGCGGACGCGCGTGTGCGGACGCCATGCAGGCGCACGCGTGTGTGTTGCCTTGCCAAGCCAGCCCCTATGTAGCGCTCTCACGCGCAAGTTACACACTGCTCAGCCGATAATAAACACTCTTTATTTATCTTCCATGCCCCTGAGTTCATCCACGCCTCTGTCTACCCACCACAATATGTAGACACCGGACCTTGACCTCCAAGGAGGTGCCAGTGGACGATTTCTCCTGTGCGTTGTTGAACAATAAAACTTCGCACCGTGCACGATAACTAAAAGCGGACTGTGGGTCTCTGTATCCAATCGGACTCTTTTGTCTCTCACTGCTCACTATCAGCGATTGGCATGTAGCAGCAGGAAACAGTGGTCTACCACTGCATACTTTGCGCCTCTCCAGGTGCCTTTTTGCGGAACACCACGATAAGCATCAGCGTCAACGTCACCGCCAATGTAAGCGTTAGCGCCTACTGCTTCGCATCTGCACATGTTACTCTTTAGCGGAATATTCCGCTAAAGACTAACAACGAAAAATTACGCCATATATATGGCGTAATTTTTCGTTGTTATTGATGTAGTTCAACTATTCGTGTCGGCCAAGTTTAAGTCAGCCAAGTTTGTAAGATATAAGACGCTTGACAGTGCAGTACTACTACATGCAGATTGCGCCGGACACTGTGGTGCACGTGTGGAAGAATCCTTTCCAATGGGACATGAGTGCAGTGACAGCAGCCGGTTTCAAAGCCCTTTTGTCGAGCTGCTGGTACCTGAACGTAATTAGCTACGGTGTCGACTGGAAGAAGTACTACAACTGCGATCCTCATGACTTCGAAGGCAAGTTTGTGGGCCCAGGCACGTCTCTGTCTGCATGCGAAGTATTAGTACCGAAATGAAATATAAGTATTTCAGCGAGACACCGAATGTTAGGTAGAATGGTAATATTAAACGATGTTTTACGGAATAAGCACACAGAGTTGTCCCCTGAAGGGCCAATTGGTGCATGATAGTTCAGTGAAGAGTTCAATAACGGGAGCGAAACAAAGAAAAATAATTTGACTGAAATAGACTTTGGGTTGTCTCTCCCTCCACTTCGATCCAGTTTTCACACTGTTCCATGCCGATAAGAAAGCGTAAACGCGTACGTGCTTAAGGTTTATTTTGAGGTGCCCACCAATTTGTTACACCGGTTATGGGGATCGAGTCGCGGGGTCGATTTGGATCGTAGTAGCGACTGTTGTATTTCGATGCAGGCGATTGGATAGAGGGCCTTGAACTATTGAAAATTTGTGAACGTTGAGAACGACCTCCTGGTCATAATTATGGTAGGCATCCGCTACGGGATGCCGCACAATCATATCGAATTTTGGCACGTGAAACGCCAGACGTTATTGTTATTCTGAGATTAATAATATAAATAAACTTTTATAACACAGTACACAGGACTCTATAAATTGTCGAATTCTTTATTGTTTGAGAGCTAGGAATTCTACATCAAAATGAAATATGAGAGAACTAAATGATTTATTCATTATTCGGGATAGCTGTATTTATGGCCTACTTAAAGTGTTGTTTTAGACGTATTTAGGAGCGAAAGGTGTTATGATCAAAACTCTGGTGACGTGCGGTGCCGTAGCTGTCCGACACCCCCGCCACCGGTGTCCATCACCATTATCGCGAAATAAGCAAAACAAAAAACCTAGCACTACAGACACAGTACGGCTTGAGCCCGGGTCCACTGCGTGCCAGCCCGCTATTCTACCACTGAGCTACGCCGGTACTTAGGACTTGTTCGCAAACTTGCCTTAGGTAGGCTTGATGTCCGGAAAAAAATCGCATAATGAGTATTAAGCGTTATAGAACAGCAAAATAACATCGAGGCGTCACACAATGTGAATAGCGTGACGAGGGGAGCGTCCAGTGCTCCAACCCATTAAAAAAGCTTGTTTCATTACTTATTAGCTGTGGCGCTTACCGACTTCAGACATAATTCCTCATCGTTGCCAGCCACTGCATGAACAATTGGTACGAAATTCCTTGTAAGTGCTTAGCGTATACAACGTTTCTCAGTAGAATGACGAAAAACTGCATAACGAATGCTGGTCTATTATCCAGACATTATTATTAACAATGTCTTAGTGGGTATGCAGCAAGTGTGCTTGCAGCAGTTGCGCAATGAGTGTTTAGAAAAGGCTCTGAGGGCCATTCATCTATCTTTCGCTGTCACATTACTGCGCCTTTCAAGCAAGCCTAGTGTTTTTCTTTATCTTTCAAATACATTTTGCTTATACTAACTGCTGCTGGTTTTATTTGGCATTCGTGACTATGTGTATGTCTAGGAAAATAAGTACAAAAAACAACTATGAATCGCCTACTTCCGGTGCCGATCACTGAGGCCACGTCTAGAGCGGTGAAATCCCGTTTAAACTCCAATAGGCTGTTTTCAGTATAGACGACTAGGCTCACGTCTCCCTCGCAGTAAAAAAAAAAGATCCTGACCATCACTCATTAGCTATAATAACGGCACATGCCACAATGCCGCCGCTATGATTATCAGTCGCCTCTGTTTTGGAGCTGTAGATCATTGGTCTGTTGCAACTATAGGTGATTAAGTACTGAAAATGACAACACGTTTGTCCTCGATGCTACGTTAACACAAGGACCTTTTGGTTGTTTTTTTTTTCGTGTCTCGTCATACTCATGTTGTTTGTATTTGCACGCACTGTTGAAAACGAGCTCCGAGGAAGGGGATTGAATAGAAGCAAATGGAAAATCGTGAGACCCCGCCTCTTCCCCCCTCCCTTTATTCGCAGGGACACCCAAGCAGAAGTCTCTCGTGCAGGGAGGAGAAGCCTGCATATGGGGAGAATACGTGGATGCCACGAATGTGATCAGCCGCACATGGTAAGTAAGTGCTGTGATGTAACAGCGTCTTGAAATTGGCTAACTTTCCTGACATAGGTTACATCTACGTATATGGTGATATTTGATAATTTTCCTGAGACGGTTTTATTCTATCTCCACTGCAATATAAACATTTGGTATTCATGAGTTTGTTTCGACCACAGGAACATCCTTCGTACACCCTTATTTTTGACAATTATGCTGGTTTAATAAAATTACACC
This sequence comes from Rhipicephalus annulatus, assembly GCA_013436015.1. NCBI lineage: Eukaryota > Metazoa > Arthropoda > Arachnida > Ixodida > Ixodidae > Rhipicephalus > Rhipicephalus annulatus. The sequence goes on along the minus strand of WOVY01009815.1, from coordinate 303,779 downwards.
CTTGTCCATTAAATTGATCATCGGGTTCTTCATAAGGAAGGGCCAAATTTTGGGCAGCTCAGTTTGAGCATGAAGAAAAGATGCAACAGTGAAGAACAGAAACAGAGACATGATGAGCGCTAGCACTGCTGTCGATATTTCTCTTCTTCTCTATTGCTGCATCTTTTCTTCATGCTCAAACTTAGCGGCGCTAAAGCAATATGATATTATAATGCACCAACTCCCCAATCAGCAGTACTTTCCAAATTTCGGGACAGACGACGCCACGCGCCAGCAGATAGTCTGTCAAGAAAGCAATTAATTTGTCCTTGCATGGTCTGGAAGCGATGAAGTGAACGTCGATAAAGGAAGCGGTGATGTAAGATATTGATCAGAGGGCCCTATCGTCAGGAAAGAGGAAATGCGAGAGAGTGTAGGTGTCAGCATGTTGGCGTCCGATGCACGCGGATGTTGCAGTCTTACAAGCAAAGTGGCCAAGACGACCTGAATTATCTATTTTTGAATGATTGATTGATTGGTACGTTGGGTTTGACATCCAAAAACCACCATATGATTATGAGAGATGCCGTAGTGAAAGCTCCGGAAATTTCGACCACCTGGGGTTATTGAACGTGCACCCAAATCTGAGCCCACGGGCCTACAACATTTCCGCCTCCATCGCCAATGCAGCCGCCGCAGCCGGGATTTGATCCAGCTACCTGCAGCTGAGCATCCGTGTACCATAGCCACTTGATTACCGCGATGGGGCAATTACCGTCACAAATGATGCCTATAGTCACCTTAGGATGACTGCCACATGAAACCATCATTAGGGCATCGAAGAAGTAATGTGTTTTCCAGATTTGCAAGAATTTCGTACACATTTCTTAAAACGCCCTTTGTGCTGTGAAGGATGTTTTTCATGTAACGTACACAAAAGGATTTTACTTTTTCTTCCTAGGCCGAGAGGATCTGCAGTAGCTGAGAGGCTGTGGAGTCCTGCCTCGGTGCAGTACACGAAGAGAACAGCATCCCGGTTCGAAGAACAGCGTTGCAGGATGCTGAGGTGATCACAAAACCAAATTATGCACACAAAAACGGACACAACTAATTTGTCCTTCAGTTGCTTGGAACATTAGAAATTATTGCTATGGTAAATCATTTCAAGGAACGACTATTGATTTTATGTGTAGCAGTGGCTTAGAAAGGTGGTGGCACTCTGACCCCAATCCCGCCCTCTCTGGAATTGTATGAAAATTGCTTATGACATCCGGCAGACTAGAGCCTGAGATAACAGAGATAACAGTGCGGATTCAGTGAGGTAACAGGTTGTGCGAAACCACAACTAGCTATAGTGATCACTAAATCCATTGAGGTCTGCTGTTACCTATATCCACGGCCACGCATCCATTGATTCTCCTATTGATACACTTTTGAACGACTTTCACTTTGTGAAATTTGTAGCCGCTTCGCACTGAGAAAACCAACGACATGTTCTCTCGTAATGCGATTGTGAATAGACTATAAACTGAAAAGTAACGTAGCGTCCAGGTTTGCTAATTTAGCTATTTCATAGCTAGATATAGCTACTTTTGGAATCGGCTAGATACCAAAAATTTGATTTAACCATGAGTAGCTGTTTTAGCTTATAAGTGGAGGTTTAGCTTCTAATCCAGGTATTTCAGCGAACCCTAGATCTAGTGTTGCGACAATTTCGAGTAATACTTGTAATGCCAGTTTATTCAAGGAAAGCATAGGGGACGAAAAAATTGCCTTTTTCATTGACAAAATCCCATCGAAGAAGAGGATGACTTTTTGTTCGCTTTCTGTTCTCTCTACTTGCATCAAAATGTAATGGCACACACACAAAAAAGACAAAATGTGTGAAGTGATTGGTTCCAGAAATCAGCCCAGCATATAGCAGATATTGTCAAATATTTACATGCACCGGCAGCATCGCAAGACTGATGGCCGTTTAACACCATATCTTCATATTTGTAATGTCCTTTTAAGAGTTTCCAATGTAGGTCTTGCATTTTTCGAACATTATAGTAGTACGTATTAGCTATAATTCATATGCCGTACATATCGTATATACGCAATGTTTCAGATTTGCCACCACCTAACACGTGCAAAGTAAATATTATTTCACACATGAACCATTATATTTCATGAAGATGGTAGGGGATTAAAGATGCATTCGCCTCTGTGACACAGGTGTTTAAAAAATATATGAACATTTCCCTGGTGATGAGCAGAGTTTCGATATTCCCGTCAAAGCTTGACCTTTGTGTTGCTTCACCTGCATGCATCTTGCATGCACTTTGACTTACAGAAATTTCGGTAAATCACTAATGAAATATTGTGGGACTGTTAGCTTTCCCTTCAAGTGTTGAGTGCGACAGCGAAATCCTGTCTGTAGGGCGTGCTTCAACCACTTGGTTCATGTGTGATGTTACTCGAGAAGTTTAAGTCATGTATTACTACATTGTAATCGATAAAGTTGAAAGTAGCTTGTGTCAGCGAAGCTTTCACATGTGACTGCATTCGGTGTATAGCAGGCTTTAAACAACGAGCAATATTGCGCGTGAAATTTTTACAATGTTATTGCATTCACCTTAAAGGAATACGTGCACTAACGAGTGTACCTTTTAAAATGGGTGGCCGGCTTCAAACTTCAAAGTCATTTTGACAATAACATGTTCTGACGCCTGATGGCAGTGCACGCTTGTACTATGCAGTATCACTGTGAATTATTACATATGGTATTGTGAAGCCTGTGTAAAATCTCAAGACTTCATTCGTAGATAACCGGGCTTTAAGGGCAAATGCGCCTGGAGAGATGGAGCAATGCGTCTCAACGCTGCCGTTTATTCAAGCCAAAAAAAATTGCCCGCAGCTTCCCTCGGGGGAACACTGAGGAGGATGCGGAGCATATAATTGGTTAATGGGGTGTTAAAGTGCGACTTACTTGGGTCGATGGCTAAATTGGTTAACGTGGTTGTGAAATGGGGTGTTAAATTGCGACTTGATTGGGTCGATGGCTAAATTGGTTAACGTGGTTGTAGGAGGGGGTGTTAAATGAGTGAACACGTACACACGTATGCGAAAGGGCGGTGCTGGTCGAAGGGACGTCGATAATTGTGTTTGTGGATTCGTTGGAATTCATTTCACCGCGACCTTGGACGTCGACGCGCCGTACAAACCAACCGACGAGCGGCAACTGAGCGAGCGAGCGCCGACCTTGAGTATATATACAGCGCGACGGCGCATGCACTGTCAGCTGTCGAATGTTCGAGAAGGGGGAGAAGCGCAACGGCGCATGCGCGCGCGTCAGCTGACGATGTTCTCGAAGCGCGACGGCGCATGCGCGCGCGTCAGCTGCCGATGTTCTCGAAGCGTGATGGCGCATGCGCACTACATTATACAGCTAGCGAATGTTCGTGAAGAGGAGAAGCGCACGCGGTGTGTAGAGGAGGAAGGGTGCACAGATGGTGGAGGAGTGAAGCGCGCGCGGTGTGTAGAGGAGGAAGGGATGCACAGATGGTGGAAGAAGGAGGAGGAAGCTTGCGGACGGCGCCGCACTACAAGCCTCGAGTATTAGATGCTCCGCATCTAAAAGAAGAACCAAACTCCTCATGCCACGTACATACGTGCCATCCCTCATTTCTCTTCTTCTAGCGCGCACTATGTTCACTGTTCCTGCGTGTGTTTGCGAAGCATGAATGAAATTTTCACTGAATTTCCGAGTAGAGGAAGTTATCTTAATCGGTATTTCCAAGCGGACACACGACTTTGAGGGAGAACACCTGCTTGCCTCGAAAACGTCCTGGGTTCGATCCACAGTCGCAGCCGGATATTTATAAAATTTAATCTTTCTCAATTTTTCGGTCACGCACAGGATGATTTTTCCCTCACAAGCAAAAATTTCCACGCCGCTACCGCCGGGGTTTCTGCGAAAAGAGCTATTTTAGCGCTATCGCTTTAAAAGAGCAAAGATGATCCGTTGCTCCTCCAATGAGTTGTCCTATTCAGGTTTTCTCCTCAGTGATCGTTATTAGAAATTGATTTCAAAAATATACGGTTGTTCAACCATGAGCTGTTTGATTCCTTATTTAAAATTTTCGTACATTCGCACACCCGTAACGTTAACTAAGCTCCGTGCATATGTAGATTACTATTGAAGAGCAATGAAGCCCATGTGCTTTTCGAAAAATCACACCTGCCCTAAATTACTGGAAATTAAACGGGAATGCTTTTTTTTATTCATAAACGTGCTGTGTGTAGTTGCGTGCAAAAAAATGTCACTTGATAGTTCTGTTTAAACTGCATTGGTGTCATCGACTGGTGAATTCGGAGTGGCTGACGAACTCTGCACCGGAGCACTCCACTCTGTCGGAGGGCAACAGGGGAAAATCCACCAATGGAACACACGTACTCCCTCTGTAGCAAATGGCAGGAACACAATTAAACGCGATACGCACGTCTCTCTTCTTGCTTGAGTGAGCACGCTGCACACAGCGACGTTAAGATATATCTAAACATGAGCTCCGAAGCGAGGTGCAACCAACGCGAGCAGCGTCCGTTGGCGCACCCAAAATTGGCACCATTTGAAGCCACAGGGCGCTTGCGACTTCCGGGCAAATCCATCAATTTTCGCGGAGCAGAAAAAAATGGCAGCATATCCACGGAGTGAATGATGGAGAGTGGGGCGAAGCATCCGTCCGTTCATTCGTTCTCGCTTCCGTCCATCCATGCGTGCGTCTGTGTGGCCGCCCGTGCGTCCATCCATCCGTCCGTGCGTGCGTCTGTTAGTGCGTCCGTCCCTGCGTTCGTTCATACATCCGCTCCTGCGTCCGTTCATGCGTTCATCCGTCCATGAAGCCATCCGTGCGTCTGTCCATGCATCTGTCTGTGTGTCCGTTCGTCCACCTATTCAACACTCCAAGTACCACCACCTCGCATTTCTTCATCACATATTCCTCATATAGAAGCACCACCATCCAGTGGACATTCCAAGGACTGAACGAGAGGAGGCACACGCACACTTTCTTACGGCTTGCGCTTCGGGTCTACTTCCCACCTTTAACCACCTCGAGTTCATGGTATATACTAGTTCACTGTATTCATGGCGCTGCGGTCCAACGCTCGCTAAACCTTTCTCAAACCAAGGAGGTTACGCCCAGCGAGTATAACGTAGCAACCCTTTTTTGTCAGATAGGACTTAATATACATGCCAGTAGCTGCTAAGGGGGAATGAGACACAGGAGAATTTTGCTTTCAGTAAACACGCACGCGGCGACTTTTTAGGGGCGAAGTTCTTTAAAGCAGCACCCCTTCGTCCCTCGTAGTCGTAGTCGTAGTGTGTAACAAGTGTTACATTTTGGCATGCAAGGTGGTGCCGGTGGGAGATTTCTCCTGTGCTTTGTTGAACAATAAAAAAGTTCGCGGCGTGCGTGAACTTTTTATATGCTCCAGAAGTGTGTCATTCAAGAATCATCGAGTCCTTGGGCAGCTCCAGTGATTCTCGTCAGAAAGAAGGATGGTAGATGGAGATTCTGTGTGGACTATCGTCGTCTGAACTTCGTCACAAAAAGAGAGGTCTACCCTCTCCCACGAATTGACGATGCTCTAGACTGCCTCCATTCAGCATCCTACTTTTCTTGCATAGACTTACGTTCAGGCTACTGGCAAATACCTGTGCATCCGATGGACAAAGCAAAGACAGCTTTTGTTATCCCGGACGGACTATATGAGTTCAATGTGATGCCCTTTGGTCTATGTAATGCGCCCGCTACATTTGAAAGGTTCATGGACACCATTCCGCGTGGCCTAAAGTGAAGCATCTGTATGTGTTATCTTGACGACATTGTGATTTTCGGGCGTACGTTCAGTGAGCACAACGAATGAGTAGAGATTGTCCTGGAATGTATTCGAAATGCTGGCCTGGTCCTTAATGCGAAGATGTGTCGTTTTGGCTTGCGACAAACTTTGGTGATTAGACACCTCGTCAACAAGGATGGCATCAGGCCCGACCCAAATAAGACAGAGGCTGTTAGAGCTTTTAAACCACCTTGCTCAACAAACAATCGTTGGAGCTTCTTGGGCCTCTGCTCTTATTTTCGCTGATTTATTCCCGCATTTGCTGAAGTTGCCTTTCTTTTGACTTGTCTTCTCCCCCAAGGTGCTAGTGTTGAATGAACTGCCGATTGCGAATTTTTCTTTGCGCAACTGAAGTTCTTGCTCACGTCACAGCCTATACTTCGGCACTTCATCTTTCTACGGTGACTAAAGTTTACAAGGACGCAAGCGGCATCGGCATAGGTTCAGTCCTGGTGCAACAATATAATCAAAAGGAACACGTGATCGCATATACCACTCGCACATTAAGCATGGCGGAACGCAGTTACACTGTGACCAAGGAAGAATGTTTCGCACTCGTTTTCGCTGAGCAGTGATTCCACTCATACCTGTATGGTCGTCCTTTTCAAGTAGTTTCAGATGACCATCCCTTGTGCTGGCTTGTCAACCTATGGGATCCGTTAGGCCATCCTGCACGGTGGGCTCTCCGGTTGCAAGAATACGACTTCACGGTATTGTACAAGAGCGGCAGGAAACACGCTGACGCAGACTGACGCAGACTGACTTTCGAGAATGCCACTCGATACGACAGTTTGCGCCGCTGACAATTTCTAACATCTCATTGCGTCCGTGGCATCAACGTTTCCAGATAAAGACATTTTCGAAACTGAGCAGCGGTGAACGTGAGCTTGAATCCGTTATTCGTCCTTGCACGAGCATTCACTCCAGAAGGCCGGTTTCGCGCTCGTGATGTCTTACTGTACAAAAAAACTATGGCCGCGCCGGCACTGTAGCCCGTTTTTTGCTGGTGGTTCCAGAGGCACTACGTTCATATGTGTTGCGCGCCATGCGTGACGACGCCAATTCCGGTCATTTGGGAACAACGCACACTCTTGATTGTACACAGGAACGCTTTTACTGGCCACGCATGCGCCAGTTGGTTGAGTTGTACGTGGCCAGTTGTGCCTAATACCACATGCATAAATCTCTCTCAGCCGCTCCAGCCGGACATCTACAGCCTCTGACGCCTCTCATTTCTCTGTTTGAGCGAAATGGCATTGACTTGATGGGCCCATTTCAGCTCTCATCGAAAGGCAGCCGACGAATTGGAGTATGTGCTGACTATCTTACTCGGTACTGCGAAATGGCAGCCCTGCCATCCGTGACTGCTGGTCAAGTGTCGTCCTTCCTTCTCGTTTCATCATGCTGCGTCATGTACCTCCCCTTGTCATCATAAGTGACCGTGGACGTCAGTTTACAGCGGACGTTGTCGAGCAACTTGTCCTTGCGTGTGGATCACCCAGAGACCAATGGCCTTACCGAGCGAACAATTGGAACACTGGTGAACGTGCTTTTGATGTACGTTGCTTCGAATCACAAGAACTGGGACGACGTCTGACCGTTCGTCACGTACGGCTTTAATACTGCCCAACATGAGACCACCGGCTACAGCCCGTTCTTTCTCTTCAATGCTCGACCCCCATGTTATACTCTGGATATTTTTGTTTTATGACAATGGCGCTACGACTCTAACAGAAACTTTTTGTCTCGCCGAAGAAGCTCGCTGTCTTGCCCGTTTACGCACAATAGCCTCGCAAGACAGATCGAAACTCCGTTATGACAGCCAGCACCAACAAGTCCCGTATAATCCTGGAGACCTCGTGTTGGTGTGGAAACCTTTGCGCAAGCGTGGTTTGTGCCAAAAACTGCTTGCCCACCACACGGGACCATTCATTGTTTTCAACCGCCTGAGCACCGTCGACTACCACTTCGCTCGCCTCACAGCTAGTGGGAGATGCTCTCGCAAGACAGAGGTCACGCATGCGGCTCGCCTGAAACCTTTCAGTCAGCGAGACGTTGCATGAAACGCGCGGCACGCTTCGTCTGCGAGGGGGGAAATGTTACGCGGCGTATGCGCCGCTTAGAACAAGGAGGAAGGAGCGAAGGGAACGAACGAGGAAGAATATCTCTCTTGCATCCTGGTTCTGTACGGCTCGTCATCTAAACCACATACCGATAAACCCCGAACGCCTACCTGAGGACTTAACAATATATTAAGCTGATGGTCACTGAGAGGTTGTTAGAAAAACCAGCTCCTAATGGGTCAGCTACCTTACAGTACCAAACGGTGTGGTTAGTTGAAGACCCCATCGGACGTGGTTGCTGAGCTTGCACACCGCACCGTGGCTTGTCTGACTGGAATGTCCTTGCAGCGAAGCAGGACCACCTCCCAGTCTTCTCAGGTTAGATTGGGGTTCGGGGGAAAGAAGGATTGAGCTGGCATGCCCAGAAGTGCCTTTAAATCTAATGAAGAAAAAATAAGTTTGAGAGCGCTACTTTATGCGGAGCGGCTAACCTACGCAGCGTGAGCGGAGGGACATTCCGGAATAAAAGCGATAGTGACGTGTCACGCCATGTACCCGGTCCACACGCGAGCGGATTTATGCTATATTCTTTTGCATTGCTCTACAATGACCCGTTAAGTAGAGCAGAAGACTTTGTATTCGTTATTTTAAAACCAAGTGCACGCTGCACGTTATAAATTCCTTGGGGCACACCTACTACCGATCCTTAAACGCGGAATCAGCCGCCATTATAGTGAAGGTAGATACTGAATATTTATAAACAGTACCTAATATAGTAATAGCCACTGCACAACCAAGCCGGTTTTGGCGGTTCGGTAACTATGACGGAAGCCTGTACGCATTGGACTTTGAAAAAGACAGGACTGGAACTTGCTAAAGCGAGCCTTGGCACATGCTGCAGATTTTAAAGGTTGTTCAAACTGCGGGTCTTCTTGCTTCAGTGCGGATACCCGTATATTGTTGACGGAAACGATGTTTACCAAATGGTGGAAAGTTGCGGGTTGACTGAATTCATGTTAATGCACCGTTCCATTCTTTTGAAAATTGCAACGGCACTTAATTGCTTGGACATACCCCAAGTTAACCGAGTGAAACGACAGGGTGATTTCGCTGGTTGCGAGGTTGAAAAGTGGGCTGACCAGCTACATCTTGACCGAAATTCTCTAACTGTTCAGTACCCATTAGTAAGACATGTTCGTCTTTAATTGTGGCAGCAGTCCCCATGCGAGTTAATTTCGATAGTAGGCTAGTGTGTGTGTTTTCCTCCTACTAAATTTTGTTGGTTGCTCCCACTCGCCTGCTTCGTGACACCTCGTCGCTTCATATTATTTCTCTTGTTTCGCTTTGCCCCTACATGGCATTGACTTGCGCGCACACACATTTAAAGGACGCTATTCGTTGAGCCCAGTGGCACACTTCTCATCACCCCGCTATAAAGAGGACGCTCATAACATCCATCCATCCATCCATCCATGCATCCATCCATCCATCCATGCATCCATCCATCCATCCATCCATCCATCCATCCATCCATCCATCCATCCATCCATCCATCCATCCATCCATCTATCCGTCCGTCTCCATCCATCCATCCATCCATCCATCCATCCATCCATCCATCCATCCATCCATCCATCCATCCATCCATCCATCCATCCATCCATCCATCCATTCGTCCGTCCATCCGTCCGTCCGTCCATCCATCCATCCATCCATCCATCCATCCATCCATCCATCCATCCATCCATCCATCCATCATCCATCCATCCATCCATCCATCCATCCATCCATCCATCCATTCATTCATTCATTCATTCATTCATTCATTCATTCATTCATTCATTCATTCATTCGCATTCTTAAGCCGAGATTTCAGAAATATGACAAGTGCACATGCGAGTAAAAATACACACGCGGTTACGACGTCTTTACAGAAATAAGCCATTTTTGTACAAGCTTAAACGTGTATTTTGCAAACCTAATGCAATGAGTTGGAAGATATACTGACTGCATGTTTTATTAGCGTTCGAAAGTAAATTGTGTCCAATTATTGTGAAGATTGTTTGTGCTCAAAGATTCTTCCTGCTCTCAATTCACTCGTTCTTGAGAGTAAAGTGGATGCTAATTTAGCTTAACACGTGATAAACATTGTGATTTTTTGGTAGCGTACATCAATTAAACTGTTTAAGTAACTGCAAGGTCAATATAGGTCTTACTTTATGCATTTCTGCAGACGTGGCCTTAAGGTTGAGCCGGAGAGAACGGGCCTGGTGTCTGCGAATGCGACTACATCTTTTGAAGCCATGCAGCGAAGCAGTTGGCTCTTCACGATGAAGAACGGACGAGCTGGCCTGGCGAATTTTTTCCCGATGAAATTCCGAGGAAAAGATCATTTAATAGCACCTTTTTCGTCTATATTTTTTTAGTCCCAGTATACTAGGTTGCTGTTGGGGGCAACGCTCTGATCACAAGCTTAGGATGCCACAAGTTTTGTAACGTTAAAGACGCAATTATTACAATTAATATTTTCTAAATAAACTTTTACTCTTTGATTTTTTCTGATTTAGTTATTAAAGCAGAGGAGCACACAGGACGCTCCTGCCTGTAATGAGTCTGATATTTCCGTCTCCAAATGTCACGGCTTTTGATGCGCTGTGTCGTGTCAGTGCTCTGTCATAAAAACTGTCTAAAAATTGGAGGACACTTGAGCTACGCCTGCAAGAGCAAATCGTGATAGCATAATTGGGCCTCTTGTGCATCGCCTTCAGAAATTTTAGCCTACTTGGGTTCTCAGTGCACGCATCGGCCATGCCGTGAAAAAAACAAAAAAAAAAACGAAGGACAGCGAGCGGAACATTGCCAGGCATGGAGACAGAAATGTTTTTTGGGAAGTGGTAGCGCACCATCTTGATCTCAAGTGGGGACAGGGCAGGAAGATGAGGTCGGGTGTCACTTTGCGGTGTCTGTGTCGTGGCAAGAGAATCGGGGGAAGGCGCTGCGGGGGGGGTGGGGGGGTATGGGGGGGCACGCGTTTGTTGTGCCAACGCCTGGCTACTCAACACTGGTTGTTTTGAGGTATCGTTTGAACGCCTGCTACAAAAACAACTTGTTCAGCGTCCACTACGCCCAAATTACTCCTTTTACGAATATGCGAAAGGCCAACTACGCGTCCGTATGGCAACATCTACGCCACTGTTCACTTTGATGACGGTTATCTGCTTATGAAGATCAAATATATCTGGGTGCGCTGTAATGGGTGCACTTTTAAAACACCCAATCGTTGCTCATTGCACATGTTATGACGCGGGCAATATATGATGCAATCTCCTACGCAATATATCATGCGTCAAGAAGACTCCTGTCACATACGGTATTATTATAGTGATGATTTCCAGGGCAGATTCAATAAATATTGTGTCTCCGTGATAGAAGGTTGTCTGGTTGCCACTCAGACAACCTTCATTCCATCGTCACTGAAACGAGAAATCCTTTTTGGTTATTTATTTTAGTGGCATGTTTCTCGACCTTTCGATCAAGGACAAGATGTATTTCGCTCAGAACCAATGATGCCTATGCTAACATCGACAGCAGAATTTCAGAGCAATGACCTCTTTAACACCATCGCGCTAAAATGAGGTGCAGTTGTGCAAATACAGCCTTGTCATTTATTTTACCAACAAATCGGATCATACCATAAATTTTAAAGCTGCACTGGGTTTATTCATGTGTGTTTATCATAAATGCAAACTGTACTGGTTTTAAAATTTGATACAATTTTGTGATTATCAAAGAGACCACTTTTCCTGCGCGGAACACGCCGCACAGTCACAGTAAAAGCTAGAAGAGCGGCTTTTCAGAGCTTTTTCTAAACACTCTTTGGGTAACTGCCGCAAGCACACTTGCTGGGTACCCACTATGCCATAAATATTCATAATTTTTGTGTAGTACGCTGGCATTCGCTATGCTATTCTTCGTCATTCTTCAGAGAAGCGGGGTATCCGCTACACTCTTGCAAGAAATATTGCGCAATCTTTTGTTGGAGTGACTGACGCCGATGAACAATTATACCTGAAGTGTGTATGTGCCACAGTCAAGAGAGGATCAAGAACTAGATTTTGTTACGGGTTGGAGCATCAGACGACCTACTCGCTATGTAATTCGCATTGTGTGACCTCTGGTCATTGCTTTGTTGTTATAAAACGCTTTATTACTCATACTAAAGCGCGAGACAGACGGTGCATTTTTTCATGCGATGTGGCGTGCGGCGCCGAATCTGCCGGCACAGTATGCGGTGTTTTGGGACACATGGGGACGAGCGAGCTATCAGCGGCAGGCGCCTCGGCATGCACGTTCGAAAAACTTGGTATCATCGTAATGAAGCTCAAAGAAACAACGTTGCACAGGAACGCTTCGTTATAAAATAAAGAATAAAACGATTTCGTGAATGACAAGCACGTCACAAAAGCAGCAACAGCTGATTATTCACGACTCCGTCTGATATAGGCTTTGCACGGAGGGCACCGGCCATCGCCTACGTCGTTCACACGCTAGCTCGCCTACGCTGTTCACACGTTTGCATACGCTATCACTTTTTAGATGTCATTCATGTGGAAAGCAAGGTGGAACCGAAACAAGCCGGCTCACAGAGACGCCTGTGTCGCCTTGTTTACCTGCAAAATGGCCTGGTATTGCTGCCCACGGACTCGCTAATGGTTTCCAAATGGGCGTTATCTTCCAGAAATGGCCCACTTCAAATGTCACTTTATTCAATACGGCATAGTATTACGTCACAAAGGAAATGTACTCAATCTCTGTCACGCCGCCGTAAGCAGAGATGTCAGTAAATCCAGGCTCGCTCTACTCTATATCGACTCGCCTGGACTGGCCTGTACCATGACCTCCGATATGGCGGGTGCGCGGTGGGTTTCTCTCCGGCCATCACCATCGCACGAAGAGAGTGTGTTTCCCATGGAGGAAGGAAATATACGAGAGGGTAGGCCCAGCCAGCGCGCTACGTGAAAAGTGCGGAGGAAATGACATCATGGCGGCCATCCCACTGGGCACAATGGCGGCGTTGCTGTGGTTACGTGTTGCGCAGTGTAGCTGGTCTAGCAGTGAGCGGCCGCCGCTGGCGACGGCATGTGTGCCTCCGCAGGTCTCGTGCGCAGCCGTGGCGGACATTCTCCGTGCTCTGCGCCACGCTATTGGTTACGCAGTGTTTTCCTGGCAGTTACTATACTCTTAGCAACGTTTACAAAACCGTTCGTCCACCATGGGGCCTCAAAAGTGCGCAGAACGAGCGCATATCCATGCGTCGTGTGGCGGATGATGCGGATGAAGCATTTGAAGTGTTCAGCGAAATTACGTTGGGCACCATGACGAAGCGGAACGACGATGAACGCCTTGCAGGAAGGTGACGGTTGGGCAGTGCTCCTTCTTGTGGCAACGGATGAAACTGTTGTGCCCAGCAAGACGCTATGAGGACCATGTACACATGAGTAGTTTCATGTTCGGTATGTGTACAGTAACAACTTACATGTGCGTAATAAAACACCTTTTCTATTCTGCTTGTTATACTCGCCACCAGCATTGTAATCTCAATGTTAGAGCAACCGCGTTCAAGTGTCACTTGCACCATGCTCAAAGTCAACACGGTTGCAGAATGCTGACGCCGGTGAGTTTTACGCGGAATACGGGCACAATGGCCGGGCGCTGCGTTGGCCTCGTGTCGGAAAGCAACTGTAGAAGAAGGCGCACTACCGATCATGTTGTCTGTACAGTTGCTGAATTAATGACGTCAGCGCCCGCCGTTGTCAGCGCATCCAGCACACGTTCTTTTGTACTTGCTTCGTTGCCGGCGAGCCGTTATTCTCTGTTATACACGGACGAAATGATTTCGCTGAAGGTGTCGCGCTGGCCCAGAGTGTTGAGCCCCGTTCCATTAGTTTCGGATCGTCACGACACGCGCGCTGCGCAGCCCACATGCTTTCCGAGCCAGAGAGAGAGGTGCGCCTTCTGCTTTACATTCGGATGTAAACAAGAGAGGAGAATTCGCCCAGTCAATATGGCCGACTTCCGGCTTCATCGCGGCTTCAAAACGGGTGACGTCGAGGCCTCTTCTAAAAATTTTCCTTCCTCCATGGTGTTTCCAGACGTGGGCGTGACCCGGAATTTGCTCCGCACCAGGGCGCTCCTTTGTATGGTCGAAAATGCTGCCACGCTGTTGGCGAAACTTGCATGTGGCGAGAAAAAAAAAATGGTTTTGCGCTTTTATATAACTTTGCGCTCATATGGGAATGTCGGGCCAAGGTGTACGAGGGGCGAAGTTATTGCTAAGGCGTATATAATCTCAAAAGGGCTTTTTTTACTGTAGATTTGCGTCGCACCTATAGGCGAGATAGCTCTGCAAGAGATCCGCATGTGCTGTAAACTAACTATAGTTCGAACTTTGCGAGCTGTGCAGTATACGAGGCACTGACGACAAAGAAAACAAAATGACAGCCTGATCCGCAAAGAAAGTCAAAATAATGTCGCGTTATCCGCTTACGGGTTACACTCGATTAAAGGGGTTGGTTTTTTTTTTCCTTTCATGAAACTAGCGCTGCTTTTCATTGTAACGCCGTTTCAAGAGTCCTGTCTAGCCGCAGAAGCAGGATAGAGGGAGGAGGGTGCAGGTGGTCACCATGCGTCTAAACTATTGTCTAGACTGAACGTCGCCAATTTTGCGACGACCACGGGCTGGTTACTGGCAAGTTTTGGTCACTTAATGACTCACATTCGCACTGTGAAGTTTACGATGTTCATTGAATACGCTGGGCAATGTAAGAATGAACATCGAAATTTTTTGCTTGCTCAAGAAGTTCTCAACACGCGTTCAGAGTTTGATGTACCTGGTATGAAGCACTGCAGTGTTACATAGCAGTGACAATTTGCACTGTTTCTTTCTTTAGTAGTCTACCTCGGTGAATACTTATATTTCATTACAAAGACGGCGTCATGCTACACGTGCGACCATTTGATTAAGATGCGTGCAGTTGAGAGTACAGTCAATGAACTGGACACTGATATTGCCATTGCCATACGATAACATAACCAAAATTCAGGTGACGAAAAATGAGACGATGATAACTCAGTCACTTTCTTTGTGAAACACGTGAAGTTTAGTGAATGAAGGTCGGCTAATCGAAGCCTTCTACAATATTCTGGCAATATTACTTCTCACGCAACCTATTTTAATAAAATGACCAGGGCACTCACTTATCTGGAGCGTTATTGTGCTTCGGTTTGCCACCGTATTTACTATCAGGAAAATGCAGCAGCTGCCACGCTTTTCTTTGCAATTCGTACCAAAATAGATGCAGTAACAAAAAAAAACATACTTTCCTTCACTTCAGCCAGAAGATTCTGGTGGTGATTCTTGCTCGTACGCGACATAAAACAAAACAAACAAAAACCATGCACGCGCTGGAATCCCGTGATCTGTGCTATATGAATTTGCTGGCCAGCGCTCGATGTGAGCGGACCTGTTTTGAGCACGCTCCGTCTATATCGACACTACGCCGGCGCTTTGATGTCAAGCCATCGCCGCAGCTGTTGCCGCGCTTGCTGCTTGTTCACTCATTATCTACCAGCTGCAGCTGATACTGGGGGGGCTGTTTTCTGAGCACGTCGGTGGTACCGCCGCCCAGCTAGCTGCGAGCGGCCGTTGCGGCTTGTATTACACCATGTAATACTAGCCGCAACGTAATGTTCAAGCCGCAATGTTTCGAGCTTTCATGGCCTCTCCGTAGGCCTGCGTGCTACCAACCGACGTGCCACTACCTGAGGGTATGAACCTACAGGCTTCGGACGACCTGATTGACTTCAACGATTGATTCCACTGCCGTTGCCCTGCCTTGAAGAGTGCTGCTTCTGCCAGACACCAACCCATTCGCCCCACTCCAGGACCTCCAGGAACAGGATACCATAAAAGACAAGTCTGACAACACTTTTCATCAAGTTCACCTAATTTCTACAGCAGAAAGAAAAACGCGCTCGAGGCTCGCTCTTAGCAATGCCTGAATGACAGCACACTAGCATGCCCAGGGATCGCTCCCCTATGAGAAGTGAACATCACACGCTCCTTGCTTCCGCTAGTTACCAAAACGAAGAGGATGGTCGGATACCAGTCGGCCATTGCCAAAAGCAGCAGAACCACGTGGCGATCACGATGATGGCAAGCTCAGTTGCCCCACGTTTTTATTGGCACACCGTCATCCTTCGGCCTAAGCAACCTCGCTGTGTCATGGATGAGCAGTTCATACAATTCGACAGAGTAGTATCTCGCCGCATTTCAGCCTCATCTCAACCTCTCTGAGAAAGATCCACTACCGATGTTCAGGGTTCGCTGTTTCGGGCCACAGTAACCAGCTCACAGCCGACACGGCTGAACCGGATGTGTGCAACGCCCTTTTCGTGGTAGCGTTTCTTCCTATTCGCAGAAAGTAAGTACCCTTTCAAGCATACGAAGGGGTTAATCATAATCAAATCAGAGGCGTTATTCGCAATGCTGGATACATAGTTTCCGAGGATATAATGAACTCATTTCACTGACGCAAGTAGAAAATTCTACAGGCACGCTCACTTGGTGACAAAGGCACTGCCTTGGAAACATTTGAAAGTAACTGCTTATCCTACAAGGTTGGTTTGTGGTCTTTCACGATGCATGTTTTGCCGCATCGTACACGAGTGGCAGTTTGTGAAAGACGCCATAAAATAGGGCATCACAAGGAGCACCGGACCAATATTTCACCAGCAACATGCTCTACATGTAGTCTGCGGCAACACGGAGAGCGCTGCCCAAACAGAGAACAGAAGCGCCGTGGCTGTGGTGGTTCTCACCTGGCCACAGCCACAAACTGTCCAAAAAGATGAGAAGTAAACAATAAGATTGAACAAAAATGCAAGCTGGCTGTCAAAGGCAACGCAAAAAAAAATGGAACACGCAGAAGCATCAGCGATGCTCTTCCGCGACACAAGGTTTTCCAAGACACATGCTCAAATCCACACGCACGGGTTTCTACACAGTGCTGTCGGTTCCACTAGCTGCACAGTCAGAAGATGCCGGGGGCGTCACTTTCACCTATGTAGTTGAACAAGCGAACGCACCGCTAACTGGTTTTGGTAACGGCATATCATATCCGTCAAGCCTAACACTGGCGTGTCTTGCTTTTTGGGAAACAAGAAAACAGGCAAGTGAGTAAGTACGTCGTTTGATAAGCGGCCCGTAACAAGCACACAACCACTGTTAGTAATTATAAGGTCTAGCACCGAAGACATATAGCAGTGACTGGGACTACTGATTACATTTTTAGAGCAGGTTTGGATAAGCAACGACAATTTCTGCTGCGTTGGTATGATACTGATAGTGCGCGTATCTATGTTAGTCTCCAGCTTTAAAAGAAAAAAAATCAGAGTTGAGAAAAAATATCTCGTGCTCAAAGCAATAAAAATTGTGGATGGGTTCTCTAGGGTGAGTGATACACAACAGAAAAAAATGTCTAGCAAGTGGACTTAATGGTGAGCATATCCGTATCAGAGCTACAAAATCAGTTGTCTGGTAAAAGTTCATATATACTTGTTTTGCACCAGCAGGGCAACGTCCCCTCTCATGTTTTATTGTACGATTAACGATAGCTGTGCCGAGAAGTCGTCTCTTGTGTGGCGCCAATGTTCATTGACGTAAATTCGTTGTTTGGGCCCCAAGAAGTCAATATTAGTAGACGACAGGTTTGCCTTCTTTGCTGCTTCAAGAGAAATGTTTAGTTTCGTTTAGATCATGAACCTGACAATTAGGCTACCAGCATTACTGCGTTATGGGTATGCAAAGTAAGTTAAGAGGAACTTCGCTGTTATGTGAAATTTTCAAGGGAATTTCAGTGGCCCTGCCCTTGACAGTGAGCGGTAAGCCCTTTGTTTCTACAATACTGAACCTGCTGTAATGGTCAAGTTACATCTTTTTCCTTTCAGCTATAGTTAGCCTTTCAGCTAAGTCCTTGTTTTTCTGCCTCAAAGCAGCAGGATGCAATGCGAAGGCATCGTCGGCGATGCCTTTCAAAACTTACTCGATTCTGGCGGACTCCAACATGGTGACACACACTTTCGTGCAGAAGTAAGGGATGTCCTCCATATAGATCGTGAAGGACCCGCCGGTCTCATGTGCTCGTTCACGTACAGCTGCTCGACCTGGAGCTTACAAATGGCAAGACGGTCGCACACGTCGGCGACGGTGGTTTTAAAGGAGTACCAAGTCGGGGAATCGGATGCATGGTTGTTTAACCAAATAGAGACAGAAAACCAGGTTGGTGAGTTTGTCTGCTTCATTTAAATCATTAGGGACGCTCATGCATTCGTACATGTCGAGCCAGTTCTTGATGTCGGTGCCATCTGCACCAGTGAAAACAGGAGCATGGTGGATGCGGGGAACACCGTGACATGGCGTCGACGCAGGAGGAAGTGTTTCATGAGCGATGTCTTGGGGCATGGTTGATGGCACGGTACGGGGTTGAAGTTCCAACACGGCAACGAATACGGACCGAATTTGCTTTATGGGCACATCACTCTCCACCAAAACGTTAGGATGTTTATTGGCGGCGTTAGGATCAGCATTTCTGGCAAGCAGAAAGGGGTGCTCGTGGTTCTGTGAACAAGTTACCGAAAAGATGCGGGCCTACAGACAGCTGTACAAATGTAGGTATTGTTCTCCCCGCCTGGAAGCGAGGCGCATGCAGTCACGGCGCCCCTATGTGTACAACGTTGCGACTGAAATGGCTTTGGTAAACACAGCCTCTAAGGAAAGATGAAGGCGACAGCATGGATGACAATCAGCCCCACAATACGAACGCGTGGCAAGAAGGGTTGGTTTTGATGGTCCTGGTAGTAGGGACGTGGAACCCAGCATCTAGCGGCATTTTCACCCGAAGAGACAACTGGGCACCGAAGTAGAACTGTAGTCACTATGGCAAGGTCCAAGACCTTGACCTGGGCGGGTGTGTGCGGCACCGTTGAAAGTGATGTGAGTACGGTGGTTGGAAAAAAAAAAGTTTAAAGCCATTCCCCCATCTAAGAGTGAGGGGAAAGAGACTCTTGATAACAAGCCGCAGATGGGTACCTACGTGGGAGACGCCCGCTACGCGCTAAGCGCGTCCTGCAAGACTGAAATAAAGTTTTTTTCATTCCATTCCATTCCATGGGTTCCTGGGAAAGCCTACGACAAAATCGTCACGCTGTAGCACGACATCTTCGTCTAGATCTTCATGTGGCAAAAAGCTCACCTGTACATAATATTAAATGAAAATCTGTATAGTTTTCTGCTGTCTTGGAGGCTGGCTGGTCCCGACGAAGCAGAAGAAGAAGAAGAAGAAGAAGACGGCCGACGGAGACGTACGCGGCCGGCGGGGACATCGACCAGCCCGAACACGCGGGTTGGCGCGTAGCGCCGAAAGAAAAGCACACAACCGCACTCCACGGTTACCTAACACTCGCTCGTTTTATTTTACAGTCGCCTTGAAATCCCGGATGCCAGAGCGGCGCCCCTTGGCATCCTCACATGTCAATTCGAAACCGAAACCCCAGAACACAACAACCATCCCCTCCTCGAAAAAAGCACACTTATACACTGTGTATATTTATACATGCTCGATACCAACATATTTTACAAGGTATGTACATTAAAACATATGAAAATTCAGAACACGGCACACTGAACTCACACACGAGTCCTGAAAATGCACTGAAAATATGTACATTGGAAGTACTGAAAAATCACTAAAAATTCTAAGCAACTCAGTACAATATAGATTTGTAGTTCTACGTCACGTAGTCTTCGAGCCGACACGGCTTCTGCCACTTCCGCTTAGGGCGGGCCCTTTTGAGTGTAGAATCAGGTGCAAGAGCAGAAGAAGATTGTGAAGGCTCTGAACGAGCGTTAAAATTCGCGGTCTCATCAGAGCTCGCAGCATGAGCTTCGGAAGAATTTTGCGGACCGGAGTCCGGTTCAACGGTCTCAGCCGAATTTGAAGGTTCGAAGTGAACCGTATGACTTAGTGTACTTGATCCAGCGACACTTACTGGTAACTCCTCCCCCCTTGAAGAAATGCCTGTACATGGAGGCGACAGGTAATAATCTGATGCGTAGTTGAAAGGCGTGGACGGAACGTGATGAGGAAGACTTTTAGGTGTTGAAGGCGAATCCGTATGAAAAATAACAAGGCGCGAAGCATTCCAGATGTTACCATCACTTAAGCGAAAAGAAGTGGGGCTAACCTGACCCAAGACTTTGTAAGGACCCCGATACTTGGGGCGCTTGCCTGGCACACGAACCTTGACTAGATCGCCAGTGCGAACTTTGGACTGCTTTGCACCTCGACGGGTGTCGACATACTTTTTCATTGCTTGTTGACGAGAAAAAATCCTGGTACGGATTTGATCAGGAGAAGACAATGCGATGTTGCGAGGCAAAGAGACTATGTCGAGAGCAACTCGCGGTTGCCTACCGTGGAGACGTCGAGCAGGAGACACTCCAGTGGTGCTTTGTGGTGTGAACCTGTACGAAGCTAAACATTCCGTCAACACTTGCTTGAGGGGACGGTGCTCTAATTGGGCGATCTGAATATGTTCCTTCAGAACGGGATTAAAGCGCTCGATTTGCCCATTTGATTGGGGATAGAAAACTGATGACCTCAAGTGCCGAATTCCTCGTTGTGAAAGAAAAGCCTCGAAATGTTGGGACTGAAACTGTGGACCACTGTCCGTAACTATGGCATCAGGAAAACCTTCCCGGCTGAAGATTGAAGACAGAAACTCAATGATGACCTCAGAAGTAACCGTATGTGTGAAACAAATTTCTGGCCATTTGGAATGGTAGTCGATGAGAGAAACAATGAATCGGGGATTTCGCGGAACATTACGCAAGGGACCGATGATGTCCATGCCGAGTTTCTGCCAAGGCCTATAAGGCCACTGTACTGGCTGCAACGGAGAAAATGCAGGTTTGGCAGACTTGTCAGCTGCCTGACATATATGGCAGTTGTAAACTGCATGCTCGACCTGCTTATCTAAGGCTGGCCACCAGTACCTGTTTCTGAGATTCTGTTTGGTGCGGACAATGCCTGGATGGGTCTCATGGGCAAGCTGTATTAGCTTGTTACGGAAAGAAGCAGGGAGATCACGCGTTCATCGCGGAAAAGCAAGTCCTCGACACAAGACAGTTCCTGTCGGACTGCGAAGTAAGGCAAGAATTCAGAAGCAAGAGCACCTTTGGAAGGCCATCCTTCACGTAAATATTTGAGAACTTGAGACAAAGTGGAATCTGCAGCTGTAGCTGCCTGAAGCTCAGCTTTAGTAATGCAGGAAGTAACTATTGAAACAACTTCCTCATCCCGCTCTTCAGTAACCGGTATCTGAAGAGGAAGGCGCGACAGTGCATCAGCAACCACGTTATTAGAACCCTTACAATATTGAACACTGAAATTATAATACATGAGTTTGGCACACCAACGGGAAATGCGAATGGGGCGGCGGCCTTCGGATCCTGCAGAAAGAAGAGCAACTAGTGCTTGGTGATCGGTACGTAATGTGAAGTGCTGGCCCCACAAGTAAACATGCCATTTCTCACAGGCAAAAAGACAAGCGAGAGCTTCACGCTCTCCTACTGAATATCTGCGTTCAGCAGGGGTCAATGTACGAGATGCAAAAGCAATAGTGATCAGCTGATCATCTCTAAGTTGTTGAAACACTGCTCCCAGTCCAACATCGGACGCATCCGTCGTGATGACGATGGGAAGCTTCTCATTGAAAATACTAACAGCTGGCTTTGAGGCCAGTATTGACTTAACTTGAATGAAGCTCTGCTCAGCTTCAGCTGACCAGTTAAAAGGCTGTGCTTGACGAAGTAGAGTACGCAGTGGTTCAACAACATCAGCATAGTGAGGAAGAAACTTGGCATAATAACCCACAAAACCTAAAACAGATTGCAAGGTTTTAACATCAGTAGGCCGTGGGGCATTGACAATGGCCTGAACTTTAGATTCAACAGGTGTCAAGCCGCGGGAACAGACATTATGTCCTAGAAATCGTAACTCATTCACAGAAAAAATGCACTTGTTATTAAGTTTCATACCACATTCACTGATGCGGTTGAGAACAGTATGCAAATTAGCATCATGCTCTTCGCGAGTACGTCCCCACACTAAAATGTCATCCAAGTAACAAAGGGCGCCCTTACAACCCTTAAGAATAATTGACATCATTTTCTGAAACACTGCAGGGGCAGATGCAAGCCCGAAACACACGCGGCGAAACCGAAACAAGCCTTCGTGCGATACAAATGTGGTTAAGTCTCTACTGCACTCAGTAAGTTCAACTTGGTGATAAGCGGACGCAAGGTCCAGCTTGGAGAAACACACCGCTCCAGAGAGCTGATGAAGCAGATCTTCAATGTGACGAAGTGGAAACCCGTCTACGACGATCGCTTTGTTTGGTTCTCGTAAGTCGACGCATAGTCGAAGGGATCCATCTTTTTTCTTGACGACGACCAGTGGAGAAACCCAGTCGGAAGCTGAGACAGGCTCGATGATTCCGCTGGCTTGAAGGCGAGACAGTTCCGCAGAGACTTGCTCACGGAGAAGAAGAGGAATGCAGCGCAGCTTGGCACGCACAGGGCACACACCTGGTCGACGCATCACTTTATGCACAAAACCACGCACACAACCCAGTTCACGGGTGAATAGGTGGTGGAATTCAGAAGGCGCGTTGGCTGGAAGATCATCTTGGACGTCGACTTGAGCACACGTCATAGACGCACCGTCAATGTTGATGGACAAAGCCCTGATGGCATCACGTCCCAAAAGCGAGCTGCCATTGGCTGTTACATAAAAAGTAATGGAAGCAGTGCGACTGCAATAGGAGACCTGAGCTGTGGATTGACCTAAATTATCAATCGTTTCCTTGGAATATGTTTGTAGAACGACGTGTGAAAGCAAAAGCCGAATGTTGGAAAAATGACTATGAAAGTCAGCGGCACTGATTAAAGAGACTGAGGCACCAGTGTCCACGAGAAATGACAATGGCACATGGCCCACTGAAACTACGATGGTGGGCTCGGACGTAGTGTGGATGCCATCCACATTTAAAACAGTGACCGTATTGGTTTGTGCAGTGCTCGAAGGAGCGGACGAAGAAACTGGTTCCGGAAGATTTGCTGGTCAGGAATTGCATACGGACTGAAATGTCCGATTTTTCCGCACGCAAGACAAGTGCGGTTTCTCGCTGGACACTGCGCAAAATTGGCTAAATGCCGAGCCGATCCACAACGAAAGCAATGCGCGGTTGCGCTTGGAGAAGAAATTTGCGAACGCGAATTAGGAGCTCGGTGCTGTTCCTGAGAACCCGAATTTGGCGGAATGGGGTCGCCATATTGTCGGCTTCCTCGCCCCCGTGACGCAGAGAGGTCGCCATGTTGGCCGCCACGGAAGGAATGTGCAGGCGGGCGTCCATGTTGGCCGCCGCGCCGAGACGAAGGTGAAGGGCCGCCATGTTGACGCGTCCCGTGAAACAAAGAGCCGCCGCCTTGGCCCCCCGCAGCAGAAAGTTGCTGCACTGAATGCGAAGCGAATTGCACCAACTGGGAACGAATAAGCTCGTCCTCTCGTGCAATCGAGAGGGCTTCGGATAACGAAATCGAGTAGCCTTTTTGAAGCATGCGGCATCGGACGTTTTGCGAGGCTACCCCGATGAAAAGCTGATGCCGGATCATATCGTGCTCGAGCGCGCCGAAGCCGCACGACGCGGCGAGCGTTCGAAGAGAAGTAATGAACTCGGCGACTGGCTCACCAGGCAATTGTCGCCTTTCTTGGAATTTCACGCGTGCGAGATAATCGCACGAAACATCTTGAAAATGCTCATCGAAAAGAGCAACAGCATCCTTGAAGGCATCGCCCGACGCTGGCGTCGGCGACGCGTTGGTGGCTTCCAAGGTATAGACGAGCTTTAACCCGGCAGGGCCCAACGCGTTGAGCAGCAGGGCCTTGCGACGCTCGGGCTTGCTGGCTTCCTCCCCGACCGCGTCTGCGTAAGCCTGAAACACCAATTTCCAGTCCGCCCACGGAAGTGGCGGGTCTCCGGGCGAATGAAGAAATAGGGGAGGTGGAATAGGAGACGCCATTTCAAGCAAGAAGAATGGAGAGGTGCAGATGAGGAGAAAATGACGCCAGTACGTTGTTTGAAGACGAAGGGAGAGGCGGCGTAGCCGAATGAAGAAATGAAGCGACGCAGCACGCAGTAGCCACCTTGCTGGGAACAAGAGCGTCTAGGGTTAGCACGAACACGGAGAATGAAATGGATTCTTACAAGTCCTCGTCGCCATTGCTGTGTTGGGGGCTGGCTGGTCCCGACGAAGCAGAAGAAGAAGAAGAAGAAGACGGCCAACGGAGACGTACGCGGCCGGCGGGGACATCGACCAGCCCGAACACGCGGGTTGGCCCGAAAGAAAAGCACACAACCGCACTCCACGGTTACCTAACACTCGCTCGTTTTATTTTACAGTCGCCTTGAAATCCCGGATGCCAGAGCGGCGCCTCATGGCATCCTCACATGTCAATTCGAAACCGAAACCCCAGAACACAACATTTTCCTCATCAGGACCTTCATTCTCAGTGTCTTCCTTCCGAGTTCCCTGTGTGGCTACTGACAAAGTCCCAACAACTTAACAACAGATATCAGCGGTGAAATCCTGGCCAACGCAAGGTTGCAACAGCGGGCACTAATAGTGACGATGCATGACAGCGACAGCAAAAACAAACACCGTCTTTCTCCATGTGCCCCTCTTTTTCTTCGAAGAGGGCGACCCACTAAAGGGCACTGGTGAGGACGTCGTACTGCATAGTTTTAAGGCTTAGCTACAATATATGCATATACATTGTCAGGAAATAACGAATACACTTACGAAAATTGAATATTTTTTACTTGTTTACGGCCGTGGCACGGCCTTTGCCAGGTTGAAGATCATGTCCCGGCTGACGAAACGTGAGCAAGCTTATAAACATTCAGATTTCATAGGTGTATTCATTTGTTTCTTGTCTATATGTATGCTGTAATGATGAGAAGTCAGACACAACGCCTGTTCAGTAGTTGGTTGGTTGGTTGGTTCCACAGCAACTTGGCACAACACTCTAGGGGGACAGGCCATGAATCGAATGGTGCCTTGCTTTTTAAACTAATTATTTTCTCGAAGAAAAAAAACTTAATACATTAGGTATTACAGGTGATAAGTTAAAATTGTAGGATTTCAAAAAAACTTTGAAAAGGATGACATAATGAGCACACAAAAAACAAAAAAAATTTTATGCATAACACAACTTAATTTAGCTACGTTTAGCATTCCATTCTTTTAGACTCTCGTAAGAAATTCGTAACAGCGAAACCTGAACTTCGCAACGTCTAACGCTAGAATCCCTCTAATGAGGCAAGTCTAGCTGTACTATTAAAGAAACTAGAGGGCAATAAATAGGATGTAATAGGGCTCAGTGAGGTTAGGAGGACAGATGAAGCCTATACAGTGCTACAGAACGGGCAAGTCGTTTGCTATCGGGGCTTGGCTGACAGAACAGAACATGGTGTGGGGTTTCTTATCCACAGAAATATAGATGGCAACATAGAAGAATACTGTAACAATATTGAAAGGGTGGCAGGTATAGTAATTAAACTCAATAAATTATACAAGATGAATGTAGTAGAGACTTATGCGCCTCCGTCCAGCCATGATGACGCGTCAGTTGAAAGCTTCTATGAAGACGTGGAATCGGCAATGAGTAAGGTAAAAACACGGTGTACTATATTGATCGGAGGCTTCAATGCAAAAGTTGGGAAGAAACAGGCTGGAGACCAGGCAGTAGGAGAATATGGCATCGGTACTAGAAATTCCAGAGGGGAGCTACCAGAAGAATTCGCAGAACGCAATAATTTAACAATTTTGAAGACCTTCTGCCGAAAGCGAAGGAACCATAAGTGGACGTGGAGGAGCCCTAATGGGGAAAATAAGAACGAAATAGGCTTTATACTGAGTGAACAACCAGGCATCGTGCAGAATGTGGAAGTGGTTGGCAAGGTACGATGCAGTGACCATAAAATGGTACGGTCCCAAATTCACCTAGACTTGAAAAAGGAACAACAGAAACTGATACGCAAGCAGCCAATCAGTGAGCTAGCACTGAGAGTAAAATTGCAAGAATTCAGAGTGTCCTTTGAGAGCAGGTACTCGGCTCTTATCGAGGAAAACAGCCTTAGCGCTGACGCAATGAATGATAATCTGACGAGTATCAATACGAAGTGTGCAGTGGAAGTTGGAGGTACTGTAGTTAGACAAGGCACTGGCAAGCTGTCCCAGGAAACGAAGTCTCATTAAGAAGCGTCAAAGCATGAAATACTTGAGTACAACAGACGAAGTAGAGTTGCCAGAACTTGTGCAAAGTTGATTATTAAGCGTAAGATATCTGATGTAAGAAGGTATAACATGGAGAGAATTGAACACGCTCTGAAGAACGAAGGAAGCGTCAAAGCAGTGAAGAGAAAACTTGGAATAGGCAGAAATCAGATGTATGCACTCAGGGACAAGGAAGAAAAAGAACCTACTAATGTGGATAGGATAGCTAATTGCAGATTATATTGAGATGGACAGATTACCGTTAGAATAAGTTGGGTCAAGCACCGAGTAGAACACGTTACACATAAAAGTAGGAGTTCTTGTGTTTATTCACATAAAGTAACCCCTGCAATTTTCTTATAATAATGATATAGCTTACATCAAAAAACAAATAAATAAAGTATTTAGGTCTTACAATTACAAACAGTGTAACTTAGGAAACAGACATAGAAAACGTTTGCAGCGATGCGGTCAAAATTCTTGCATTTTTGAAATGAAAAATACTTCGTACGTCATTAACCGTTAAGGTAATTGAATACAAAGCTCTATTCTCACAGAAAATAGAAGATGCGGGTATAATCTGGAGCCCGCACTAAAAGTACTTAATCAGGAAATTAGAAACAGTGCAAAACTTGGCCTTGAGGTTTATACACACTATAAACTCGCGTTGTCCAGTGTGTCAGTTCTTCGCGACAAGGCCCAATGGAAAAAAAAACCAGCTCACCGCAGAACTGTATTTCGCTTGAAATTTTTATATCAGCTGTACCACGGTCACTACAAAATACCGCTTGAATACTACATTACTGAACCCCCCATGTGGTCTGGTCGTAAAAACCACAAGAAAAAAGCCAAGCAGCCTTTTAGTATCCTCAATACACACCAGTATTCTCTTTTTCCACTTGCTATATCACAATGGAATAAATTACCCGAAGTAGTAAACGCTTGTACAGCTGAATCATTTGTTCAGTTTCAAATAACCTTTCGTTTGATATGTAAAGTTTTGTTTATTCTGAACAGCTTTTTGGCAGTTGATTATCGCGTTCGCTTTTTATGCATAGTATTCATCTCGTGTGTGTAAATATTGTACGTGCATGTTTTATCACTTATAATGTTGTGTTTGTTACTGCGAAGCATGTTTGTTTACTCATTTTCTTTTGCTTGTTTATTGTGGTTTACTACTTAACTTATGGATAGTTCTAAGCTTTATTGTTGGTATTGTTTTTTAATGATATCTCTTTTCCTGCTTGGCCCCGAGTAGGGTCTGCAGTACTTGTAAATAGAAAAATAAAAAGTCATTTTTGTTCACCAAACCCCACAAACGTTTGCCATTCTAATCACTTCTAAAGCCCAACGAATTATGATGAGAATAGAAATCACCCACTAATTTAATATCTTTTTGGCAGTAAGAAACTGCAGTATCAAGAACGAAATTGATTGATATGTGGGGTTTCACGTCCAAAAACCACCATATCGTCATTAAGAAGCCATAGTGAAGGGCTCCGGAAATTTCGACCACCTGGGGTTCCTTAACGTGCACCCAAATCTGAGCACACGGGCCTACAACATTCCGCCTTCTTCGGAAATACAGCCGCCGCAGCCGGAAAGAGATCCCGCAATCTGCGGGTCAGCAGCCGAATACCTTAGCCACTAGACCACCGCAGCGGGGCACATCTAGAACGGAAGAATTTTGAACACCTGCGGACAAATATGTATAAATAAATGAGTATGAGAGGAGCCCAGAAATAGTAATGTCTAATGCTAAAATCTCACTTTCTGAAGTCATTGACTAATACATAATTTTAGCTCTATGAGCAATTTCGGATTAGATAAATATTGCCAAACCACCACCCCGACTTGGGCGGTGTAAACGAAATGTGCGGTAATTTTTAACTCTAAAGTACTTATCCTCCGCAAGCCAAGTTTTTTGTAAAGCAACAGCATCGAGCAAATAATGACCGAAAAGATAAAGTACGACAGTAGCTGCTGAAAAAATGGAGCAGTAATTCCACTGTAGTACTCTAAGTTCCCTATTTTGATGAGATACCAGCAGCACTCACTGCTTTCTCCAAGATGCTAACTTTTAAAAATCATTTTCTGATAAATTTTCCTTCTGGTATTCCCTATTTCTTCATTTGGGACTTACTGAGGAGCTTTGTTCTTCAGGAGAAGCACGTCTTTTCATATTTCTTGAGTCAGAGTTCATTTGTTCTGGTTGTGACACATCGGAATCGGAGTAGAAACTCCGATCTAAGTCTTGTGACAAGGCGTACAATTATTCTATGGCTAGAGTTCGACGTGCCTGGCTTTGGCTTCAAAGGGCCTAGTTCCGATGGAATCTCAGTCCTCTCCACTGGTAAAGGTAGAGAAAGGGGCACAGTAGGTTGGTTACCACCCTGCAAGATTTGGGTTAACTGAATACACACTATTTGTGCATATGACTCCATTAGGTTCACGAATAGAGAATCCATGAGCTTCGTCATCACCCGTTCCACTGTTGATATTATTAGATCGGGTGAAGACGACTCAATTATCTGATTTGTCCGGTTGGCCTAGCCACGTGGGCGCTCAGAGTAAATAGATCGGGCCTCACGCCGAGGGCGTCGCTGTTGTTCGATGATCTGTAGTAGTTGCAACTCATGTTTCTTCATGGGGCAACTATGCTCATTAGCTGCGCGAGTTCCTCTGTATAGACAGCATCTACCCTCTTGGGTTGAACATTTGTCGGGATTATGTTGGTCAGTACATTTCATCTATCTGTCTATCTATCTATCTATCTATCTATCTATCTATCTATCTATCTATCTATCTATCTATCTATCTATCTATCTATCTATCTATCTGTCTAGCTGCTTACGTTTGGGTATTCTCGTGCTCACCCCCTTAACTTGGCTTGAACCAAAATAAGCGTGGGAGGGTAAGACAGCTTGATGAATATGACGCGCTGGTGAAGACATGAATAATCCTACAATCCGGTCGGGTACGTCATCCAACACTTTTCGCCAGACAGTGAAACATACTCATGGGCGGGTATGTACCGCTGATAAGCGGATATGTGCAACAGGTGATGGACACTTAGTAGTTGCCCAGGAACGACGAGAACGCACATGGGCAATTTTAACGCGTGATCGTTAAGCAATACTCGACATCAGTAGCGTCGACCCAGTGAAGGCATAGATTAAAGGCCAGTTTAAAAAAAATCTCACATAGGCAGCGTTGGCCACCTGATGAACGCAAATATTACATTACAGGGTCCCAGCAGGAATCGGACCCATGCATTCTGTGTGGCAGTCAAGCATTCTACCACAGAGCTACGCCAGGTCCTGAACTCTATTCAAAATGATGCTAATCTTCATGAAATGTCAATAGTGGTCGCAGTGCTGCCTATCCAATTTTATAAACATTACATATGTACTCCTTTCATACAGCCGTCACGTCGGGTTAACGTCAATTGTGGTGAGGTGCCATGCATTGAAATTCATTGAGGTACCAGTGTCAAGGGCCAGCATCTTCGCGAACATCAGCGCTTTATATCAGCTTCTGGTGTTGCTAAAACACATTTCCAACTGACATCGTTGTGCAAGTGCAAAGCAGGTTATATAAACATCGGCAGCTTTTCAACATATGTCTGTGCGTGCAGCATTTGTACATATACTTAGCGTCATTTGATGACTTGTCGCTCAATAAAAAAGTGCAACACGGTCACCTTCCCTTCCCGGGCTTCGCAAAAAGTTGATTCCCAGGTACGGGGGATCTGCAATAATTTTTTTCTTTTTGCCTCATCATAATGTTTGTTTGTCCGGTAGGCTGGCTGTTCTTATTCTGATCTTCGTCTTCCTCCACATTCCGCTCCTTGCCAGCGCCCAGCCTGTTGACACTCTTCGTCATTACATTGCATAGGTATATTCCATGGATGAAAGGAACCTGAAATAATTCGTTCGATCCGCGTGCCTGTTGATTCTAAATTGCGATCACTCACTCCCAAGCACTCTGCATTTAGGAACTGACAGCGACGGCAAAATTTAGAGTTGTACTTCGTTTTTACCTGCCAGAACCTCGTAATGAATATGAGGTGTACCAGGTGTAGTGGGAGGCTTCAGAAACTTCTACCATGTGGTCTCGATTAACGTACAGTGACATGACACTGTGCAAGAGACTCGACCATTTTCTCTCCATCCATTTTTGACCTCTGTGGCCGGGATCTACCTAGCGATGTTCTGGCCAGCAGCCCAACACTATAGCCTGTATACTGCAGCAGTGGACACACGATGAAAACCCGCCAACTGTTTCAGCGAAATTCTTATCATAACAAAATATCAAACACCACAGCGTATCCACCAAGTGAATGATGGTGAGCGGAAAAAGCTCCGGGGAAGTATCAACCCCCGTACAATGCCCACTCGATCACGAAAATACGTTACCACGCGTGTTAACAGTTTGTGTAAATGTGTTTTTAATCGCCATGCAGATAAGGTGTGAAAGTGTGGGTGGCATTTTCTTTTCATTATGACTGCCTTATGATCGGCGAAAGGTGCAGGTAAGGGTTCATATACGATATCTAGCCTGAAATTCGGGAAGACGACGTTCCCGGGCCGCTGCAGCCTCGCGAGCCCTAAGCTCTGGGTCGGTGTGCCGGAGCTGCCGTTCGCTGCAGCTGCGCGAGCCCGCAAGTCTGGATCCACTTGGCTGTGCTGCCGTGCTGCCGCCGCTCCACGCGCCCCAAGCTCTGGACTTAGTTGCGGCACAGCCGCGCTGCGAGCGCATGTTTCTTCATTCATAACGAAGTGCACTCCATGATCATGACAGAGTGAAAGAGGGTCAAGAGCGCTTTATATAAAGCTTTTGGGGTGCCGCTGCGAAAGAAACAGTGTGCCACGAGCACACCACGATCATCACGCCATCGTCCACATGTGATCAGCATGCTCGCGGCCAGCACTCCCAGCACGTGCAAGCTAGGACCAGGGACATCGGAGGGACAAGGTCCAAGCCACCTCAAAAAATATCATGGGAATAATGGGAAGTACAGGCTTCGGATCCGCTTCGGATAGATTACATTCTTGAGATTCGCGATGCTTCTTTTCAGAGTGTAAAACAAAGTGATATGAGCTTAAATGTGATCGAAAGTTGCTTCAGTTATTTGTACGCAAATTTATTGCAAAATTGTTTAGTGACAAGGCGGCAAAAGTGAAACCCTGGGCAAATTTAACCATCAGGATGTGCATCGCTCTGCTATTGCTTTCCAGATTTGGCATCAAGTTTTAATGAATTATTTTTTGCAACACTTGAATAAAAACATGCTTGTTTTTCTCTCACAAGTATGTATTACCTGTTTATCGAAACAACAGTACGGTATTAAGGGGGAAACACTTATCGTTTCGTCTTCTCCGACGGTATGGGTGCATCTGGCCCAGTGGTCCCAGGGGTGTGCCCCCAGCGCACCTCTGGTTTTGTTGTGAAATCGTGACAGCGGAGCATGCCGGTGCATCTAGTTAGCTTCTTCATCGCTTAGCAGTCAATTTAAAACGAGTTCAAGCAAAACCCGCTTGTGAAAAATATGAGCTCGAGGCAATATCTCTCACTGACATGAGACGCTACATCTATTTGCAGTAGTGTTTGGATGACGCTTCGTTAAAACTAATACGACCTGTAAAGCTTCAATGGCGCAGCAAATCAGGAGATCAAGTGGTCGTCAGCGTCTTCAAACAATAAAGGCACTCACCCGCTAGGTTCCGTGCCGACCGGTTGTGCCGTCGCAATTTGCGACGACAGCGCAGCTCTGGCCTACAGGGCTGGCTCTACGCCATCTAGTGACGCCGATCCCCGACGACAGCGTAGCTCTGGCCGACTGGACTCGCCCTACGCAGTATCCTGTCGCCGACAAGAGCTCTCGCCAGTGGTGCCCCGTCCTAGGACTCCTGCGACCGTCTCCATCTTTCCTGTCTTCTCATCACTTCCGTCATTCGCTGTCCCTGTGCCTCGCTCTCTCCTTCCTCTCTCTCTATCTCTTTACCTTTTAATCTCTCCTTTACCCCCCCTCATTAGCTGCTGTTGAGGTGTCCTCCTCCTGAGAGACAGTTACAAAGCTCACTTTTCTTTTCCTTCCCTTTCAAATCACTCCCCTCGAACAACAAAGGCACTGTTTCAGCGTTTTTCACCGCACCTCTATCACCTGCGCTGCGCGAAAAATGAAACTGAAACTGTAGAAAAATGTCCACCGGCAGTTTACTATTTAACCTTATCCAATCCGAAGCATGTACTTCCCATGATTACCAAGGAGGTACATGATCACAGCGTCAGATTCTTCTCTAGGTATTATCGTATGAAACTCTATACTCTCCCCCATCGCCCGCTGTAATCTCACTGTCATGACGTATTGACGATTGGAGGAGGTGATTCGGAGGCCTTGATAATTTTTCTAGGTGGCTTTGACAAGGCCTTGCCCTTAGACAAGGCTCTGACCCTAAAAGGGCTTTGCCCCTAAAAGGAATGTGCGTCTTGACGCAGATGTTGTTGTTTGTGGAGCCGAGTACAATTTTTCTCATTCTCTTATGTCACAAAAGTTCGCATCACTCTCTTTATCCGGTACATCTGGAATATTTAATAAGATAATGTGCTTTGCGTAGCATTACTACTCCTTCGAACCAACTTTATTCATGAAAAGTGTCTCTTAGTCCCGAAAACGTGGCCAATAAAATATTGTCTCGCTGCCTCTCCCACTGCATTTCCTTTTGGGGCAGCCATGACTGGAACGGCCTTCCCACCCACATCGCCATGTAATCTCAGTTTGATCAATTTAAAGACGCCGTAAAAAACCTTATTTTATCTTTGTAAGTATGATCTACTGGTATTTTTCTATATTTTGTTATTGTCAGTACCGTTTTCTTTATTTCGTTTCATTTGTTTTTTTGCCCACCCTTCATGTAATGTCCCTCGGGACCGTTCAGATACTATAAAACGAATAATAAACGAATAAACGTCTGTAGATGTGAATTACAGCCATAATTAAAACATTCGATGAAGGAAGTTATCAATATTGGATACTGATGGTTGACTGAATACGAAAAGTAGAAATCTTCCCCGCTGAGAGCCGGTGCTGCTTTGGCTGTGGATTTGGTAAGCACAAATTATTAGTAGGCAGTTCCGCTGCGAGATCAGGAGACTGTTTCGAAACTTTCTTCAACTACATATAGTAGCAAGTCTACAGATAGCAAGTTTATTGACAATTCTACCGAATTGCTGTGGCTAAAAGTACTCTGCCAGCTACGCAACTGCCTTCCAAAGGAGGATCCCTCGACACAACACCTTGATATTGCGTCGGTGATGATCAACTCCCAGAACATGCCACGAGGTTTTTGAGCTATTGCTCCGCCGTGGTGGTCAACTGGCTAAGGTACACGGCTGCTGACCCGCAGGTCGCGGGATTGAATCGCCGGCTGTGGCGGCTGCATTTCCGATGGAGGCGGAAATGTTGTAGGCCTGTGTGCTCCAATTTGGGTGCACGTTAAAGAAATCACTGGGGATCAACTGCTACCATAGTGCTTCATAAAGAAAGCAACAGAATACCAATAAAGAAGGGTGTAAGGCAGGGGGACACAATCTCCTCAATGCTATTCACTGCGTGCTTACAGGACGTTTTCAGAAGCCTAGAATGGGAACAGTTAGGGATAAGAGTTAATGGAGAGTACCTCAGTAACCTGCGCTTCGCCGATGACATTGCATTGCTGAGTAACTCAGGGGACGAATTGCAACTCATGATTACGGAGTTAGACAAGGAGAGCAGAAAGGTGGGTCTTAAAGTTAATCTGCAGAAAACGAAAGTAATGTACAACAACCTCGGAAAGGAGCAGCGCTTTGCGATAGGTAATAGTGCACTTGAAGTTGTAAAAGACTATGTCTACTTAGGGCAGGTAATAACCGCAGAGCCTAACCACGAGATTAAAGTAACTAGAAGAATGAGAATGGGGTGGAGCACATTCGGCAGGCACTCTCAAACTATGACAAGTAGATTGCCACTGTCCCTCAAGAGGAAGGTATATAACAGCTGTATCTTGCCGGTACTTAGCTACGGAGCAGAAACCTGGAGACTCACAAAGAGGGTTCAACTTAAATTGAGGACGACGCAGCGAGCGATGGAAAGAAAAATGGTAGGTGTAACCTTAAGAGACAAGAAGAGAGCAGAGTGGATTAGGGGACAAACGGGAGTTAAGGATATCATAGCTGCAATAAAGAAGAGGAAATGGACATGGGCCGGGCATGTAGCTCGTAGACAGGATAACCGCTGGTCATTAAGGGTCACCAACTGGATTCCCAGAGAAGGAAAGCGGGGTAGGGGGAGACAGAAGGTTAGGTGGGCAGATGAGATTAAGAAGTTTGCGGGTATAAATTGGCAACAGCAAGCACAGGACCGGGTTAACTGGCGGAACATGGGAGAGGCCTTTGTCCTGCAGTGGACGTAGACAGGCTGATGATGATGATGATAAAGAACT
The DNA here is from genome assembly GCA_013436015.1 of Rhipicephalus annulatus. Classification (NCBI taxonomy): domain Eukaryota; kingdom Metazoa; phylum Arthropoda; class Arachnida; order Ixodida; family Ixodidae; genus Rhipicephalus; species Rhipicephalus annulatus. The sequence continues at coordinate 268,914 of WOVY01009815.1, read as the reverse complement.
CCAGGTGGTCGAAATTTCTGGTGCCCTCCATTACGGCATCTCTCATAATTATATGGTGGTTTTGGGACGTTAAACTCCACAAATCAATCATCAGGTTTCTGAGCTATGGCTTCAAGTTGGCTGTGCAACTTGTGAGGACGTGCCCAGAACTGTTTGCCATGATAAAACAAGTTGCTTCACCAGTTCCGGAAGCCTAAATGCACAAGCTTATTTCTGAGGGACTTGATTCACTTTAAAAGCGTGAATCTCAAGGTTCTAGATTTTTGTCGTGCTAAACCGTCTTGCGTCTAAAAAAATTGCTGTCACTGCTGACAGCTGACAAAGACGGTGGTTTTTGCCGTTCTTCGAAAAAGCTTGTACAATCTTGAGGCTTCTGAAACTGTCTTGTTCCTTTTTTTTTCAAATGCCCTGATGTCTCGCAAGAAAATTCCAAGAAAAAGGAAGGCGATCTAGTTGTGCAAGCAGCTCAAATTGAAAAACTTTTGAAGCCTTCAGAAGCGAAAAGAAATGGTGGTTTAGACTTACTTCTTGCTGCGAAAACGCATTAACCGGAGGGCCCACTTCGAATAATTACCTTGAAGATAGGAATCTGGCAGAAGTCTCTTGGCACTTTTTTCCAAAAAAGACATAATATATTCACCATCGATGACCCTTACCTGGCTCGAAACTCGTGCGAGTTGATATAATTTTGGAAGAACGCGAACCAGTAAAATGACTATTTTCAACTCTCCTGTGATGACATAAAAGACTTGTATTATATTATCCGCACAATGACGAAATGACAAGAATGGCCTCGTGCTCTGATGAGCATAGTGTCACCAAGTTTGAAATATCGCCGATATTCAGAGGAGCAAATTAATGGCACTTCTCTCAATTCAGTTGCACTCTACCTTTTCTGAATAGGAAGGTGACGTCTACATCTAAAGTAATAAAATTTCTCCAGGCGTCTACGTAGCACAAGTGATGTGCTAAATTTACTAATAATCTCTTTCTAATAATCTCTTTCTAATAATAGTAATAATTTACTAATAATCTCTTTCAAGGGGAGCAAGTGACTAACGTTTTCTAGATACGTAGACGATTTTTCAGTGATTTTAGAGTGTGAAGAGGACTGTCATACCACAGTATCTAACGTTACGGTGACAATTGCTTTGTGCCAATCACCTTGGCTGTTAACGTAAGAGCAGCCCATTCGTGGTTATATCAAAATTTTAGACCTTGTTGTATACATATCGCCTAATCACCTGTGTCGGGTATACAAACCTAGGGGCAACAACCCACAAACTATGAACATGTAAAGAGAGCCCACCCATGCTCTCTTAGCATCCTTAAAAATTACTGCCCGCAGAAGTGTGAAGCCAGCTTCACTAACAAGACGACCCACTTCAGACGCTCAGGGTATCCATTAGACCGGCTGGTTTCGGTCGCAGAATGCTTGCAAAAGGAGAAAATGCAAGAAGGGCTACCACGAGCAGAAGCCAGTGAAGCACGATGGTGATACCATAGGTGCATGACGTTTCGCACAATCTGCGAAAGATAGCCCGAAAAGCTAGTGTTGACGGAGTATTTCGGTGACAGTGCGATTGTCCGGCCTGCGCGAAAAAATTGCCCGCAGCTTCCCTCGGGGGAACACTGAGGAGGATGCGGAGCATATAATTGGTTAACGGGGTGTTAAAGTGCGACTTACTTGGGTCGATGGCTAAATTGGTTAACGTGGTTGTGAAATGGGGTGTTAAATTGCGACCTACTTGGGTCGATGGCTAAATTGGTTAACGTGGTTGTAGGAGGGGGTGTTAAATGAGTGAACACGTACACACGTATGCGAAAGGGCGGCGCTGGTCGAAGGGATGTCGATCATTGTGTTTGTGGATTCGTTGGAATTCATTTCACCGCGACCTTGGACGTCGACGCGCCGTACAAACCAACCGACGAGCGGCAACTGAGCGAGCAAGCGCCGACCTTGAGTATATATACAGCGCGACGGCGCATGCACTGTCAGCTGTTGAATGTTCTCAAAGCGCGACGCCGCATGCGCGTCCACTGGAGAATCAGGAGAATTGTAGAATGTTCTCCAAGGGGAGAAGCGCGCGCGGCACAGATGGTGGGTGACGGTGCATGTGCGCGTCAGCTGTCGAATGTTCGAGAAAGGGGAGAAGCGCAACGGCGCATGCGCGCGCGTCAGCTGCCGATTTTCTCGAAGCGTGACGGCGCATGCGCGCTACATTATACAGCTAGCGAATGTTCGTGAAGAGGAGAAGCGCACGCGGTGTGTAGAGGAGGAAGGGTGCACAGATGGTGGAGGAGTGAAGCGCGCGCGGTGTGTAGAGGAGGAAGGGATGCACAGATGGTGGAAGAAGGAGGAGAAAGCTTGCGGACGGCGCCGCACTACAAGCCTCGAGTATTAGATGCTCCGCATCTAAAAGGTTAGAACCCCCCGCAATCGTGTGAAATTGAGCACCACAACACCAATGTGGCATGCTCAGAAGAGGTGATCTATAAGATCTCTCTGACCTATGAAAAGGTGTACATTGGTCAGATAGACAGGTGCCTAAACACACGTTTAACGAAATGCAACCATCACGTCATGGCTAAAGAAGCTGGCCATTTGACCTTCCCATGTAGGGATTGTGGCTGTGCTCCAACACTAATCAGTACGGAAGTCCTGGGCAAAGAACGCCGCAAGAAAATGAGAGAAATAATCAAAACAAAACTAATGGACAAGGGAAAGGATGAATGTGTGAGTCACCCCTCGGTATCTTTTTATAAGAAGCACGCTGATACTTTGGTATATAACCACTTACTATTTCTTTTGCAACTTTTTATCAGCAACACGTGTTTTTGAAGCTTCGAGATCCAGATGAAGATTCTTTATTTTTTAATTACACAGAGAAAGGTATGGAAGCTAAAGGTACAGCAAAAACTGACGAATTGCCTCTGTACCAGTTTTACAAATGTAATAAACAGCAAATATACAGCAAATTGTTTTTAGCATACAATTTTTGGTTTCAATGTAGGTCGAAAAAGACAGACATTGTTTAAAATAATATAAACAGAGATTTTTCTTATTAGTTTTTTAGTCTTCATTGTAGTCATCGCTTTCAGTGGGCATGTATGTGCTCTCATACATAAGCTCGGTCATTTAAAAATAAACAATCACTTGCTGTACAGCGCTCGTGTTTGCGTCCTTTCTGTGTGCGTGTTTTGTTTCTCCTACTGTGCCCTGCTTCTTTAAAAAAAATGACAGCATATTCACAGGGTGGATGATGGAGAGTGGGTCGAAACATCCGTCCATGTATTCGTTCTTGCTTCCGTCCGTCCATGCGTCCATCCATGCGTCCACCCATGCGTCCATCCGCCCGTCCATGCGTGCGTCTGTACGTGCGTCCGTACGTCCATCCATGCGTCCGTGCATGCGCTTGCCCATGTAATCACCCTGCGTCCGCCCATACGTCCATCCGTTCGTGCAGCGTCCGTCCATGCATCTGTCTGTGTGTCCATTCGTCCATCTAGTCAACACTCCTAGTACAACAATCTCGCATCTTTTCATTATATATTCCACATATAGAAGCACCGCCATCCAGCAGACATTCCGAGGACTAAACTAGAGGTGGCACACGCACACTTTCTTACGACTGGTGCTTCGTGTCTACTTACTTCCCACCTTTAACCACCTCGAGTTCATGGTATATACTAGTTCACTGTATTCATGGCACTGCGGCCCAACGCTTGCTAAACCTTTCTGAAGCAAAGGAAGTTACGTCCAGCAAGTATAACGTAGCAACCTTTTCTTGTCAGATACTGCTCAATGTACATGCCAATGGCTGCTAATAGGCAATGAGAGACAGAAGAATTTGGCTTTTAGTTAACGCCAACGCTGCGATTTTTTATTGTTTAACAACGCACAGGAGAAATCTCTCACCGGCACCCCCTTAGAGGTCAAAGCGTAAGACATGTTACGTACTACGAGGGACGAACGGGTGCCGTTTTGAGGAGCTTTGCCCCTAAAAGAAGAAACTTGGGAATGTGCAGGGTTACCAATTAGAGAGGGTGGAGCTGCACTTTCACCATACAACCTTACCCCTTCGCGTTGTTTATTCTACAGGACGAAATGCTTCAGTATGGAAGAAGTAAAATTAATATGAAGTAAAACGTGACTCTCATGATGACCAGCCTTTGGTTCCTAGTTTTCTTAATATTATGATCAGAAAAGCTAGAGAGCATACGAACTGCAGAGAACAAACGATAGTCTTTAGGTTCATTGACGAGCATGAAAAGACTTGAGGCGCAGGACATCAACGCCTTCAGGTCACGCACAGAACCGTTGAGAGTTCATGAGACCATCGGGGACAACCTCGTAGTCGAGTAAGCCGAGACATTGAACTAACCTGTACGGTCCAAAGTACCGTCGCCAAAGTTCTGCCCTTATTCCACGTAGGCGTATCGGCTTCCACACCCGAACACGGTGACGGGACTTGTATTTCGCGAAGTGTCGTCGAAGGTTGTAACAATGGCTGTCGATCATCTGTTGGTTGTTGATGTGGAGGTGGCTGAGTTGTCATGCTTTGCTGTGCTTCTTCGGCGCACTGAAGATAGACAGTTACGTTTGACAGCATAGCGTGAAGCGTCGTGGCCGGGTTCCTTTTGTAGATCAGTTTGTATGGTGACATCTTCGTCGTCTCCTGCACCGTCATGTTGTGCGCGATGGTTACTTATGGAAGGATTGACTCCCACGTCTTGTGTTCGACGTACACCTACATGACCGGCTAGTCAGCGATGGTCTTGTTTAGACGCTCGGTGAGGACATTGGTCTGTGGGTGCAGCTTTACTGGAGTTAGCCCCACTGTAAAGGTCATGTCTCTGTCCCTAATGAAGACCTCTAGGGCACCATTACGTAGCACGATGTTCTCAATGAAGAATTCGGCTACCTCAGCAGCGCTGCTTTGGGCCGGCTTTTGTGAGGTAGGCAGGCGAGAAAGGTAGGCAGTAGCTATAACGATCCACTTGTTCCTAAAAGCTGAGGTCGGCAATAGCTCAAATAAGTCCATAGCAATTTGCTGGAGAGATCGGCCAGCTCGTTACATGGGCTGCAGAAGTCCCGTAGATCGCTTTGGTGGTGTCTTGTGTCGCTGAAAGTCCCAAGATGTTCTCACGTAATGATTGACGTCACCGGTAAGGCGTGGCCAGTAGTACTGTTCTTGTATCCTGGTGACCATGCGGGAAACGCCGAGCTGTTTAGCTGTCGAATCATTGTGCGGGACCTTGAGGACTTCTGGCCACAATGATGAAGGAACCACAAGAAGGTACTTCGCTCGAAGCGATGACAAGTTCTTTCTGGAGAGGGCAGTTTTGCAGGAAAAACGACGCAAGTGCTCCCTTGAGTACCTTAGAAACAGTGGAGGTCATGCCCTCGAAGCTTTTTATCAGGCCTTTCAGTTCCAGGCAGGCTCTCTTTCATTCAGGGAAAGACGTCGGCACTTGTCGTTTCCAAGAAGATGTCAACATTCTGGTCTTCAGGTGGTGGTGGGTCGATTGGGGCACGAGACGGACAGTTGGAGTCGGGGCGTTTTGCGCCGGACCCATCAATGATAGTAATGTCTTACTCATGTAGTGTCTGGCGCCATCCCACAAGGCAACCTGAAGTGTACTTCAAGTTGGCTAGCCAAAACAAGGCATGGTGGTCGCTCACAACTTTAAAGGGCCTGTCGCAGACATAAAGCTGAGAGATTGACGTAGACCAGAGTATAGCTAGGTACTCCTTTTCTACTCTGGAATAAATGCCTTTTTGCCTCGAATAGAGACCGCCTAGCGTAACTACTAACCCCTCCCACTCTATTCCGCACAAAGACGGTGAGTGCTACGCTGCTTGCATGAGTGTGCACTTCTGTTTCAGCGTTTTCGTCGAAACGCGCGAGTAATGGAAGTGTTTGCAGGCATTGTTTTAGTTCTTCAGAGGCTTCCTCCTGCGACATTTCCCACTTGAACTCGGCGTTGGTTCGCGTAAGGTCACTCAGTGGCTCGGCTGTGCAGACATAGGTTTTGACGAACCGCCTGTAATAGGCGCACAGGCCAATCAATCGACGCACACTCTTCTTGTCGGTGGCTGGAGGGAAAGTAGAGATGGCGGCTGTCTTCTGAAGATCAGACTAACTCTGGGCTTGCATATTATGTGGTTTAAGAACAAAAGTTCCTCTTACGCAAATTTACGCTTTTCTGGCTTTAGGTCGAGTCCGGAGGTTTTGGTGGCTTCAAGTACATCTTCAAAGGGCCAAAGATGCTCAGAGAAGCTCGAGGAAAACATGACGATATCCTCCAAATACAGGAGACAGGTGCACCACTTCAATCCTGCTTGCACTATCCCCATAACGCGTTGAAAAGTCGCAGGTGCTAAGCAAAGAATGAAGGGCATAACGTTGAACTCGAAGAGGCCGTCTTCTGGACTTCGATTTGCCAGTTTCCAGTCTTGAGGTCCATCGATGAAAAGTACTTCGTGTTGTGGAGTCCATCGAAAGCATTAGATATCCGTGGGAGTGGGTGAAGATACTTTTATGCGATTTTGTTGAGGCGGCGATAATCGACAAAGTAATGTAGCGTTTCACCCCTTTTGTTCTATAACACCACGGGTGACGACCAATGACTCTTGGACGGTAAGACAATGTCGTCGCGTAGCATTTCGTTGACTTGTCTCTTAACGACCTCACGTTCTCGCGTTGAAGCTCTGTGCGGGCTCTGCCGTAGTCGTCTGGCGCTTTCCTCTCTTACGATGCAATGTTTTGTGACTGGTGCTCGGTGAATTCTCGACGACGACAAAACGCGGTCCTTGTATTCCAAGAGCAGGGCCTTGAGCTGTTTCCGATTATGCTTCGGAAGGTCCGGGTTGAGGACAAAAGCTGGGCGAGGAGCTTCGTTATTTGGAGTAGGTTCTTCAGAATTGGCGAAGGCGAAAGCACTTACGGCTTCCACAATTTCCTCGATGTATGCCTTTGTTCAGGTGTTTGTACTCATTGCTGAAATTAGTGAGCAGAGCTATTGCTTTTCCTCCCCACAAGTCCGCCATTCCTCTTGAGACATGAATATCGCGGTCAACCAAATCGTTCTGATTGGCATCAGCGATGTCTTCCAGGTCTTTTGATTTCCGAGTGACGATGAAAATCAGAGCTCTGGAGTGTTGTGCTAAGCAAAGAATGAAGGGCATAACGTTGAACTCGAAGAGGCCGTCTTCTGGACGGCCTCTTCGAGTTCTTCGTATTAATTCTGAAGTGACACGGAATGGTGACTTGTTCTTCCAGTACAATCAAGGCGTGGTTTCCTGGTGGAATGTGCAGCGGGAGTGCTTTAATGGAGAATAGTTTCATGTACTTAGTTTTCAAGTCAATGACTGCACCATGAAGGCTTCAGAAGTTTATATCATGAATGATATCCTTTGAGCAACGCTGCAGGACTACCAAGTTCGCGGCATGAATCCGGTTGTTAATTGTGAATCGGGCTCTGCAGATGTGGAACTAAGTGACCTCCAGCTGTCCAGATTATAGGTTCTTCCCAAGCAGTCCTAATCTCCTTCAACCTCACAGCGAACGGCCTACTGATTCTGGTACCATTCCCGCCAAGAGACACTTCGTATATAAGATGGCCAGTTTTTCAAACACAACTTTTCCACCAACCTTTAGCAAGTCCATTGTTGCGTTTTCCTCACCAGTAGCTTTCCATTTTTGCATTCCTTCTAGAACTTTCCTTACTTCTCCTGTTGTTACTGCTAAGGTGTCGAATTCTCCTGGGCTCTTCCCGCTTCTTGCGATATTATCCTGGTTGTTTCGAATGTTTTTACAGCTCTCTGTAGAACTCCCCTACAACCTCAATCGATATTAGTTACGATATTACATTCTTCGTAGCTTAATACATACATCCCACTTTGGCCTATGCACAAGCTTGCTCTGGCAGCTTTTAGGCTGCTGCCGCTTTTTACATCCTGGTTGATTCTCTCCATGTTATATTTTGTCATGTAGTCTACCTTGCGCCCATTGATTAACTTTTAAAGCTCCACTAGCTCTATTTGTCGGTTGTATTCGAGGCTTTCAGTGTTTGTCGTCTCCTAATAAGGTTTTTCGTCTCCTGAGATAGTTGGCCCATATCTTGTCTAGTGAGTGTACCTCCAAGTTTAATTGTACACTATTTGATGATACTAGTATATTAGTGAGTTATCGTTGACACAATGAACGTTGACCTTATAAGATTACCGTTCATTGTGTCAAAGATAACCTCGTTTTTCACGTCTAGAGCCTCGTATTAATTCTGAAGTGAAACTCCAAATCCTTGTGGTTTCCCCCTCACCACTAGCTCAATGTCTGGCTGCTTGCGTATCAGTTTATGCCTTTGTTTTTTAATATAGGTGAATACAAGCTCCTACCATTTTATGATCACAGCATCAGATCTTGCCAGCTACTTATACATCCTGCACAATGCGTGGGTGTGCACACAGATGGAAGTCTATTTCATATTTAGTTTTGCCATGAGGACTTCGCCACGTCCATTTCGGTTAGCCCGTTTGCCGAAGAAGGTATTCAAGATCCGTAAGTTAGTACGTAGCCCAAACACTACTAGTTACTCCTCTCTGTCATCTCTAGAGCTGATGACATACTTTCTCACTACATAGTCCCCAGCCTCTTTCGTGCATATTTTAGCATTAAAGTCACCCGTCACAATAGTACACTGTATTTACTTTATTAATGGCTGACTCAATGTCTTCATAGAAGCATTCAACCAAATGATCATTATGTCATGCTGTAGGTGCTTAGGCTTGTACCACCTTGAGCTTGTACATTTGCTAAGCCCCGTTATGACACCTACCACCTCTCACTGATACTATAATATTCCTCTATGCTGCCAGTGATACTCTTGTGCATAAAAAACCCATCCCTAGGTATTTTCTCACAACCAGTCCATGCTGGTATAGGACTTGTCTGTTCTTCACCACATAGAAAGCCTCACTTGTCCTTCTAACTACGCTGAGCCCTAATTGATCCCACTTAGCGTTCTCTAATTCCTCGAATACCACAGCTAGACCAGCCTCACTAGATAGCGTTCTAGCATTGAACGTAGCTTACTTCAAATTGGAATGGCGGCCTGCCCAGACTCGGCGATTCCTAGAATTCTCCACTGTGTCGAAGGTCTGACCACCGTCTTGGACAGTTGCTTCGCATCCTCTAGGAACTGAGGGCCAAGCGTTCATTGGTATTTCAATATGGGATGTGGTGGCCAAAACCTGCACCAGGGTGGCCAATCTTGCTCTTGTGAGGGAGGACATCACGAGCGGGACAACGGTCTGTTTGATCAATTCATGTGCAAGGGCGTCGGAACGCTGTGGGAGTTGGGCGGCCACGTAATTGACTTCAGTTGTATTCACGGCCCTTCAAACATTGCTTCCTCCCCCCCACCCCTCCGGCTACGTGGTGTGTCAGAGAGAACGTCCACTTTCCCGAAGGTAGTGCATGGCCAAGCGGGAGAGCCTGTTGGTGCAGGTGCGGGTGGTCAACACCAGGTGGTGTTGGTGAAGTCCCGGTAATGTTTACTGGGTAACGACAGGGGGATTAAGAATCAATGTTTGTAGTAGTTATTCAAGAGTCTTAAAAAGGGCTCTAAAAAGGCCGCTCTTCCATCTGTCGCTGTGACTGCGTTGTCTGTTCCATGCAGGCCTAGCGGTTCTTTTTTCTGACACAATATATTCACCAGGTAATGAGCTATTGCTGAAAGGGAAGCAACAGAAATTCCGAGTTTGAAATCAGACTAGAGTCGTGGTTCTAACCAAGGCAACACGCATTTTCGTTGATTCAGCGAATGATTACCTGACTAGTATCATTAAGGACTGTGCAATAGCAGTCAGGCGTACACTCATTAGACAGCAAAGTGGCAACCTATTTCAGGAGATGAGAATGCACATTGGAGACTTCAAACCATAAAAATTTCAAATCCAACAGACAAGATAGAGCTGACAGGGATGTCGAAGTTAACCAATAGCTGTATGGTAGCCGACATAAGAAGGTATAACATGGAGAGAATTGAACAGCTGTAAAGAGCGGTAAAAAGTTATAAGCTTTGGGGAAAACTGCACATAGGTAAAATGCTATGTATGAATTAGCAGCTAGAGATCAAGGAAGGCCATACTCCAACCAATGTGCATCAGATTGTTGAAAAAGCAGAGGAGTTTTACAGAGCCAAGGAAACAGAGATCATGCCGAAAGAAGCAGTAATAACCCAAAAGACTCTGACATTTCACCTGTAATGGCAGGAGAAGTCCTAGAGAAAATCCAAGGCGAAGCCACTGATGAGGATAAGGTAACATCGGACCTATAGTTGTAGTGAAGTGAAGTTTCTTTCCTTTCATACAAAGGAGGAAGCAGCGGCTAAAGGCTGGGGTGCCTGAAAAAGACCTCGGCTACATTGTATAATCTGGTGACAGTTAACAAAACAATATACCTAAACACATGACATAATAAATAGATAAATAAGCTACACTTGCAAGTACAACAAAATAAACTGTTCTTAAGCATATAGCACTAAAAATGTTATGCCTAACAGAGACCAGAGTCGAGTAAATAGTTTTTTGTTACCTTTTTATATATTTTCATTGAAACATCAAAATTAACTTTTGTAGACATTTTATTCATAGCCACATTCACCAGATAAGTCATTTTTTCTTTTACAGGATACAGGATAATTCAATACTTAATAGAGAATAATTCAAGTACTTGATTTAATGGTCAGGCATGTACGTGTTAAGCCTGCTGTAATGTGAATGTCGGGATTTTCGTTCATTGCAGTACACATTTCTTGACACTTGTGTCGAATGATGATATATAACGAAGATATTGCATATGTTTAAAATTGATGACGAATGCTCAGTCAATTACATTCAAGACGACTCTTCGAATATTCCTTACTCATCTTACTGAACATACTGCTTGTAGCTTATGATAATGCCCCCATACAAAGCTAGTTTAAGCAAATCCCAATAAACATATGAAATGTGGCATGACATAAAATAACACGAAATATAGCACGAAATAAAGCCTGTAAATACAGTTAATTGCTTCAAAGAATCTGAAAATGAAGAGATAAACAGGAACAGAAACTGTATCTGTACAAATTTCGCAGTGAAGAACAATACATCGATCCATATTCAGAAAGCAATAAGAATGCATCCAGTTTTAAATAATTTACCTATTTATCGAACATTGTTGCAGTTCATTATTGGCCTTTTTTTTTACTGAGACTAAATGTCATTAATTCTAATATTTTGTGCCTCACAATTCATTGAGTTCCTGTTCGGTCTATATTTATTACATGCTAAAAATTTACTTTTGCTGCTTGGTTTCACAAAAGCATTTAGGAGCCATGCTATCAACCCAACCATGCGAACTATTTTTATATGAATAGTTTGAAGGCAATAAGTTCTGAAGTCTCGGGACGAGGGGCGTCCTCGAAATACATGAGCGCACTCTCGTGATCGGCAAACGCACACATGGATATTCATTAAACTACTTTTACAAACGACGATATCGCCAGCCATATCGAATACGTCACTAGTGACATGCTAAATCAATCTTAATGCAATACAAATAACTCAATAGAAGTAATCCAATTCAATACTCAAACTGCAGAAAATAATAAGAAAGTGCCGCGAAGGCAGCGTCGCCGACCGTCGACTCACTACGAGGAATCCACGGGAAAGGACCTGCAGTTGCCGTTTCCCACGGACACCGCAGGAGACGTTCATTGACGATCTCCACCAAGCGCCCTGAAGAGTCACTCCCTTTTTCCGTGTGCCGGCGTAGCCTCTCCGCCGAGCTACGCCAACCTAGCTGGCACGAGCTCTGCGCTGCTTTACGCTCGGCAGCTGTTGAACCTGATTGTGGCCTATTCTCGAGACACGTATGCTTCCCGAGACGCAAACGACATTACAGGGGCAATAGCAGCTCCACTAAGTATACACCAGTCAGACGGGACAATTGCAGGACCGCTTAGACAATCTTGTTGACGCAAGAACGGGCCTTCTGTAAGTTTAAAAAATGGACAGTGGGCTGAGCTTACCATCTGTGTGTTACTGAACTCTAATGAGGCTTCTATCAAATCATCATGCAGAGAGCGACGTGGACAAGAAAGGACACAGAAGTGCTCATTTCAATTGCTCTTTATTTTAAGCCATCCACATAGAAGAACAGTTTGTTTCAAAGGCAACCACCGGAATAGCAAAAACTACCGAGATCGTTCTTGGCCTTGTCTAATATTTCAAGTTCCTGTATTCAAGCACGGCACAGCTATCGCATCTGCGCGTAGCACTTTCTTCACAAATATAACAGAGCTCCAGACGCCAAAGTCCGTGCTTTTTACGAGGCGCCTCTTTGAACTCCACTACTTACACTAGCAGCTGTCACCGAGAATAAGCATATCAGCGCATCTCTCATTACTTCCAGCTGAAAAGCATTCACGTATCATGTGTTAATGCACTTGCTTATACGTCTAACATACGTCGTGGCGGCACTTGATAGATGAAATATACGACGCCTTTACTGCAAGAATAAAAGACCGAGTGGGCGTCTAACAAGCACGCAAGTATCCCTTCATCGTTGTACGCCTAACTAGTTGAATTTGTAATACGTCACAGTACGATACAGCCTCCAGCTTTATTCTTTTACATTGTTCAGCTAACAAGCTACCATTTCGTGTTTTACTTAAAGCCCACCTGTTCTCCTAAAATCTTAATGTAAATAATATTTGTTCTGCAACTAGGTAACAAGACTCCCTCAAGGTTTGTAACACAAGAATTCGGTGTTTCTTTTAGCTGCCTTTGCATAGATGAATATATGAGTATATTCAGAAGTATAGTCAGCGCATGGGCTTATCTTATTTATATCTGTAGAGTGTAAATATTTGTTTCTTCATTATTCAGTGTAAAATCCTTTGCTTACCAAGGTGGCACGAAAACCGCGGGTGTAGATCCATTTGTATTCATATCTGAGTTAAAATCTGCTCTCTTTTCTAGCAAAACTCACATATATGTTGTAAAGTTTTAAAAACATGATTGAGCTTACTTCTGAAGTTTGTTGGAAATGATCACACGAACGTGCTCGTCTTACGAGACACTTCCTTAGAACTGCTTTTCATTGAGAGGGGTGGTGTTTCTTCCTAATAAAGGCATTTATGTGGGGCATATTAACCAATGGGCCTACGTAATAACAGGCTTCGAGTTTTCTAGCATCAGTTAAATAAATATCTGTTTATGGTGTAATGTTTGAACCTTTTCTATTAAAATAATAGATTAAAAACCAACAGAACTGGTCAATTATTCGCCAAACAAAACTAATTCATGTCATATAATATTATATCGGTATTAAAACTGGAGCTCACCAGACTCGCTTAAAAATGTATTTTGCACTTACGGCCTAATGGGAAAAAGATTTACCAAAATATTCGGTAACTGGACTCACTCAGACACAGCAACAGTTTGATCTGCATCTGAGTGGGTATGCAAAAATGAACTCATGAGTGGGTATGGTTAGTCATTCATACCATAAGACAGCGCTCTATGTGGCTATAGTTGTGGTGGATTGGTCTTGGCCCGTGAAAACTATATTGGCTGTGTAAATATACTTTTAAGACGTGAAAACTGAATTTGTGTGCCAAGAAGTACTCTATGTATTACATTTCCTGCCATCAAAAAGGTGTTTATGAAACGCATTAATCGCGTGGTATAGACAATACTGCATTTAGAGCAAAACAGGCACTGATTGTGGGACGCTTCAGCATGCCCTAAATATTGGAAATGAGATCTCTGCTCACATGCCTTAACATTGGGATATGCTCGTGTAAAAACGTGTCGTTGAATGAGTGGCTCCATTGCAAAGACAGAAGATAGTGCAGACAAGGACAAGTGAATGCTAATGGCAGATATTTGCTTGAAAAGTAAGGCATATATGCAACCAGGAACCTTGAAAGCAAGCTGCGCATTAGCACACATCAAAAGAGGCGATCTAACGTGGCAAAACTACCCCATCTTAATCACATGTTAATCAAGATATAACCACAGATTCTGAGGGTAGATTACACGTAACTAATATGCAACTCAAGACGCTAAAAATGCCTCAGCTCTTGTTCGGCGCTATCTATTCATCACGAAATGATTGTGGTGCGAAAATACACCTGCACACAAAGGGCACGATGGCAGGTGCTCTTGTGGCAGCCTCGTTTGCAGTGAAATGAAAACATGTGTAAAGCCGTTCGCCTTATGTATTTTTCAATATATTACGCAAGCAGTGTGCATATACTGACGGCAGATTACCATCGTTCCTGTTTAAAATTCGTGGAGTGGTTTGTATCGCGAGTGAATCAAGATAAAGACGCTGTGGCAGTCCTTTTTTTCCAGCGAGAACACGCGCCTTCCCCAATATATTGTGTGACCACCTGACGCACCCTGTTACGACTCGCACTGCTACCGACACCAAGGTGCCCCGAAGTCACGGGCCGCCATGGTCCACAGACGATTGGTAGCATGTATTACTCAGCTCGCGACTGCTTCTGCGCAGAGCTGATAGACGAGCGGACAAGGCGAGGGTGAGTTAAAGCAAGGTTTATGTACAGCATAGGAATAGAGGCGTTACATATTCGGTACTGGGACCGAACGATTAGGGACTCGAAGAGCCGCGATGTCTTCTCTCTGACGCATAGGTCGGCGGCTGGCAACGCGCTGTTTGGCTTTTTTATAGGCACCCGGAAGACCTTTACATCACCAACGTTCAATGAGAAGTGCCACTGGCCGTCATGTCAGATTCCTCCAGTCAGAAACCGCCGCTAGGTTGCGTCATGATCCTCAAATTCGGAGCCGCTGCACTTCGTTGCACCCAAGGACGAGTGATGTTGTCACGCTTGGCATAAGACTCGCCAGACTGGATGGCGCCGCTTGCATGATGTCGTGGAGATGATAACTTCACGCGGGCTCATTCATTGGCATTGACACAGATTGCCTTTGCAGAGGCAATGGCGGTGTGGACTCCCAGGCGTAACAGTACCCCCGCTGCCAGACAGTGCGCCGGAAAGACGAGCTGCTTCCACGTGGCTCGGATGTCGGGCACGTTCGTTCGCCAGATCCCTCCAGGTTTGCCTCGAGGGCCATGGGGAGGATGTAGCTCCAGGCACAGTTCTCTGAACACATCCTATTCTTGAGGACGGATCTCAGCTGCACTTGATTATCGCCCCAACTTGTCGACTAGCTTCGCTCGTCCCTTCAGACGACTTTTGGTCTCAGCATTTGTCGATGGTTCTGCAACTTGTCATGAACGGTTCGACAGCAGACAACTCATGACACGAGAAAGTGCCCTCGGTTACCCGACAGAACACCAGACAAAGTATAGTACAGCATATTCCTAGCTACGTGTCCATCGGAACTTTGTTCTCTGTACATCAAGAGGCAAATGTGGGACACAAGACTCCTAATATGAGAACTCGAATTTTCACAAGTGCAACAACGTAATGAAATAGAATACAAAATAAAGTTGGTCCTTTGAGATCACTATGGACCAGAGCGCTAAGCTATGAACATGATGAGGGCAAAATTTTGCCCCGAGTCGCCATTGAAAGTCCGAAAGGTGGAGAAGGTACTAACTAAAACGCATGGCTCAATGCGCCTCTATTAGCGTTTACCTTTCCTTTCTTGTAGTGAAAGTCTAAGTTATGCTGTTCGAGTATCATGCTCCGCCTTAGTAACTGGTTCCTTTTACTTGACATGCTATTTAACCAGGTTGGAGAGCAGTGGTTTGTTTCGACCACAAACCTCGAATCGGAGACATAACAGGCTAGCTTTTGAACGGCGCACACGAGGCAGGCGTATTCCTTTTCAGAAGTACTGTATGCCGCTACCTTGAAGCTCAGTTCTCGACCTAAATACAAAACTGGCCACTAATTAGCAGCCCCGTCTTTCTGGCAAATATAGCTCCCATGCCGAGATCCCTCGCATCGCATTGAATGTCAAATTCTTTAGAGAAATCAGGTGCCATGAGAACGGACTTTTCGCTTAGGGCTTGTTTCAGATTGCATAACGCATTCTCCTTTTCTGAGTCCCATACCGCTTTCACTGGCTCGGACTTTCGAAGTGCGCCAGTTATAGGGCTGGTACTGCTAGAGTAGTTTTGCACGTAATGCTGATAGTATCCAGCTAGGCCCAACAATGCCCTTATCTCAAATTTTGTTGTTGTCGGGGAGAGTTAAGGACGGTGGCTACCTTAATTTCTGAAAATGTACGCCAGCCACGCCCCACAACGTGTCCCAGGTAAGACACGTCGCCACACCCTAGGTGACATTTAGCAAGTTTCACGGTAAGACCAACTTCTTTAAACCTATTTATGTAGTCGGGGTTTTGCCCAGATGACCGAAGTCAGCCAGAGTCTCGGGAAGACGTCGAGGAGAGGAGCCCGGAGCTGTTAACAGTAACCTTTAAAACAATATATACAGGTAGCGCGTTACATGATGGTGGTAGCATTATGGAAGCTATCGAGGGAAGCATGATTGGATCTTCTGGAAGCTAGTGGGGGCTTGTCGAAAGTGCCTCGGCGCTCGCGTTTTATGTCCTGGCCTTCCAAAGGTTCTCTGTAGGAAAAAAGAATGGAAGCCAAGACAGTCCAATGAAAATTGCCATCTTTACCTCCACCCCCAAACGGGGAAAGAGAAATGCCACCTCCTTCCCAACCCACGAAAGGGGGAAGAGGCACGGCCAGTTCATCACATGGCGAGGAAGAAAACACTGCACACCGCGAACGACACAGCACAGCACGAAGACGTTGAGTCTTACGGGGAAGTCAATTTCGTAGTCTGTTGCAGTGATGGGTAACCAGCGCCAGGCAGACTACAAATTGTGGAGAAAGCGGCATTAGGCGCCACGGAGAACGTGGGAAATGCATCCACAGGTGATATCCAGTATCCAGCTAGGCCCAACAATGCCTTTATCTGAAATTTTGTGGTTGGTCGTGGATAGTGAACGACGGCGGCTACCTTAATTTCTGAAGGACTACGCCAGCCGTGCCCCACAACTTATCCCAGGTAAGACACCTCGCCGCACCATAGGTGACATTTAGTAGGTTTCACGGTAAGACCAGCTTCTTTCACACTGTTCAGCACGACGCGTAAATGCTCGACATGTTCTTCCCAGTTGTTTGAGAAGATGGATGGCAACATTGTCAAGATACGGCAGAGCGAACTCAGAGAGGCCATTAGGAACGTGGTCCATTTGGCCTGAAAAACAAAAGGGTGCATTTTTCAATCCAAAGCTCCGCTGTAGTGGACGGTACGTTCCTAATGGAGTAACGAATGTGGCACAGCGGCTAACGCGTTCCGTAAGGAGGACTTGCCAATACCCTCGACGAGGTCTAACGTAGAAACATAGCTAGACTGTGACACAGTTTCTACCCTCTCTTCTAGGTTTGGTATCGGGTTAGTTTGGTCTCGAGTTATGGCGCTAAGACGCCGATAACCGATGCATGGCCTCGGATCTTTTCCCGGCACTAGAACCAATATTAAGGGGATGTATAGTCACTCTCGCCCGGTACTATGACTCCCAACGCCAGCATTTTATCGATCTTCTCTTTCATGATCTGTTTTTGCACAGGGGAACATCGATACGGCTTGCTACGGATTCCTTCCCTGTCCTGTATTTTTTCTGGTGTTGCGCTGTAAGTAAGTTCACGATGGATCCTAACCAACTGGCTGAACTTACCGTCTTGCTACAGATTGGCTTCTCACAAGTTATTTCGATATCGTGCCCAATCACCATCGTGTTTCCGGGACGGTCCGAAAACACGTCTTTGAACTCGGAAACAATCCTTCTCAGGTCCTCCTTCTGGACTTCACTTAACCTAGGCTCCAGGTTCAACTGCTCCAAGAATACCTCTGATCCCCTTTCCATTACATCACTAGAAATCAAAATTTCTGCTCCCTCTTCTTCTGAAGCATTCAAAAGCAGATTTACGACCACTTGGCGTTCAATGTATGGTTTCATCAAGTTATTGTGGTAAATTTTGTTCGGCCGCCTTCCTAATTTCACTTCATAATTGGTATCAGAAAGCTTCAATATTACTTTGGCAAGCCCTTCCCAATGAACCTCAAGCTTCTTCTTTTTGGACGGCCGCAGCAACATTACCTGACTACCTACTTCAAGGGTGCGCTTCTTCGCCGATTTGTCGTAATACTCCTTCGACAACACTTGTGCAACCTTCATATGGCTCTCCACAAGATCTTTCATTTTTCCAAGCCTCTAAAGGAGGTCTAGAAAATACGCAACTACATTAGGATCCTCATTGAATCCCTCCCAGGACTCACGTAGCATTCGCAATGGTGTTCTCAAACTCCTGCCATACACAAGCTCTGCAGGGCTAAAACCAATGCTCTCATGAGAAGCTGATCTCGAAGTGAACATAGCGGGAGGAATACACGCTTCCCAGTCGCATTTGCGCACGTATCAAAGAACGCTCAGTATCCGTTAAAGAACGGAATGCATACGCTCTCCCAGATTATATTGCGGGTGATTGTCAAGCTCTGAACTACTTTTATTCCGCATTTATCCAAAAAAGCTGAGGTATGACAGCTGAAGACACTACCATTGTCGCATTGGAATTCAGAAGGAAATTCGATGCGTGTAAATATAGATAGCAGTGCATCCACGACATGAGGGCAATGGAGCTCCTTATGTTGTATCACTTCTGGAAGTTTTGTGGCTACACAGAGGGCCGTCAGTATATACCGACAACCTTGCTTCGACTCTGGCAACGCCTCGAAGATATAAATTACTAGGCGCTGAAAAGGGTTTGTGATAATTGGCACAGGCTTCATGGGTGCTTCCACATGTCCGCAGATTTCCCCGCTCTCTGACAAGTGTCGCATGAGCGTACAAAGTATTAGATATCCTTCCAGCATTTCGGCAAATAAAACTCAAGGGAAGCTCTAGCCTTGGTTTTTTTTTAAGCCGAGATGCCCTACCGCCGCGTTTTCATGTGCCAGTTCCAATTGTTGGCGACGATACTTTTGTGGCACTAAGAGCGGCTCATAATTGCGACATTGCACAATTGTGTAGCTCGGATACAGAAGCCCTGCCTTCTAAAAAACATTCTTTTTTTATTTTTTCCCATGTTTACGCTTTCCATTAGCGCTTTAATCGAGAGGTTCTCACGCTGCTCTCGAATGAGCGTTTCTCGATCAACCCTCGACAGCTCACTCCAACTTTCCGCTGCAGGCGAGAGCGTTGCACCTCTCTCGCTTTCATCCAATGGCGTCATGTCGTCGTGTCCGCTGACAGAGACGGCTTCCATGATGGGAGGCTCAAGCGACTCATCCGAAGAATTACCTGTTCGAGGCACCATCGCCTCACCGTCAAGATCACGCAGATCAGCCTTTTTAGCAGGTGATGTTTCACTAGACTGAACGAGATCAAGTTCCTGCGAAAGGTTCCGCGCTTGCGATCGCGTGAGGGCCTTGTACGCTAAGTTGGAGAATAACGATTCAACCTGCTCTTTGAGAAGCTGCTCTGATTTATTAGAAAAAAAGATAAGAAAAACGGTCTGGAAGCGCAGTAGACACAGCTGCTTCGGTGCGAAGCTTACCGAACGGACCTTCAATGACAACCGTAGCGATTGGTAAGCAAGCACTCTGATCCTCGGTGACTTGTCTGATCTACGTGCATTCTTCTGTAAAGTCATCCAGATACACAAACGAAGAATGGACAACGTCCATGGTTGTCACTGAGTCTCGAAGTGCTCGACATGGTTTCCCATTCACACTAAT
Organism: Rhipicephalus annulatus; assembly: GCA_013436015.1. NCBI lineage: Eukaryota > Metazoa > Arthropoda > Arachnida > Ixodida > Ixodidae > Rhipicephalus > Rhipicephalus annulatus. The sequence continues at coordinate 249,102 of WOVY01009815.1, read as the reverse complement.
TTCTTGTAGGTATGGCTCTAACAACCACATGTTCTTTTCTGATTCTTAGATTGTTGCGAAAGCAAACTTTTGTTTACAGCTTACCTCAATGTGCCCTTCTTTTTTGCAGTTGTACCAATTAGCGGCTTCGGTGATTCGAACGCCCGTCGGGTATCCGGGCGTTGTTTAGAAACCTCACTTAATTTCTTCGCTTCCGTTTGGCCTTCCTCTACAGTGTCCTTTGTCAGAGACGGGTCCTACCTGAAGTTACGGTGCAGTGTGGGTTTCCGTTGATCAGGTTTCTTTGAAAAGCACTCATTTTCTCATTTTTTTCAACGCGCACTGCCCTGTTATGCAACTTTCGGCGAGTATATTATTCCTCACCTAAGTCTGCGGCCTTGTTTAGCTGTTCTTCGCCAAGTTTGTCCTGCAGCCAAAGCTTGACATCCTCCTCGATGCAGCGGTAGAATCGCTCCAATGCAATGCATTCTTGTCTGACGCCATTCAAGCCTTGCTCGCTCAGTGCAACATGGTTCATCGCATGACAACAGCATATCACCCGCAGACGAATGGCCTCACAAAACGATTTAATCGCACTGTCGTTGATATGTTGACGATGTACACAGCTTCAGACCAGACCGATTGGGACATTGTCCTTCCATTCGTCACGTAGGCGTATAACACCGATACGCACGTGACAACAAGGTTTTCCCCTTTCTTTCTGTTGTATGGACGCGAACCATCGTGCACGCTGGGCACTATTCTCCCATACACGCCTGACTCCTCTGAGTACACTGCAATTTCTGATGTTGCCAGGTACGCAAAAGATTGCAGACGATTGACCCGTTCACTGACAACCACTTTATCACGATCGTCATAAATACCTTCGCCCTTGAGTCATTCAATTAAATCGGCTTAAAGACGAAACGCGAAGTCAACGTGTGACTCATTTCCCTTTTTAGCATACCGGAACCTATGCCTGAAAGCCTCGGGTGACAACTTAGAACGTCTCAAGAGCACTTCCTTAACCTCGTCATAGCTCTCAAACGCTTACCTCGACAAGCAAGTTATCGCGTCGGACACTTCGCCTGGAAGAAGAGCTAACAGGTTCTGCGCCCAAAGAGACCGCTTCAAAGCGTTTCACTCACAGACGTGTTCAAACTTGACGAGATACTTCGCCATGTCCTCGCCTACTACGAACGGTGGCAGTTCGTCCGGAATTCTATAACCGCTGACCTGAACTGTTGGAGAAGCTACGATAGGTGCCTGCGAACACTGTAGTATTGCCAATTATATTCGTTTTAACTCGAGGCGCTCCTGTCTCGCGGCCTCCTCGCGGCGTTCTCGCCCTTCAGCTTCTTCACGTTCGCGAGCTTCTCGCCTTTCAGCTTCTTTACGTTCGCGAGCTTCTCGCCTTTCAGCCTCCTCGCGGTGCGCTTTGATATCCACCCAGGCCTCATCGACTTCCTCAACCGACACTTCGTCATCCTTCATGATCTCAAGGATCGCTTGCTTTCGTTTCGCACAGCCGAAAGTAATGCCGAGTTCCTCACAAATTTCGATGAGTTCCTTCACTTTAAGTTTCTCCATCGTTCACACTAGCCTCTTGCTGTTTGCCCCTGTTAAGAATTTTCTTGCCGTACCCACTGTAAGTCTACTAGCAAGACGCGCAAGCAATTTTTCACACTCCCGTGTTTACCCCCTCCGCATTAACTTTGGTTTCAAAGCACTTCGACTTTGCTTGAAACGATCAAAGCTCAGTCTTATGCTTCACACAGCACTTCTTTAAACTACTATAACCTGCGCTAGAGTAGTCTTGTGAACTGAGGGGAAAACGTCAGGCACTCGCCGCATCGATGGCGCTGACGCCGGCCGATCCCGCAGCTGCCATGATACAAAAGACGGCGACGCCAACACGGTCCCAAAGGCGCCACTGCTCCGATCTCCACCGACACGGTCACCAGCCGTTTGGTAGCGTAGGTTTCTCAGCTCGCGACTGCTTCTGCGCAGAGCTGATAGATGAGCGGACGAGACGACGGTGAGTTAAACAAGGTTTATGTACAGCATATATACAGAGGCGTTACAAATTCGGCACTGGGGCCGACAGATTTGAGACACCAAGAGCCGAGATCTCCTCTCTAACACATAGGTCTACTGCTCGCGATGCGCCGCAGAGCCTTTTTAAATGCATCGGGTGGATTCGTTGAGTAACCAAATGTCCAACCAGAAGAGCCGCTGGTTGTGAGGTCAGAATCCTACAATGGGGTCGCCGCTGGGCCGCGTCATTCTCATCGAATCCGGAGCCGCTTCACGTGGTTGCAGCCAAGGTTGAGTGACGTCGCCACGCATTGCGTTAGACTCGCCAGACAGGAAGGTGCCGATTGCTTCCACGGGCTCGGGGGCTCAGGTGACTCACTGTGCGTGCGCGGCAGAAAGGCACCGCCGCGTGATGACGCCGTTGAGTTGTTCGCGTCAGGCGGGCTTGCGTGCTGGCCTTGACACAGATTGCCTTTTTCAGAGGCATGGACGTTCGCTGTGGACTCACAGGCATAACAGTATCGACCTATACTGACTACTTCCCACGTCGTCTTCTGGAAATAGGTGGATAATTGTCGGCGTGGACCACCTTACGCGTTACGCGGAGACGGCAGCACTACCCGCAGCAACCGCGAGGGAAGTTGCGTTTTTCATCTGGCGCAACTTTGTTCTTCGCCATTGTGCTCCCCGCAAACGTTTGAGCAACTGGGGGCGTGTTTTCTTGTCTGACGCCATTCAAGCCTTGCTCGCTCAGTGCAACATGGTTCATCGCATGACAACAGCATATCACCCGCAGACGAATGGCCTCACAGAACGATTTAATCGCACTGTCGTTGATATGTTGACGATGTACACAGCTTCAGACCAGACCGATTGGGACATTGTCCTTCCATTCGTCACGTAGGCGTATAACACCGATACGCACGTGACAACAAGGTTTTCCCCTTTCTTTCTGTTGTATGGACGCGAACCATCGTGCACGCTGGGCACTATTCTCCCATACACGCCTGACTCCTCTGAGTACACTGCAATTTCTGATGTTGCCAGGTACGCAAAAGATTGCAGACGATTGACCCGTTCACTGACAACCGAGGACCAAGGCCACCAGAAGCTACGGCTTAACACCGACCGACATTTCTCTACTTTCACGACTGGTGCTCTCGTTTGGCTCTGGATTCCACCGAGTACTCCTGGCCTTTCGTCGAAATTACTGGCACGATACCACGGGTCCCACCGCATTCTCACCCGTACGTCACCAGTCAATTAAAAGATTGGGCTTCTGACACAGTCTGATGACTGATGAACGCCAGATGATGACGTCAGGCGGGCTCGCTCACAGGCCTTGACACAGATTGTCTTTGCAGAAGCGATGACGTTCAGTGTGAACTGCCAGGCGTAACTGCTCAGCCAAGGCACTGGATTTAACAGATCCTTTCTTCGCGTCGTAAATGTGCTGTTTGAGGCGCCGTTCAAAGCCACCACTTTCACCGATATACACATCGTCCCAATCCGCGCACCGGACAGCGTACACCACAACGGGGAACTTCACTTTGGCTAATCTGCCTTTCACACTCACGCGCGATCATTGTAGTTTTCGGTTCAGAACATGTGCCACATGGACGTTGTAGGAACGCAGAATACGGCCGAAGGCTTTGCTGATGGAGGGAATATACAGTATTTTGCACGCTTTTCACCAGATGCAGCACAGGTCAAATGTGGACGTGCAATTAGTCGTTCGACAGCGTTCAAAAAGAAATTCAGATAGCCACAGGCCGACGATTCACGCTGCACCAAGCATCCGCCAACTGTGTAGCCTTCTTTTCTTGTGCAGATTTTCTGCACGCGTCGTAAAAGTGTAGAAACTACAACTTTTTTGTGAAAAGAGGGCTGCATGCTATCAAAATGCAAGTAACGACCTGTGTGGGTCGTCTTCCTGAACACGCCAAACAAAAAAGTAGGTAATTTCTTTTCAAGGAGTATATCAAGGAATAGGAGCTTTCCTCCGACTTCCATCTCCGCCGTGAATTGAATTGCTGCTTCTATGCTGTTCAGGTGTGAAATGTACGCCTGAACCACTTCTTGGTGAATGATGCAAAAATGTCGTCCACATAGCGGAAAACACCTTCGGAGCTGAACTGAATGAGGAGAGGGCTCAACTTGCAATCGCTTTCATAGTCAAATTATCAGCGGTCACCGATATAAAGGCACATATCGCTGTACCATGGATCTGTTTGTACAACTTGTTGTCCAAAGTAAAATATGTATTCGACACACAGAACCGTAAAAGCCGAACTAAGTCCGGTACGTCCACTGGCGAGCTTTTCGCTAGATCATAGACCTATTTCATTAACATCTATTCCCTGCAAAATACTAGAGCACATTTTCTATAAAGACATATTGAAACACTTATTTCAACATAAATTATTAGTTGATGATCAACATGGTTTCTACAGGGGCCTGTCTTGCACAACACAGCTGCTTGAGTTCTACCATGATTTATTGTCCGAGGTTGATCACAACGGTAAAACAGACTGTGTTTTCTTAGATTTCACAAAGGCGTTTGACATTGTGTGTCATCCCTTGCTTCTTCGCAAACTCGGAAGGGCAAATATTGATAAGAAAGTACTGAATTGGATAGCCTGTTATCTATCACAGTGTCGACAATGTGTCATTCTCAATGGTACTACTTCTTCTACGGTGGAAGTAACATCGGGTGTCCCTCAAGGGTCCATTTTAGGGCCGCTACTGTTTTTAGTTTACACTATTGACATTACTGATGGCATTACTTCTCAAATACGTTTATTCGCTGAAGGACTCAGTTCTGTACAGGAAAATGAAAAATGAACAGGATCACTTTGAATTGCAGGCTGACCTTACTTGAATTGTGCAATGGTGTGATAAGTGGAAAATGCAACTTAATGCGGAAAAATGTGTGCACGTGTATTTTACTAAAAAATTAAAAGGTAGAAGCGCGTTACTTTTTGACTGGTGACGTCGTTAATCATCAATGAATGTACAAATACTTGGGTGTAACACTTACGAGCGACGGTTCATGGAATCCGCATGTACATGCTGTAGTTGCAAAAGCTGTCAGAGCCCTAAATTGCATTCAACAAAATCTGAGATCCTCCCCTGCTGTCCTAAAAAGTACTGCGTATGTTTCATTTGTCCGCCCGTTTTTGAATATGCATGTTGTGTGTGGAATCCGTGCCAAAAATCTTTGATTGATCTGATCGATTAAATACAGAACAGAGCAGCAAAGTTCGTCCTCAGTCGGTATAAGCGAAGTGACAGCTGTACTAAAATGAAAAACGAATAGGGATGGGAAGCGCTCTCCTCTCGCAGAAGAAAATTGCGTTTGAAATTGTTATTTCAGATATACCATAAGAAGACTGGCATCAATAAAGACACTTACCTTAAACCACCGCATTATCTGTCTAGAAGGTCTGATCTTGACCTTAAGATTCAAGAATACCTGACTGGAACGAACCTTTATGCTAATTCTTTTTTTGGTCACACTGTACAAGAGTGGAATCAATTGTCTTGTGACCAAGTATGCTGTCATAACGAAGACTTGTTTTTTTAAAGCTGTAACCCCCCCCCCCCACTTACACGCCCTTGGGCAAAGCAGGGTATTTCTGAATAAATAAATAAATAAATTTATAGCCGACTCCACAAACTAACAGATTGCATATAAAAAAGAAGAAAGAAACAGTGTGACGTGGTGTCGCACCAACCACCTCCCGGTGGTCAGCGCGTGGCGTTACCCACCAGGCCACGAAGCGCACAGAGCCATATCTGCTAACGGCAAGCCATTTATGTACGCCATTCACCGTTTGGCAGCTATCAATGCTGCGATACTTTGGCGCTCTTTTCTCATCAGTAGCGAGACGGTGCGATGGGCTCACGTTGGGTGCGCTCTAAAAGTCGCCGCCTCTACGGAGCGTGGCCTCTCCTGCCCGCGCTTATGAGACTCGTAATTCGAGAAAAGACAAGGTTAACTCACTCGCTGCCGTGGCCGCGTTTACAAAAGGAACGCTCTGCTGACACACGACGAAGTAAAAATTGTGAAAGATGTTCGCGCTCGCGTGTGTATAGACCTTTTTTTCCAAAAGGAGTATTTCTTCCTTTCTGGGTTATTGCACGACTGTACAAAAGCTGACGTCACAGCATTGTCGGTGCACTTTGGGGGGGGGGGGGGTCACGCTCACTGACAACAGCCCAGAGAGGACTACGGCTGCAGGGAGCTTTGAGTCAAATGGCCTCTACTTGTGCGCTTGTTACGTGCGTCTTCCTTTCGGTTGAACAACGTGCTTTAAGCGTTCAGCTGTTACAGTTCTTAGTCCATGCTCGTCTCTTGTATTCCAATTGATTTCTTTGGGCTCGAGGTGTGCGCTGCAAGTTTCTAGCTGCTTGACGCATTTCCTGAGCTTTTCTAACTTGTTGCTGCCAATGAAATAATGCACAATGAACGCTCAACTACCTCTGTGAACACACATCCCACTTTCTTGTTATACCCATTTCTAGATAGGGGGAGCATGTCATGCTTTTTTTTCTAATTAAGCTATGTAGGTAGGATAATTCTAATCCGGCGTGCTCCACTTTCGCATTATTGCATTGAAGGTATAGCAATATACAAAAAAGGCTTTATAATATCAAGCTAAAACCTCAAAAAAAATAATGAGGAATGCTTTTCAATATTTAGTGAAAACCGAAAATTGATGCCAAGGAAGGAACAGGGTATGCAAATGGGTGTGAATTTTTCAGGTGTGTCTTGATTATTATATTTGAGACGTGAAGAAAGTAAAGTAAAGAAAAAATAAATTGCCGTAGGCAGGGACCAAAACTCTGAGCATATGATCCGAACGCTGCACGCCTTCAAGCGCTTCCAAACTCCTGAACATCGCTGCGAGAATAAAAGCACTGCTTTGGCTGCAGAGGTTATGGCGAACAAGAGGGTTTGAAAAGTAGACATGTGCATTTAGGCCTAATGATTAGAATTGGTGTTGGACCGCCTAGGTTGGGAAAAAATAGGGAACGAGGTTAACAGGACTAGCTCGAGAACATATGAAAAGCACATCATACTGCCAGACGATGGTGGTGGCAATGTGCGAAACGCCTTTGAATACCCCCGCGTAAAAGACGTAAAGGAACATTTAATACAAGGTCTGGTAAAAAACTATCTCACCTATTTTTGTGGCGAGCACCTGATGACTTTGAAACAAGTGCGCTTGCATCAGCCGACCTTGTACCTTCGTGCGTATGCGTGAATTTCTTTTCCGCCTGCCCTTAGCATCCGTCCCTGGGACGCGGCGCTCAAGTGAGTAGTCGTGCGCTCAAGTGAGTGCTCTCGCAGTGTTCTCGTTGGTTTTTCATGGCAAGAAAGGGATGGAGTGACTGGAGCAGCGCTACTGTATAAAATGTTGCCAGAAACTGGCCAAGTGAAAATCATTCGGAAAATCAAGATGGCTTTTGGTGGCGCTATAAGCTGCACGCAGATTAAAGAGTTGTACAACCGCTTTAAAGACGGCTGCACATCCGCGGAGAGTGAGCCATGCTCAGGCAGGCCATCAACATGCCGAAACGACCAGGTCAGCAACATGCCGAAATGACCAGGTCAGTTTAGATGTAAAAGCTGTGGTGATGCAGGACCGTCGGATGACTATCCGGGGAATTGTGAAAGAGGTCGGCATCAGCACTTTTTCTGCATATTCCATTATGACCAAAGATTTGGCCATGAATTGAGTTGTGGCAAAATTTGTGCCGAAACTGTTCTCGGTAGACAAAAAGCAACTTCGTGTTGAAGTCTCACACGACATGCTGGATTTCAAAAGCAGTGACCATAGCTTCGTGAACACCTCTATCATGGGTGACGAGCCTTGAGAGTACGTGTATGACCCGGAAACCAAACCCCAGTCGTCAGAGTGGAAGCATTCCACGTCACCAAGACCAAAAAAGGCCCATGAAGTGCGCAGCAGCGTCAAAGTGATACTGGAGTTGGCCCCACCGCGGTGGTCTAGTGGCCAAAGTACCCGGTTGGTGACCCGCAAGTCGCGGGTTCAAATCCCGGCTGTGGCGGCTGCGTTTTTGATGGAGGCGGAAAATGTTGTAGGCCTGTGTGCTCAGATTTGGGTGCACGTTAAAGAACCCCAGGTGGCCAAAATTTCCGGAGTCCTTCATCGCGGCGTTTCTCCTAATCATATGGTGGTTTTGGGACGTTAAACCCCACATATTGCCACCTACTTCTAGTAGCGGGTCGTATGCCAAGGTGAAGGCTCACACCACAGGAAACAAAGAAGTGTGCGTGGGCCCCTGCTCTGGCAAACAAGCCCAACCGACGCGCTTGGTTAAAGCCCTGTTGCTCAGACGTCATTACACCTTCTCTACACCCCCTGGAGTGACGTGAAAATTGGTGGAGGTGCTGGGTAGCCCCTCACGGATGTTTCAGACCCCTCCTGGAAGCGGCATCACAAGCCCAGTTCGAGTCAACACTCCCGTTCATCGGACAAGCCACAGGATCAGGGGTTTGCCACCCGAAGCTGACCCTCCAGTTCACACCAGTATGATGAGCACGTCCGTTCAAACCACTTTAACAGCTACGGAAAACCCCCCGGTGACTCGGTACACCCTCGAAAGTCCACAGGTTCCGACACCGTTTCATGGCACCGAGCTCGAAAACGTCGAGGACTGGTTGGTCGACTTCGAGCGCGTGGCTGCTTTGAACCACTGGAACGACGCAACCAAACTACGGCGTGTGTACTTCTATTTGGAAGATGGAGCACATACCTGGTACATGAATCACGAGGAACAGATGACATCGTGGCCCGAATTCCACCGCCGGCTGTTGAATACTTACAGAAGTGCTGATCGCCACGGACGAGCGGAGCGGGCGATCCAGGCCCGCATCCAGATGTCCAATGAAACTGTCATGACCTACGTGGAGGATATGACGCGCCTGTTCCGACGGGCTGATCCGAGTATGACAGAAGAAAAGAAGTTGCGTCACCTGATGCGGGGAGTTAAGGAGCAGCTTTTCGCTGGCCTTGTACGGAGCCATCCGAACACGGTCGCCGAGTTTTTGTCCGAAGCCGTCACGGTGGAAAATATGCTTCAGCAGCGATCCACCTTGTATGGGTGGCAAGTGAACACGTCCACTGCTCAAGTTCTCACGACTATTGGGAGCAACACCGAGTGTCTGCGCGACCTTATCCGCTTTATAGTACGCGAGGAGCTGCAAAAGGCTGCCACACCACCACTACCTACGGTGAGTTCCTTTGCAAGCATCGTCAAGGATGAGCTGCATCATGCCCTTCGTGACCCTGTGAGTCTGGATAACGCCACACCAACCCCGGCTGACTACCACCGTGTGACCTATGCGGAAGCCTTGAAGCGCCCAGCTTCCTCTTCTCCGCTGCTTGTTCAGGCACCTCCTGCAGTTTCACTTCAGTCGGCGCCGCCTCTACAGAACTACGAGAACACACGCACACCCCCACCCCTTGTTTACGCCAGCCCTGTGCATCTTGCGGAACAACCAGCACACTACCTTGACTGCAGACGCGCTTCGCCTCGGAAATTTGATGTTTGGCGCACTCCTGATCACCGACCTCTGTGCTTCCACTGCGGTGAAGTGGACCATTTGTACCGCCAGTGTTCATACCGGCGCCTCGGGCTGCGCGGATTTTCAGTATATTCAGCGCCTCCTCGCTAAGGCCGGCGACCCCGGGACATTGAGGACTACCTGGCTCAAGAGCGCATGCCACCGCCTTTTGGGCGGCGGTCGCGCTCACCGTCGCCGAAGCACTTTTCATCTTCGCCACAGCGCCATGCTGGCGCACGGTCCCCCTATCACCGCCGGAAAAACTAACGCAAGCGACCCTTGGAGGCGAAGTCGCTGGCAGTCGACGTGCTGAAGACCTCCGACCAACGCTAACAGTAAAGGGTGTAGATTCGACTGAGCGATATGTGCGGCTTTCTCTAGATATACTGGTGCTGATGGACGACTATGCAGTGGGTGCTTTAGTTAATACCGGGGCTGACTATTCAATACTAAGCGGGAAAATGACCAGACTACTAAAGAAGCTAAATCACGCCCTGGCATGGCTCCGTGATTCGAACGGCTGGTGGCCATACCATCTCTCCGCTTGGAACATGCACGAGTAGAGTTCGAGTCTGTGGTTATACTTTTGTAGCAAGTTTTCTTGTGCTCCTTGAATGTTCAGGCGACGTTATTCTTGGTGTTGACTTCGTATGGAGCTGTCATTTATCGTCAAGAGAATCGCATCACCTTCTCAGCCGACCGAGCAATCGACAAGCAGGACGACCAACAACGTACCGACGTTCTTCGTGTTTCTGCTGAAAGTATAACGCTTCCTCCAAGAGCCAGTGTTATAGTCGACGTCACATGCTGTGGATGGCGAAATGGTGAAGCGATTGCAGAAAGTAATTTTGAACACTTGCTGACTCAAGGTGTTTGTGTGGCTAGGAGTATCATACAGCTACCTGATGGCCGATCTCAACTGCTCGTTACAAATTTCAGCAAAGAACACCAACACCTTTTCCGTGGCACTTCGTTAGCATTGTCAGATAATTAGGAACCGTTCCCATCTGCTTCTCGTCGAACGCAGTAGAGGCCGCCGATACGTCTCTAAACAATATCAATATTAATTCTAACCTCACACCAGAAAACCAGACAGCATTGCGAAAACTCTTGCTTGAATTCAAGTCATGCTTCGCTGCTTCCTCTAAGGTGCGCCAGACTTCGATCACTAGGCACAGAATCATCTCTTACGACGACGCCCGCCCAGTACACCAACAGCCTTACCGCGTGTAAGCGAAGGAACGAGAAGCCATTCGTACGCAAGTTCGAGAAATGCTTGACGACGGCATCATCGAGCCTTCCAACAGTGCGTGGTCCTCTGCGGTCGTCCTAGTCAAGAAGAAAGACGGACCGCTACGTTTTTGCGTCGATTACCGGAAGCTGAACAGCGTGACTAAAAATGACGTGTACCCGCTGCCACGCATCGACGACTCGTTATACAGATTACGCCACGCCCACTATTTTTCCTTTTTTGATTTAAAAAGCGGGTACTGGCAGGTTGAGGTTGACGAGCGAGACCGCGAGAAAACGGCCTTTGTGACCCCTGATGGCCTGAATGAATTTCGAGTACTTCCTTTTGGTTTGTGTTCAGCGCCCGCAACCTTCCAGCGGATGCTGGACACTGTGCTTACTGGTCTGAAGTCGCAAACTTGTTTTGTATATCTTGATGATGTCGTTTTTTCTGAAACCTTCCAGAAACATCTTCACCACCTCAGGAGTGTGCTACAGGCTATTCAATCAGCAGATCTTACACTCAAACCGCAGAAGTGTCACTTTGGTTATGAAGAGCTCAAATTCCTTGGCCATGTAGTCAACGCGAAAGGAGTCCGACCCGACCCCGACAAACTTGCCGCCGTTGCCGCATTTCCGCATCCTACAGACAAAAAGACTGTTTGGCGCTTTCTTGGCTTGTGCGCCTACTATCGACGATTTATTAGAGGGTTTTCAAAGATAGCGGAACCCTTGACTCGCCTTACACGCGACGACACACCGTCTGCATGGGCTACCGAGCAACAGGCTGCTTTTGCCGAGCTACGACAGCGGATGCAGTCAGCCCCTGTTCTTGCGCATTTTGACGATGATGCTGACACAGAGGTGCACACTGACGCCAGTAACATTGACCTCGGTGCAGTGCTCGTCCAGCATCAACACGACGAAGAACGAGTCATAGCCTATGCCAGCCGCTCACTGTCCCGTACCGAGGTGAATTACACGACCACAGAGAAAGAGTGTCTCGCAGTAGTGTGGGCGATCACCAAGTTTCGCCCGTACCTCTATGGTCGTCCATTTAAAGTGGTGACGGACCACCATGCCCTTTTCTGGTTGGTAAACATACATGATCCCTCTGGACGACTGATCCGATGGAGCTTGCGTCTACAGAAATTTGATGTGACCATCGTATATAAGTCTGGACGGAAGCATGAAGACGCTGATACGCTGTCGCGTGCACCCATACCTTTAGTCAATCAAGAAGAAGTGGACGATGATGGTTTCCTGGGCGCCCTTAGCTCATCTGACTTGAGCAGACGCCAGCGAGAGGATGAAGAGATTCGACCGCTCATCGACTATCTGGAGGGTCATAGCACCGTTATACCTCGACATCTACCTCGCGTCGTGACGTCTTTCGGCCTCCAAGATAATGTCGTGTACAAAAAATGCCCGTTCTACGAGCCGCGCCTACATCCTCGTAGCTCCGAAGGACATACGGGACAAAGTCCTCTCCGCGTGTCATTACTAGCCCACGTCTGGTCAACCAGGTTACTCGCGAACGCTCACCAGAGTAAGTGAGGCGTACTACTGGCCCGGACTTTCGGCAAGCGTGAAGCAGTACGCTAAAAGCTGTCGTGAATGCCAACGTCGAAAGTCGCCACCAAGCAAGCCGGCTGGGTTACTTCAGCCAATTGTTCCACCCCACAAGCCATTTGACCAAGTCGGCATGGACGTTCTCGGCCCATTTCCTTTATCGTCCGACGGCAATAAATGGGTCATTGTTGCAACTGACTATTTGACCCGCTATGCTGAGAGACAGGCGATACCACGAGCCACGGCTTCTGAGGTAGCACAGTTCTTCATGTGTCACATTGTTCTGCGCCACGGTGCTCCATCTACAGTGATAACCGACAGAGGAAAAGCATTCACTGCACAGCTTATTGATGAAGTTTTTTCGACTAAGTAACACAAGGCATCGAACGACGACCAAGCTATTAACCAAGCTGCTAAATAAAACAGTCACAAACATGATCTTCATGTACATCGACGTCCAACACAAAACATGGGATCGCATTTTGCCTTATGTGACGTTCGCTTGTAACACAGCCGTTCAAAAAACAACCCGATTTACACCGTTTCGCCTTCTCTGCGGCCGCGAAGTTCAGACGATGCTGGATGCGATGCTTCCTTGTGAAGACGCCGATCAATTAACAACTGACGCAGAAGAATTTGCAGAGCGTGCCGAGGAAACTCGCCAGCTCGCCCGGCTAAACATTGGTCAGCAGCAACAGGTCGATTCCCGACGTTACAATATGCGTCACAATGACGTATCTTACAGTCCGGGAGACCAAATATGGGTTTCGACCCCTGTTCGACACCGTGGCCTCACCGAAAAGTTGCTCAGCAGATACTTCGGTCCGTATAAAGTATTTCGCCACGTGAGCGACGTAAACTACGAAGTGGTTCTGGACGCTACGTCGTCACGATGGGTACAACGAAAGCAATTGACCTCTGAGATAGTTCACGTGGTACGCATGAAGCCCTATTTTACACGTTCCTAAAAGACCACTTTTCCTGAGTTTTTTATTTGTGCTCCCACAATTGCCTCATCTTTGGTGAACTTATCGCATCTAACATTTGATTATTGGTGCCCCTTTTCATTGTTTAAGCTACTTTGTATTGTTTTTTTTTCAAAAACTTTACAGCATCGGGACGATGCTTTTTCTTTTTTTTGTTGAGGAGGAATATCGCCACCTACTTCTAGTAGTGGGTCGTATGCCAAGGTGAAGGCTCACACCACAGAGAAGAAAGAAGTGCGCGTGGGCCCCCTCTCTGGCAAACAAGCCCAACCGACGTGCTTGGTTAGAGCCCTGTTGCTCAGACGTCATTAAGCCTTGTCGACTCCCCCTGGAGCGACGTGACAATATCAATCGATACTGAATGGTAATATGATCGAACTGCCTGGCTTGGCGCCGTTCGGACATGTGAGACATTGCGGCTGAATGTACCCTGATATGTTCCGGCTCTCAGAGAGGCGCCAAGAGCGGTGGCAACAAGAAAGTCGTTCTTCTATTACAAAAGTCGTTCTTCAGTCAGTCAGACGTGCCCAAACCTTTTGGACACGCCTGGAAGAGCTGTTGGCAGTCGAGGGAGCATGCTTTGTCAGGTTCCCCGGTCAAAGTTCCCAGCGTCTGTGAGCCGTCTGTGGATGTATTTTCTGCGTACTCTGTGGTGCCCTGATGACGCTGTTTCCACGAGTCGTGGACTGCGCGGCACCGCTAACTGATCACTGCCACGAACTATACAGTGATTTTCACGTAGAACTCAACGTCTTCGTGCTGTGCTGTGTCGCACGTGGTACGCAGCGTTTTCTCCCTCCCCATTGGATGAACTGGGCGTGCCTCTTCTCTTTTTCTTGGTTTCGAATGGAGGCGCTGTTTCACCTTCCTCTTTTGGGAGCGGAGGTGGAAACTGCATTTTTATTGAAATGTCCTGGCTCTTCCATTGGTTTTTCTTGCTGGAAATCCTGGGAAGGCCAGGACATAAAATTCGAGTGCTGAGACACTTCCGAAAAGCTCCCCGCAGCTGTCATCAGCTTCCATCGAGAGATTCCGTGATGCTACCACCACCATGTATCCCGCTACCTCTAAATAGTGTAAATAAACGATATTGTTAACCGCGCTGGTTACTCTCCTCAGCATCTGCCCGGGACTTTGGCTTGCTCCAATCTTATGGTCGGACCTCCGAATGCATCCGTGCTTCCTTTGACTCCCGTGGCGTGGTACATCATAAATACGCACGACAAGGTCGAACAATCACCAAAGAGTACAGGAATGTCTTCCGTCGCCTACATAATCTTGTGCGGCGCAAAAGACCCGAGTGGTGGTTAACAGGGAACTGGTGCATCGATCAGGACATTGCTCGTGCACATTTCCCACTCTTGGTTCAGACTTTCTTGGTGAAACTTAAGACTCCTTTGGCTGCTCCTCACTCTCCTGATAGCCCCGCTGCAGTGGTCTAGTGGCTAAGATACTCGGATGCCGACCCGCAGATCGCGGGATCTGATCCCGCCTGCAGCGGCTGCATTCCCGATGAAGGCGGAAATGTTGTAGGCCCGTGTGCTCAGATTTGAGTGTACGTTAAAGAACCTCAGGTGGTCGAAATTTCCGGAGCCCTCCACTATGGCATCTCTCATAATGATATGGTGGTCTCTGGACGTTAAACCCCACATATCAATCAATCAATTACTCTCCCGGTATGGCCCCCTGCAACTTCTGGCTGTATCATAAACTGAAGAAGACAGCGATTCCAGACAAAGAAAGACATTATGGCTGCGATGACAGCTGATTCCGAAAAAGGCCTTCACATAATGCTTATGACAATGGCCGCACCACTGGGACACGTTTGAGGAGTCCCAAGAGGACTACTTTGAGGGAGATAAGGTTTCCAACGATCCAATTATGCCAGTATTTTTTTCTTCCGCCAAAGGTCAGATACTTTTCTAACAGACCTATATGTAGATATTGCTGGGTGACCCGTTGAGCGATCGAGAGTTCTAAAGAAACACCTAGACGCTAGAGTTCACAGAAGCATTCGTATATCTTGGTCCCATTAAAACACACAACACTACTTACGTTAAAGAAAAACTCAAGAATCAGAATAGGATCGTGCACTCGCGGTAGACAGCAAGAGGAACAGTGGGAAAACGGAACTCACTGAGGTTTGACAACACAAGCGCTGCGCTGTCTGTTTCTCTGTTTAAGTCCATTTTGGTGTTGTTCTTCTGCAGTATTATCTGCCAACGGCCTTTCAAGACACCGTTCAGCCACGTATGGGATACATTTATTATTCTTGACTGGTAAGTCGCTGTTATCATAGAAAAATAAAAGTTAGGGGATTCTAAACCTTGTCCTTTAGGAGTTGAATGCGACAACGAGATCCTGTTCCTAGTGCGTACTTCAAACCTTTAGTGCATGGAAACTTTTTCGAATTTGCTGTGCACTTAGTGCGTGGCCTTAAGAGAATAGGCCTGCAGTGTGTTGGCCTTTTGTAGTAGGGTACCGGCTTTCAACCACGGAGACATTGTGTTAATCAGATATTCAGACACCCACTGGCAATGGACGCTTGTACCATGCAATATTACTGCAATATTTCATGTTACATTTGGAAGCATGTGAACAAAACGAGTATGATTGTGAAGCGTGAAAGCTACTCTCACTGCATTTCAAAGCACAAGAATTTATTTTCTTTAGTTTCACAAGTGTAGGTGTGGCCATGTGGTAGAACAGCCGCTTGCCACGTGAAGGACCCGGCTTTGATCCCTACTTAGACTGAAACAACCCTGGCTTGGTCTCCCTTCTGATTCTCTATATTTCATCATTTATTTTTCTGTTTGCATCATTCTCCATTTTTCGGTCGCGCATAAGATGATATTTTTTTTGCTCACAACCAACGACACCAATGTACGCCGACACCAACTCCAGAAGTTCGGCCAAACGAGCTCTTTAATGCTATCACGTTATTATTTAGAGCGATTCCGATTTCTCACGTGTAGCATATGGGGCCAAAACTTGCCGAAAAATAAAGAAACCCAAGCAGCGAGGTGGAGTGAAGAAGGATAGGAAGGCACATGAACGAACAAGGGCACAAACATGTGTAACAGATGTTCAGAATAAAGATAAAAACAGACCTGGGCAAGTCCAGTGACGAAGTATGCAGCAAACCAGTGGTCTCCGAGGGCGTGAAAAAAAAAAGATTAGAAGTGATGCAGAATGTCGATAAAAGGTTATGTAGAGCGACTGAACTGAGAAATTACCAGTGATAAAATGGAATTTTAGCGCTCGGGATAGCGGGAGTCGGATATCATTCTGGGAAAATTCTTACTTGTTACGATAAGATAACCTAATGACGATAGTGATCGGTGGCGAAATGATTACAATATGAATTGATATATAGTTTGTTCTTTTAGAAGACCTTTTGTTTTTCAGACCAGGGAGGTCAATGGTCTCTTAAAAAAAACGTGGCTGAGGATTTCAACTCTGTATCCGAGCAAAAAGAAGGAAGTTACTGTAAACGGCAAGGTAAAGGACACTCACCTTGAGAGCAATATTTAGGATATTATGGAAAAATGAAAGGCATTATGGCAGCAGACAAAAAAGTTATCTGTTTGCGCACGGAGAGAAGAACAAGTAGCAGTACAATAAAAATTGAAGCAAATGTTGAACGTTGCCACAGAACAAACTTGGGTGCCACGCTAAGGTTGTCCGATACTATTGTCTGTTCGAAAATACAATAATTGCCTTCGCCTGGCTGAGCGCATGGACAGTATGAAGTGGCCTGCTAAGATAATCCTTGGCGCTGGAAAAGCTTAATTTGGTCAGATGTTATAACCGAACATTGAAGCAAAAAGGTGTTTAAGAGGACTAAGAAAAGATCTTTCATGCAGTCTGCTGTAAGCATGTCTTTCCGGGTACCTTTTATAAGCTTGATCGTGTAGATTGCTTAGCCATTACTATCCAGGTCAGTGCTTCGCATTCTCTTTTGCGGTTGTGCTGGTGTGCTTTGACCCTCAGCCGACGATTTTATACGGTACCCATGATGCTTACAAGCCGACTCACCTAAATGAGCAGTGGACTTAATGCCTGTAATAAAACAAAAAATACTGATAGTTGAAACAAGTACATACGTAATTTAATCTTTCGACAGAGAGCACGTGTGTGAAAACGTTTATCGAAACCAGATATAGCCTTACAGAACAGCGTGTTGATGCTCTGTGATACCTTTTTTTCGCAATATTAAGATGCATGGGAAAGGCAAGTCGACAATGTGAACATCTCGATAATGGCAGTGGCGGAAGTTTGCGCATAGGCTCGGCTGTTAAACGAAAGCCTCTAAACGGCTTCGTGATTCGTGATTCGTTTTGTTTTCCCTTTCATTTGGCCTACGCCATTGTTCAGTAGGCGCATTTAGATTACTCCAGATCTCGTCAAGTGACCAGTTTCGCAAGTCAATAGACCAGGTGTGTGATATTTTTTAGCGCATGTGTGTCATAGTAACGGCTGAGAAGCACATAAGCCAACTTCTGTGTCTGAATATTTTGGTTTTGCAAGCGAGATAGCCACGAGCCGCAGAGAAACAATGTTGCAAGGAGACAAACAACTGATGGGAAAAAAAACACGTTGCAGTCTTTACGAGTGAATAATAAAAGGACAAAACATCATTTTGTATTATAACATCAAACAACTGTAAAAATATTAGGTATGCATTAGAGTCGATGCATGAATCATGACAAGTCACACTGATGCTTTTTTTTCCTTAACATGAATGTACATCAGGTTTCCTTAGCGGAAAAGCTCTACTTTAGCGTGGGATTTGTCCTGTTGTCAGCCTCAGACATCAAAACTGCGATCCTTCCTAAGCTATTCTCAGTTTCTCGCTTCGTTTACTAGCACTTTATATCGCCATTCTTCAGCTTGTGTGCATACCTTATTCTTCATCTTTATGGTTACCTTTTATAGGATATTAACTTTCATATTTACTATTTACGTATTTACCTTGTTCGATAAAAGCAAAATTTTTGAGTACAAGAAGGTACGCTTTCTGACAAGCACACCCAAAAAGTGACCACAACAAGTCAATGCCCTTTGTATTGCTTTGATATCATCTTTAGTGTTCTTGTGTGCACACATACCTTTTTATCATAAATCTTTACTAATGAAGGTGACTTTCGAAGGTTCGAACATTTATCTATTCTATTATGTTTTCCGCGTACCATCTTATATGTTTCCTTCTCTTGCGTTGTACGTCCACAGTACTGGGCATCCACTTAAGTCGACGTATTTTTCCCTATTTTCAAAGTAAAAGTTGACTCCGTCTTTATCACTCTCCAATTCAGCTAAGAATCAAACTGAATAAAATTTGTTGTTTATGACATAGTTACAAATAACGTGTAGAATATTTGAACCGATTGACTTCGTGGTTATATTAGCTGGTCCAATAAAATAAGTATAGTGAGTTCAGCAACACCAATTATTTGTGATGAAATGATTGGTTTTGTAAATATGGAGAATGTAGCGCTGTGCAAAAATATTGAAAAAGGTGTTGCAATTCACAAACGAAGAAAATACATGTACAAGCAAGGTTACAGTTACACGTAGTTGTTATTTTTTAGGTGTAGTGCTCCAAGTTACAGCTCTGAACGATTCCACCAATAATTCGTCATCAAATCAGTTTCAAAGATGGTGATTGAATAAATTAAGGTGCCTTGATTGGCTGTTGTTTCCATGCCAGCAATTAAATACTGCGTATTCTGCTGAACGACGTCTGGACGATGATTTCAAGGAACTTCGTCACCTGACACCGGTAACATACGTCGCCTTCTCTCTCGGCCGGTCTACAGCACACGCACCTCCCGTTTGAAATTGGCAGCTGCGAGTTCCAAACACGAAATGCTCGTTGTACACGATTCGCACTCTGGTTTTGAGTTACCGACAAACATTCTGCTCTTCTCGACGTAGGACATCCGTCACGTGCCTGCCATATCGCTCTCGCCTGCCGCTTTCTCGAAAGTCAATCGGCACACCGATAAGTAATCTGCACTCGTTGGCAGCGTGCGTTCGGGCTCCGTTTCTTCGCTTCATTCGACTACCGACCGACCGTCGTGTGAGTGCATCGCCTTTCTTACTACTTCAATCGTCTCGAGCGTGAAGATATTTCACAGGTGCTGTTCTTAACTCCCAGTAATGACCAATCACTCAAACACCATGAGAAGCAAGGAAGCATGTGGTATGGCCATAAAAAAATACGAACGAAATCGCCATTATTGTTAGTTCTCGCAATTTTGGCCATGCAAGAACAAGAAACGCCTGGATATTCAAGAATTTCAGGGGCTGTTGTCATAGAGATGCGACCAGAGATCGCGAGCCCAATTTATAGTTCTTATTCCTCCATAAGCAAGGGTTTTCTAACGAACATCTTTGCACTTTGTGTTCACAGTTAGCAGTTCTATTTTCAAATTGTGTCCCTTGATTCTGTTAGGCGGCACTTACCGAAAGTGTAATGTAAGCATCACATTGACGGCCAGTGTTTATGTGGGGATACGTGTAAGAGCACCTGACCAAAAAAATAAGCATAAAACGAATATCAAACATTCTGATTCAGCTGCCTTAAAAACGCAGGCAACCAGCAGAATTCCCTCTCGCCGTGCAGTGGGATATGCGACAAGGCATCTGTAGAAACTATTCACCAAAGATGCGTTAGTTTTTGTCTTTTCAGATCAGTTTTTCTTACTCAGATTCGAATACCTTTAGAACAAATACAATGCGTGATGTTATGATTCTGCTGTGTTTTTTGTCATTTTTCTGGCGCCTAATAGATTTTGAAACATCTGTACTAGCACTGCTTTTAAAATAATTTTTGGGTTCGTGCGGGCTGCTCATAAAATGCTGCTCATACTCAGTTTTCTGGTCCCCCTGAGGGAGGCATTTCAATCTGTTTCCGTAGGATATGTTGAAGATATGCTTAAGCACATTCAATATGAATCTTTAAATTACGAGCCACAGGTGGTGACCCAAAGCAATGTGATCCTTAGGAGACACTGAGCTACAACTTTAAGAAAAGAATAATCTGCATGGTATCACTTTCTGTTTTTAAATTCGAAAGCGCATTTTGTCTCTTTTAGAATAAAACACTGTAATAACAGTAATAAAAGAGTTTTATTTATTTTTCTGATCATAGACAACTCTTCGAACTGCGATCAACATGAAGTCACATAACATTGCTGAAGAACTACGAAACAGCAAAATAACTTGACAAGTTCAGGCGCTGGCCCCACAAAACATTTTTTTTTCGTACGCACTCTTTTATTGCGATATCCACTGATAGACACTGCCTCACCACGGTGGTATAGTGGCTAAGGTACTTTGCTGCTGGCCCGCAGATCGCGGAGACAAATGCAGGGTGTCGGGGCTGCATTTTAGATGGAGGCGAAAAGGCTGTAGGCTCGTGTGCTCAGATATGGGTGCACGTTAAAGAACCCCAGGTGGCCGAAATTTCTGGAGCTCTCCCCTACGGCGTATCTCACAATCATATTGTGATTTCGAGACGTTAAACCCCACATACTAATCAACTGATAAACACTCATGGCGGGTTTTCGCCTTCCACGTTGGCGCCTTAGTGGAAGACACTAAGATAACTTGCCGTGGGCAGGATCCTGCCCACGGCAAGTTATCTTTTCACCCACATTTCTTCATATTTACAATTCAACTTGATCTAATATCTTCCCCTATACTTTCCTTGGCATTATTGTCTGTTATATCTCATTAATATGTTATATCTCATTATTACTGTTATATTATAACAGTAATAATGCTGTTATAATACTGTTATATCTCATAATACTGTTAAATCTCATTAATAAACGAGCTCTTAGGTATACACTTCTTTCCTTATTCATTAACGAGGGTCTCGTACTAGCAGACTTAGTGCCTTTAGGTTGTATTCGAGGGACTATTGGTCAGCGGCCCACTCGTAACAAGTTCACGTGGTACGTGATGCCAAACAGGCTCAAAAAGAGTGTGCCACACTCGCCGCCATGGCTACTGGTGGCGCTGACTGACACTGCCACGTTTAATTTACATATAAACCCTATAAAGCGGCTGGGGGTATAGCTGTCATGGTAGCTCAGGGGTAGAGCATCGAACGCGTCATTCGAAGGTCGCAGGTTTAGATCCTGCCCATGGCAAGTTATCTTTCCACCCACTTTTCTTCATATTTGCATTACAATTTGGTCTAATATCTTCCCGTATACTTTCCTTGGAATTATTGCCCGTTAGATCTCATTATATTGTGTAAAAATGTAAAAACACGAAAAAACGAGCCCTTAGGTATACACTTCTTTCCATATATATATATATATATATATATATATATATATATATATATATATATATATATATATATATATATATATATATATATATATAATGTTTGTGTGTGTGGGGGGGGTGTGAAAGAATCATCAGCCCTCAGCCTCTTCTTAGGAACATTTGAACCACTTTTCATGTGGTCACAAGACATTGTCAAATGGGTTCAATCTTTCCCACTCCTACACGATTAGTTGGCTAGGCCACAGGCAATCTGTTTTCGCACATCTGTCGGGGACTAATCCTATCCTCTCGAGTTATTATTATTACTCTAAAACTCGGGCTCATTGTATGAACTGTCAAAACATCAGTGATTTTATATATCTAGGGCGAAGCTCCCTTTTTTTACAAGGAAAACATCATGAATTATCCAAAAAAGAATAATATTTCATTACCAAGAGCCCTGTACAGCAACGCATGGCCCTCAAGTCTGCCTCTGATTCCGGAGGTCATCCTCGCCTTTTCATGTAGACAGGTGGGGATTTCCATATAAAAGTGCAGTGAATTCGTATGAAGATCCTAATTAGTGTATACGCACTTATGAATATTCCTATACTGTTCGTTCCGAATCCGAAGATTTACTCCCCTACCGCTAGCTCCCTGATAGCAGGCACTTGCTTGAAATAGGAGATAAGTGTAAGAATTTCACGGAGGGCCTTGAGAGCATTGGCAACGAAACAAAATGCAAATAATTTCAGGGTGACAACACTGCTAATAAAAGTACATTTTTTATTTTGTTACAATATCGGTGCTTAATCTATTGTGTTTTCTTGTTAACTTTGACCATTTCTTTGATCTTGCATGTTTGCCTAATTGTCTAATGTGCTGTTCCCCATCTGCCTATCCGTGAATCATAGTAGTGTGGTGTAAATGAAATACTAAATAAGTAAATAGTTAAAGAAAAAACACAAGCCAAATAAAGAATCCCTTGTCCTTTATGCCTGTGTAACATGTACGTCTCAAAACTGCTCAAGACAAGTGTTCTCCAAATCTTTTCCTTGAATTCCTTGAAGATCGTCGCACGAACACGACTGCAGTCAAAGTACTCTGTGAGGCATCTTTGCTTTTAGTGACCGTTATTGAAATATGATGTGATAGTGCAGGTGATTAGACTATGGCACCATCCTGGTATCGCTGTTCTTTATATAAGTGATAATTATGACATATCGCAGTGATGTCTAAGTGGCTCCATGATTCTGTCTCGGAGCACATAATTATTTTTATCCCATATTACCGTAACGTATTTAAAAAATTACTTATAATAAATGTTTTTGCAGGCACGTTCATGGAGATTATAACGGCGAACAACCCAAGACACGCATTTCGGTAGTGCTAGCTTTTCTGAAAGTTGGTAACGTTGTAAAAAGTGTGAGCGTCTTAGACCAACACATCGCATAGTTTTCGCAGGGCCAGCAGGATCACAATGAGGCACCACTGCTGCGTCCGTTCGGTATTGCTCCTATCGGTGCTGATGTGTTGCCTGGCCTTGGCTTCGGCGTGGAGGCATAGACAATCTGAAGATTATGAAGACACTCTCCACTCTTGGCGACCGCGCGTGGTGAGCTCACGATGTAAATAAAAGTGTTCATGCAACGTAAAACAGGCCGCATATTAACGATGAAAGTTTGCTCATAAATGTGCCAAAGGTGTTCCAAATGAATGTGTTACTGCAGTAAAGTAGCCGCAGTCTTGCTTACTATAACGGATGCAACCAAAATCACGCTGAGAAGTGATCCTGTAGAAAAGTTGTGTATAAAACAGAATTGCTCGTTTAACCAATATATTTTATTTCTTGATATGTTAACGTCATATTATCGTTGGAAGTTTACTGAAATCAGTTCTGTAAATGTTCTGTAAGGGCCACTGGACACGCCTTAAAACTTTCTACGCATTCTTGGTGAAAACGTCGAGAATTTTTTCACTGCTGTGTGAGGCAGAAACAAATCACAGCACATTCACGGAGTGGATGATGATGAGTGGGGCGAAGTGTGAATCAGTCCGTCCGTCCATGTGTATGTACCTGCCTGCCTGCCTGCCTGCCTGCCTGCCTGCCTGCCTGCATGCCTGCCTGCCTGCCTGCCTGCCTGCCTGTCTGTCTGTCTGTCTGTCTGTCTGTCTGTCTGTCTGTCTGTCTGTCTGTCTGTCTGTCTGTCTGTCTGTCTGTCTGTCTGTCTGTCTGTCTGTCTGTCTGTCTGTCTGTGAATATTATGTGTTGTTAATACCGAAGGGGCGCGGGACTGCCTTAGACTAAAAGGAGCTTCGCCTCTAAAATGTGCTGTGGCCGGGTATGCACCGGCAAGTAGATACAAGAATGGTTCAGGCCAACTGTCACGTAGAAAGAAGTGGATAGCTGCTCGGGACGGTACCGATTTTGTGGAAAATTGGCGGAATGTGTGTGCCTTAACTCCAAATGAAATCATTTTCGCTTTTTTGCCGTTTTGCAGTAAAATTGATTCATACTGGCTTTATAGAATCATACCGAGTAGCCCAATGACCCACTGTGTTCAGGCTTCCTCTATTCTATAGTAGAACTAAAGGGTGGGTGAGTTGTACCATATTCACAATTGGGCAGCGCACAAAAGGGAACACACAAGAGAAGGAAACAGGACAAGCGCAAGTCTAACAACATAAATTTATCATCAAGAGATACTTCGTATATGAGGTGGCTAATACTTTTAGCACAATTTCTGCTCCATCCTTAAGGAGGTCCGTATGCCAATATAACTAGAGCCACGTTTCAGGAAGAAGGAAAACAAGAGGGAGGAAAGACAGGGCTGTTGACCATGAAGTTTTGCATAACAGGTTTGCTATCTTGCACAGGAACAAGATGAGCGGGAAGATTGAAAGAAGAGCAAAGAAAATGAGACACAGGGGGAGCACACACATATTGTCACAGCCCTGAGCAGTGCTTTTGTGTGGTACCCAATCAATCAATTAATCAAGCAATCAGGGTTTATTTTCAGCTTCGAAGACATTCACTGGAGCTTGGTTGGTACAGAAAAAAACGACATAGATTAGGCTTGACAGGATGGGTACGCATCAATAAGAGTATACAGCCGCGCGTGCAAGTCTGTCGTCCATATTAGTTTTAGCATTGCTTTCATCACTTGATTTCTCAATGTCTTTTCAGTCATGCAATAGACAATAGTTCATAGTGTCACCTTTCTGTTGTAAAGACGAATGAAATCGCATGAGAGGGATCATCTGTGCACAGCTTAGCTAGGAGAATCGCAAAAGATACACTGAAAAGTCTTCTCGGTGCTGTAGGCGTCAAGAGCGTTGTCGGTCATTCCCATCCGAAACGAATAGTCTTGTGGCCAGCTCCTGGGATACCAGCGTGTCGGCTCTGCCCTGCAAGCCCTGTGAGGCTTTGACAAGTTATTTTTCGTATTTCTGGGGTGCTTTTTCACAATGCTAATAGAAGAGTAGTAAAATTAATACTTACTTCATTAAAGTCACCCATAGCCGTGAGTGGGATGCCAGAGTGGCGCTCTTACGTGTAGTCCAGTTAGAACTCACATACAGGCAGTGTATTGTTCAGAGGAACAACTTGATTCCGTCTTTTTCACGGTACCAGGGTGAACGTGGCTTTCCTGTACAAGAAGTAAGAAAAATCTGCTGATATCGGCGCTGTTAGTTCTTGCACTCAGCTTCTCGAAATCTTCACGGCTGAGTTCTCCTGTTTTGTCAGGATTTTGGTAGAGTCGGGGGCAACGCATATTACCGACAGGAAAGCATTTCAGAAGAAGAGACGTCTCACAACTTCCTCACATGGGGAAGGGCTATGCTTCGGAGTATCGTTATAAAGGCAGACGCCGCCAGCCTTGGCACCTATGGAGGATAAAAAAATTGGGGACCCTTAAGCTTCACCTTTAAAAGTTGAACGCGATACCGAAATCCGGCCCATGGTGCACCCTTCAACCGCTAAGTGCATACTTAATAATATGTTTTGTTACATACACACATACACACACACAATAGATTGTACCAGCGCACGCGTAGGAATGGTACATACAAGTTTTTCATCTAAATCGAGAGTCACATATCCTCGAAGATACATGCTGTGCCCTCGCCATCTCAGAGGCCATAAATAATCTTACAGATGGCAGCACATTATCTAGCGATGGCTGTTTCCTTGATCAATAACTCTGCAAATGCCTGATACGTTTTGCACTAGATGGACATAGTTGTTTATTTTTAAAGCTGTTCAAAAGTTCCTGTGTGTTTTAAGCGCCGGTGGCTGTGCTATCCCGGCCTTTTTCGGCGTAGTTTGGGGCCTTCTAAATGCGCTTACGGATCACCGAATGGGCTCCTTTTGGTCGTGACACCTGTCGAACAAAATGCGTTAAAGGGCCCTGGAACACTTCTTTACGTAACCATGGAATGAATTTGCTAGAAGACCCTATTGCCTCACAAATTTAATGGCGCAATAATAATTTTAATAACCCGTCCAGTGCGAGTGAAGTTACAAAGGTTTGTCGCATGCTGCAATTGCATTCTCTTTTCTCTCGTCCACTCGAAAGCGCTGGAAGCTAAGCAGGGAGAGGTGGGAGAGCCAAAGGAACCACGTAAACCGCGCCTCGTGACCTTGAGCACTTCTTTCTTTTTTTTTTCTCCGAATGGGTGGCTTTTTCAATATGATCGCACGCGGGCGCGTGGACAAGTAGTGGCATCCCGCAGCAATCTCTGTAAGAAGCTTTTTCGCTCACGGTTGGTTTTTCCCTCACAACCAACGGGGCCGACGCCGATGGTGGAATTTCTGCATCACGAGTTTTCCAACGCTATCGCGTTAAAATAACTGTATGCTGGCCTCCACCGAAATCATTTATAAATGATAGATCACAGCCCAAACAATTGAGGGAAACAAATTCTCTCGTTCAACCTAACCATCAGTACCACTAAATAAAATCATAATTTCCGTAGTTTCTCAGAATATTTGCAGTTATTGCGTCTCGAAACCACGTTACCTATATGAAAGATGCTGCAATGGAAAACTCAAGATACTTTGGTCATCTGGTGTTTTTTATTGTGCACTGCCTTTGCACGGTACATGGGCGTCAACTATAAATTTCTGTAATTTATATTAATAAAACATTTGATTGATAGGTCCAGTGATTTCATTATGTTTGCGAGTGCAGAAAAAGTGAGATGAACAAACATAAGCACTTTTTTGTTTTGAGGATTTTCTGCCACATTTCATCAAGCACCCACCAATGTTTTCTGAATATAAAATACTTCCTAAATGGATCAAAAATAAGGAAACATACAGATATTATTATTACATTTTATAGTGGCAGGCACATCGGGATGAGCCCACATAACAACCATGACAGTAATTACGTAAGTTCATTTCTTATAAGACTCTATTGCCGCTTTAGGACTTCGTAAAAAGAGCCGCAGGCAATTTTTCTGAAAGGAGGAAATCCAACTGATTTACACTGCCAAACTGTAAGCGAAACAAGGGAAAGCGTCATTGCCATACACCCAGGAGATGTGGAACTGATCCAGCGCCTTTACATGAACCGCATAACTACATAATTTCATGCGCATTGTACAGGCTACACGCGCCGTTATAGCAGGCATAGCGCAAGTAGGCTAAAACGATTGGGACTATTTGCATTATAATAATGAAGTTTCATACTGTAAAAGCTAGTAAGCCTATCTGGCGAGGAGATCGTTTAACCACTTTGGGAATAAAAGCAAGTAGAGGCTTGTGTTTTAATGCCTTTAGCTGACAAACTGTCTGCAAGTTCTATTCTACAGTTTCAGTTTCGTTCCGTGAGCAGCAGCTGCTTCATACCGCAAAGGGTTAGGCATATTCTGGCGTGGGTAGTAGGGTGCAAGGCAAAACATTCAAACGGGACATTCGTTGTTGAATGTGGCCGATGCGTGCTTGCTCTCCGCGTCTGCGGTAAAGTTGTGATTTTCATAGTTTCAGTTAAATAGTTTTAGCTAAGCGCCCTTCTCGCGCTGCTCCATTGAAATTTCTCATGCCAGTTCATAGAGTTGCACAAGTACCTGTTCATTTTGAAGTGCGTTTTACCAAAACACTTTGTAACTTGGCTACGATATGACAGCGAAATGAAATAGACGAACCGTTACGCTTCGCTGAATTGGCCTTTGACAGGAATGAGGGATGCATTCTTTTTGATGTGTCTGGCATAGCCGCAAATGTCATGTTTAGTGTTTCTTACTCAATAGAGTACTTTTATTTTCATAAGTAAACAATAAGTGCTTTAGAAAGAAAAGCGTGGTTGTTTAGGGTAACTATTTAAAAAATATAACTTATTATTTGTCTAGGCCAAATCTGGACCACAATATCACAGCAATACGTACCCTGGTTATGTGAGCATCCATGCTTCACAGTCATCTCACGATCACGCAAGCCTTTTGCAATAAGCTTGACATATAAATGAATGAAGCAACTTTTATTGAAGGTGACTGCATTCATTTGGCTTTAAGTTGGAAAAATAGGAGAACAAGAGTAATCAAGAACAAAATTAATCCACAGCAAATACGATGCCTGTGTGTGTGTGTGTGTGTGTGTGTGTGTGTGTGCGTGCGTGCGTGCGTGCGTGCGTGTGTGTGTGTGTGTGTGTGTGTGTGTGTGTGTGTGTGTGTGTGTGTGTGTGTGTGTTTAGAAAAGTGGTTAAAAAGTCAGAGTATATGGTACCCTACTATGAAAGAGAATATAGCCATCTCATAGGCCTCATACTTTATGAGTTCTGGTCGACAAAAATTCAGGATAATTTCGCTTATAGCTGCTTAACCCTTGGACAACAAATTGCAGCGTAGAATACCTAAATAAATGTTAACTGCACAATTTAGTTAACAATTGGAGAGCGATAAGCACACGCGACACATGCAGCTTCCCATGAACCCTATGGTAGTTTAAGCGTCACTCAAAAAGCACTGCATTCACTCTAGTATGTACTAGATTTCTTGAAGCTTTATAACTGCAGCCATTGGGGAACCAATGAAGTCATTCTGGTCGACGGCTTGTTGCACTTCTTGGCGGTTAGGTTTCGCTTTCGCCAGTGAATTTGATCGCACTTCTTTACTCCTAAATAATCACATAATCACCAAATGCCATCTCTGGTAAATGTCAGAAAAAAAGTCAGCAAGTTCTCTGCAAGAAGGATTTCAACTGTCACATTTGACCAAAGCACGAAACTCGTTCATTCAGAACCAAAATATTTTAGATTTTGACAATGCCTATGACTATTATCTATGGCCACCTCAAGATATCGGCTGCCAAAAATAATGTGATTACTGACGCGAAAAAAAACGAATATCGCAAATCGATTATTTGTCAATATTTTGGACCCAATTCTTGAAACTCCCGCGGACGTAGATATCATGCTATATATTGAAATTCGTTTGCGCTCATGGCTGAGGTTCAGAAAATGGCAGAACTGGTGATGCCAAAAGGCGTGGTGGTGAATTGAATTATGGTATGTAATTTATTCATAGGGACTTGAGGTGCAAAGAATGGTTGTTTAAATGTGTCAAATTATCATCTGAACGGTAACACCATAGAATGTCAGCAGTATTTACAATGTAATATCTAAACATCTCCATTTTTTCCAAACCACATAGTTGCTATGCTAACGGATATTTGCACGGACATATCACTTGACACCTCGGTTAGAACATGACTGTCAGTGTAATCTACACTGCAATAAAGGTAACCTTGCAGCAATGCAGATATAATGTGAAATTTTTTCCGATTATTTATAGGTCGTTCCAACCCAAGGCGAGGTGTGGCCACAGCCTCTGAACCAGACGAAAAGCAGCAATACTCTATCTCTCGACGCGAGCACCTTCTCGTTCCAGTACGAGGGTCCCTGCTTCGTGGTGCAACAGGCATTGAAGCGCTACCGGCGCGAAATATTATTCCAAAACTGCACAAAACCTGGAACATCAAAAGGAGAGCGATACCACAATACTGGAAGTTTCCACCCTGACAAACATTCATTCAACGGTGATTTCCATGTTTTGAAAGTGACGGTGTCTGGTGAGTGTGAAGACATCCCTGATCACCAGATGGAAGAAAGCTGTAAGTATTGCACAAGCACTCGGGAATGACTCAATGATAATAGCTTCGTCGTACAAGCTAGTGACTCGTCTGGTGCGGTTAGTTCAGAATGTGTTTCAAAGCTGTTTGTAACTGAATTTGTTACGGACACAATCTCACGAGAGCAGTCGAGAAGTTGATTACGTGTTGAATTTCGCCATGAAGTAAGCGTTTAAATAAAGCAAAAAACGTAGTGATGTTTAGTTCGAAACAGATACCTAATTATTCTACCTTTCTGAACATATATATGACAGAAAACTTAAAAACATCTTTTTACTATACATTAGAAACAATATTGTACATCTTATCTTGCGCCCCTATCAACAGCAGGTGTTGTTTTTGCTAGACATTTTTGCGTTAGTTTCCCCTGAATAGTAATTGGGTTCCTCCGGCGTAATTACGCAGTCAAACATTAGACACATGAATAATAATAACTGGTGAGAAGCGCTGCATTTTTATTGGAAAGTGACCTAAAGCTAGGGTATGTAACACTGCACGAACCAGCATTGTAAAAAAGCGTCTTAGAATTGGTGGAAATTCATACGAACATTATATAGTTAAGAATAAGTGAAATATTGTTTAAGAACTAGGTTTTAAACTGAGATTCCTAATAATACTTCTTGGTAACCACAACAAGAACACCTATAACTTCTTCAATATGGCCCTGCGAACTTGTGAAACTTTTTTCTACTGGCCAAGATAATTGAAGAATGGAATCTCTTCGACCATAGTGAGCTGGCCAAATTATTCTAACTAAGCAGAAACGGAAATCACTTGCTCAATCTAAAGGCGAGATAAATGCACCAAACTTCACCTGAAAGCATTCAAATTGCAGGTAAGCCTACAGTAAATGTTGAGATGAACTTGTGATTGGAAACTCAGCCCTCAGTTATAGGTAAACAAATGAAACATAAGGAGTGCTTCGTTTCTACAGAGTGCTTAGTAAAAGATTGGCACTGCTAGACGTGCCAAGCTGTGCACTCACCGAAAATTTGACAATAATTATACATTTTCGGAATGCTGCATAATTCAGTTTCTTACGGCTTGCCGTCCGCTTGAATGGGCTACCTATGTACCACGCAGTGGTGCATCAAAGGGGTGGCACACCAGACTCATGCTTCGCCACTTCCATTGATTTTTCTTTGCCATGGCATATATATATATATCACCAAATGATAATCTAGCACATCTGCCTGTCTGGCCCCAACTTACGATCAAAATGGTGCCCCCATATAGTGCCTTCATCTGCAAGGGCCTTATCGATGACAAGATCTCACAAATATCTTGGATTGTCTCTCAGCGATAGCAAAATGCACAGTTTTTCATTTCCTTTTCAGATGTCCTTTCCATATCCTCATCTCAAGAGTCTTTCATCTCGGCTCGCACTGTCTGGGGAGCGCTGAGGGGACTGGAAACCTTCAGTCAGCTTGTCTACTCGCCAGATGGAGTATCGGTAGGTAGCCGTGGATTTAAGCTTCTATGAATTGTTGTCTTAGTGCTAAAATATAAAGATACTGTGGCCAAGACCTTTATTCGAGACGAGATCGAGCTGGCACACACTGGTGATGATACGAGTATATATATATATATATATATATATATATATATATATATATATATATATATATATATATATATATATATATATATATATATATATATATATATATATATATATATATATATTGCAACGAGCAAGGTTGCGTAAGAACACAGGTTATTATTCCAGAAACGTTAGCCGCAACAAGCTGGTACAGGCAGGAACCCGGCAAGCACGAGCCACACACGGACGTCAACGTCTTCTTTCACGCTGGCACAGAGCTGGCGCCACTATGCTTCGGTAATATATATATATATATATATATATATATATATATATATATATATATATATATATATATATATATATATATATATATATATATATAGGCAGGCATGGTGGTTGAGGGGCCGTAGCGTTGCATATAGTCCAGTAGATCCTCCGTGAGCGGTCACAACGTGGTTTATTTCGACGTTTCGGCCTAGAGTCTGGCCTTCATCAGGATGATGAAGGCCAGACTCTAGGCCGAAACGTCCAAATAACCACGTTGTGACCGCTCACGGAGGATCTACTGGACTATATATATATATATATATATATATATATATATATATATATATATATAGATATATATATATATATATATATATATATATATATATATATATATATATATATATATATATATATATATATGTATATATATATATATATATATATATATATATATATATAGTTGCAGCAAGGAAGTAAAGCTGGCCCCAATAGAATAAGGAAAAATAGGGTACGACGCACGGTGGTTTTGCACGGTATATTCTGATGTTTTGGCTGGTGGACCGGCTGGTGGACCTACAGGCACTTTGACAAAGGCTGCTCCACCAGCCAAAACGTCAGTCAGAATATACCGTGCAAAACAAACGTGCGTCGTGCTCTATTTTTCCCTATATATATATATATATATATATATATATATATATATATATATATATATATGGGATATGGCACAACGGGAGCGTTGTCAACAAGGATAAATATATTTATTTCCCAACAGTTTCGGGAGGGGACCTCCCTTCATCAGGGGATGAGTTATACTGACATGAGCTTCAAAACTTCCTTGCTGCCGCGTCCCTCTCGCCTTGAAACACGTTTGCGAGAGTGAGAGGGAACTGGAAGAAGGAAAAAAAAGGGGGGGAGAAAAAAGACGACAAAAGAAAGAAAAGAAAGAAAGTAAAAAAGAGGAAGAACCACTGGCATACCTTCCCCATACCTTCACGAAGACTAACTGGCCCATTGAATTATTACTCCCACTATATATATATATATATATATATATATATATATATATATATATATATATATATATATATATATATATATATATATGACGTATGAAGTGATGGTTGGTAGAAGCTGAGAAGGAAGGAGTCAGAACGGAATAAACATGGCGTATGGGCCAGGCCACGTCACCCATTCATCGTAGCGTCACACGAGTCGACAGGATGAAGACCTCGCAGCCACTTCATCAGTGTCTCATCATCGACGCAGTTCTACACAAGACGTCCTGACCACCTGACCATACATCGACTACGGAATCATCTCCTAGCCGCACACAGCGACCAGCACCATGACAGAATCATCAACCGACCTTCCCATCCCCAAGTACAGCGGAGCAGCGGACGATGGACCTGTACAGGACTGGTTCGACCTGTTCGAGTTCCACGCTACCGCTGCATCTTGGTCGGAACGGGAAATGGTTACGAACTTCAGCGACTACGTCACCGGTGAGGCATTTAAATTTTACCTCACCCACATATTCGACAACGATGAGTCTTGGCAAAAGATAAAACAACAAATGATCGTTTGGTTTAAAAAATACGATGACGACTACGACGAAGACTTGCTTGTAACCCACCATCCACAGACAACTGTGCTCAGTCGTCAGTTTTACAGGCAGTCTTCAACCATTCGAATGCACAACAAGATTCGACCTCTGACAAAAGACGAAGTGGCACACGAGTTCAGTGGCAGACGACAATGCGTATTTTGGGAAAAACACAGCCATCGAGCGCGCCTCCCTTCTGCACGAAAGTCGGCATTTGCGAAGTCATCGCTTCAGCATATGACCCGAGACGTTGCCCAACCACCTGATACCGTTCACTCTTCGTCTTGCATACGTGGTCCACAACCTGGGTTTTCATCACGCGGTTCTTCAAGCGCTCCTAACTCTCACCACTTACCTTATAAAGATGCCGTATTCATGGCAGACGATTTGGTGCATCGGAAAAATACTCTGCCAAGCCATTCTTCTTCCGTACGGTTTCATGTATCACCGTCCGGTGCACACACCGCCGAGAGTCCAAACAAAACAGAAAACTCGAACGCATCGAACGTCGCACGCTACCAGGCGCAAGACCTACTCGCAGTGAACAGCGAAAAAGAAGCCCCTGAAGAGCTTCGTGTCATCTCTACGGCACCGCAGACTTGCCAAAATCTGCAGTTCAAACATAGTAATGCCAAGTCACCTGTGGTGCCCACATGCAGAGCTCACCAATTCACGAATTGAACAAATTCAGAAGTGCATGATACATCAAACCCCGCACACAGTTGTCTTACGGAAGCGCCCGTAATGAACCCCGTCACCGAAGCCTCTGAAGAGCACGCTAGCAATGATGACGCATTACCAACTATGCCAGACAAGGAAGACACCAGTTCACCATTCATCAGCTGTCTACAGGACGCGTCAAACACCGAAGGAAATGAATGCCCCAATCCGGAAAGGGCGCCACTACAGCCATCTCTTGAGCAACCTAAGAAAAGCAAGCAAAGCCAAGTTCATAAACTCATGCTACACTGAGAGAGGCTGCAACGAGGGCATCGACGAACACAAAATTCAACGGAAGCGCACTCACCGATAAAAGAATATCGGGAAATAAGATCTCTAAACCAAAGACCAATTCAAGATGTCAGACACTTTCGCACAAAGAAAAGTCACCAGGGACACTCCCTGCCTCAGCTATTACACCGACTGCACCACCACAGAAAACACCGAGAAAGACGTGGAAGCACTGCTTGCACACGGCAAGCACTCAGGCACTTCATCACAGTCTGTCAAAAAGCACGAAAGCAAGAAGCACCAGGATTGTACCATTCACGACGAAAAATACAACCCCGACGACATCCGAGCTGCCAATGCAACAATGCGTTCCAACCTTGCTCAGTCTCCAGAACAGTTCAAGCACTATTGTCAGTGTTCATGTGTAGCCCACTCTGTCCGGAACGCAACAGTCAAGCTCGTCCACCAGAGTCGTCATAAAAATCACCGGACTGCTTCCTCGGCCTTGAAGATTTAGTGAGATTGTGGAACTTCGTCGGGACGTGAAACTGCGAATTTGGCCATTATTTTGTTTATTTTATTTTCAATTTGTTGTAGTTTGTAACCGGTGCCAGCTTTCGGGGGGAGGGGGAATCGTGTGACGTATGAAGTGATGGTTGGTAGAAGCTGAGAAGGAAGAAGTCAGAACGGAATAAACATGGCGTATGAGCCAGGCCACGTCACCCATTCATCGTAGCGTCACATACATATATAGCATTTCTCACCTGACTCGGGCCAATCTTCGATTACCTGATGGCTCAACGAAGCACGAATTCTGTCAACGGGGTTGAAAAAGGAACAAAGTAGTGTATTTGTAGCATGGTTCTACAGGCAACTAATGCGCACATATTATTTGTTTGCCTCTCATTTACGCCAGCCAAGAAATGCGGCGAGCTCTTCAAAACTACTGGTCACTTCGCATATTTCTCTACGATTTTGAACACATACTTCACTGCGAGGAATGGTAATTTAAGAATGTGTAGCAGAAGAGGACCTATTTTGGCAGGAAGTTATTGAATATGCGTTGTGAAAATTGGTTTCTCAATTTCTGAGGTTGGGACAAAAGTTTATTTTTAGGTTTCTTAGCTTTATTTTCTAGCCTTCACAACATGTTTACCAAAGTAGTGACGTGGCCACATGCACCATTGTCAGTAAATATATATATATATATGAGATCTAACAGACAGTAATGCCAAGGAATGTACAGGGGAAGTTATTAGAACCAATGTAATGTAAATAAGAAGAAAGAAAATTGGATGAAAAAATAACCAGCCGTGAGCAGGAATCGAACCTACGACCTTCAGATAACGCGTTCGATGCTCTAACCACTGAGCTATCACAGCTTTTTTTTCTTTATTGCACTAAGCTATCACAGCGGCCTTCCCTCCATCCACTTTTTTTGGGGTTTATATGTGAATTTATAAGTAAGAGTGACAGTCAGCGCCATCTATAAGCCGAGTGACGAGTGTGAAAACACTCTTATTCGCATGTTTGGTGTCACGTAGCGCGTGAACTTATTATGAGCGGGAGCTGATTAATTGTCCCTCTTATACAACCTAAGCACACCAAGTCTTCCAGTACGAGACCCTCGTTCAATGAAATAAGGGAAAGAAGTGTATACCTAAGGGCTCGTTTTTTTTTCCGTGTTTTAACACAATAATAATGAGATCCAACAGAGAGTAATGCCAAGGAATGTACAGGGGAAGTTATTCCATTGGTTCTAATAACTTCCCCTGTACATTCCTTGGCATTACTGTCTGTTAGATCTCATTAATATTGTGTTAAAACACGGGAAAAAAACGAGCCCTTAGGTATACACTTCTTTCCCTTATATATATATATATATATATATATATATATATATATATATATATATATATATATATACAGACAGTCCTGCTGCGTTTAAGGTGTACAGTCAGGTTTAAGCAGCCAGCAAGGAGTAAAGCATTATGTACATAACATGCATTGCCCAATGTACATCGTAGGGAACGTGCTTATTTTCGTCATACAGTCGCCTCACGCAATACCAATTTTGGTGTATAACGAACCCGCGAAACGGCTGCGAGCACATCATAACGCGACATGTATTACAAGTCGTAAAAGACACGATTATCGTCAATTTCATTCCACCACCTGTCATCTGTGTTTGTCACACAGATGGCAGGTGGTGGACAAACGTGGTACATTTGGCAAACTGGCAAAACAAACACAAACTACTCATGAACATGGCATATGCATGACATGCACGTCATGATTTTTATGTTACCACATGCCATTTATATCAGTCATACAGAAAGGTCTCGTCGTACCAAAATCTGTATATATTACGGTAACGAAACGGCCGTTAGAGCGTCATGATGATTACATGAAATCTTTGTTGCTCAAGGAAATTCGAGATTCTCATATGATCAGTCATTTATCTCATGGTATGCTATTCCATACCAATTAGGTATAAATTCCATTAACGATACGGACCATGCAGAGTGGACAAAGTCGTAAAATGCTAGATAGATGCGTAAGAATCGCCGAAGTTCGCTAATAAGAGATTCGCATTTAAATCTGGCTCTATGTGTTGTGACTCATCAAGTCTGTGCTCTTCAGAGGATGATTGCACATGCAACACCAAAGTTAGCTATTTTCTTTATGGTTGGCTCCCGTCTCCTTCGTTGTTTCCGTCGTTTTCGTTACTGCATTTTCTCCATCGGATCCGGGCCAACGGACAAAACAACAGAGTAGTAAGAACGACGAGGGAGAGGGGGACAACGACTGAAGAAACTAGCTAGCTTCGGAGTCGGATGTGCAGTCACCGTCTGAAGTACAGGCTGAATAGGTCACAAAATATAGGACCGGTTTTATTCTAATTATACAAAAATCTATACACTAAACGAAGCTGGAGAGTCTGTTTATTCGTATCATTTTACCCAGCCAGGCAGATCACCCTTTAAGGAATGAATGAAATTACGGCCATTTTACTTTGTTCAGGCCGAGGGTGCCGCGGTGGACAGAAACGGGCTACTATAGCAAAAGGAGGGGGTAGAGCTGCCTCCGTTTTATTAACGGACATTATGGAGACAACTAAGGTGGGGCTGCTTGAATGGCTTGAATCTTGTGGCTGTCGCGAAGCCAGTCGCCGATGGGTGGCGTGTTTCTTTTTAAATCGTACCCCTCTCGAACTTTTGCTATTGGCCTGAATAAGCTGCGGTATTTTGTGGTGTATGCGCATAGATTTGAATGCTTAAGCATGCGTTTAGTAGCCGCTTTCACTGCCTTCTGCAGAACCGGCAAGACAGAATTCATGAAATATGCCTCCAGCATAAAGGGTAATCCAATTGCAATATTAATGATAACGAAGTAAGTATGGGAATATATGAAGGTACTAATGGAAAAATAGAAAACTACCCGTACCTTTCACTGTCAACAATGTAATTTTTGAAATGACCTTGCAGCAGCATTACAGAGGACAAGATCGAGAAAAGCCCCTCGCTTACTTTCCGGAGAATCATTTTGATACAATGGGCCTCATTTACTTGAAGCGAGGTACTTGAGCATATTGAAAGAAAAAAAAGTGAAATAGGTATCTGAAAAGCAAGCGGCAGATGCGAGTAACAAATCGCAGGGTATCCATACCCTGCGCCAAGTGCAAGTGATGCCTCGTGCTTTGCTTTCCTTTGGAAGAAATGTTCTCTTACCATTGCAGTGGGTCGTAAACGAGACAGCGATCTACGACGAGCCGAGATTTCCGCATCGTGGTCTGCTGATCGATTCGTCTCGGCACTTCCTGCCCATGGAGTCTATAATAGACACATTGGTGAGTGGGCTTGTTGCGCTGCTTGAAGTGCCTACATGTCGCGCCTTTGCGAATTTTTCTCTGTAGCAACTGTTTGTCAAGACACTGGTATGAACGAGACTACGGAGCTTTTTTGTCGCAGTATGCAGAAGGCCGTATGAAGGCCGTGGTAATGAAACAAAGACACAGGAGCGCACGCAAAGCAAATGACTTTGTAAAGACATTATTTTACTCTCAAACAATTCACTGGTGTTCCGATGTTACAGAAGAACAACATATTTGCACAAAAATATTTTTTCCCATGTGTATTCACCGAAATCTGTGCCAGCGTACCATTTGTTAGCAACTTTTGAATCATGCTACTGTTTCTATTTAGCTGTCATCAATGCTTTCCGTCTACTAATAAATCGCTTACATGTGACTGGGCTGACAAGTCTTTTAGAAGCGGACATTGCCCGCCGTGGTGGTCTAGTGGCTAAGGTAGCCACTGAACCACAGCGATCAGCGTCAAATGAAACTCAAACAGCAGCAAGCCTTTGCGATAGTGTAGTGCGTGCCGTCCAGTTATCACCATTCACAGGCGCGCGAATCCCGTTTGGCAGCTTTGCGCATAAATGCGTGCCTGTTCGTAGTTATAAGTTTACGGCGCGCACTATACTATCCCGAAGGCTTGCCGCTTTTTGGGTTTCATTTGACGCTGATAGTACTCGGTTGTTGACCCACAGGTCGCGGGATCGAATCACGGATGCGGCGGCCGCATTTCCGATGGAGGCAAAAACGCTGTAGGCCCATGTGCTCAGATTTGGGTGCACTTTAAAGAACCCCAGGTGGTCGAAATTTACACTACGGCGTCTCTCATAATCATATGGTGGTGTTGGGACGTTAAGCCCCACATATTAATCAGAAGCGGACATTTGTGTATTTTTTAAGTGCGAATGCACTTCATAAGCGACCCTGAATCCACCGTCCATGGTACGCCTCCTCCTCTCTCCTAGCAACGGCGCGAGGAGCGGAGAGGAGCGCCTGTAGCAACTGCGCAGTGATGTCACACACCACGTGATTGCGCGTGCTCCGCCCTCCGCTTCGTGGCTGCGCGCGCCAGCGCAGCCACGACTTGCTCGAGATCGGCAAGTCGTCATAGGTATGGATCCATCGCAGGCATCAACCTGTACTGCGATACATCCAACAACGAGTTCAACGCAATCGAATGCGAGCATTGCACGCGTCCTTGAAGATGTCGCGCCGGTTGAAGACAAGGCAGCGCGGCGAAGGGCCCGTTATGCCGAGCGCAAGCGGGCGAAGCGGGCCGCGGACATAAACACCATTATAGAGCGAATTTACTCTCACACATACGCGTAAAATCACCAACATTTCCCGAGAGGGTCGCATCGTTCCTGGGAATCGCAAATTGATCACACGGGGGAGTTTACGTTAACTCACTGGCGGATGACAACGGGTTTTAACTTTACTCTCCCTCATAGCATCAACCCGTGCATTCGTACTTAACCATGTTCACCCTCGGGAAAATTCTTGGGGGGTTTTCAAGACGGTTCATTGGAATCAGTATCCGCTTTCCTTTCTTTTTACCCCTGTATGCACTATGTTATCAAAACGCTGTGAAGTTGCAACGCACGAAAAACACCGGCAATGTCACATACCATTTATGCTGTTTTCCGCCAATCCACGACAACGACTACTCTTTAACAATAGCGCTTGGGTCGTAGCGAGTCTGGAGTTCTACCCATACAATGCAGCGATAACTTACCAGCACACTGCTGCCAGTAGCGCATTCGTGTTCATTAAAGATCAACCTGTAATGACTGAATTGCAGCTATAAAGATGGCAGCCCGAGCAGTTTGATGACAGATCAGATACGCAAGTTCATACGCAAGTACGCAGGCCTTTCTGTACTCGTCGATCGAGGTTAGCCCTATGCTGCAAATTAGAAATTAGAGCAATCATATGATGCGGCCAAAGAGGGCAGGCTTAGAATGAGGTGTTCTACTTACTTCATCATGAGCTTCAGCTTATTTTCATTCATTCATGAAATATATTACAATCAATCACATCAACACGTCTATTATTTCCCATTTGTATACCTATTCATTAGGGGCCTCAGTGAATTATAACTTAGCTAGAAACCTGCAAAAATGTGCTCATACATGTTGGAATTGGAGGGACTGATCCTCCTGTTTTTGGTTTTGGCTGTTTGATTTGTTTATGTTTTAGTTCACAGAGTGGTAATTGGGATCAGGACGTATATATGCTGTTCGAGATGAAAACAAACCACACCTATTATATTCCACCGTCGATAAATCTTGCCCACTTAGTGAATTAAACATAATCAGAGCTCTGCATGTCAAACCAGATGCTCATCACATCAACCCCATATCTCAACCAAAACAACCTTATTTTACGAACCTGATTACTAAGCGCTTCACATGGGGTCCTACGTAATGATTTTAGCACTGTGTTATTTTACAGACATGCAGGTAATTAAAGTACAAGAATGCATCATCATTTTGAAACCTCTTTGAGAAAAAGAGACGAAACTATTGCTGTTGTGGAAGCAAGTCCTACTTGTTCAGCACAAAGAAAAAAAACTGTATAAGAAAGTGACAATGGCAAGCGTCAGCATCTAGCTCGCGTTTAAACAAAAACGCACAAATGTGATAAAATCAGGATCCACACCTTTGTAAAACGTGTGCTTTGTTTGAACTGTGACTTATTACTGGAAATGATTACTGCTATTACAGGACGCAATGTCGTATAACAAGATGAATGTTCTCCACTGGCACATCGTGGACGACGAAGCATTTCCTTTCGTGAGCAAGACGTTCCCGAGCTTGAGCGAAAAGGTAAAACTGCGTGGGTTGGGTGTTGCTTTTCTATTTATTATATACGAACGTTGCGAATAGCGAAAAATGTACACACACTACACTAGTTTCTGAAAGTCCAACTGGAAAGGGTTGGGTTAATTCCATATCTTTAATGTACTGAAACATAATTTCCAATATTACCACTTCCATTAAAAATTGTGAACCGTAACCATGCCTACTGATTCTCATCTTGACCACACAGAAAAAAAAAGAGAGACAGAGAGAGGTACGACGTCACGGGCGTCTTTTTTGTGTGGTCTAGATGTCGGGCAGTAAGCAACAACTAGACCAAACTCAAGTTCTCCTCAACTATGCCAGCTATTGGTAAACCTCTCTGCTTTTCATCTTCCTTTTTCATCTTGATGCCGGCAACAGCTTGCGCTACTCATGATGTGGCTTATGGAGGAAGCATGCTTTATAGACTGCAGAGTTGCACTGGTCATACGCAAAATTCTAGCGATGTCTTTAAGATTGAGTATTTACCACTCAGTATTAGGATTCGCTCTGTGGATTTTGTGCAATACGGTTGTGCGGCCCGCGATCGCCGACTCTAGTATTGATCGGCCCGCCGTCGGCGATCTCTTGACACCATGTAGCTCTCGCAGAGTGGTGCCCCGTTCTCGGACTCCTTCGATCATGTCCCAAACTTTCCTATCTATTCTCTCTTTCCGTCCGTCGCTCCTCTGTGACGAGTGCTCGTTCTTCGATATCTTTCTCCTTCTAACATTCTTTTCATATGACTCTTCTCATCTCCTACAAGGCACTGAACCGTGCTCCCACAAGTGCTGCAGAAAATAGTGCCTTATTCTGTTCTAACGAACCACGCAATCATTTACACAGTATTAGTGTTTTCTTCAGAGACTGCGAAAGAGCAGAGTGGTGACACGGAACAAACGGGTGTTAAAGATCTGGTACTTGTTTGTTTGTTTGGTTTGCTTTATTCAAGGCAAAATTGAACAAGATTGCCTTGGGGGACACGATTAAAGGCTAAGTAAATGCCTGATTTGGTTGTGCCACCCTGGCAGCAAAGCAGAAACATACCGCAAGTACAGTACACAGAAAATTAACACATCACGTGTTATCTTACACGGGTACCATAGTCGAACAGGAACTGCCAGAAGTGTGAATAAAAGAATAGAAATATAAACAGTCCTTATTCGAGTGGTGGCAAATATAGGCAACTGCGTGTTTTTTATCAAATAAATTAACAAGAGACA
This sequence comes from Rhipicephalus annulatus, assembly GCA_013436015.1. Taxonomy (NCBI): domain Eukaryota; kingdom Metazoa; phylum Arthropoda; class Arachnida; order Ixodida; family Ixodidae; genus Rhipicephalus; species Rhipicephalus annulatus. Next base: position 206,983 of record WOVY01009815.1, on the reverse strand, counting down.
TCTTGACTAGGAAATCGAGTTGCTCGACAAGACAAATTTGAGTATAATAAACAACAGGCAAAGGGACAATAATGAACAAGGTGCAACAAATACAAAAACATCATTAACTACAAATTTAAAAATCAAGAAAAGCATCGCTTTCATCCACTAGATACTCTTTCGTTATTTGTTTAAATGATCTAGCTGAAGTTCCGTCTTCCTGTAAATGTAATATAGTTGGGTGTTTGTTTAGAATGTTTGGAATTTGTGACGCTAATCGTTGGTCACCGAAGTTCGTGCGTGATCTATATTTGTATATTAGGCTCTTTCTCAGCTCGTATGGTGTTTGTTTCACATAATATGTGTCCAAGAATAGTGATGTATTTAGTTTATACTGGTGTAATATCTCTAGACAAAACTTTTGTCTGTATAACAGTTTTATAGGCAAGACTTTGTACATTTTAAAATATGGTCGAGCACTTTTCTAAAGGCGAGTGTTTGATATAGCACGCATAGCATGCTTTTGTAATATCAACAGAGAATTAAGGTTTGTGGTGGTCATTGTTAGTCTCACCAAGGAGCAGTATGTTAGTCGTGAATGTACTAGTGTGTAGTAAATTTGACGCTTGACATCTGTTGGGACGTAGTATCTCAGTCTATTTAAAATGCCGATTCTCCTGGAAAGATCTTTTTTATCGCGTCAATGTGAGGAGACTAAGAAAAACTTTAGATCAATAAGAAGCGGATATAGGCCGGGCTCAGAGCCCGTATCCAGGATAACCACTTGTCATTGGGGCTAACGAACTGGATTCCGAGAGAAGGCCAACACGTGATGAAAGACATAACAATAGATTGCTAGTTGAGATTAAAAAGTTCGTAGCTGTAACAAGGCAGCAGGCAGCACAGACACGACCGTTTGTTAGAACACGAGAGAGGCCTTTGCTCTGCAGAGGGTGTAGTCAGGCTGATGATGATCATCATAATGAATAGCATTTTGAAAGGAACTGTTTACTATTTACTGATTTTAAACACTGCCATGACAATACTCCGTTTTGAACATCAGGTGCAATGCCATGAAAGCTGGCCAGACTTCTTACAGTAGATGCACTCGCACGAAGAAATAGTTTGATACTTTCACTTCCGCTAAGGAGTTCTTTCGTTTTGTGTTTAGGTCGAGTCATAGATGCAGATCATTTGTGCCTGAGAAATATCATTAGGTTGTTCAGGATCACCGAGCATCTCAGTGTATTCAGATTGTGGTCTCCGTGATCGATGAGCTGATCAGTGGTCGACAGGTTCGGCTCTCCAGTTCCCACGTGGGACTCAGCCAGGTGTGTGACGCAGTCGCGTTTCGCAGGACCAGAACAAAGTTATTTTCCTTCTTTCCTACCACGATTGGTTCTGTCAGCGCACAGCTGGAGCACATCTGACAGGCCACATTTACAACTATAAAATCGAAGCGCGAGACGCGTGGAGATATATTTTGCTAGCCACACTTCTTGCATAGCTTCCACAGCATTGCACCAGGTGTGTCAAACAGAGTACAGACGAAAATGAGAGGACTCAAACACGGCGCTTCTGGGCACACATAGCACGCACGAGGATTTATGAAACAATTTTACTGACAGATATCGATGCGAGTTTCTTGTTTAGAGTAGTCACTCGCAGAAACGATGGTTAAAATATTTACAGAAATGATGGATCCTTCAACATGCAACAGCTGCAGCATGTGAAGCTTATGAGGCAGGCCATACTGAACGATGTATGTGTTGCGTACCTCAAGGAACATAGCGGAAACAAATAGGCATATAACGGCCAAGTATTGATAATGACTTTCATCTTAGCGAACCATGCAGGAGTCCAAGCGAAAATGGTCGAGGCACCTTATTATTCTGAATTTTTCAGTTTTGGTTCAGTTAAAGATTTAGTTCTGCTACCCAATAGGAAAAGACAGTATTTTCACGATAATGTAAGTTGCGGAAAATATTCCAGAAAGACCTTTTTAAATGAATATTGACATCGTGATATATAACGGTATATTTTTCAAAAGAATCAGAGAAAGACTGATTGCTTTTGTCGATTGAGTAACGCAGGACTGAGAAAGTGTACTTCACTTCTCGATATGTCAAGACTGCTTTTTTAGGGCGCAATGCACAAAGCCAAAGTTAGTGTGCGTATTTTCAAAGACACGAATAGGGCAGAGCGCATGTGTCTCCACAGCAGTTCAAGTTGTCGATTTTGGGATTGCCCCCTGAATCCATGTCACTGCTGCGTAGCATGAGATCGTTCTCAGCAATTAGTAAACAAAAAAAGACTAGGCTTTTCTTCTTGCAATAAAAGTGTTTATTTAGAGTGAATTGCACGAGGCAAGTATGGTGAAAGAGCACAACACAGAATACAGCAAATTCCAGAAAGCGACTCATCTTCTGATAGCCGATAGTGTAATTTTGAGCTAGCAGTTGTCTCTCTCGAAAGATTGGTGCGTATGCGAAAGAGGGTCACCCAGGATGCTCTGATGCAGGTATCTGCATATATAGTAGATTAACAGCCCGCCGAAGCAAATCAAAGGCCGAATGAGTTAAATGTTGAAAATATGGACACAGAATACTATACCGTGAGGCACGCTGTGACAAATACAATGGTGCGCAGCGTCAAAATTTTTTGTCTGTACGAAGGAAGTTCTGGCCTTCTAATAGCTTCACTTTTATTAGTAAACACAGCCCTCCAGTCTACACTTCCTCAGGAATCTGAGATGGCCTCATGTGGTGTACTGCGATGCGCGTATTTTACGTGTTAGATTATTACCGCAGATAATCCGTGATGATGTCATGAAGCTTTGCGTAACACGACATGTTTGTTATGATAATCCTAAAACACGCATTATTTTTAAAATCTATTTATTTCCAAGTGGCCTATGCGTTTGTGCGTGTGATGGAGAGCGATAACACAAGAATCTACTTATAGTAGATAAGAGGTCTTTGCTGGTGAAATCCAAAATATTTGTTGTTATAAAAATATCGAGACCCAAAACATTTGTGAAGATTCTTAGTCCTACTGATTTTGCTGTTGCTAACACGAAATGTTAACTATAGGCACACCGTGTCAAGGGCTCCGTAGATATTATGCCATAGCGTGCTACGAAAGGCGTGCTTTGTTATTGTGAATCTTTACCAATGACATCTTTCTCTCATGTGCGCAGGGTGCTTATGATCCAGAAGTTCGCGTGTACCAGCCAAGAGATGTGCAGCATGTCATCAGCGAAGCTGCTGCTAGAGGCATCCGCGTCATGCCGGAATTCGACACACCAGGTGGGAATCACGCAAACAAAAAACAAATATGTATGAAAGTAAACAAGGAATAAATGAATAAATAGAGTACAGGTCAAGCACTGGGGCGGACTACAAGACCGCAACGTTGATATACAAATTGTTTAGTTTTGACCATTGAACATATGTGAGCTATTTTTCCTATATTATTGTGAAATTAGCTCAACGTATGTTTGTTGCATAAGCAGCGATGGCGTAGTGGTTAGAGCATACGCCTCACATGCAAAAGGTCCGTAGTTCAAATCCCGGTGCCGCACAGCTCCCAACCGTATAAAAAAAACCGCGTGGTGATGGAACTGTATTACGAGGCTTGGGGTGCGGCCTCACCGGTAACCACCGCCGGGAACGCACTCCCTCACCAGAGACGGATTGGCCACCCTGGTGCAGTATCAGGCCACTACCTCCCACATGCATACGTCAAATAACTCACGGCCCTCAGTCCCCAGCAGCTGCGAAGCAACCGACCACGGCGGCGGTCAGATCTGCAACGCAGCAGAAGGTGCTAAGAATCTCCGGATCCGGACAGGCCGCCATTGGAACCTGAACTTGGCAACGTTTAACGCTAGAACCTTATCTAGTGAGGGAAGTCTAGCTGTACTGTTCGAGGAGCTGGAGGGTGTTAAATGGGATATAATAGGGCTCAGTGAGGTTAGGAGGACAGATGACGCCTATACGGTGCTACAGAATGGGCATGTCCTTTGCTATCGAGGCTTGGCTGACAAAAGAGAACTGGGAGTGGGGTTCCTAATTCACAGAAACATAGCTGGCCACATAGAGGAGCACTATAGCATTAATGAAAGGGTGGGTGTAGGTATTGTAATTAAACTGAATAAGAGATACAAGATGAAGGTGGTACAGGCTTACGCGCCACATCTAGCCATGATGACGCTTCAGTTGAAAGCTTCTATGAAGACGTAGGATCGGCAATGAGTAAGGTAAAAACACAGTATACAATACTGATGGGAGACTTAAATGAAAAGGTAGGGAAGAAGCAGGCGGGAAACCAGGCAGTAGGAAATTATGGCATCCGTACTAGAAACGCCAGAGGAGAGCTACTAGTAGAATTCGCAGAACGCAATAATTTACGGAGTTTGAATACCTTCCACCGAAAACGAGGTAACCGCAAGTGGACAAGGAGAAGCCCTAATGGCGAAAATAAGAACGAAATAGACTTTATAATGAGTGCACACCCAGGCATCGTGCAGGACGTAGAAGTGGTTGGCAAGGTACGATGCAGTGACCATAGAATGGTACGGTCTCGAATTCACCTAGATTTGAGGAAGGAACGACAGAAACTGATACGCGAGAAGCCAATCAATGAGCTAACACTGAGAGGGAAAGTACAGGAATTCAGAATCTCGCTTCAGAACAGGTACTCGGCTCTTAGTGAGGAGACCAACCTTAGCATAGATACAATGAATGATAATCTGACGAGTATCATTATGGAGTGTGCAGTAGAAGTTGGAGGCAGGGTAGTTAGACAGAACACTGGCAAGCTTTCCAGGAAACGAAGAACCTCATTAAGAAGCGTCAAAGCAGTGAAGAGGAAACTTGGGATAGGCAAAAATCGGATGTATGCACTAAGAGACAAAGAAGGCAAAATAACAACCAATATGGATAGGATAGTTAAAATGGCGGAGGAGTTTTACAGAGATCTGTACAGTAGCCGGGACAACCACGACTTTAATACTATAAGAACCAGCGGTAACCCAGATGCCACCCCAGATGATAGAAGAAGTCAGACAAGCTTTGGAGAGCATGCAAAGAGGCAATACTGCTGGTGAGGATCAGGTAACATCAGATCTGTTGAAAGATGGAGGACAGATTGTATTGGAAAAACTAGCCACCCTGTTTACGAGGTCTCTCTTGATGGGAAGAGTACCAGAGTCTTGGAAGAACGCTAACATCATCTTAATACATAAGAAAGGAGATGACAAGGACTTGAAGAATTACAGGCCGATTAGCTTGCTCTCTGTAGTATACAAGCTATTTACAAAGGTAATTGCTAACAGAGTAAAGAAATCATTAGAATTCAATCAACCAAAGGAACAAGCAGGATTTCGAACAGGCTACTCAACAATCGACCACATTCATACTATCAATCCGGTAATAGAGAAATGCTCAGAATATAACCAACCACTATACATATCCTTCATAGATTACGAGAAGGCGTTTGATTCAGTAGAAATATCAGCCGTCATGCAGACACTGCGGAATCAGGGCGTCGATGAAGTATATATAAACATCCTGAAAGAAATCTACAGGGGATCAACTGCTACCATAGTGCTTCATATAGAAAGCAACAGAATACCAATCAAGAAGGATGTAAGGCAAGGGGACACAATCTCCCCAATGCTATTTACCGCGTGCTTACAGGAAGTTTTCAGAAGCCTAGAATGGGAACAGTTAGGGATAAGAGTTAATGGAGAGTACCTTAGTAACCTGCGCTTCGCCGATGACATTGCATTGCTGAGTAACTCAGGGGACGAATTGCAACTCATGATTACGGAGTTAAACAAGGAGAGCAGAAAAGTGGGTCTTAAAATGAATCTGCAGAAAACGAAAGTAGTGTACAACAACCTCGGAAAAGAGCAGCGCTTTGAAATAGGTAATAGTGGACTTCAAGTTGTAAAAGACTATCTCTACTTAGGGCAGGTAATAACCGCGGAGCCGAACCACGAGATTGAAGTAACTAGAAGAATAAGAATGGGGCGGAACACATTTGGCAAGCACTCTCAAATTATTACAGGTAGATTGCCACTATCCCTCAAGAGGAAGGTATATAACAGCTGTATCTTGCCGGTACTTAGCTACGGAGCAGAAACCTGGAGACTTACAAGAGGGTTCAGCTTAAATTGAGGACGACGCAGCGAGCAATGGAAAAAAATTGGCAGGTGTAAAGTTAAGAGACAAGAAGAGAGCAGAGTGGATTAGGGAACAAACGGGGGTTAAGGATATCATAGCTGAAATCAAGAAGAAGAAATGGACATGGGCCGGGCATGTAACGCGTAGACAGGATAACCTCTGGTCGTTAAGGGTAACTAACTGGATTCCAAGAGAAGGCAAGTGGGTTAGGGGGAGACAGAAGGTTAGGTGGGCAGATGAGATTAAGAAGTTTGCGGGTAGAAATTGGCAGCAGCAAGCACGGGACCGGGTTAACTGGCGAAACATGGGAGAGGCTTTTGTCCTGCAGTGGACGTAGTCAGGCTGATGATGATGATGATGATGATGATGATGATGATGATGATGATGATGATGATGATGATGATTGTTGCAGCATATGCACTGTAGGTGATAACTATAGTTCATAGAGGTTCTTGCGCGTGAGTGATGTTCACGGGGTAATGTTATCCATCGGGGATGGTTGTGCGTGTAGTTGTGTACTCACAGGTAAAGCGTGAATGAACAACACAAAATGCGAAGCTGACATCAAGGGGGGACAAAGTGCGTCGTACTGTTCCCTTTATATATGCGTGTTGTTTTGACGCGCTTTTCCTAACTATGCGTAATGTTAGCAGATCGGCGGCACGTTGGGGGAAAATGGCAATAAATCCGAACGGCACTCTTCATTTATGTCGACCTCTGGCCAATAGTAGGCTAGTGACATCAAGTAGCAGGCGCCGGGAGGTTTAAATAGGGACCCAGACCTTTGTACTAAAAAAATGCGCCAGGGAAACTATCAACTTCGTGGTCATATTCTACACTCTCCACTCTCTTAGCCGTGCACGACTACTACATTTCGCTGAGCTGTTGATGGATTTGCCTCCTATACTCCACACGCTTTTTGTAGCCCCCCCCCCCCCTCCACATGAGTTGGTTCATGGTGCGCGTCTAAATTGAAGTGGGAAAAATGGGCCTGTTTGGTGCCGGTTAACATATATTATCCAGCGGTACACACAGACCACATATCAGATGAGGCTATCGTAGTGTTTTTTTTTCGTGGAACATAACATGACTAAGCAACAAGAATGCCTGAATAGGTCCCACTAAAGACAAGCTGATAACTTATAGCGTATTTAATTATCAAGAATGGGCTACTTGTGAATTCGCACAGATTTATCAAGACTTGCATCTCGATACAGGACACACCCGGTCGTGGGGTGCGGCATTTCCTGAGATCCTGACGACGTGCTACAAGAAGATGGAACCAATTGGACTTGGACCGATAGACCCCTCCGTGAATGTGACGTACGCTTTCCTCAAGGAGCTAATTGCCGAGGTGGCAGACGTGTTTCCCGAACAGTACATCCACCTGGGGGGAGATGAAGTGGACTTTGACTGCTGGTATGTGCGGATTCATCGAACGAAAAGCAATATCTGTTTTTTGTAGAAGGTTCGGGACTTGTAATTATTCTACCACTAAGATGGCGTCTCTCGGCTTCCCCTTATCTTCTTTTTTCAACCATCAAGTAAATTATTAGTATGCATATATTGGCCTAATTTTCATTAGATTTTCCTAGCTACCTGAAAGATGTCTCGTAATGCTCCCTGCGAAGCTTAGTGGGAAAAATTGATACAGAAAAAAGGGTGGCACGTGTAACACTGCATTTATGACAGCGACAGGTATGGCTATCTGGAACCTATTTGAAGCGGGCCTTTTTGAAAAAAAAAAGATTGTAGAAAAATAACGTGAATATGAATTAAATGAAATATATAGTAGGAATGGGCATATGAAATAGCCTAGTTTAAGTGCTTAGTGGCCATGTTTGATTCGGATGTGAAGTGGAAATCACACATGAAAAGACATGCTTTAAGCTAGCATATATGGGCGTCACACGCTAGTGAAAAGCCCGTGAATGTTTTGGCGCAACGTTTCTGCGCAAACGATATAGCACATTGATGCACCGTTGCTTGAGGCACTGCATAGCATCCTGAGGCAGTAGATATAACACTCGTTTGAATAGTAATAGGGTAGCCGCCCTAATAGACGGCAACTCGGGTCATTACATTCCTAAACAGGGTGGATAACACAAAACAATTGTCTCAACAGGTGCGTACATTACCGCTGGACTTCGTTCACGTCTCCAGTGTAGTTGATATAGTACACAGAACAATAAAAAATGACGATTCATTCCCGCAAAACATATTTACATTACCGAGACACTGTACGAGAGCTGCAGCGTTTCTGTATAAACGACGTAATAAACACTTTTCTATAAACAAAAATACACACTTGGAGCACTGATCCTAATATCAAAGATGAAAATGTGGCAGTGAATGTGGCACGGAAGTCTAAAAGCATTGCTGCTGTAAAATACGGTTGGTGTGGCTTCAGAACAGTTCGTGAAATTGAAATAAGCTATTTCAGACAATTAACCTTCTGTCTCCCCCAAACCCTCTTGCCTTCTCTGGGAATCTAGTCAGTTACCCTTAATGACCAGCGGTTATCCTGTCTAGGCGCTACATGCCCGGCCCATGTCCATTTCCTCTTCTTGACTTCAGCTATGATATCCTTAACCCCGGTTTGTTCCCTAATCCACTCTGTTCTCTTCTTGTCTCTTAAGGTTACACCTACCATTTTTCTTTCCATTGCTGGCTGCGTCGTCCTCAATTTAAGCTGAACCCTCTTTTTAAGTCTCCAGGTTTCTGCTTCTTGGCTAAGTACCGGCAAGATACAGCTGTTATATACCTTCCTCTTTAGGGATAGTGGCAATCTACCTGTCATAATTTGAGAGTGCTTGCCGAATGTGCTCCACCCCACTCTTATTGTTCTAGTTACTTCGATCTCGTGGTTCGGCTCTGCGGTTAATACCTACCCTAAGTAGACATAGTCTTTTACAACTTCAAGTGCACTATTACCTATCTCGAAGCGCTGCTCCTTTCCGAGGTTGTTGTACATTACTTTCGTTTTCTTCAGATTATTTTAAGACCCACATTTCTGCTCTCTTTGTCTAACTCCGTAATCATGAGTTGCAATTCGTCCCCTGAGTTACTCAGCAATGCAATGTCATCGGTGAAGCGCAGGTTACTAAGGTACTCTACATTAACTCTTATTCCTAACTGTTCCCATTCTAGGCTTCTGAAAACCTCCTGTAAGCACGCGGTAAATAGCATTGGGGAGATTGTGTCCCCCTGCCTTACTTAGGTTAGGTGGGCAGATGAGATTAAGAAGTTTGCTGGTATAAATTGGCAGCAGCAAGCACAGCACAGGGTGAACTGGCGGGACGTGGCAGAGGCCTTTGTCTTGCAGTGGATGTAGTCAGGCTGCTGCTGCTGCTGATGACGATGATTTTGGACAACGAATGCCGTTGTATTCAGAGAAGCGATTGTGGACACGGGTCGACATATGTTCATATCACCATGTTTGCGACAATGCTATTGTGCAGTAGTTTGCAAACAAAGTGTGACAAAGTGTAATAATTGTAATGCCAAGAAAGCGTCAAAATTAGTGAGCATCGAAACAACACGTTACAGCATTTACTTTTCGCAGCGCTATGTTAATAACTAAACAAACATAGCGCAAGAGTCATACTTAGTATTTCAAGTTTGAGGTTTTTAACCGTTACAATAACCATTTACATATTTGAATGGCAACCCAAAAGTAGTAATGTCAAGAGAGCATCGAAATCAGTAAGCTTTGAAACATTACATACCGTTTACTTTGCGCATCAAAATCTTAATAACTAAACAAACATAGCACCAATGTTAGTGATTTCGTAGTAGTACCTTTTAAACCATGACAAAAATGATTAGATTATTCAATTGCCAGTAACTTTTTGTAAATATTTCGCAAAACTGCCCATATATTTAGACAAAACTTGCTGAATATTTTGCAAAATTAGTATTATTTGGTCATTGAAGATGTCACTTGTTGTAGTATTGTTTTGTGCATACACTACATATGTTAAAACAAATGTCCAACAATTTGCGAAGCGTCAGGAAGCTGACTGCCAATTAGCGGCGCAACTGAACGTAAGCCTCGTGTCAAAGATTTTTCACTCTTTTGGTAAGAACTGACAGGCCTAAGTGAAAAATGGAATGAATAATTCTGAATAATGTCGATTTATAGAAACTCATTATTGTTAAATAACATCCTGGTGCGTCTAAGCTTTCCCGATGTCTTAGGATTTCTGCTGCACGCGCGCAAATAGGACTTAGCTGTATCCCAGTAATATGTTAAAAATGGTTAGTTTTAACTTGGTATTGATGGTAGCGATGGAGTATTTCTGCGAAGGCCATTGAACAAGTTAAGAGAATGGTGTGACCACAAAATCTCGGTTAGGCTCAAAGAGTTTACTTTTCGGCAGTCGATGAACTAATTTGACGTAATATAAAAATGCAATCTATGCAAGCAGGAGTCTTGTGAGGTGAAATACTCAGCTGCTTTTTTTTTATTTTATTGAAGCTATCATAAGGTACTACTGCTTATTGAGAACAGATCGAGTATTGTCTGTTCCGTATATACGCATGGCACATGATATAATTGCTTTTACAGGAAATCTAACCCCAACATCTCGGATTTCATGGAGAAGATTGGTATAACCGGTGACTACGACAAGCTAGAAGAATATTACATACGAAGGTGAGCACCCGTTCAATTAGCGTTTTAGAGCTTATGAACGAGGCCTGTCCTCTGTACCACCATAGTCGTCGATGACGATGACATCGACGTTGATGACGATGAAAAACAAGCACGTTTCAGACCACACATTACCTTTGTGCCACCACGCTACAGCACATGCAAGGTCTCACTATACGCCAAGACCATGACGATGACGCTGATGACAATGCGGATGATAACAATGATTATCATAGACAAAGATTGACCTGTGCAATACATGACGTCTTGATATGCTATATGCATTTAGTACGACTCTAAACAACCAGAAACAACCAAGAAAACGTGCCCCGTTGTCGTCTTTGCCACCTTCAGGATAGATCAAATGCCACAAGCAGTAATCGGCAAAGCAAAATGAAATTTACAACTCAATAAAACGTACAAATTATGGTCAATAAAAAAATGCATGCAACTGTACACCAATTTGACACTCGTTTGCACGAGTGAGGGTGAATGACACGGTAGATTGGCGGTAACACCGAACGATTCCACTGTTTGCCCAGTCTTCATTATATACTTTTTAAACCTGCCATGATCGTTTTGACGCTCTGCTAAAGCATCCATGATGCTTAAAAATGGTCTCAATTTTCAATCTCACACACCGCTCTACTGATTGCAATCTAGCAATAAAATCTAGAAAAGACAAACCTCAACAGGTGATTTTGTATTTATAAGGCAAAAAAAAAGCTATTTTCTTCACTGTGACCGAAACACTGAAGAGGAGAGAAGTATGTAGAAAAAAAGTGTTTCAGCTCCACCATCCTGGAACCAGAAGAGAGGAGAGGTGTGTGCTGTTTTTTTCTTCTTCTTCCTACCTGCACGGTATCAGTGTCACAATTAAAAGTGCCGTCAGCTAGGAGAACTGTTCCAAGTTTCATCTTTAGTGGATCGTTGCAAGCGTCAGTGCCTTTATGTGGGCGCAGGGGTCTCTGCATTGCGTCTTTCACGGAGTGACAAACCTTTTCCGGGGCGGATTACGTCCGCGAAGTCATTGTGAACTAAAAAAAATCTCGGATGTTATCGACCTAATACGAAAATTTCACAATTGTAGTTAAATTAAAATAAGTTGCTGTATATATTATTGACTGAAACAATTTCAGTTGGCTGTGGTTAACCTACGGGAGTCACTCTACCGAGAAAACAAGCGAATAATCATCACAAAGAAAGCCGCACCCCAAAAGCGGCCTGACATTCGTGAAGGGGCCTGAAAGAAGATGACATTTATATAAAATTAGAAATGTTACGAAATTGTGATTCGTAGTTGAAGGAATCGCCTTTATTATTTTGCGCTGCGCAACCAATAACAAGAGTACATTTCTTGTTTAACGTTGCCTCCAGGGGGGTTGCTATGCGGGGAAATGCACATTTATACAAGTGCATAATTAATGCTCCTTGTTCATTCCGCCAACCTTTGAATGACTTCAATGCTCAGCTGCTCAAAGTCATCAACAAGCAGAAAATAGTTAACAAAAACGTGCTATTGAGAAACGCAAGGATCACTGAATTAACATTAGCGACTGGAAAATTCTACAAGTGAATCGACGAAAATATAAGCCCCAACCCGCTTCTGATAAGCAGAACTGACAACTCTGTCAGCCACCCAACAGAAACCCTTAATTACCTCAGATTTTGCTACAGAGAAGATGAGAGCTTATATGTGGGCTTACATTATTTCACAATAGTGGCATAAAAACGGGCACATACATTTTCATTGTTAAAGAATTGAACAGTTGCCTATGATGGCTCCACAATGTTAGGAAAACTGGTGGAACGTTGGAGCGCCGCCGCCGTACATGGCCTGCGTCGAGCTTCGGTTTTTCTGCTTCTTGATGCCGCCAGAAGCCAAGAGTAGTCATGTGGCCAGCGTGGCCGAAAGCGGGGCGCGCCGGCTCCTACTCTGCGTTACTGGCGACCGGGAGACCTCCTAGCCAACCCAGTCACCGCTCTGTTGCACTCTTGATTTTATTATTTTAAAGACGATAGTCTTTCTTGGGGACCTTCGACGCCAAAACTTTAATCTGCCTACATTTCTGTCTGTCCGTACGTTTGTCTGTTTGTCCGTTGTAACGAACCTCCATTGTTCTCTTCCTGCGGAGCCACTTTTTCACTCTCTGTAGTCAGAAAAGTTTCTAAAAATCTCTAGATTTTATGGAGAGTGGTCTTTTGAAGACTCATGTGTTAGTGCTGTGGGAAAGAATTTCGAAGTTCTCTTTTATGATATATTGGTATATAATGATGCATTTATGATATAATGGTGCAACGGCACCAAACGAGACCTCAAACGGCCAACCCCATGCACAGCGCCAACCAATATTTCTCAAGTTTCCGCGTTCATACTTGTGCGAATGTCAATTAAAAAGCAATTATTGCGGATATCTGAGATGCCATAGCACCTTGATGTTTTTCTTATGTGTGCCTATTTACGAGAGAAGGCACACGCGAGTAATTCTAAGGACCGTAGCGTTTATCACACTGCTCTGACAGTGCAACGCGAAGCTCAATAAGGCAGGTGTTTCCAACGCTTTGCTAACACGATATGGTGGTGGCACCTGCCCGTCGCTTGGCGTTCTACACCTTATCGCCTTCGAGACAGGCGCACATCTTTCTCCGTGGGCGCGCACGCCTTCCTTCGTTTTCGAAGATAACTGCCAGATGGCGCTCGTGTGTAACGTGCCTCGATGCACTCGTTCGCCTTCACTGTACGGATCGATACTCTCTAACGCGGTGCTTCCAGAATACAATTCACCAATTTTCTCGCGCAGAACATCAAATAAACGTTTTCTTTACTCTCTCCACACGCAAGACTATCGTCTTTCGGTGACATTTACAGTGAAACATGCATATACGGGACTAATTTTGTCTTTGTGTGGTGATACGCTATTTTGTTACTGTCGGCAAGCCATAAAATTAGCAATGAGTGTTCTGTGTTACGGTGCAAGACAGGCGACAAGACTTGCACTGAAAAAGTTTCGCCTTTCGCTGCACCCCGGCGAGCGGACACCCTGAAGGTATGGCGCCATGTGATTACGTACATGGTCCGCATGGTGGAGTAAACTGGTCACATGACACCGGATGATAGGCACATGCTTATTTTGTTTATTGCGTTCCTTTCGTGACATTTTGACATATGAGCAGGAATTAGAGGATAAGTATAGGTTTTATAGTGCTTTTATATTGCCTATAAGGGCTTATTTTGGAATTTGGGGCCTAATTTCCTATAAGTGCCTATAAATGCATGTTTTCAAAATCAGTGCCTTAATAACCGCTAGGTAACCTCAAATTTTGCTGTCCACTATAATATTGCCCGGCGAAATTGAGCTTTCACAACACTGTGGGGTGCAACCTATACTCCATCTCATGAGTTACTTTTCGCACTATCAAGCCTTAAAGTCTTTTAGATGCGGAAGCATCTTATACTCGCGCCTTGTAGTGCGCCGTCCGCACCGCTTTTCGAACATTCGACAGCTGACGGGCGCGCATGCGCCGTCGCGCCGTCGCCCACTCTTCCACCATCTGTGCATCCCTTCCTCCTCTACACACCGCGCGCGCTTTACTCCTCCCCCATCTGTGCACCCTTCCTCCTCTACACACCGCGTTCGACATCTACAATTCTCCCGATTCTCCAGTGGACGCGCATGTGGCGTCGCGCTTCGAGAACATTCGACAGCTGACAGTGCATGCGCCGTCGCGCTGTATATATACTCAAGGTCGGCGCTCGCTCGCTCAGTTGCCGCTCGTCGGTTGGTTTGTACGGCGCGTCGACGTCCAAGGTCGCGGTGAAATGAATTCCAACGAATCCACAAACACAATGATCGACGTCCCTTCGACCAGCGCCGCCCTTTCGCATACGTGTGTACGTGTTCACTCATTTAACACCCCCTCCTACAACCACGTTAACCAATTTAGCCATCAACCCAAGTAAGTCGCAATTTAACACCCCATTTCACAACCACGTTAACCAATTTAGCCATCGACCCAAGTAAGTCGCACTTTAACACCCCGTTAACCAATTATGTGCTCCGCATCCTCCTCAGTGTTCCCCCGAGGGAAGCTGCGGGCAATTTTTTTAGCCTACAGGAAGGTCGATTAGCCTCTACACACGCACTTATCCGCATCGGGTCGTCTGCTCGGCATCTGTCCGTCGTCTGCTCGTTTGTGTAAGGAGCAGGAGGTGCTTCTGTGCAGCGGCACGACGATGAAGAACGAATGTGAAACCGTGGAGTGTCATTAGGGGAAAGTAAAGTGTAGATATAAAAACCACATGGTTATCCATGTCATTTTTCATTTGTTGATATTTGTTTCTCAATGGCACTTCACTAGGTAACATTAGAAATTTTACTTCAAGAGTGGAAGTTGTTGCGAGCACAATGAAAAGTTTTTTATCACTAGAATTCTTTAGTTGATTCATTACAAGCTGCGAAAGCATGCTGTGGGGAGGTGAGCTTGAAACATTCGTCCTTCACTCGATGTAGACATCGGAAGTCCATTTTTCCCTGCCCTATTTGTTATCGGAGAAAGTCGGAGCTGGAGGATCACACGACGCGGACGCATCAGAACATCATGCACGCGTAAGGTACATTCGCATGTCATGCCCATGCCAGGCCATGCACGCAAGCGGTGTTCTGTCGTTTTAACATTCTCTGTAATATACTGCCTCTTTCTATGGGATGGATCCCTATATGCGCGCACGTTTGCAGAGGCTAACATGGATCACGCATCCTTAACGATGCACTGCATCACACCGCTCGAACTCCTCTAAGGGACGATGCACCGAAAACACGCCAAGTGTTGTGAATGCTGTCACCGGCACGATGCAAAAGCGGCGAGAATACCAACGCAAACGAAATGGAGGCAGCTTAGTCTCGCATGTCACTCACTACGAAAACAATAACGTGCATATATTCCACCCGTGTGTTTTAATATTTATGTCAACTTTCATATATCTACTCAGACAACAGATTGCACAAATAACACACGTCGTCTCAAATAGTTCTCGCAGTGTCACGCCCTACTTTGACGTACGCAGGGCTCTTTCATCACTTCCACCGTGTTGGGGTGCCCGCCCGTGAGATGAAAGTCAAGCGGTATTCAGTCTGACTATTCACCTCTTTATGGTGCGTGTAGCACTGAAAATCTCCGCAGATGAGATGATGAGCGCCCAGTGCATGCATTTGTTTTCGCTTCTCCAAATTCTCAAACCTGTGTAAGGGCACTTTAAGATGTTCACAGACAGAAGAAAATTTGAGCATGTGTGGTTATACCAAGTTATTAAAAGGCAATAAGATCCTTCTGGCGCATTGCGCTCTGGCTATTTGCACCTGTGTAGGCCTTCTCAGCCTTGGCAAAAATAGAGAGATCCAGAAGAATGTTTATTCGACGGTGGACACTTAACTAGATTACAAATGGAGAGACCATATTCTGCGAACCCTGAAGAAAAACGTGCATGGTTATGCTAAACCATTACGGCTTTGTACTATCGTAAACTGAAGCATTTTTGCTTGCTTTCTTGTCGTAGACACAGATCCTACGCGTATTTCGTCGAAAATTTGAATTTTGTCAATGTTTATTGCGCCTACATTCACAATTTTCGGAGCCTTACACAGTGTTTTGCTCACCTATTTCTGGCGCCGAAAACTCGGTTTTTTAGTGCCTATAAATCCGGCCTCTACTAATCACGTCTGCGCGACGCTCTACGAGCTGAGGTACGCAACGTTGACGTGGGAAGCTGTTCTTGCGAGGCGTGAGTTCTTGTAAATGCATTACGGAAGGCATCTTTGGATAAACACGCCATTCCGACAAAAGATTCCGACGGCCATGCTCCCCGAGAAAGAAAGGAAAGCGCCTGAGGAACGTTCGTGCTCTGCAGCAATAAAACACACTGTCTAAAACTGGCAAATGCGGGTTGGAATACTCACTCCAACGGAGACCTCGCAGGCACGTGGTGTGGTGTGCGAGGTAAATAAACGAAGCTCTGTGGCATAGATGCCCCAGAACTCGACACAATGCCAGTCATGGTGGCACCACAAGTATGATCGAGATAGTTTCTGGGAATGACGGTAGCGTGCCTTTCCCAAGAATCATCTTGGCCTAATGCAAGGTTGACGCTGAGAGGCCGACAACAATCATGTTTTGTGAAACTCATTTCTAGAGGTTCAGAGACAGTCACTGGGGTCTGTTTCAGAGCACCGTGACAATAGACGAATGTAGGCAGAATATATTCTTGAGAAGAGATCGCAGCTAAAGGTGACAAAGAAACTCCGTAAGTTCCCAAGAAAATCTTATTTGTACAAGCGTCTGTGACAGCGATGTCTCGTACCACGCGAACATGATGGACAACTGACTGCATGTTTGTGTGTGTGCTGGGCTATCTTTCCTTCTCTTTCCACTCTTTTCTCTACTCTTTCAATCTTTCCCTTCTCGTTCCCCTGTGTAGGAAAGAAAACCGCCTATCCTGGTATGGTGAACCTGCCTGCCTTTTCTCGTCTACTATTTCTTCTTTTTCATTACTAGTGAGGCATGCAGCTACACAGTCAGATGATTCCGCAACTGGCGCGACCTAAATCTGCTATGCTACTACTTCCAGCCGCGTCATCATTAGAAGAGTGATGACTCTTGACGAACTACTGCACGTAATTCTAGCTCTGTTGGGCAAACGTACACATTTCGATACACCTATATCTCTTGAAACGTCAGTAGCAGCGAATATATTGAAGCGCTCGTCAGGTCGGTGAGCACAATTGGTTTCTGTGCCTATGTGTTGTTTCTACGTCGCTGCAATGAAATACAGCTGTACAGCCCTGTAATAAAGTGTGACCTCTTTGACTTCATTCTCGTCGTAAGTTCTTAACTTTCTTTGAAACATTTCTGCTTTTGTGTGCCGTACTCTCCCCGTGAGAGAACTACTTTTTTAAAACATGATAGTCTTTGTTGGGGACCTTTGACACAAAAATTTTGGTCTGTATGTACATTTGTTTGTTTGTCTACTCTTAACGGCACCGAGTACTTGAAACGGCACGACCCCATCACAGCGCCCACCAATGTTGCTCAAGGTTTAGCGTTCGTACTTGTGCAAGCACGTGGCCCCGAAGTACGTGGCCCTGAGACGGGCGCGCACGCCCGTCTCAGGGCGTGCGCGCCCGTCTGCATGGGTTACTATACTCGCGGACAACTTAGCTTGACAATAAAGGAAAAGCTATGGAGCCAAACTGGGTATGTTCCACCGCTGAAGAACATAGTTCCACAATTACGTCCATGTTTTCCACGTAAAGATCATAAACGATATCACTTTAAATACTACGGGATGTTGTCTATAAAAACACGCAACACACACCAACGACATATTATTAACTATTTTACTTCATTCCGTGTCATTTCACGTTTTAGGGGCGAAGCTTCTTAGGGTGTGGGTCGTTCCCTCCTCCGTTTATAGGTAGTACGTAGTCACTTTTAGTTTACGAATTGCTCACTAGATGGCGTTGTGTTGATTGATTTGGCGGGCTTAACATCCCAAAACCACCACATGATGAGCAGAGACTTTGTAGTGGAAGGCTCCGAAAATTTTGACCACCTGGGGTTCTTTGCGTGCACCCAAATCTGAGCACACGGGCCTACAACAGTTCCGCCTCCATCGGAAATGCTGCCTACGCTGCCGGGATTCAAATCCGTGACTTGCGGGTCAGCAGCCGAGTACCTTAGCCGCTAGACCACCACGGTGGCGCAAGATGACGTTGTGTGTATGTGACCTTGAAAATAATATCGTTAGATAGATTTAGTAGCTTTCGTATGGTATGATTAAGGAGAATAGATGGCGTTCTGATAAAAAATTCACAGCAAGCATGATTGCTCGCATCGACCACAGGTGCTCTGGCGCCATGTCAGTCCCTCTCTACAAAACGAGGATTGAAGTTCTTCCTTTTTTGAGGCGCTGTCGGTACATCTAAATAGTTCTACCATAGACGGGACAACAGCCTGCCCGCGACATTAGTTAAGCGTGTGATAAGCAACAACCTTATATCCCATCTTGTTTTTTCCTCATGTGGTTGTTTGCATTCTCGACTGAATTAAAAAACCGAAAACAGATTTTCCAATCTCAAAATTTGTTGCAGACTCCATTGTGTAAGTTGTTCAATGCCGACTTTACGGAACATTTCACCTATCCCCAATCTTCGCTCAGTCGCGCCTTTTCTCAGTCGTCACGCTTTATTAAAACGTGAAAATGTGAAGTTATTTATTACTTGGGATGATTAATGCATAAGTGGAAATTTACAAGGGAAATTTGTGTCATGTGCGGCATTTTTTGCCGCTTTAGAAAACCCGGGGCAAAGATTCTTTTAGGATGCTTTTAGCAATTTTTATCTTGGCCCTTTCCATTGTGTAACCAAGTTTACAATGGAAATAAATAAAGCCAGAAAAGGGTTTGTTGCTCTTTAGGACCATGCTCGCATACTTGTATTTGCATTAAAGTAACGTCAGCGCTGAGGCTTCAACTGCAGAGAGGCGTGAAGTGTGCATGATGAATAAAATGCATCGTTTCACGGCTTTCTTCGTAGTGAATACTTAAATTTTACTGCATGTTTGAAAATAACTTCTGTAGGAGCATAAATGTGAGGGATGCTTAAACGTTGCGTTGTATCAAAGATAGACTGCTCTATTGTGTAGTCATAAGGAACATCAGGCAACATACTTAACAGTGTGCAAATCTTTTATATCGTCCAAGTTCCTCTAAAAGACTGTCATCTTTTAAAACACCAAGGTTATTTGCAGAAAATACGCAGTAGAACGACCACGTTTACCTTATCTGCTTGAAATATCTCACGTTGTTGGACTCCTTATGCATTATAGAACAACATTCACCTTCGATGTAAAACAAATGCTGTGTAGCTCTTTTTTCTGTGTGTATGGGTCACCATTCTAAATAAATCAGAAGATATATCAATCAGATAAAAGTGGCTCCTAAGGGCTATTTATAGAATACTTCACGGACGTACAACAGAGATTTTTCGTTCAATTTCACATTCATAACATATCTAGCTTACACCCCTTCAGGCTACTACATAGTCGCAAAATGGAGTTTAAAAAGTCGTGACAGCCTATGCAGTTTTAGCTCGTTAAATTTATTTGAATACCATTGCCGACACCGTCACAGAACACGCTGGATTTTAACAGTGACCCACACGAACAATAAATGGTTTATGGTCAATTACCAAATACTGCTCATAATAAATCAGCTAAATACTGTGCATATTAGTTTCACAAAAATAGATAACATGCGAATATTGCAAATTTACACGTGAAATTATCAGTAATGACCCTCGCAACTTAAATCTTTCTGCTTTAGTGGAGATTTCCTTCTCTTTTTATTCCTATTGTTATGGCTAAACTGACATCTACGCAATTATGATTACACATAATGTAAATACCTGCATGTTTACGTGTGTACTGGCACGCGTATATTGATATATAAATAAATACCTTTGCTCGTGGTTTGAGCAAACGGTAATGTTTACTTTTTTACGCGTTCATATGAATGCACAACGTCCTTATAGTATATATGCATCGATCCATAGTCCGCAAACCTTGTGGAGCTCACTGAGACCCACTCACGGAATATTTCTCGCACATGAACTCACTCGGACTCAAACTCAATAGGACCGAGACGCGAGCCTGAGTCTGAGGCACGTATTCACAAACCAACGTCAACCTTACCTCGAGTTTTCCTCATGGGTTTTAAGCCGTTATTGCACTTGCTGAACAAAGTAGGCTACTATACATGAACCAATCTTGTTCTTATATTATTCACTGTTACAATTTCTGTGCCCTTATAACGCACATAGAGAGTACAGAAACTTGAGGAAACTGTGAGGAAATGCCAAGGTTGGTTTGTGAATACGGGCCTGAGTGAGTCCGAGTGAGTCGACTCATGAGCCCGTTAGCCTAAAAGTATGTTCTTCAACCATGACGAAGTGTATTTCTACCGGACGCTGCCTATTTCGTTTGGTGTTTTTTGTGTGAATTTACGTTTTATCCGAGGATCATCGCTCTCCTGCGGGCAGCGATGGATCCAGGCCCCACCGTACGCAATCCGGACTTGGCGTCACCTTCGACGTCAACCTCAAGGAAGCGCAACAGCCGGGAGGACGACAGCACCAGTGACAGCACTGAACTGTACACGGCGAGTAGTGAAGACAGCGACGAAGATTTCATCCCTGCAGTGAAGCGTAAAGCTAAAAGAAGAATGGTCGGCGCGTCTTCGCCAGCTAGCGTCTCTACCGTCAAGGCGGCGTGCAGTTCTGAACGCCATACCATACTTTTTGTTCCTGTCGACTCTTCGATCAACCTGAAGAACATGAACAGGCAAGTGATATCAGCGCGTCTCGAAGCTATCGTGCCTAAGGAGATAAAGGATATTAGACTCAATCCACGGAAGAATATCCTGGCCATAGACGTTGAGCACCCGGCTGCGCTACATACCCTGCGAACTGTCACTGAGCTTGGAGGCATCTATCTCAGAACTTACATTCCGCAGGATAGTGACACGACGACAGGCGTCATTTATGACGTTGATGTTTCCATACCGAACGCAGACCTTCCTGTTCTGATAAAGCCAGCTACTGGGGCAACGGACATATTGCAAGTATGCCGGCTTGGCAAATCCCGTTGCATCAAGGTGACCTTCAAAGGTGATTGCATCCCATCACATGTAAACGTTGGTCATTTTCGTCACGTTGTCCGACCATACATCCCAAGACCACTACAGTGCCACAACTGTCTAAAACTGGGTCATGTTAGTGCTGTGTGCAACAACAAGCAAGCATGCCCACGTTGTGCCGGACCCCACAAAGCAGAGGCTTGCCAAGCAACTCTCCTAAAATGCAGCAACTGCAACGGCAACCACGAGACCTCGTCCAAAGACTACCCAGTACTGAAGAAAGAGAGGAGCATTCTCAGACAAATGGTTAAAGACGGATCCTCACGAAAGGAAGCGGTAACGGTTGTTCAACGACGGCGTTCCCATCGACGGCGGTGCTCGAAGAAAAGAAAAAGCAGTCCTGTGCCGAAGGTGCCTTCACTAACGCCGCCACCGCCACCACCACCGCCGCCACGACCACAGAGTCCTCCCCCGCCCCCGCCACCAGGTGGGGTACGTCCAGAGGTACCGGAAGACACTGTGGCGCTACAGAGAACATCCGGCTCTGACTGGCCCACTTTACCGCGGGTACACGTGTCTACGGAACCGCAATATCGACAGTCAACAACGAATATGCCCCCAGCAGGCAGTCTGTCCGCCCAAGAGGTACAAGTCTTTTCTGTACTGAGGTCGTTCATGAGTGTTATTCGCACTCTATTGGATAGTCTACAGATCCCAGCCGCTAAAAGCGCGCTGCAAATCTTGGACACACTAGAACCAGTTCTTGCCGGACTTCAGTAACAAGATGGCGCACCATAGACCGCATCAGCCTTTCCGAGAAAAAGTCAAGCGTGCTTCCATAATTCAGTGCAACGCAAGAGGTCTACAGTCAAGAATGCCTGAGTTCCGACAATTCATTTTCGAAAATAAGTTTCCCATCATCATCATTTGTGAACCGCATTTTTCAAAAATACCTCGTCTGTCGGGCTATGAATCGTTCGTTTCTTCAACGTGCATTGAGCAAAGTCAAGTTGCTGTGTATATCCGTAAAGAACTCACTTACGTTCTCCAAAGAGTAGATTCTCACAATGAAAATCACTACGTGTGTCTATATGTTAAAAGGAAGAAGTTGTCATTTACACTGATAGGCGCATATATAGCGCCGTCAGGTCAACTAGATCAACAAATCTTGAATGGTATATTTGCAACGACTCCAGCGCCTTGGATATTGATGGGTGAATTCAACGCCCATCATCCATTATGGGGAAGCATCAGGACAAATCGAAAAGGCACGGACCTAGTTGATCTCGCATCAGAGCACGGGCTTCAGGTGCTGAACGACGGCAGCCCTACTTATCTCCGAGGAGTAACTTACAGCAGTTGCCTGGACTTGACATTAGTGTCGCATAGCATTGTCACGAAAGTCCAATGGTTCACAGATATTGAAACACGCGGCAGCGACCATATCCCCACGTACGTGACAGTCAGAGGTTTGGACGATTCTCCTTCCCCTGGACATTCAAGACTTATTGACTGGGAAGAGTTTCAGATATCAGTGGAGAGCAAGTGCATGCACGGGCCACCGGAATCCGTTGAAGAAGTGATTAGTTGTGCAATGGAGACTTCCACGAAGATATGTTCGAAAGAATCGAGACGCACGGCACCCGACCAAGACTTGGAACAACTTAGAGCGGTCCGCCGACGTGCCGAAAGACGATACAGACGCACGAAATCTATCTCTGACCTCAGAGAATCCAGACGCATTCAGAAAAAAATCCAGCGTCGAATGCACAAACTTCATGAACAACGGTGGAAGAATTTTTGTGACTCGCTAGACCCTCGAAAGCCCTTGTCTCCCGTATGGAGGACTCTTCGAGGTATTCACTCGCATCCGCAACAACGTCACCCCTTCGCCGCTCTGGCGCTACATCAACGTCGCTCACAGCTTGATGTTTCTGGAGAATTTTGTGCAAAGATCGCCGGCGACATCTCTATACCGATCGATATATTGCCACAGGATGTTCCAGTCGCACGAGATCAGCAAATGGAGGTTGCGTTCACCATGGAAGAACTTCATGCGGCATTGAACACATGCAGACGCTCATTGTCCCCAGGTCCGGATGGAGTGACCTATACTGCCCTACGTCACCTAGGCCCGAAGGCACAGCGCTGTCTCCTGGACATTTTCAATAAGTCTTGGCATGATGGAATGGTGCCTGATGAGTGGAAGTGTAGTCGCCTGGTGCCTTTGCTGAAGCCCGGAAAGTCTCCATTCGATTTGGCATCATACCGGCCTATAGCACTAGCAAGCTGCGTTGGCAAGGTCATGGAGAGGATGCTGCTTACACGCATGGAATGGTACCTGGAACATTATAACATCTATCCTGATGCTATGGCTGGCTTTCGACGAGGTCGGTCCTCACTTGATAGTGTTATTGACTTAGTGACCTCTGTTCAGCATCAGAAAGCTCAGAAGCGGCTGTCGGTAGCTCTGTTCTTAGACGTGAAGGGTGCCTATGACAACGTGACCCACGAGGCTGTTCTCAATGCTCTTGAAGCAGCTGAACTTGGAGGTCGTGTCTTTCGATGGGTAATAAGCTACCTCACAAAGAGATCTATGTTCGTTTTAACTGAAGATGGGTCTACGAATAAGTATTTCACAAGTCGTGGGGTGCCACAAGGCGGTGTTTTGAGTCCTACACTTTTCAACCTGGTTCTCGTGGGGCTCACTGAAATGCTGCCACAGACGGCTTATGTATCTCTCTACGCTGACGATATCTGCATTTGGGCGTCCGGCGTGACACGACCTCAAGTGTGCGCAAGATTACAGAAAGCGGCAACAATGACATCGACATACCTTCGCCAGCAAGGTTTGACTATCGCCACAGAAAAAATGCGCAGCGGTGGCGTTTACACGCAAACCGATGTCTTTCTACTCATTGTGCATCGATGGCAGATCAATCCCTTATAAGAGCACTCATAGATTCTAGGCGTCATCGTAGATCGTGACCTAACCTGGAGCCCGCATGTCACATACCTGAAGAAAAAGCTCATTGGCATTGAGAGTGTATTCAAGTTCGTCGCCGAAAAATCATGGGGCCCATCCGTGCACTCCATGTTGCAACTTTATACAGCCCTCTTTCTCGGAAAACTCCGGTACAGCCTTCCGGTTCTGTCCAACACGTGCAAGACTAACATCCGTGCACTGCAAAGCGTACAAGCCCAAGCACTTCGGACATGCCTCGGCCTTCCAAGATGCTCATCGACAGTGTCAACTATTGTTATTGCACAAGAACAACCGGCCACAACGCACATCATTGTCGAGACACTGAGAGCGCACATTAGGCATTTATCACGGCTACCGTCACATCATTTAGCGTGTTTGACAGCTCGGAGGCCCCATTCTTCGTACTGCGGTATCGTGACAAAACATCAGGACATACTACCGCCTGGCTTCAAACTTGCCATGCATCCAGCAACTGCGCCATGGAGTCTTCGTCAACCTGACGTGCGCTCATCAGTTCCTGGAATCTTTAAGAAGGCACGCATGTCAACGCTAGCCCTGAAGCAACTGACGTTGCGTCTGTTGGACGAAAGGTTCTTCGACCGCATACATGTTTACACCGATGGCTCACACAAGTTTTCTCACACCACGACGTCGACAGCAGCAGAGCTCGCAGCACTTCACGGTGCAGTAAAGTACATTCTTCACCAGGAACCTAACCAATGGGCCATCTTTTGCGACTCCAGGTCAGCCTTACAGTCACTACGGTTTGTTCTGCAGCACGGGCTACATGAACAATCAGTATATCAGATAAGGCACGACTACCACGAAGCGCTCGCGGAAGGTCACAATATTGTATTTCAGTGGTTGCCGAGTCATTGCGGAATCGTTGGCAATGACCGCGCAGGTGAAGCTGCTCGATCGGCTCATGACCAAGACCAGCGCACGCCCATACCACTTTTGAGAACGGACGCTGCAAGGCTACTACAATCACTTGCTCGCCGTATATCTCTCCTACAATGGAATACGCAGGGTTTCTCCAACACGCACCTGTATTCGATCGACCCAAACTTGCAACTTCGTTTGCCATCCGGATTCCCACGATGCGCTGAAACTTTACTGTGTCGCATGAGGTTGGGCGTGGCGTTTACGAATTTGTACTCTCGTCTCCTTGGAATGGCGAGCAATTCGGCATGCAACATCTGCGCCTGCGAGGAAACGCTTGAGCACATTCTATGCCATTGCCCAGCATACCAGACCGAACGACGTATTATGGAAGCCAAGCTCTGTCAGCTGGATTCACGGCTGCTTACAAAAGAGAAGATCCTGGGACCTTGGCCGACGGCTTCCCATACGCGCAAAGCCACGAAAGCCCTCTTGTACTTTTTAAGGAACACCAAACTTCACGACCGCTTGTGAAAGAACTGTGCGAGGCCGTGCTGTGTAGTCTCGAGCTGACTATTTATGCTTCTGTTTCTTACTCCTCTTCTTTTCCGTCTCTTTCCGTTCTATTATTCCCCTTTTCCCCCACCCCAAGTGTAGGGTAGCCAACCGAGCCAAGCTTGGTTAACCTCCCTGCCTTTCCTCTCTATTTATCTCTCTCTCTCTCTCTCTTCAACCATGATGTCAATGCTCTACAGCATCAATATCTCATGTAATAGGTACTCTTCTTGGTGCCTTTTTATATACTACCTTCAAAAATGAGTTTTGAATGCTCGTAAACCAGTAAGGTCAGGTGTTCTTGAAAACGATAACATATAATAAATTTATAAAGAACTGCCTATACGAAACGTTGGCGGCGGAACGGGGTTGTCATGGCTGTACCACCGTAAATAACGCCTTTGATAAATAAACTTTGAAATGGTGTTAAAAAGACACTGATTTGATATGCCTGCAGTAATAGGCGAGTATAAACGTGAATGTTCAGGTAAAGCTGATAGTAGTGCTGAAGATGAGTAGATATGACCATAAGTCGGCAAAAGAAAGTGAAACACACTCAGACAAATATATCACGCTCTTTGGACTCACTCGGACTCACAGTCACAAAAACTTTCTTCAACCGGACTCACTCGGACTCAGACTAAAGAAATTATTACTCACTTAGACTCACTGAAGACTCACGGCTCCATATGAGTATGCGTAAGTCGACTCATATTTGAGTTCACCGACCTATGCATCGAAGTGTAGATCATGTGCTTCGCTACTGCTACCTGTATGGCAGAGTGAACTTTGTCAAGCTGATTGTCACTTTGGTTCCCTCCCGCATTCACTGTTCTTGAAGAGCAAAACTCGAGGTAAAACGTCGGGTGTGCATGAAAGAAAACTCCCCGCGCCACTGCTCATCAGGTGCGCCCAGCGACAGAGGCAGTCTGCACAACCACCGCGCCAAGTTAGCCCACTGCATGAACCGAAGACGAGTGTTGAAAGGCCCGCGCTTGTACAGGGGGCGCAAACCAGCTTTGCACATTAGTTCCGGCGCAGGACATTGGACATTCTTGCGTTGTATGTGACCGGCTCTGGTTCGACTTCACTTTGTCTGCGTCGAGGATAGAACAGCCAAAAAGGTCACGTTAAACTCTTAAGGTCAACCGGTTTCATTCCACCTTCAGCTTTACACAACTCGCTCGCTGGATTTCGTGCCGACTGGTTATGCCCCCGTGATCTCCGACGACAGCGCAGCTCTGGCCGACTGGCTCGCTTTATATACGCAATCTCCTGACGCTGACAACAGCTCTCGCTGAGTGGTGCCTCGTCCTCAGACTCTTGCTACCGTCTCCATCTTTCCTATCTTCTTATTTCCGTATGTGGGTCTCTCTGTCCCTGCGCTATCTCTATCTCTATCCCTTTAATCCCCCCTATCCCTGTTAATCTCTCCTTACCCCCATCCCTCGAGAGCCACTGTTGAGGCGTCGCAATATGAAGTAGACAGTTACAGGGCTCACTTTTATCTTCTTTTTTTTTTCACAACCACTTACAAAGCTTTACACGGCTAGGTTAAACTCTCCCTTTTCTTGCTTTGATGTCAAGTAAACAATAATAGTATTAGTGTGCAAAAAATTATAAGACTGGCACGAGTTCTGAAAGTGCTGACAGAGTTCTTTACTTGTAGGTGTGTGTCTGGTCCTCAAAAGCGGCCATTTTTGTCAGAGTTCTGCGTGTGATCGCATTTGCAGGTTGCTGAAGATCGTGCAAGGTGTACGGAAAAGCTATGTGGTCTGGCAAGAAGTATTCGACAATGGCATTGAGGTAAGCGGCAGCATTTTACATAATTTTTATGGCGCAACATTGTATTTGTACTAATTATTAGCAGTGGGGTAAAAAAAGGTTTCTACTTCATAGAAAGCGCAACATTCTTTCACGTTATTTCATTACACATTTCTTAATATGATTCTTATAGTCAAAGTATATGTTCTCTGTGAACTTTGTAGACTCAATGTGAACCAAAGCCGTTTTTCTTATTACTGTTAGCACTCCTTTCAAGCTGTTCTTGTGTCACTATGCATGACACACATGTCAGAAATGCTATATTGTTTTGTGACGCTAAGATCAAGTACTTCCAAGCTGGGCTGGTGCAAGCAGTGTTAAACTGTGACAGCGGAACAATGAAGTTAGAGATGGCGGCGGTGATTTCTTGCAACAGAGTCTACAGCATGACTGTGATACCCCCAAAGATGTATTCCAATGACGGAATATATCGCACTTCAACCCCGGGGATTGCGTATTACGTCATAATACGTCACCTATTCCTGTGTCCTTGCTTGGTCCGCGTGGAGCGTTTCATGAAACGATGGAAGTCCAGAGTACAGTTGGGATCCTCGGGGATCAATGCCGAAATCCTCCCTTGTGGCATCAATTCTCCCCCGTTGTGTAATCGCTGCGTGCGAAGGCATCCGAAACACGTCACAGGGCACCTGACTGATCCGTTCGTGATCAAGTCCGTCATGTGATTACAGCTTAAGGATTTTATATTTTAATGGTAGTGCAGTGGGTAATGAAACTTGCAATAAAGTGTAAAAGTAATAAATGTTATGCTGCCAGGCAAAGTGCGACGGTGTTACCCGCAAAATTTAAAAGGACTCTCTGATGAACTTAGCAAAATACAATGTCTACTATCACATCTAAAACAAAAAGATGGTGCTGTTGTACCATCTTTTAACAGATTCGCATAAGGAACGGCTCAGGCTTACTCCAAACACATAAATATCTTGTGACTTGAAATAAAGGCTGACATTGTTTAGGACCGTTAAAAATATTAACTGAAAATCTCATGATTCTGTCAAGTTTGTCGACAACACGATCTTCTGCCTACCCGTAAGGACTATTTAGAAACACCTTCCACACTGATAACCTACTACATGACCATGAGACGACACAATCAAGTTATTTCATTGAATAAGAAACCATTGCTTTGAATTTTACTGCGCAAGCACATAAAGAGCTTTGGCTGTTTACTGGTATTAAGAAACAGTTTTGTGTAATAATATTTGAGGTTTTACATCAGGAAACTGTGATATGATGATGAAGCATGCTGTAGAGGAAGGCTCAGGAAATCGCGACCATGTGGTGCTCTTTGATGTGTGCTGACATTGCACAATACACGGTTTTCTAGCAGCTAGCCTCCACTAAAATACAACCCGTGACATTAGAATCAGCAGCAGAGCATTGTAACCACTTCAGTACACGTCAGCAGACAAGAATCCCCATTTAAATATGGAATAACCTACATGTTGCCTCAAGCATTTTTCTCACTCGGTTGGCACACTGTGCTTGGAACATTGATATTATAGATTTCCACCGTCTACTGAAAAAAATTTCACTCGAGACTACTTTGTGCCAAGCGCAAAGCTTGACTGTCCTCGTTTTTTTATAGACTATTCGTACCGAGCACTGGCTCAAGTAAGGCTGAAAACATGAAACCACCACACTTTGCTGGCCAATGGCA
Organism: Rhipicephalus annulatus; assembly: GCA_013436015.1. NCBI lineage: Eukaryota > Metazoa > Arthropoda > Arachnida > Ixodida > Ixodidae > Rhipicephalus > Rhipicephalus annulatus. The sequence continues at coordinate 177,547 of WOVY01009815.1, read as the reverse complement.
TCTGTTCTGCTTCAAGACTATTTCTCTAGGCTCAGTACTATATACAAGCTGGGAGTTTGAGTCTTCCTATGTATGAGTACAAAAAAGTACGCCCGTAAATTTAAACCGCAAAGAAGAAAGCGCTTGGAGTTCATGATATCGCAGAATCAGGCCATCGCTTTAGAAAGCTTATTGCTGATGGAGCATTTTACTGTCTTGAAAGATGGCGTTTTACTATTATTAATTTTTATACCAATTAGCCTTTGTTGTTGAATAATGCAGATTACAATTGTGAGGCTAGTTTGTTCACAGCTCATTTCGCAAGAGGCAAAATATGGCTGACAGCGCAGTGCATCTTCATGCAGATTGCCCCGGACACTGTGGTGCATATATGGCTGCATCCTCAGGAAGAGGAATTGAGTGCCGTGACGAGAGCCGGGTACAATGCCCTGTTGTCCAGTTGCTGGTACTTGGACTACATTAGCTACACCAAGGACTGGAAGAGGTACTACGGCTGCGATCCACATGACTTCACAGGCAAGTCAGAGTCCTTATGAGCAAATATGTGCCTGTAATGTTAACAGCTATGTTTCTTCCTACATTTCACTGTGCCTACCTTTGAATTTGCAAAGCGCAGTCATAATAGGATCGTTTCATCAACTTCCTAAATATTATGCACTCTTTTATGATGCAGAGCATTCATAATTCTGCATCTATGAGACTGACTGTCAGCATATATTGATGGTTGGCCTTGCAAATGCATCACCAATAACATAAGCAATATAACGCCACCATTTACACCTAATTATTTATTTTACTGAAAGCAATGGGTTATACAACAAAGATTACTTCCTCATAACTAAGCGATCACTTTATTCTGGACAATGGCCATGATTTCATAGCATTAGTGAAAAAAAAAGTACTTCATCATTAGCCTTTTTTTTTCTTTTTCTCTGGTGTTCTTTCACGAGTACAAAAAATAGCTGCAGGGTACTACGAAGAAAGGCCAACTCCACTTTGAGTAAAAAAATGTAGGAATTTTCTACGCGTACTATTAGACGGTTGATGAAAACCACGTACCAATGGTATATAATGTGACAAATAAACATGGCCACAAAATTTTCCCCGCATTATGATCAGTGATCAGCGCAATTTAAATATTATAACTTGTGAGGACACACTAGCATAATAAAGTACGTTGCCACTGCAAATGAACAGCAGCATCGCAGAAAACTTAGCGCTAACAACCAATGAAAACAGTAGTGTGAACACATATGGTCTTCGAAAATGTTGTCCTTAGGATGAACAGCTTTTCACCCGCCACCCGTGCCTCAAAACCTTAAGTTGCTTTTTTACCTGCGTGCTTGGGAACGCGAATATATCGCGCATCGAAATTTATCCTGTCTGGTGATCGATCATTTCCACTGCAGCGTTACTACACGCTTATTCATGGGAAGCTACAGAAAATAGGCGTGGATATGTTTTAGATATTATGAGGCAATGCCTCATGATATTATGAGGCCCGGAAACTCATGTACATTCATGTTACGCCTCTTCATGACGGCAATCAATCATGCTTAGGCCACGGCTCTGCTTATACATCTTCCTTTATGAGCGCTTGGCATCTGAATGTTTGTGTTTGTGCCTGTCCTTGCGACTACTCCTTGTGTTTGTGCTTGTCCTTGCGACTACCCTCTCTTGTCAGTCTGTGAATATGTATCTGTTTTATACACAGTAAGTTATATTCCTTATTTCTTATCAAGTAACACTGATGTACAGGTGGGATTCCCGCAGGCTGTTCTGAAACTGCAGTGCAAGCAGGCATATAAATGAAGTAAATGAGAAACCGCGCGAATAAACTCCTACTTGCAGGGACACCCCAGCAGAAGGCTCTTGTCCAGGGTGGAGAAGCCTGCATTTGGGGAGAGTACGTGGATGCCACGAATCTGATTAGCCGCACATGGTAAGTAATGACAGTGGCACAGCGGGACCTTACCGAACTTACAGTAAAGTTCTATAAGACGTTAGGAATTCTTTGTCACTGCTAAAACATGTTCTCATAAATAATGATGTATAGAACTAATCGTTCGGGCTGCATACCGACGCTTTAGAAATACCTAAAGTTTGCGGTCATTATACTTGGCGTGCACGATGTTGCTTTCACTGAGAATTCATGGTGGTAAACAACGCAGCCAAGTGGAAAGCTACTTCAGTGATCGTGACTATTTCTCTGCTAAACTTTATGCTCGTGTGCGTACATAAATGTACTGGGCAAAGACAGTAACTAAGTATAAATGTCAGCACGTAGACCATGCACAGCCACTAAACATCTTTTTTGTTGTGCGGACGTGTCATGGCTTTCACCTAGATTGATGCACTTATCCCCTTTTTCGTTTTTGTTTTTCACTTCAGTTACACGAAAAGAAGTCTGCCTCATAAAATTAGCATGCCGAAATTGAGTCACTCTGCAGGTAAAGGTGTGAAATGTGTGTGAATGGAAGCATGTCTTTTCATTATCAGTTGAAATAGAAATATTTTCGAACTGGCATTCCATTATCGGAGCTCATAGAGGTCTTATACTTATCCTGTCAAGTGATCGCTTCTTTACTTAGTCTATTGATTGTTCCTATGCTGTCATGAAACCTTCGTGACGCTCAAGCGGCGAACGCTTTGGAATTCACTAGGGTTCTATGGAAACTATATCTGTCGGCTCTGTTATACCAAGCGGGACCTGCTCTTTGACATGTGAGCATGGTGACTGCCTTTCAGAATAGATGGATTGCAGTGGCTCCAAGGCTTCATGGAGTTGTGTCGCATAGATCCGTGGTATTGCAATCAATTCACCCCAATTACCAACCCATTCAATACAGAAATGCAACAGATGTCAAATGGCACCGTTGTAAGCTTTAAAATGAGATTGCGTTGCATTCTCATATTTCACGCGCCACTAACATGCGGACGATGTGATATTTCAGCATGCACTATTTCATAAACTTCACTTTAAAAACTGGATGCCCACTATAGCATTATATATATTTACCGTTCTTGTCTTAAGGTCTGTCTGAGCTAGGCTGAAACGAAAAGAGAGAAAAGAAAGCTTTCAAAATGCTTGAGCGTCGGCTTCAAGAGTAGAATGCAATGGTGTAATCGCCCTCCGTGCTCATCGCCTTCAAGCATGCCGCAAGGAAAGGAACACTTTTGAGCGAAGTTAACACTGGTTGTTTCGAACTGTCCTTGAATTCCTATTGCATGTGCAGTTGAGAAATACCCACTACGCCATAATTCTTCATCTAGCAAACTTGTAAAATACCTAGTGACGCATCTGTAAGGCGCCGCATGCACCTTCGCAGCTGCAAGTTTTGTGCTGCCTTAAACCACCAGCTTGAAGTGCAACCCATTGTGAAATAACACTGTGTTTGTCATCTATTAGGATCCTCGTCCCAGTTCATCACATTCAGATAGGATTTTTTCTGATGAATTTCAAGCACTGGCGTGGCATAGCATTTTTAGCGCATTGCAAGCACAGGCCTGGCTTTATGGCGGAACACTTGCTTTCCACGCGGAAAACGTGGATTCGATCCTCGGTCGAGCGGAATATGTTTGTTCATTATTTTCATTTATCTTGAACATTCGCTCACAGGAAAGCAGTCGCTCACAGGAAAGCCGAAATTTCACCCTCCCCCGTTTTCCCCCAAATGGTCCAGTCTAAGAAAAAAAAAAGCTAGCTCGGCAATGGATGCAAAAATGAAAAAGTAGTGACGAGGTGTTTCTCACAGCCAGCTGACATTTTTTTTCCGGGGTAAAGGCCAGAAACAAATATTTTTCTTAACGTGAAGTAAGAGGTCCTCGGTCACCGTTATCCAGCTAAAATCATGCGTCACCATCATTATGCCCATTACAAACAACTATATATATGAAAGCTCTGAATGCTTAACCACACGAGATAGCATTTCACACTAAGCTTCACGTAATTAGTGTAAGGCATAGTGTTTCCTGTATATCCACCTGAAAGAACTCTGGCGCTAGGGTCTATGGGAGCTGCAATGCACAGCGCTTCAGCGACCATAGGAATGATGGGTAGTACACGGATTTGTCTAATGTTCTTACTTTTGGCTCCGTGTGCGTTCGTGTAGCTTGAGGCTGTTCTGTTAAAAAACACAAATCAAAAAATGTTCAGTGGTTGCGCTACACCAACGGAATTTTTAGGCTTACCATTTCAATTCGAGCAATGAAGTTCGAAAGAGGTTGCTCTTTTCTTCGAAACGAAACCAGAACACAGCAATAAACGAAGCCACAAGCACCATTCGCCGCTCGCAAGTATGAAGACTAGGCAAATCTGTGTACTGCATACACATAATTACCATCGTTACTGAACAACTGCAGTGCCAGAGTCCCCTCCAGTTAATTTTAGGGAACACCATGGGGTGAGGGGCATGCCTTGTCCCTTGTGCACGGTTACGACATCTACGCCTAAAAAAAATCTATTATTATTCTTGCTTAAAAATTGTGGGAGACAGCAGTTCACGCAAAATTATGAATTCTCCTAAACGATGAATATTTTGACTGAGTGTTTCTACAATACTAGAGAAGACTCCCAAAGACAACAGAGAAAGAGGTAGGACAGCTATTAGACCCACAAATGTTTAGTCGACATGAAGGAGAGATAAACATAGACAAATTTTGTCAACGAAAATTCACCGTGGCCTATCTGTACCGCCTGCTGAACATGGAGTTTGCGTATTATTATTCTTCTCCCTCCCCCCCCCCCTTTTTTTTGCAATGCAATGAATGGAGTGCTAATACATGCGCCACCCACGCTGTGAATTTCAAGAGCATCTGCAATCCCCCTTTCTCTTTGTTGCCCTTCCATGTGCAATAAAGAAGTGGCGTCATACACAGGGACACAAGTCTCGCACTTACTACAGTGCATAGTCACAAATCCATCCGCAGTCAGTGGCAATCTTCGACAGTACACTTCAAGAGGTTTCGTACCATTTCAGGGCTGTTTCGTAAGTTCGAAAATCGCACACCTGAAACTGGTGGTGCGCCGAACTTCCTTCTCATACACGACGTTTCCTGTAACCCTAAACAACGTGCTTTTTGAAACGAGCGGAATATCGATGCGTCTGAGTCAACAAAATTGTGTCGGGTATTTTTACAACACACTAAGATCCTGGTATCGAATGTGGCCGGGTCAGCCGCACTTCAGTAAATGCGAAATGTTAGAGGACCCAGTACTTGGGCTTAGGTGCAGCTTAAAGCACGCCAGATGATCTACAATGTGGGACACATTCGCTATGGTGTCAATCATAACCATATGATCGTTTTCGGACGCGAAGTGTAAACACTTCTTATTATATTTTTTTTTTACTTTTGTACAACAATGGCAAGAACAACTCGCCTTCTAGATATTTGTTCAGGTCGCGCCGTCCATTTCACGCGACCAGCTGCACTAAATGAAGTTCGGTATGCAAAGTTCTCCAATTATAAGTGCCCATTATATTTTCAAGCAATATTATTTCGCTACTTTTGACTCTTTCACAAAGTAAGTTAGCTTACCTAGAAAGTAACGTGTATATGACCACACGTTTCATGCTGAGGCTTCTTTTTGAAGCCACATTCGTTGGTGTGGCGCAAAACGTTTTTTTTTTCATCATTATTAATAATAATGGAGCACATTCGGCAAACATTCTAAAATCATGACTGGCATATTGCCACTATCTCTAAAGAGAAAAGTATAAGACTGCTGCATCGTACTGGTACTTACATACGGGGTAGAAATTTACCTAAAGTTTTACAAAGAGGGTTCAACTTTAGTTTAGGATGATGTAGCAAGAAATGGAAAGGAAAATGATATGTGTAACACTGAGGGGCATGAAGAGTGCAGAGGGGGTCAGGAAACAAATGGTTGGTAAGGATATAATAGTCAAAATCAGGAAGTGGTCATTGGCAAGGATCGTATAACGCGAAGACAACATAAGCACTGGTCATTAAGGATAGCAGACTGAATTCCAAAAGAAGAGAAGTGAGTGAGAGGGAGACAGAAAGTTAGGTGGGCAGATAAGATTTGGAAGTTTGCGGGCATGAAGTGGCAGGAACGAGCACAAGACAGAGTTGACTGGCGGAACATGGCAGAGGCCTTGTCCGGCAGTGGGCTGGACAACAACATCAACAACAACAACAATAATAATAATAATAGTGATAATAATAATGATAGTATTGATAATAATAATATAATAATAATTTAAGATTTTTAGCTGCCAAACCACCCCGGTATTGTAAAATACGCCGTAGGCTGTAGCAAAACTGCCAGTTGGGCTAGTTAGTAGTGGTTCATTGTGAAAGTATGAAGTGGGGCGCCGTAAGTAACAGGGACTGTGTTGTTCTTCTCTTCTCTAGTCCCTGTTACACACTGTATCCCACTTCTATCTTTCTCAACGGTACGCCGTACGACTCGGTGAATTTCCATTCTTTTCTAGCGAGAACTGACAACGCAGGGCACACGGGACTTAAGCAATTTGCCTTTGCCTAAATGCGACAGCAGCGGCCGATATCGAACCTGCGTTTTTAGAGTCGGCAGGTTTTAGCTTGTACGTTAAAGAACAGAGGAGCAGAATGAGAATCACAAACCTCTTACTTTCCTACCTTAGGCCCAGGGCATCTGCAGTAGCTGAGAGACTATGGAGTCCTGCCTCAGTACAGTACACGGACACAACAGCATCCCGGTTCGAAGAACAGCGTTGCAGGATGCTGAGGTGAGTACGTAACCATTGAGGGCACGAAAAAAAAGGACAGTACGGAACAAGTGCATTTATACAACTTTTACAGTAGCATCAAATTATGAACGAAACTACTAACCATTTATGTTAGGCAAGTTGGCACGGGATAGTCTTTTGGAAAAAAGATAGAGACATGGGCTCGCTTTTGCTTTTATGCTTTTCGTGTCCCGCCCAGCTGCCCAGTTTCTTTTTTCTTTTAGAATACACGCATGCTTCATCTATGACTATTACCGCTCCTTTCAAGAGCATTCATTTCGCTAGCATTAGATATAACGAAGACGTGTGTCAGTGGTTAATGTCACAGATGTTATTACTGATTTAAATAAACGTATCTCAATGAATAGCGTGACCACTGCCATCACTGCTGTAAAGAGTAAATTAGCGTGGTGTACAATAACAATTCCGGTTTAACTGGTTGCCTTTTGCAAAAGTACATACGAAAACAAGATACTCGAGTTTACTCTTAGTGATAATGATGGCATGTGAAAGTTTATCGCATGCGGGCCCTGGCATTAAGATCATCGGTCAGCCGCATCCACAAAGTTTGTTCTCTGAGTGCTAATGTACAATGGCTGGGTGCATTGGTCAACAGTTTAACCATAGAGTGCAGTCATGTACTAGAAACAAAAGGAGAGCACTTACTGGAAAGCCATCAAGTCCTTTCGGTATATTTGGTTAAAAAGCGCGAGTGGAAGTTTTATTGAAAGTGGGGTAACTTGATAGAATACAGAAATAGAGAAGTGTTGAGTGGGGCCCACATGCAGGACTCCAATGGCCTTAGCAACCGGACTTACTTGGTCTATAAGCTCAATTTCCACTTCTATGCAATGAGTGTATGCACTAAGTCCTTTGGCAAGGTCCGTATGTGTATATTGAGACTTAGTGTGAATGGTACAGCTTTGCAATAGCACGCATCCTTTACAGCTCTCCCATGTTATCTATGGGACCCTTCGCAGATTGTTGAAAGCGCGTAGAATATTTGCAAAGGAATGACACGGACAGAGGGAAAGGGTGCTGCCCTTCAACTGTTGGTCCCGACCCTTTACAAAAATTCTATGTGCTGTTAAGATTTTGCAATGACCCCATACAATCTAGTCCAAGTATCAACCCTTCAAAATTATATTACCAAAGGAAGTAGGAGTATTACACTAAAGTTGATCGACCTAGATTTCATGTTAATCAGCGATCATTTGTGCTCTATTTTGCCTATAAATAGTGTGAAAAACTACATCTGGTGTGTTACTGTAATGCGCATGACAGTAGCTGTGCAGCCAAATAAACCGAAAATTTAATAGGCTTATATTAGTCTTGTGAACTCTCCCGAGTGCATTCGCTATCACCTTGAAAGGAAGCTAGGGAAGTCAGACCTGATCATGGATTATTCCATGTTTCCCTACTATCCGGCCACCTGCTACGATCCTGTCGGTGACGCCTGCTTTGGCGTAACTAGTTTTTCCTTGACCTCAGAAGACTTTAGAGCGTAAAGGTCCATTAAACGTTCTTGGGCGTCTTAAATGCGGAAGGTTCTTCATCAACAAATACTTTTCAAAGACCTACAAAAATTACCTACACAGCCAGAAAACTGTGTCAGGTTACTAATTATTGCATTGGTGTCAGTCTCACCTGCAAGCTGTTTTCACTGGGTGCATGAATTCAGTCTGTCTCCTAATTTAATTTTTTTGTTAGTCAGTAAGATGTACAAATCCTAGGAATATGCCCGAAGTTTAAGCTAGGAAGCATCAAGAATATCTTTTATGAAAAGTAAAAACAAGAATACAAACTACAAGCTCTCCCTACCGCCTTCCCCAAAATAGGCAAGCAAAAAGTAAAACTCGATTTGACACTGAAGTAGCATAACGATCAAAATATATATATATATATATATATATATATATATATATATATATATATATATATATATATATATATATATATATATATATATATATATATATATATATATATATAATAAAAAGGTTACAGCTTTTATTCACCTGCGAGGAGCCCATTTGTACCATTTCCCTATATAATTTTCCAAGAACACTTGCAAAGTTTTCAAACGAAATCTGATTTCGTCCTAATTTAATTCCATTCATGATGTACGCGTTCATTCGCTCTCATTACTAATTGAACCTTTGAGAATATTACTTCGGTGCTGAAGTTCGTACTACTTTATAGTCTTCATTAGAAGAGGAGGAAAATTTTAGTTACCACGCTATACAATGTTTCTAATAATGCAATGACCATCCAAGTTGTCCGCGCTCACATGGTACTAATACATTTTTTTTTCGTATTTCTGCAGACGGGGCCTTAAAGTTGAACCAGAAAACGGGCCTGGAGTCTGCGATTGCGACTACCTCGTCTGAATGCGACATGTCGCGCAATGTGATCCATTGTTCACAGTGAAAGAACGAGAGGCATACGTGGCTGAGTATTCCAGGAAGGAAGATTGCAAAAAGGAACATGCAAGAATACTCTTTCTGTCGCAGTGTGTATAGTACAAGCTTACCAGCTTCCTCAAAGGGAACATCGGCAATTATCAAACTACATGCTCAGATTCAATGTTCGTAGCACAAATGTAGCATGAATATAAATGACAAACAAAGACGCAATTACGTAGTGTCTCATAAATAAATTTTGATTTGTTGATTTTTTCTGTCTTCACGTACGAAGCAGTCTCGGCTATGCCATGAGAGCCGTACTTTTGCCATGAAATCCCGCTGGGAGTGTTTATAAAAGACAAGACTATAAGGCCCCCGCCACCAGTCATAATCCAAATAATCTTTACTCTGCACGGAAAATTTAGAACCGCAATAGTGACTTGAAAGTTGGTGTTGCGAAAACTAATTTTGTTAGCTAAAATTATATTACAAATTCTGGCCGCAAGGAACACTTTACGTTGTTTAGCGATGAACCTAAATAAGTACTTTGAAACAGCGCTCCAATATCATAGCCATTTGGTACAAGTTTTTATAATCCTCAGTTTTACCGGTGTGCTCCAAGGAACTGTATGAAATTAGATGTATTCTGTGCCGTTTGCCGGGTTTGTGAACACTTAACAGCAGGGATGTTTTAGGCTGCCCTCAGCTTGTGAACTACAAACAGAGAGACCATGCAAGCACCGGCCCGCACTCTCTTCATCTACTTCTACCAAAGCGTCCAAACTAGCGTAAGCAGTGTCAAAAGGTAAACCATTACACTATGAGCCAAACTTTATGACATGAAAAATTGCCATCTACACATTGTTGCAATTGACCTTTGCGGGCACCGGAGATCAGGGAGGAAGATGTCGAAGCAGGAGAAAGGGGAACTTAACAGATGGTTTACTTACATTATGCACATAGCAAACGCGCTTTGGCCCAAAGCTCTACATTGGAAAGCTCTACATTGAAACGCCGTACATTGAAAAACTCCCCAAGCAGTCCGCGAAGGCTGATTTTAAACAGTCTATTTAATTTCCCCAGATCTCTAGATCGGCGAATATGTCCACACTGCACTGTCCAATAACAGGTCCTACAGCACTGACGAGATCCACTATGCGGGCACCGCCCCCAACATAGACAAATACACAATTCAAACAGGTGTATGATGCCGGCGATGATGTCTCATCCGGCGAATCTTGCTTCCAGCAAGCGGGGTGTGATGAGTCTGTCATGTCGCCACACGGGCCATCCACCCAAGCTGTCAAACGCTGGTTGCCAGCCAGGCACCTTCGAGGGCACGTACCTGGACATGTGGCGTTGATTTCAGCGTCCACGTCCTATCAGTCGGAGGCGTGGTGGTCCGACGTCCATCTCCGACGGAAACTCGGCATTGTGGGTCTTTCTGGGACACAAAGACGCCACGTGTCGCATTTCCGCGCCAGCTGAGCGACGGCAGTGTTCCGTCGGGTAATTGCCACCACGCACATCCCAGTAAACGAAAACCAGCCGGGCGTCTTCACGCACATTCTTATCGCCACAAAGTGAGGCGACTGCCTTTTTTCCGTCGTGGCGGCTGCGGCAAAGGGTGGCTTGCTGATCCTAACAACATATATATCACGAATCTACGAAGGAGACGCGAGCGGATTCTTAGAAAGAAGTCGCCTGAGGAGGCTATTAATCTTTAAGGGAGCGAATCGAGCAGCACGATAACATTTTCATCAACTAAAACGCTTTTTATCACAAGAGAAGATTTGGGTTTCAGTTTCGATATTCGTGCTGTAAATGCGTGGAATAAGCTCTCTCACTTATATGAAATTTGAAAAACAGTCACATTTTTAAGTTTTCTTCGAAAGCATATCACTACTGTGCAAATCGTAGGTACCAATTGAACAAACACAAGTGCAATAAGTTAAGAAACTATGCAGTAGGCTGTCAATGTCGATCGGCTGCTCATATTAGGAGCGGTGTTACGGTTCCCGCAGCGCACTCAATATAACGCCGAAACGACACGCTGTTCATGGTGGAGAGTGCCTCGCGAGAAGGGCCCCTCATGCAGCCTTCGCGAAAGCCCCGCCTCCCCTTTCCCATTCATAAGTGGTTGCACGTGGCGACGACACGGTAAATGATTCCCTAATGGCGTGACAGGCTGCCCGCTTCGGTTGCAGGCGCAGCGCGTACGCGATGCCACAGGCGCGTGGACAGCCGCGTTCGTGCTTGTGCGCGTATGCTTTTCGTGGCCCTGCTCCGGTGCGCCTAGCGCGGCGGAAGCTGCGACGCGCACGTGCGCCCGTTTCAGCGCCCGCAAAGGCGCAGGCGGTACGGGAGGCGGCTGTTCATTTCCATGTCTTCCCTCCCTACTCACTTCCACGTCCTTCCCTCCGCTCCCCTTTGCTCTCTGGCTTCACTGATCCCTATTCCCGCTATTCATTTACTTCTGTGCTTCCTCCTCTCTCTTCTTGTTACAGCACGAGGTTTAAGTAGCGATCAACCTATCATCGCCATTTGCTTTCAGTGTGCAGTATCGTTGGTAACTTACTTCCGCGAGTGGTGAAACTTGGGTGTTGAAAATATTTTTTTTTTATCGCACGTCGTTTTATTTTATCCCCTGCACCGAAACGCGAAAATATGTGCATTATTTTACATTGCCATACATGTTGTCATACTTGCGATAGTTCACTTTTTTGTTTATATTGTTTTTCTTTTCTTTCTTTTTGTTTATTTTTATTTTTTGCTGCAGAGTTTGTAACGCAGGCTTTAACTTCCTCCATCAAAAGCTTCGGTATAGACGTTGAACAACTAGCACAAGAAATAACTAGCGATAAGCAAACAGGCGAACAAGAAACAATATAAAAAAGTAAGATAGGACATAAACCACACGTCGGAGGGCCCTTCGCGCTGCACTGCCCAATTCTTTCCTGCGTTCACGCCTGCTCTATAATTTTACTACGCATAGATTAACGGGAATGTTGGAGCGTGACTGAGAAATCGAATTGATGGCTGCCTCTGGAGGGCCAAAGTAGTGCGACAAAGGGCACAATAGGCTGAAGCATGCGTGCGGACAGGGGGGATAATCCCCTATCATTGTGTGTGGGTGCGGGCGTGAGGGCGCGCGCGTTTTTATTTATCCGGGGAGGGGTACCTCAGCGGCTGCAGACTCGTGTACGCGTGTGTTTGTACTAACGCGAGAGAACTCAAACAGCGGGCCCCGCGATGGGGAAACTGCGCTTTTGTTTCGTCTTTGTCGCCGGAGGAGATCGAATTAGGGGGGGGGGGGGTGATATCAAGAACATCACCGTGTCCCGAAGGGGACTGAGGCTTGCAGATTCGGTGTTTTCGCTACGCCCCGAAACCGGCAGGACGCGTAGCGCGCAGGAGTGCCCGCAGGCGTCACTGCGGTCGCAAAGAGCTGCATGGGCGCACAACTTCAAAGAAACGCGGAATAATTACTTTTTCCGGTATGGAGCTTTCGACGATCCGTAAATGGCTATAGTCGTGGCTTGCTTCCTGGTACCCCTATTTCAGGCGCCGTGTTGTTGTTCCCGGGGTCAGCGCCCATGTCGTGGTATAGGCTGTTCATTCAGGAAAGCTTACGGGGATTGATATATGATAAGAGGCTCATTGTTTCGATATAGTAGCTTCAAAATATTATACGCGCAAACAATGTTGAACAATAAAACTGCGAAACAAACACACACGCGCACAAATGCAGCGGATGCTGCTTACGACATCACAGGAATGCAGAAAATATAAGCCCAAGTCAGCTGACGGTAATGAATGAGATTCGGGAAGGTGTGAATAGGCGGTACGGGGCAAGCATTCAAATGCATACAACGACATTTCGACGCTACATTGCTTTATGTAATGGAATGAAAACCAACCATTCATTTACATCACGCATAGTAGTACTCTAGATGTATCACTTCATTTGATATTGTTTTGTTCTTAGAAGTAGTTGTCCTTTTACGTGCTTGGAAAAATGCGATAAAGATGTCTAATAAGACAATATAACACGCAGCCAAACGTCTTTTTTTTTCATTCTCTTCTGTTTGAAGGTTTTCTAGCTGCCCTAATTGGTAAAAGGCGTTGAATATTATGAAAACAGTCAAATTACGTCATTAGTAAGATATGAAGAAACAATCGGTTCTGCCATGTTCACGCGTCCAAGTCGTAATTTGCACGGCTTCCCACGTATTCAGTAATTTCAAGGCGGTTTTTTTTTTTACGGCAGGACTTGGCTTGAATTGATACTGCTGACCCATCATTTACATGCATAAGACAACCTTCCATGGCAATAGCACTGCGAGGCGAATGATGATTGAATTTCGCTAGAAGGCGCCTAAATAATCATTGCATGTCATTGTACGGCGACTACCTAATTTGGTGTCAAACAACTTTCGCAATGAGCCTGATGCAAATGGAGAAAATATAATAAAAATACTTGCGGTAGACAGAACGGGCTTCTCGCCACGAAATGGCGCTCGATGCAGGCAAATGAATAAACGATTCCCTCTTCCCTCTATTTGCCACCTATTTTATCATGAAACGAAATTAACATAAAACTAAGTACAGTTGTATACATTTAGAAGCTCATCAGAGCATTCAAATAAAAAGTCAAACATACAGCCATTTGTTACGTTTTAACCAACCAATTCGGACGGCGATGCCTCATGTCTTTGCACCATTGCGCATCGCTGCTCTTAGCGATATCGAGGGGCAACCACGAGGCAAACCGCGGGCGGCGACGACGTGGAAACATCAAACAACGCGCTAGACATACGAAAACACTCAAAGCGCGATGGGGTTCAACGTTGAAACGTGGCGATTACGCAGGAGCGCCGTGCGGATGTGTATATACGCCCGCAGAATACACGGCGGACACGTGCGCCTGCATGACGCGAGATGTCAGCCGCGTCGGAGAGAAGGTGCTGAACGCACGCGGGCCAAGCGGGCGTCGGCGCTTGCGTGCGCGCTATGCGCAAGCTGGGAAGCGTGCGTGCTGCCGCCGTGTGCAATCGGGTGTGACGGCCGTCAGACTGCTGCTGCTCGCGCTCTTGAGAGCGAAATTTGAGGGAGGGGGAGTGCGAGGCGACGGGGAGACGGGGAACAGCGGAGGCACACCTGGGCAAACAGGGATACGCTTCCAAATCTGGATCACACAGAGGGAGTATATAGCAAGCGAACTAAATGTAGGGAAAGTAAAATAATTTGAGTCGAATACTTTTCGTGGATTCTACAGCATATTTATTGGTATAGTGATGTCGGTTGAACTTTCAGAATTTTAGTGTAAAAAGCGCATGCGAAGTCTAAAAGGCCTACTTATAAAAGCGTGGCCACTGTCTACAGAAAGCATTCAGAATTCTTGAATGTCATTTTGTTTCATGAGTGAGCCAGAGTATATGTTTGAGTGAGCCTCAAATATATGCTTTGTATACGTATTTCTATTATAAATTTCATGGGTAAAACAGAGTATTATTTTCAGGAGTGGGCCTGAAATATATTTCATGAGTGAGCCTGACTGAGCTCCTCAATTTTCGCCTACGTATGGTTGAGAGTCCACGCTTGTACTGCTTTCGTTTCAGACGTCTTCTGTGCCGTTCCACATAATAAATCAGGGCCAACTTGCGGAACCCTTCGCACTTCAACAGGCCCTTTATATAGGTGATAATGTGACTTTATTTAGGCTCACCTGGCTACATCTGGGCCGGGCTTTGCTATGGTAGGGAAGGCTGCCCAACACCGCTTTTTTCCTTCTGGCTTTACACCACCGGTATGACTCACCATGGGGATTAGGGTGCTCGATTGCTGACAAGCAGGTAGCGTTATCGAATCTCTGCAGCGGTAGAGGCGTTTAAATGCGAATGCATTTCTTAGTCGGGCTATGTCAGGCATCCGTCAGGATCTGTCCACCACCCTCTCCCATAGCAACAGCTGTGGGCGAGCGCCTTTCTAGCAACTGGAGCACCCACCATCATAGAGTTTGCTAAAATTAACTAGAGGGGACTCTGGCACTGCCATCATTCAGTGACCATGGGAATGATGGGTAGTACACAGACTTGCCTTGTCTTCGTACTTCGGGGCGGCTAATAGTACTTGTGAATTCGTTTACTGTTGTTTCGGTTTCGTTTTGAAAAGAAGAACAAACCCCTTTGAATTCGTGACCCGATTCGAAATGGCAAGCCTAAAAAATAACGTGGTGAAGCGCAACTGCTGAACATTTACTGATTTTTGTTTCGGGAGAAAACAGCTCCAACCCCCACGAACACACACGAAACCAGGAGCAGGCCAGAAGTCCGAAGATTAGACAAATCTGTGTACTACCTATCACTCCCATGCTCACTGAAGCGCCGTGCGTTGCAGCTCCCATGAACACTAGTGCCCGAATTCTCTCTAATGTATATTAAGAAACTTTTTGCCCACCATGCCACGCTTCTGCAGCTGTCAGCGACAGCCCGAGACGCCACTGTGAAACGCCAACTGTGAAAGGACGCTAAATACATATACAAGTGTTGCACGCACAGACATATGTTGAAGAGTTGCAAATGTTGATATAACCAGCTCGGGATCGTATCCCGGCTGCGGCGGCTGCATTTCCGAAGGAGGCGGAAATGATTTAGGCCCGTGATGACAAGCGGCACATACCCGCCAGTGGGTATTTGCCACTGTCTGGCGGGAAGTGTTTCATGACGTACGCGACAGGATTGTGACGTTATTAATGTCTTGACAAGCATGTCATATTCGTTCAACCATATTACCCTCCCTGCTAATTTTGACTCACGCTTCACGCCAAGTTAAGGGGGTGACCACGAAAGCACCCAAACGTAAGTGGATAGATAGATAGATAGATAGATAGATAGATAGATAGATAGATAGATAGATAGATAGATAGATAGATAGATAGATAGATAGATAGATAGATAGATAGATAGATAGATAGATAGATAGATAGATAGATAGATAGATAGATAGATAGATAGATAGATAGATAGATAGATAGATAGATAGATAGATAGATAGATAGATAGATAGATAGATAGATAGATAGATAGATAGATAGATAGATAGATAGATAGATAGATAGATAGATAGATAGATAGATACGCTCAAAGTCGCCGAAGTGTAACTGCTTCGCATTTAAAAAATTTTTCTAAAGCTAGGTTTTCACGTGCGAAACGCCGCTATGGACGCTACGCCATGCAATCGCATTTCCTCACGATTCCCTTCGAAGAGGGGGGGGGGGCAATTTTCGATGAGGGAGAAAATACTTGTAACACGCGTACTTCAATAGTGGGTGCCGGGCAAACATCCTCGGGTTGATGAAATTTCGGGAACTCTCCAGTACGGTGTCTCTAACATACATGACGGTATTTTGTGACGTCAAACCCCAGCAACTATTCTTTCGGCCTGATGAAGAATTTATATAATTATTTAGTTCTAATATCGTTGCGTGGCAGAGAATATAAGTCATGGCCTCGCATTCAGTCCTGAGTGCCATAGCCACTGAGCTATGTGAGTCGTGCGTGACATCGTCAGCATATGTATGATTGCGATTCAGACATGGGAGATTCATTTGGTTCCTAGAAGGTACCAGGTCCATATATATTTATGCTTATTTCTGGTAGTATCTCGATAAGAGGCACTGTGAAAATATGCATAGACGTCGAGAACACGCCCGTTGCGTATACGTTGGCGTGTAAAGAGCACTGTGTTATTATGGTGCCGTCGTTTGGAAACTGAACGCTTCCTTGGGACATTACTCTTTTCACAAAAATATGCATATGTAGAAAATCCAATCTGTTCTATGCAGTCTGTAAATAAACACACACATCACTCAAGCACCTAAATGCTCGCACATCATGCCATGTTGCTCGTGCTCTCGTTCTTCCTCTCCTTTTCTCTCAAAAACGTAGTCTTGTTGCCGTGTGCATGAGGGGGGGGGGGGGCATTTTAATGGCCGAGTGAGCTTGCGTCCCGTTTCTGGAATGACTAATGATTCCAGAGGAGAGCGGCACACGCTGCGGGAAGGGAAGTTCGGGATTGTGGATGCAGCGTGTCTCGGTTGAGCGCCCTTAGGAAGCGGCTGCTCGGTGAACCACGAGCAGCATAAGAAATCACAACGAAAAGATAGACATTCAAATGGGAAACGTAAAGCCCAGTGAGGATGGGAGTCCCCTACGATTTCTAATTCACACCTCGATGATGTCGGTGCGTCGACCAACCAGACAGTTACTGAGGTACTTTTAGTTGCAAGGTTTTTTTATATTTTTACGCTTTTTCGTCCCCTGCGCGAAAAAAAGAAACCAAGCTAATACCTGGTACAAGTGGAAGAAAACGCTGCCTAGCTGCCCCGCCATCAATTGTGCGCCGGGATTTGCATGCGCGTATTTGCCTGTTCACACGCCTGGCGTGGTCGCATCGTTTAGAGAAGTTTCGCACGAATATGCATGGATACGCTTCACTTGAATGAACTGGATGACGAAAGACCAAATCAAGGGTAGCAGTGCTGCTAGAAACGACGTGAAATTTCGAGGTTCATTTGTGGCAGCAAAAAAATGAGAGATCTGCCGCTTCATCAGGCATATGCGCGTGGGAAACTCGGTATCTGATCAGAGCAGTGCCTAAGTGCTTTGTCCAGCAAATATCTCATAAGTGGTTGATTGAACTTTTTTAGGGGGAATGATAGTGGTGACGCGTTCTGGCCACGTGTGTGCACTTGTTTTGAACACAACAGTGTGTTTGCGACAATCACGAAATCACTAACTGAATTCAGAGATTAGACCTGCTTCTTGGTATGGTCAAGCACGGGCTAACCCACTGCTATGATGTCTTTGTTGTCTTCTTAGGAACATTTTAAATGAGCGTGTTTCATTTGTTGTGCAGTGGTGTTATGCTCTTCATCTGCACGCGTAGAAGTTGCCGGTTATGTACTGTTGATTCTGAAAAATTGAAATGCCACTTCAATCCGAAATCAGCGTGACGCGAAGTAAATAAACCATGAAAAAATTACAGATTCGTTTTAATGTTACAACGATGAAGAGCCGAGAACTTTCAATGAATAAATGCACCGATGGAAAGAGAGTAAAAGCTGACAGAAAACATGCTACACTTGCTATAAAGGAAAGAAAGGTAAATTTGAGGGCTCGTTGTCATTGTTAGTAACAATAATATTGAGAATTCATAGTAAAATATGCCAATGAAAGTATAGGAACGTTACTAGAAGTAAGTGTAATTTAAATTATAAGAATGGAAAGATAGCTTGCCGTGCTCAGAAACCAAATCGCTGAACTTATGGATAACGCGTTAGATGCTCTATTAACTGAGCTACCATGGCGGCTACCGCCTCATACACGTTATTGGGTACATATGAGCATTGAACGTGGGAGCGTAAGTCAGCGCCACCTGTTGTCATTGCGGCGAGTGTGGGACACTCATTTTTGCCTATTGACGTCATGTAGCACGTGATCTTATTACGAGCTGGAAGCTGACCATTAATACGTCGCATACCACGTGAAGGCACTAAGTCAGGCAGAATGAGACCTTCGCTTGCAAGTGATTTTCGATTACACTGAAAGTCTTAAATGCCTTTTCCAACGCGAACTTCTACGGCCGGCATCTCGCGTACTGTGGTGTCATGGTAAAGGGATGCAAAGAACCACGACGTGATGGCGTCGCCATGCGATGTCACATGACGTCACGTAACTTGTAGTCACATGATGATTTCATCTCACCGCATCGTAACTTGGTCAAAGGGGATCTGCTCACGGAGGCAATGCAAAAGTAGGTGAGGTGCCTTCAATCCTGGAGGCCATGTAAAATCACATTATGCGCTGAAAAATTTCGAAGGGTGGTCAGACAGCATCGCCGTGCAGGAAAAAGAATATGACTTTTGATTTCGAGTTGGCTTGAGGAACGGATAAGGCAAGTGATTTACCACGACAAGAACAATATGCTCGGAAGTGGACAAAACAAATCCTATTCAAGCACTTGCAGATGCGCAGTTTAAGAACAATCCATTAAGCGGTTGTTTAAAACGTGCCGTGTGGTGCGATAGGTGGCTGACAAACCACGATACATGAGGACATGGGGGACGTACCAAGTTCTACTGCCAGTGAACTCACCAGGTAAGTAAATAACGTTGTCTGGGCTGTTATATACCAAAACAACGATATAGATATTAGCACTGTCATAGTGCAAGGCTGGAAAAATGTTGAATATCTGCTGCTCTTAACGTACACTGATATCACCCTTTACACGGGCCGCCAGGGACGAAATCGAATCAACGACTTTCGAATCCACCATTCGTCAAGTGATATTAACACGTCAGCTATAAAATATTTTTTTTTCTTTTTAAATTGTACTGAAAGTGTAGAAATGCAGATGTCCTGCACCGTGCATCCATCTAGCTTCGAGGGTTTCCGTCTCATGCCTTCACACGACTTGTCTGATTAGTTTAGCATCATCAAAGGAAGCTGCCACCCTTCCTCCAGCGCACTAAGGCACTGAAAATATGACGTTTCAGCGACGTGGTATGCTCTGGGGTATACTTACACTGTAACGTCACCGGATTTGCCTTAGTTACAGTAGTCATCGGCTCAGCGGTACCCAGACCACAACCCTTGCGCTGTAAGGAATAGCGGAATAAACGCATTTGCTCGCGCCTCCCTACTCGTAGACGAATTGACTCAATTATCTGATGGCCTGGAATCCAGGTGAGTTTGTGCCTAAACTGAAGGCGAAGCGAAGAAGCTTGTCAACAGAATTGACACCTTGCCTCAAATGTGCCAGTCGGCCGCTTATTCTCTGCGGGTGGTGCGTTGCACTAATTTCCTTCTGACTTATTGTAAAAGGGCGTAAATACCACTGACCTTCGAGTGAAACCATGCACTGGAGTAGCCGCCCTTTCATAATACATATGTGAGGTTTGACGTGCGAAAACTACCGTATGATTATGAGGGACGCCGTAGTGAAGGTCTCCGGAAATTTCGACCATATGCAGTTTTTTAACGTGCACCATACTCTAAGCACAGGGACCTACAGCATTTTCACCTCCACTGAAAATGCAGCCGCCGCAGCCGGGATTTGACCCTGCAACCGGCGGGTCAGCAGCCAAGCCCCTTAGCCACTAGACCACTGCGGCGGTGAAGGCGTTCTTGGTTTGAGGCTGTTTTAAAAAAAAGATAACCTCAAAACTGCATTTTTCTTGTGCGCATAACGAAATAAATAAATACTGTATGAAAGGTCAAATGCAAAGTATTCGCAAGTTTTCAAAATCTAGGATAGTCGTATCGTATCAGTCAGCGCGAATTACACAAAATGTATCGAAAGCGTTGCTGCACCATGAGTAAACTTGACAAGACTCTGCGACCACTTATAGATATTATTTGCACATCCAAATGTGTGCTCGCTTAGTTGCACTCTCCGTTTCCTTCCATATTTATTTGCACTCTTTATACCTTTTCTATATATCCGGGTACAGCACACCTCTTCGCCTGTGTTTTAATTCCCTGTTTTTGCTTGTTGTAATTGTCCCTTCCTGTATTGTCTTTAAGTTGCGCAATTTCCTTTTGATTTGACGAATCACATTGTTTGTTATTAATAATGTTATTATTATTATTATTAGTAGTAGTAGTAGTAGTAGTAGTAGTAGTAGTAGTAGTAGTAGAAGTAGTAGTAGTAGTAGTAGTAGTAGTAGTAGTAGTAGTAGTATTTGATGAAAAAATGTGTGTGCGTCCACATCCTTTATGTCCTTGTGTTTTGTCATACGGTAAAAACCATTACAAATGAACAAGATCGCATAGATATCCTCGTCAAATTAATTTCACAAATACAATCGACAAGGAGGGAAATGGGTAGACAACAGGCTTACAAAACGGCCTCTGGTGGCGGATCACAATGCCTACCTACTTTAACAAGGAAGAAAATAGCGTCTCTCCTAACCATATGGTGATTTTGGAACGTTAAACCCCACAGATCAATCAATAAATCAAGGAAGAAAATACAAGCACACTTTGAATTTACCAGCAGGAGTAAAGTGGTAGAATGAGCAAAACAAAAAAAAAACAAAAAAAGGAAGACCACAAACGGCACACGAACGAAATGATCATCGAAAGATAAGGGGTCAGATCCTTCTTATATGCTAATGGGGCTTTATGGTTGCTTAGGCACAATATAGCAGCATCCCACCAAAATACGTGAATCGCGCTGAGAATGTGGATTGCATCAAATGCACAATTGGGTTAAGGACGAGGCACTTCTGTGCTCAAGGCAAAGAAACGTCTTGATAAATTCTTTTGTTCAGCTGCCCCGCCGCGGTGGTCTAGTGGCTAAGGTACTCGGCTGCTGACCCGCAGGGCGCGGGTTCGAATCCCGGCTGCGGCGGCTGCATTTCCGATGGAGGCGGAAATGTTGTAGGCCCGTGTGCTCAGATTTGGGTGCACGTTAAAGAACCCCAGGTGGTCTAAATTTCCGGAGCCCTCCACTACGGCGTCTCTCATAATCATATAGTGGTTTTGGGACGTTAAGCCCCACATATCATCTTTTGTTCAGCTGCCGATGCTATCTTTCCCTCCTGTGACAGCAGGTGCCTCGGCTTTTGTCGTTGGAAGCGCCGTGTTATCAGCGATAGAGCTATCGTCACTACAAGGGTCGCTCTAAAAGAAACAACAGCTACGCCCATTTTATCAGATCATTTAGCACCTGCCGGCCCTAATGGTTGCTTTGCGCTTAGTACAAGCCCTTCACACCAGCCAACCTTTTGCGCAAGTAAAATAAGCAAGCATAATCCTTGAGAAAACGTAGGAATAAAATGAAGAAAATTGTAGAATTAAAAGGCTTACTAAAGAGACAGAAACGTGGGCGTCTTCATTTGATTGTCCTCCAATCTTGATAGAACGGTAAATAGAGGCTTTACTTTTCTTATATTAGGCCTCACTAGGATTCGCGTACCTAAGTCAGAAAGCGAATATATGTCGTCCCGACCACGTAGGTCACTCTACCATTTAACAAAGCCGAATTTCAAACTTACTGAATGCCACAAAATACAAGTTTCAAGCGCAAACGTTTGACTGACAAAAATATTTCCACGGTATATTTAACCCTAAGTTTTTTTAAAGAAATTTTACGAAAACTATGGATTATTGCTGCTGCTGCTGCTGCTGCTGCTGCTGCTGCTGCTGCTGCTGCTGCTGCTGCTGCTGCTGCTGCTGCTGCTGCTGCTGCTGCTTGCTGCTGCTGCTGCTGCTGCTGCTGCTGCTGCTGCTGCTGCTGCTGCTGCTGCTGCTGCTGCTGCTGCTGCTGCTGCTGCTGCTGCTGCTGCTGCTGCTGCTGCTGCTGCTGCTGCTGCTGCTGCTGCTGCTCTGCTGCTGCTGCTGCTGCCTGCTGCTGCTGCTGCTGCTGCTGCTGCTGCTGCTGCTGCTGCTGCTGCTGCTGCTGCTGCTGCTGCTGCTGCTGCTGCTGCTGCTGCTGCTGCTGCTGCTGCTGCTGCTGCTGCTGCTGCTGCTGCTGCTGCTGCTGCTGCTGCTGCTGCTGCTGCTGCTGCTGCTGCTGCTGCTGCTGCTGCTGCTGCTGCTGCTGCTGCTGCTGCTGCTGCTGCTGCTGCTGCTGCTGCTGCTGCTGCTGCTGCTGCTGCTGCTGCTGCTGCTGCTGCTGCTGCTGGCTGCTGCTGCTGCTGCTGCTGCTGCTGTGCTGCTGCTGCTGCTGCTGCTGCTGCTGCTGCTGCTGCTGCTGCTGCTGCTGCTGCTGCTGCTGCTGCTGCTGCTGCTGCTGCTGCTGCTGCTGCTGCTGCTGCTGCTGCTGCTGCTGCTGCTGCTGCTGCTGCTGCTGCTGCTGCTGCTGCTGCTGCTGCTGCTGCTGCTGCTGCTGCTGCTGCTGCTGCTGCTGCTGCTGCTGCTGCTGCTGCTGCTGCTGCTGCTGCTGCTGCTGCTGCTGCTGCTGCTGCTGCTGCTGCTGCTGCTGCTGCTGCTGCTGCTGCTGCTGCTGCTGCTGCTGCTGCTGCTGCTGCTGCTGCTGCTGCTGCTGCTGCTGCTGCTGCTGCTGCTGCTGCTGCTGCTGCTGCTGCTGCTGCTGCTGCTGCTGCTGCTGCTGCTCTGCTGCTGCTGCTGCTGCTGCTGCTGCTGCTGCTGCTGCTGCTGCTGCTGCTGCTGCTGCTGCTGCTGCTGCGTGCTGCTGCTGCTGCTGCTGCTGCTGCTAGCTGCTGCTGCTGCTGCTGCTGCTGCTGCTGCTGCTGCTGCTGCTGCTGCTGCTGCTGCTGCTGCTGTGCTGCTGCTGCTTGCTGCTGGACGCAATTTCTTCTGTTTTTATAAGTACTCGAGAAGGCTATAGGGCAGCACTAATATGCATAAATCAGCTTCATGTGGGCAAATCTGTTGCACAATTTCCTGTTAAAGCCTAACATTCTTCCCCAAAACGTTCTCACAATGACAAAGAACAGTCAAGCCTATATGACAGAGCTCTGCTTGTGGGCACTATGTGTACCTTTTGTCTTCGTCTACAGCCAATCAAGCAAGAAGTACAATTAGCTGAACTGTTCATTACACTGTTATTGAAAGAGTGAACACGCGACTGTGCTCTGCTGGCTAAGGCACTTGGCTGCTGACGCACAGGTCACGGGCCCAAAACCCGGCCGCGGCAGCCGCATTTTCGATGGAGCCAAAAATGCTGAAGCCCCGTGTGCTTAGCTTTGGGTGCACGTTGAATCATTTTCAGAGATCTCCACTGCAGTGTCTCTCATAATCGTACCGAGGTGTTGGCACGTCATTATAATACTTACTGAAAGAATGCGCCCATGACGTAGTACACGTATAACCCGTATTGAAGTTACGATGTCAGAAGGCGTCACCCAACGCATTTAGTAAGGTCCTTTTTATTGAAAGACACTACTCACGTGGATTATTTCGCTAAAGAGCTGCCCTTGAGGGTGTTCGAGGGTAACAATCTTTTTTTCTGTGACTTTCACTCCAGGTAAATAACTGCTAAGTTGGTGTATGAGCGCATAGCGTTGAGTTAAGTGTTAGTTGACGTGAGCAACGTGAGCAGACATCAGGCTACATACAACAGAACACAGCGAGCTCAGTCTTTGCTGCCATATTGAGAGTGCGGGTGGCGCCATCTGTTGCAAGCACGGCGAAGTGACACCCATGCACTGTCACGCGAGCAGACGCTCCGCTGACCAAACGCGAAACTTCACAACGTGAGTCGGGCTGTAAGCATGTTTCGCGCTTTTCCTCTTCTTAAATGTGGTGCTGCTTTCGTGCGAAATGTCGATATCTTACACGACAGTCCGCAATGTCTACAGCACATGCATTGCAGACTACTGAAGCAACTTCATCAGGTACAGGCTGTTTCACACTTAGGGGAAATCTTGAAGCGAGTGTCGTTGTGATGTGGCCAGCACTGCAAATACGCACCGGCAGCAGCTCGCGCATTCGCAGATAATTCAGAAGTGTAGTTTTGTAGCACGTTGCCTGCTACGACAGCTCTTGTTTGCCGCCTTCTTGAAAAGTGTGCGATTACCATTGTTAGTGCAGGAACTGGGCCAATAAATGGCTTTAGTTGTGATAATTGGGCGCTACAAGCATGCGCATTTAGACAGCATACCTTCTTTGCTCTCTCGAAACGCCGTGGGGCTGTGCGCGTTAATAAATATTTCTTGACTGTATGTGCACCGAACTACACTAAGACGAGGAAGACACGGCAATCAGCACGCATAATGCGTTGTTTTGATTTGACTTTGAATAAAACAAAAAACACTCAACAGTTAGAGTCATACTTTTGTGCTGGCTTAACACAATCGAAAAATTGGCAACGAAATCAAGAATGCTTTAGGTTAGAACAAAGCCTGAACGTGTCTCTTTGCGAAGATAAATACCAGGAGACTCGCTAGCCGGCTTCACAATGTAGTGTAGTTTTTGCAGCACAGTTCAATATTCATTTTTTCTCGTAAACAGGTCATGGTAAACCAGGCAAACAACGCGGTACTGTTCTTTTCAGTCAAGGCAAAAATGAGAAATGAAAAAAAAAACTTATCACAGAGGAGCCCCTGTTTACTTCAGATCAGTCTTAATCTTGTGGTGTCACGCCCCCATCATGAATGAATGTGGCATGCGGCGGCGGAAGACATCGCTGACACCATGCCTTGACTGCCGCCTAGAATAAGCATTATATCATCGCTACCACTGGGAACATGAACTTGGAAACATCACGAGTGCATTTCGATGCCGTGAGGTAGTCCTTTATGTTGTCAGCAATTATCGCAGAGAATGAGCACGTTCAGGTGATTAATCTGTCACAAATCATTCCCGAATTCATTCCCAATTGTTTTGTTGTGCTAAACCGTCTCAGATGCTCAGCAGTAACTAATGAGTGCGTTGTTTTATTTAGAGTCATATAGAGACTACGAGCGGTACATGCTCACAATGAAGAAACTTTCGGATTTGTGAAAGGACACAGTGCCACGTTGTTTAGATAGAGAAAAGAAGGTACGCTATCAAATACAATTTTTTCTGGTGCCCATTATCACGAGTGAAGGTAGAGAGGTTTACATTGCACAACGTTCAGTGCAGACAAGCTTGAAAGCTGGGCATGTTGGTACGGGAACATCTAAAAAAAGAAAAGAAAAACAGCCCATAAAAAAGGGACACGAAGAAAGAAAGCACGCGCAATTTTGCCGTTCCTTGTTTCTTTGGATCTAACCTGAAAGAGTTTTCTGAAAATGTTTAGTGCGGAGCATCACTCCAGTTCATAAATCAACAATGGTATCCGCACGCTGTGCGACAATGTGGAACGCGCCTTGCCGTAGCAGACGACGTGATTCAACTCTACCCCCTTGAAGAGTCTGCGCACGCGTGAGCTGCTGTTGGCACGCGATCGCAGTGCTGGTCGCATCGCGATGCCAGGCGCTCCGAGATTTCCCCTAAGCATAAAACAGCCTGTACGTACTATCGCGATAGAAATAAATGCTTACAGCGGAAAGCGTTGCTTTCAACTGAGTCGACCTGCAGTATACGCCTTGCCTGAGGCAGGGCAGAATTTAACCGGCGCCAACGTAACGCTATAATCGCGCTCCACCTTCCACTCATGCACGGCCGCATGTGTTTGCCGAGCTTGCGACCCCTCGACCAGCGGCACACACACGACGAAGAGCCCCGCTGGTGCCACCTTGGACTGCAGAGTCACACCTCAATATTGAACGTTCACGTGGGTCATGCATGCCCCCCCCTCGCCAGTTGTGTGTGATCTGTGTTTGGACAGTACCATCTGAACGTGTTCCCTGATCTAGGGATCTGGGGAGCACATACCCTTTGTAATGAGCCACCCGGCTCATTCAAAGAAGCACCATGTAGAGGAAACGAAGATTCGAAAGCTCGCCATGTAGAAAAAGGAGCTCGTCATGTACGAAAGCTCACCTTGTATATAATGTAATTAAACCCTCTTTAAGTCTGTCTTCGTCCTGCCTCGACAACTTCTTCCCGGACCTCCGGTGCCTGCAAACCCCGGTGGCAACACATTTGACAGTCATGCCTAGCACACAGAACATACGCACGATGCGAAGGTGCCACTTTGAGCAAGATTTTATGTTACTACGTTGAAGCCAGCTGAAAGCACAGATTTGGTTAGCGACAGTCAATGCTCGTCGCAGTTCGGCTGAGTCGAAAGCTTACGCTTACCGCGCCGTTCACATTATTTTCATCACGATAGTACGTTGTTCCAATAGCACTAAACGTGCATGGTGCATGCACGCACGCGTTAGTCTAAATATATTCTTATTTTTTGGCATGCGGTCTGTGAAAAGAGTACACCAATGATCTCGTGCCGCATACTCCAGGCATATACTACACGCAAATCACTGCTGTTAAGAAGAACAGCTGATGTCGCGCTTGAATAAATGCAATAAGTATACCTTGGCACTTTTACTCGGCTCGTAGTTTTTTTTTTTTCTGCTGATAGCAGTTATCCACTGGCGGCAGAGCCCGGCGCTCTTCGTGGCGAGTAAAAATCGGCGCAATCGGAAAACATCACTCCGGCACGATTCCCGCGCCCTTACGCAGTCTTTACAGACAATGCTGAGTATTATCTTCTCCTTGCGCTGATTGTTTTCGCATCGAAAGATGGCGCAGTGGTGCCGGTACGGCTTCTTGTAGGTAGCCGCTGCGTGAATAGACGCTTTCTCGTATTTTTTTTTAAGTCGCAGAGACACCACTTGCCATGTTGACTTGGCGCCACAGATACATGTCTTGCCACATCAAAAGAAGCTGACCGTCTGTGTGCAAGGGTATGCGCCAGCAGCCTGGGCGCCTGGGGAGAAATAGGCATGTTCTGGTCTATACACCGCGGCCCACGTACAAGAGGCTGATTGTTGTGGTGGTAGTTGAGCAGAGGTGCCTAGGCGGGCGTCTCGCTCAGACTCACTCAAGAAATATATTTTGCGCTTAGGGCTGACTCAGACTGCGACTCACGAACATTTTCCTCAACTAGGCTCACTCGAACTAAAACTCACTGAAACATCAATCACCTGCTCTAACTGAAACTCAGACTGGCCGCTTGATCTGACTCTGAGTGAGTCTATTTCAGTCGATTCATTAGTGGCTCGACCAACCTATGTAATACGGTGACCTTTATCTAAAACACTCAAAAGAACAGTACGAGAGCTGATATTGCACGCTTTTTGTGACGCTTCAACTGATCAAGCCAATTTAGCTACTTCTGTGTTTCTTGAAATGTCACGTGAATCAGCGCCGTGCCAATTCGGAAGGATTTCACATCAGCCGAATAGCAGAATTGATTGATATGTTGGGTTTAACGTCCCAAAACCACCGTATGATTATGAGAGACGCCGTCGAGGAAGGCTCCGGAAATTTCGACCACCTGGGGTTCTTTAACGCGCACCCAAATCTGAGCACACGGGCCTACTACATTTCCGCCTCCATCGGAAATGCAGCCGCCGCAGCCGGGATTTGAACCCGCGACCTGCGGGTCAGCAGCCGAGTACCTTAGCCACTAGACCACCGCGGCGGGGCCCGAATAGCAGAATAAGAAAACAGAGATTGGAATTACTCAGATTCAGCACTTATCATATCGTTTTGACTAATCTGGCACTCCTTGGGACACTGCTGTGTATAGCATGCAACGCTACGTATTTTTGACCATGGTTAGAGACGCTCGTTAGGTGTCTAATAAACAAAACACAATAACATTTTTGTGGTGTATTAGCGCGAGAGGGTCAAGTGCTGACCTCGTCTCAACCGTCATTGTCGTCGTCGTTGTTTGACAGGAAAAAATCAGTGTTTCATGTTACCATAAAATCGAAAAAGATGCAAAAATATGCAATAAATCTATTATGGTTCGTGTGAATCTAACCCCGACCTTCCGCGTGGCAAAGAGGTGTTATATCATGGAGTTACGCCATTGCTTAAAACTACTTCGTGGCAAAAAAAGAAAAGAAAAGAAAACTATCTGAATTCCTAGTTGCGGGAGGAGTCTCCTTAAAGGTTGCCATGTTGTGTGCAGAAGCGTAATATCATGTCAGTGGTCATAGCACTTGAATTACACTAAATTAATAATTTCCGAAGAGGCCGATCTGTCATTTGCGCTGTGTTCGACCATAATCGTCTGCCTTGAAGAGGAAAGAAGCCGACGCAGACTATAGAGGCAGCAGTCTTTCTAGATATTAAGGGCACCTACGATAATGTGCTACATTGCGCGATCATTCACGTACTGGAAGATTTAGATATCGGTGGACGGCTCTATGCTTAAATTGTTTGTTACTTCAGGAGCCGTATACCACTTACATGATGACAAAAGACGGAGACACCTATGTTCACCGTGGCGTCGTTGCACAAGAGGTAGTTCTCAGCCCGATTCTGTTAAAAATTACGATCATCGGATTTGCAGCAGAATTTCCCAGCACGGTGAAGATGAGTGCATACGCTGATGGCATACGGATGTGGGCGTCCAGAACTACTCGTCCACAATTGCGTTCTCTACTACAGCGTGCAATGACGATCTCAATGAAATGTCTATAGCACCAATTGTGTGAGATGCTCATGCTTAAAAGCCTTGAAACCATGGTTGAAGAAACCAACAGTACGCTAATTCATGCAAACTGAGATAGAGCCGTTAACTTGAATCTTACTCAGTTCGGCGAAGTGATATTTTCATATGCCCAAATAAGTAATAGTTTGGTTTGAGTGAGTGCTGTGTAGGAAGCGTTGGTAATACTTAGGGAGTTCTGAGCGCTAAATATATTTCTCCAGTAAGTACAACTGAGCTGCACATGTTGGGCCAACTTCTGAAAACGTCGTCAGGACGCATAGCAGACGACCCTCGATACAAGTCTCGCTCCTTCGCGCGAAGAAAATGAAAATAATTGGTGCCGATCTAGCACGCTTGGGCAGCTTCAAAGAATAAAATAAACGTTGAGACAGTCTTTTCCTGAAGCCACAAAAACAATGGGCGCCAACGGCACATCTCATATACAGGTGTGCGAAGTTAAGCTTTAAGGTTACTTTTTTTTTGGTGCTCGAACGTACGCGAAAACCACTTTTGCGAATAAGTTAAGTACACAGGGGGACACTGAGTGAGATAGTGATTATAGCTGTCAGTAGCCCAATTAGGTTTAGTAAATAACTTTTTACTGGCTGAAGTAAGTTGGTATGTTTGAATTGAAAAATTGTAGGCAGTGGTGTTTGTACACAGTTTCACGTGAAATATTTCTTGTCGCATTCCTGTGCTACAATATATCCACCTCCAAAGTTTGCCTTTACCATCATTACGCATGCAAGAGTGTGAGAGTCAGCACAAAGCTCCTCCTTAAGGTGACCCGTCTTGTACTTGTGGCGTTTAGTTTGTGAAGAATGTGGAAGCGTATAGGCAGAGATTATAACAGTTTTTCTTCCCCTCTCAGCCGGCTAGATCAAAATGTGCCAGCGTGGTGCGCCATGAGCGACAGGCGTGATACTAATGAACGCAATAACGGGAGACCAGTTTTCGAGGAATTTTGAAAATGCAAAGCAATTCTTAGCGAACTTCGGCAACTTTGAGCGTATCTATCTATCTATCTATCTATCTATCTATCTATCTATCTATCTATCTATCTATCTATCTATCTATCTATCTATCTATCTAGCTATCTATCTATCTAGCCACCAACGAATTTTAGCTCTCCCGGCCGTTTCGATATTGATATCGATACTAAACTTGGTATGGCATAACATGACTCTATGAAAAACAAATTTCACTAGTCACAACATGAAAATCATGACATGGATGTCATGACTGTCATAATGTACATTTCATGGTCCTGCAGCTCTTGCGGTGGTTTCGTTCACAAGGCATGTTCCAAAACTGGTGTGGTATGACAAGATTGCACAGCCAACACAAGCGACAGACTCTAACATGAAAATCATAACATGCGTGTCATGTAACAACATGACTACATGCCAAGCTCCTCATTATGCCCTCGCGGCTGTTCCGCCAGCGTCACATATACCAAGTTTGGTATAACGGGCCATCAATGAATGACGAAGATATGGGACTGTCGCAAACATGATAATCATGAGATGCGTGTCATGTAACAACATGAATGCATGCCACGCTAATGATGCGCTGGCGGCCGTTTCGCTATCTTCACATATGCCAAATTTGGTATTACGTGACGCCAATAGCTGACGAAAGTATGTGGCTGGTGAAAACATGATAATCGTGAGATGCGTATCATGCGAGAACATGACTACATGCCACAGTCAAGGCACCAATACATTTCGGTGTGACGCGGTGCGCGTGCTCGCTGGCGTTCATTTAGTCGCGTCACGCCGGCGTTGCCCCGCCAAGAGCCGGTCCTGCAATACACTCGCAGGCGCGCGCCGAGCTACGCTGCTTTGGCGCATGCACTTTTATGTGCGTCCGGCATCCCTCCGCCACGAAAAAAGGGAGACACAGTGTTGTCTGGATACCGCATCGACGCGCAATGCCGAAATGCAGCACGTCGCATTTCGCGCTGGTTGCGGCGCCTCGGCGTCAAACTATATAGTACTCGCGTTTTGCTAACGTAGCGTCGCTGTGCCCAGTGGGCGTGCGCGTCAACGCTACATTCGAGTATATTGGGCCCTTCATGATGCGCTCGTGGCCGTTTTGCTAGCTCCACATATACCAAATTTGGTGTTACGCGATGTCAATGGATGACGAAATACTGGAATGGGGCACACGTGATAATCTAGACACGCATGTCATGTAAGAACATGACAACATATCACGCTCACAGCGTGCTGGAGGCCGTTCGTTTCGCTAACTCCACATATACTAAATTTCGTATCAAGTGACGTGAGCAGATTACGATGGTAGACGACACATCAAAACATCATAATCATTACAAGGAGGACATGTACGGCATCATTTACGTGCACCTCGTAACGTTGTGCTGATTTTAAAGTGACATATCGACACTCCTCATTAATGCTTCGCATATCATCGATTCCTACTCTACGTTGGACCTGGCAATTTTTTCGTGACCTTAGATAACACGACGACATCTTTTTGAGAATGCGTTAGCTTGACCACCCTGTGCTGGGGTGCTTCCGGTATCACAGCGTCTCTGCATTGAAAGACTATACCAAGGAAACTCTCTTGGAGTCCTTTCGAGCTATTACGGCTGCTTCTGATGTGAGGTATTTACTGAAGAAAATGTAAATGTGTATTTTGCAATAACTGAAATGAATGGCAACGCTTTGTTGGAAATGACGCTTCACGCATCTCGCCACCAACCCCGTCCCCTTCCGTCGTGCGTTTCGACGCTTTTGTACAACGGACTCTGTCCACCTTTCCAGACGGACCAGAAAGGCAATCATAGATGAACACATTGAAATCGACGTTGTCCCATGCATAACCTTCATGCCCGAGCTCAGCATCCAGCAGATTGCCAATCTGTGTGGTTGCAGTGCCGGAACATTGACAAATGTGCTCGGCAGCGCAAGTTCCATTCATGTCATGTTTAGCTTCTCCAGGACCTATAAGAGGCAGACTTTCAAAGGAGAGTTCGCTTCTGCATGTGGGGCCCGATCAAAACTAATCAAGAAAATAACTTTTTGCTAAGAATATTTTCGACCGATGAACCTCGGTTTTGCCGTAATGGAAGTGTTAATCTTCACAGTGCGCATTATTGGGCAGAGACAACCCGCACTGTCTGGGGCGGCACAAGCATCAAGTTCGCTGGAGTGTGAATGTTTGTGTGGCATACTCGGGGCCACGATCATCGAACCTCACATTTTTAGGACAACTTGAACAAAAAAAATGTGTACAGAAGAAGTATTAGGTGTTGTTGGTGATGACACTGTCTGCAGTTTTTCCCTGAATTACCACGCCAAGTATGGTTTCAGCCCGATCAAGAATTGCTACATTTTTTCACCAAGGTGAAGAACTGGTTGGACAGACCTTTCCCACAACAATGGATTGGGCACGCAGGAGTAATGTTTTTGGCCACCAAGATCCCCTCACCTTTCTCCACTCGACCTTGCTCCTACGGTGCTAAGTTAAATATGGAGTTTTCGTAAAAGAGTCCAGTGCAGTTAATGACATGAAGGACAGGATAACATCTGCCGCCCCGTCGTGGTGGTGTAGTGGCTAAGGTATTCGGACGGCTGCTGACCTGCAGGTCACGTGATCGACACCGGGTGGCGGCAGCTGCAGTTTTGATGGAGGCCAAAAGGCTGCAGGCCCATGTGCTCAGATTTGGGTGCACGTTAAAAAACCCATAGGTTTGAAATTTCCGGAGCCCCCCACTACAGTGTCTCTCATAATCATGACGGTTATGGGGCATTAAACCCCACTTATTCATCAAGAATAACATATGCCTGTGCGAGTATTCCTGCAGAAGTACTGCTCCGAGGACGCGAGACGGGTGCATGCTTTGCGTTGCTGCGCAAGGCAGGCATTTTGAACACTTTTTGGAGCATTGACGTCGTGATAGAAGAAGGGTTTCGATGAGATTTGTGCACGACCAGAATAAGCTTATTTAGCAGCAAGAAATACGTGTTAGCAAGTATAGAAGTGTTTCAGTTATTGATTACGGATTTGTTGCTTTTCATTTCGATAAGAGTTACAGTACTCCAACATCAGCAGTCACGTTATTCGCGTACCCCAGGCAACAACCACGTGTATGGATTATCCGCTCACAGCAATATCTCGACACGGTATCTGTCACTATCGTTAGAGACTCTGCGGTTGCGTGTTATCAAACTAATTGAAAGGCTTGTTCAATTTCTTTTTATTTCTCCGGTCGAGAGGGCAAGGGTAACTGTTAAAATCTCTGCCTATGCTTCTACCTTCTTCACCGACTAAACGCGGCATGCAACAGATGCGTTAATTTAGGGACGGGCTTTGCATTGACCCTCCCCCTCTTACATGCGTAATCAAGTGAAAGACAACTAAAGTTTGAAGCCGGATAGCTCGGAGCACAGGTGTGCTAGCAGAAACCTTCCAAGCGAAACTGTGTACAAACACCACTGCCAACATTATTTTAATACAAACACGCCAACTTACTTCAGCCAGTAAAAAAAAAGTAATTATTTTTTAGTTAGTTGGGCTGTTGACAGCTATAATTATCACTCACTTTGTGTCCCCCTGGACATTTAACTTGTTTGCACAAGTGAAAAAACCATAAAGCTAAAATTTGAGCTAAGGTTTAACAGCGCCATATTGTTACATTTGAACACCCGGTATATAACCTTACTGACTGCAGCCGTGCCATAGATAATTTCGAAGTAGAAAAGGAGGATCTCGAAAAAATGCGCAATTTGTTGGGAACTTGTGCTTCACCCACGATTCTTATAATCGCGTATGGTGCGTCTAATCTATCTTAGCATGATCATTTCTGCCTTATTGCGAGTTCAATTTTCAGGAGCAACTGCGCGACAAAGCAAGGATATATACGTGAGTCAGACGCGCCGAAATGTAGCACCAACGCAACCAACTCTGCTCAAGGCGCGACAATTTAGCCGCACCTGAGAGCCTGCGTTGAAGCCTTATGTGAGAGGACCAAATCATGCTCAGCCCTCGAAAGTTTTAAGACCCGACACTCGCAGAAGCAAAAACAAGAATAGGAAGGCGGTATTGTGCAGCTAAGCGAGACCGTCGATCACCGCTTGCCTTTGTCACAGCGTACACCTGCTGCGGATGTTATGGTCGGCCTTAAAGCGTGTCTACACCAAAAAAGGACTAGATTACCTTCCGACGAGCACCTGGCATATCGAATGCGTATGCCCCTCAAAATGCGAAAAAAAAAAAGGTGACGATAAGGCTTACGGGCGAAACAGGCACACGTAACCATTGTACAATGCTTTCTCCCCGCCACTCGTTCTTTGACCGTGTCCACCTGAAGCAAGCGTGGAGCCAACATTATCGACTCGCCACGCGTTACGCAGATACGTAAAACGTCGCTCCCGACACACACACGCACGCGAGAAACGGGCCCGCGACAGGTGCCCGTTCTCTCCTGAGATCGACCGCACGTGCGGGTGCCGTACGATATTTTCTCTTTCACTCAATTCAAGCTTCTTG
Source organism: Rhipicephalus annulatus (assembly GCA_013436015.1). Taxonomy (NCBI): domain Eukaryota; kingdom Metazoa; phylum Arthropoda; class Arachnida; order Ixodida; family Ixodidae; genus Rhipicephalus; species Rhipicephalus annulatus. The sequence continues at coordinate 142,824 of WOVY01009815.1, read as the reverse complement.
TGTGCTCTCCGCCGCACCGCTGTAGTTCTGAAGGGGAATCTTCCAGTTAGCGGTAAGGACGTGAACCCCGCGCCGAAAAACACGGGCAAACCCCGCCTCCTGCACGCGATCGATAGTCGACCGCTTCGCGAATCGCGCGCCGGATTGGATCGCCTCCGCAATGACGTCGGAGTGGGCGGTGCCTGGTCGGTCGTCCGGAAACATGTCCGTATCCCCACCGCTTTTGATCGATACTTGGATTCGGCGCAAATAAGCTCGCCTTGTTCCACCGCGGATGTCATGGGGCAATGCCGCTGTACCGGCAAAGACGACATGAGATGGAAAATTGGAGTAAATACCGCGAAAAAACTGTGCCGATAAATTATATATACTAAAACAGAACTTATTGTCGTTTAATATATTCCGCTATTTTCAATGTCCGCAACCTGGAAGCTCAACGTCGTTCTTCTCAGTGGCTTGAAAGAAACAACAACCAAAGATGGAATGTGATCTCCACGACTTCTGTGGCTAACCGTTGCGGCAAGAACAGGTAAGGGTAACACTACTGACACATATTGACAACATCCATAAAGTGTTATGACGTGTGAACATTAATGTTTGGTATTCCAAACCCATATTGATGCGGCTCAATTCGTGCTTCGAACAGAAGACAGCGCGAAGACAGATTGACTGATCGCTCCTTCGCCACAGTTGCAGTGCCCGCCATTATGGCCGGCTCTGCGTACAAAACACTTGGCTCCAGATGTCTGTAGTTACTATAGTACGGTACTACCGTAGATCAGTATAGGTTCACCAAACGATTTAGGGTTTTTTTGAATATTCTAACAGAATTCACAGAAGCTAAAAAGTTTATAAGATCAATATCGGGAATGTCGACGACAGTATAACGACACCTGCCTATGTATGTATAAGCGCGCGCGAGATAATTGATGTATAGGTTCACCAAACGATTTAAGGTTTTTTGACTATCCTAACAGAATTCACAGAAGCTAGAACGTTTATAAGATTAATATCGGGAATGTCGACGACAGTATAATGACACCTGCCTATGTATGTATAAGCGCACGCAAGCTAATCCATGCAGAGGTAACTACACTTATAAAGCAGAAAGAAGGAGAGAGACACATATCACTTCCATATAGCCTGCATCATAATTACGGAAAACACCGCTCCAGAATCAACATGGTGCAATCAAAGCCTAAAGTTGGAAAAGGTGAGGTCTGAGCATGTCCTCCTAATCGTTGTTTGTTGTTTTAGTCATCCTGAACGCATTGTTTATCATTTCGAGACGTCATGTACAGCACAAGCAAGTCATTGTCATGATAACGATCGTCATCAGCGACATTGTGATTCTCGTGACGTATAGTGGGTACACCTTGTATGGGCTGTGCCGTGATGGAAGAAAGAGAATAATTGGTCCAGAACGCGCTTGTTTCAGTGATGTTGACTTTTTTTAGGCAAAGTCGCCAGGACGCTTCCGAAATGTCGCCAAAAGTCATTAAACGATGATGTGGATTATAATTTTTCTCCCGAGTTATATAGTACGCTACTGCCGCATGTGTGCATCACTCCTACGAAGGTCGACTCGCAGCCAAAACGTCAGTTTTTCCTGGAACGGTTTTTCCTATGTTCTGGATATACCTTCTGGAACGGTATATATATATATATATATATATATATATATATATATATATATATATATATATATATATATATATATATATATATATATATATATATATATATATATATATATATATATATATATAGTCAAGGTACACCACTTACAATCAGTTGCATAGAAGCACTGAGAAACTGCTTCTCTATAGTTCGGGGCCTCTTGGCTTCTTCATCCACTTCTCACGGCTTTTTCTTAGCCACCTTTCAATCCCGATAAGCTCAGAGCTTCGGCCAAAGCAATGCTCTACCGACAAGTGCACAAAGACAAAGAACAGGGCTAGAACATCAAGTGACAAAAAGAGCAGTCGATTCCCCCTTTCTTATACAAACGCACAGCACTTCGTCAGTTTTTCTGTTCAGCAGCAACATGATTTATTTAGGACACGTATTTTACTGTGTGGGAATCACGCACGCGCACGCTCTCGCCCTATATCTCAAACATCGCGTATGTTCCTGCATGTCTATACGTTTAATCTGTTCAGCTGGAACATAATTGATTTAGAACATCTAGTTAACTGTGTGGGAGTCACGCCCATCGCACGGCTACTTCTACTGTAACACGTGCTGCGCATCAGAAATGTGCGTGGCCCAATCCCACAGTTTCAAAGCAGCAGCCGACGCGCCAGCCGGGTTGTTGGTGACGGGCTGGTGTCCGTGCCTGCGGTCTGTACCCCGCCGAGGGGTATATGTTGATGGGCAGATTTGTGGCCCGCACGTTTTCATGTAATTAAAGTGTGCTAAAATTAGTGCTCGCCTACTAATAAATCTGCGACTTGAAATAGCGCGTCTGATGCTCTACTATTGAGCTACGGTGGTGGTCAATCGCCCGTCCACTTTATAGACTATATACGCATGTGCATCTGAACGTGGAAGCGTCGGTCAGTGCCACCACTTGTAAAAAGTAGAATGCACTCATGATATAGAAATCTGTGGAGAGTTGTCAAACAAAGGTAGTGATTCATCCTTTTCTTAATCTGCATCGTACCTCATTTAAAGTAAAACAGAAAAAAAACAAATTGGACTATAAACTCATATCAAGTACAGGCCGTTTGAATGACCTCCTAGCTTCTAAAACTTACTTTATCAGGGTTTTGAAATTTACTTGGAGATAGAATGCACAGCCAATGCCTGAACTAACTCTAACCGCTGCTACTAAAAAAACTTGAGCGAACCCTCGTGTGGGATTTAAGTGGCAGCATTCAGCCAAAAGAATATAGCTGTAGTACACATAAAATTTTGAATCGTGTTTCACCTCGCGGACAAAGATTATGCATGAAAAAAATGCACGGAGGTCTGAGATGAGCACTAACGCTAACAAACGATATTCACTAAAGTACAAATGTCACTGTACCAGAGTCACTGCATATTTGATAAAATCCGCTCAAAAACAGCCGTACAGAGAGACGTCAAAAGTGACGCTTGCCCACGTGGGAGTGACGATATATATGCCGCGGGCATTTTGGCTCGTTTGACTAGACAAATCCACGTGCGCTCTTATGGTCTCAAATAAGCAACAATACTGTGTGCTAAAAACTACGAAAGAACCCTTTATACTACTTGAGACAGAAAGGGATTTTTCATATAGTGTACATTTGCAACAAAATGAACGGAGCACAGCATAACAGCCGCCATGAGGCGAGTTGTCCATTATGTCTCTGTAAAAAGCGCGCCATGATCGGGAAACGCCTTAGAGCCAGTAAGAGAGATAAACACGAAAGCGAACGCTTTTAAATGCGAAGCATTTCCTAGCGAACTTCGGTGACTTTGCGAGTATCTATCTATCCGCCTGTGAGCTTTAGCTCTCCTGGCTGTTTCGATTATGATATCGATACCAAACTTGGTATGGCATAACATGACTGTATGAAGAACATATCTGACTAGTAATAACATGAAAATAATGACATGTGTGTCATGAATCTCATGATTTGCATTTCTTGGTCCTGCAGCTCTTGCGGTGGTTTTGTTCACATGGAATGTTGAAAATTTGTATACATGATTGCATGGCGAACACAAGCAACAGACCCTCACATGAAAATTATGACATGCGTGTCACGTAACAATATGACTACATGTCCAAGTCCATGATGCGCTCGCGGGCGTTTCGCTAGCGTCACATACACCAGATTTTGTATTACGGTACGTGAATTGATGACGAAGGTATGTGACTGGTGCAAACATGATAATCATGAGATGCGTGTCATATAACAAAATGACTACATGCCATGCTCATGATGTGCTGGCGGCCGTTTCGCTAGCTTCACTTATACCAAATTTGATACTACGGGACGTGAATGCATAACGAAGGTATAATACTGGTGCAAACATGATAAACATGAAATACGTGTCATTTAATACCATGACTACATGCTACGCTCATGATGTGCTCGCGACCGTTTCGATAGCTTCACATGTGCTAAACTCGGTATTACGCAACGCGAACGGACGACATAGGTGAAAGACACATCCAACACATGATAATCACGACATGCGTGTCATGTAACAACAATACATGCCACACTCATGATGCACTCGTGGCCGTTTCACTAGCTTTACATGCCAAATTCGGTATTACGTGACGTCAACGGATGACGAAGGTACGTGACTGGTGCTAATACGATGACTGGTGCTAACGTGATAATCATGAGATGCATGTCACATAGGAGCATGACAACATGCCACAGTCAAGGCGCCAATACATTTCGACGTAACGCAGTGCTCGTGCTCTCCGGCCTTCACTTCGTCGCATTACGTCGGCGTTGCCACGCCAGGCGCCGTTCCTGCCATATACTCGCAGGCGGGTGCCGCGCTGCATTGCTTTGACGCATGCGCCTTTCAGCGCGTCCGGCACTCTCCGTCACGAAAAGATGGAGATGCAGTGTTGTATGGGTAACGCATCGGCGTCTGCCGCATCGGCATCTGCCCGCATCGGCGTCTGCCCATTCCGAGAAGACGCCTGTAAGAAGGGTGCGATTCCGGGATTTCAGCCATGGCCCAGCCATGCAAGCGATCAGGACAGACGCCTGATTCATCCCACACGCCATCTAAACGATCAAACCAACGAGAGGGCGAACGTAACTGTGGCGACACCAATGAACCTACATCCGATGACGACGCATCCACAATAGTGGGACTCGGCGAGAAGGTAGACGATTGGTCGGACATGGAGAAAGACAACTTCAAGATGGTAAGCCACCGCAAAAGCAGAACTGTGGGCATTCCGGTGATTCTATCACCTGTAGAAAGCGAAAAAGACTTAAGACAGGTGAACCCTATTGCTTTACATTCTGCGGTGACATCAGTCATTGACGCGGAGCCAGTTCGGAGTTATTTCACTGTTCAAGGTTCGCTACTGCTTGACGTGGCCACTGAAGATCAAGAAAACGCGCTCTTCAAATTGGGCAAGCTGTGTGGTGTAGAAGTTGGTGCTCGTCTTCCTAATGCCTACCTGCGAAACACCTGCTTGATCATAGGTGTTCCGAAGTGGTACACAGAGGCGGATCTTCTCGGAAACATGAAACCCTAAGGCGTGATTCACGTCAGGAGGATTGTTAGAAGAGAAGTTTTTTCTACGAATGAGTGGAACGTTAGACCCACGGACGCGGTTGTGCTTGCGTTTACTCCAAACACCGAGCGACCTCTGACTATTAACCTTGGCTTCACTCGACATGAAACCGCTGAATACACGGAGCCACCACCGAGGTGCTTTAAATGCCAACGTTTTGGTCACGTGGCGAAATTCTGCAAAGGAGAGCTGTGATGTACACGCTGTGGAGGTCCACATGACTTCAAAACTTGCAAGGCTGACTTTAAATGCGCAAACTGCAATAGTGACCATCCCGCCAGTTAAAGTGGGTGCCCATTCGGAGTGCGTGCGCTGCATAGACGAAAAGCCTTTCTTACGGGGCCTAAACCAACTGAACCAACCACTGCCCGGTCAGTTGCTCAATCACCTGAGGATTTTCCTCCATTGGTGAAAGAAAGAATATCAACTAGTACAAAGAATGTACGTGAGGTGCAATCAGAAGAATGCTTCCTGAAAACACCGGGTAATGCGAGTGAAGCAAAACAAGGAGCCATGCCAACTGAGTCTACTCAGAACAATTCTACACAAGCTACCTATGCTAGAGTACTGAGACAAGAATTTGAGCAGAAGGCATAGGGACATGAGGAAAATAACCACGACACTGTGGAGATTGTTCGAGTTCTCTTTGATTGATTGATATGTGGGGTTTAACGGCCCAAAACCCCCAGATGATTATGAGAGACGCCGTAGTGAAGGGCTCCAGAAATTTCGACCACCTGGCGTTCTTTAACGTGCATCCAAATCTGAGCACACGGGCCTACAACATTTCCGCCTCCATCGGAAATGCAGCCGACGCAGCCGGGCACCTTAGCCACTAGACCACCACGGCGGGGCCCGAGTTCTGTTTGCCGCTCTACGTTCTCACCTAGCGACAATGCACCAGGTACTGCGAAGACCCTGCTGCAGGCCATGCTGGCTCTAGAATCAGTGCTGCTTGGTCGTTTCAGCCACAACCAGCAGTAGGATGCCGAAGGCCAAGCCTCAGTGCACGTTAAATCGCTGAAAAGTGCCTTTCATGATGCAGTGGAATTGTGCCTGTATAATTACTCGCATGAAAGAACTACACCTGTTTTTGAGAGAATATCGAATTCCGATCTTTGCTCTGTCGGAGGCCGGCTTACCGAGACAAACATCAATCACTGGATACGTCACTCACAAGAACCCCACCATAACGACATTCCCAAATGGAAGCGCCGCTGTGTATATACGAAGAGAGATACCACACGTAGCACTCAATGTGGCGGACTTGTGCACAGATGTAATAGAAGTTTGTGCGATCAGGGCACAGATAGGAAACCGAACACAGCATAGCATCGGTGTACACGTCTCCTCGCAAGAAAATTTCGATCAAAAAGTTTTTTGGAAGACCTGTGTCATCGCTGCTTAGCTTGGCGCATTATTTGTGGTGATTTCAATGCGCATCACAGGTTATGGGGGGGGGGGGACAAGAGTTCGGATGCATGTGGAAGTTGTTTGGGAAAAGCTATTGATAAGCTAGACTTATTCATTGCGAATGATGGCAATGTAACCTTCTTTAGGCTCCCAGTTTTACAAGTATTATTGACTTGACGTTGCATTCAAGTGACGTTCAACTTACGTGTTGCACAGCTGCGGACAGAATGGGCAGTGATCATTTCCCTATATTGATCAATGTCGCTGGCTACCATTTGATTGTAGCTAAATCCTGCAAAGTAACTGATTGGGATCGCTACCGAGAGCACCTTGATCACCGATCAGGGGATATGTTTCAGGATATACTGAGGAGCAAAGCAGCTGCAACCACTATGCTTAAGCTACCTGCACATTTTCCAGCCCCGGACTTAAAGCTCCGTTATTTGTGTACGGCCAGAAGAAAATCAGAGAAAAGGCTTATGCGAAGAGGTAATGAACCTGCTAGCAAAACTCACTTCAACAGACTTAATGCAGCAATACGGCGATACAGCAACTAACTTCGGAAGAAACAATGGGCAACGTTTTGTGAGAGTTTAAGTGTATTTACTCCACTCTCAAGGATATTGCGAGTAGTAAATAGGGTCCGAATCACTCCTGAGCCTTTGAGGCCGTTCAATGCCCTCGCGCTGACGTGTATGTAATTGGAAGAGAAAGTGAACCACCTTACCCACTTCTGCCTCATTCTACATCTGCCATCGACGCACCTTTCACGCTGCGGGAATTTACGTCAGCCATAAGTTGTCTCCGTCGGCGCGGTGCTCCTAGACCTGACGGAATTACAAACCAAATGATCTCAAATCTGCCCGCAGAAGTGAAGTGGAGGCTTCTGATGCACTTCAAATATGTTTGGGAGTCGGGAAACATTCCTCAATCCTGGAAAATGGCCTGGGTCATGCCAGTGCTGAAGTCAGGTAAAGACAGAACAGAACTGGCATCATACAGACCAGTATCACTAACTTCGTGCCTAGCGAAGCTGACGGAGAATCTGGCCTGTGTTCGGCTGACATGGTGAATGGAGAATCACAAGGCCCTTCCAGCATGTATGACTGGGTTTCGGCAACCGTTGAGTGCCCTGGACGTCTTGAACGTGGTGAGTCACATAGGACACCAACGAGCATACAGCTTTTCAACTTTGTCAATATTCCTGGACGTTTCAAAAGCATACGACCACGTGTTCCAAGCAGCGATAATTTGTGGTCTTGCATCTATGGGAAAAACGGGGCACCGTTCACGCATTGTTCAGGCGTTTTTTAGTGATCGCTCGATGCAGGTGAAGTTAGGGACAGTGCTCAGTAGCTCAAGGAAAATCACCAGAGGAGTGCCACAGGACAGTGCCCTGTCTCCAATGTTGTTCAATGTGGCCATGGCTGGTTTACCTAATGCTCTCAAGACTGTGAGCAAGGCAGTACAAATATCAATCTTTGCCGACGACATATGCATCTGGCTGTCTAGATATCAGCATAAGCGATTGGAAATGATTGGCCAAAGAGTTCTACTCTCCGCACAAACCTATTTTGAGTCTATTGGACTAACAATATCAGCTGAAAAGTCTCAATTCATGCTATTTCCAGGTATGCAAAGACGAGAAACAAGGATGAAAATATTACTTCCTGATGCGTCAATTAAGTACACGAGTTAAGTACACGAGATTCCTTGGAGTCACACTAGACACCAGGATGCATTGGCGACGGGTAGTAGACAAGACAATGTCAGTGCTGTAATCTCGTGTAAACATTCTTCGAAGGATGGCAGGAACAAGCTGGGGGAGCCACTCAACATCAATGATAAAGTTACACGAGGCAGTAATTGTCAACCTTGTGCTTTTCCAATTGCCTCTGACGTCTCCGAGTGAGTCACAGTACGAACGGCTGGAAAATCCTCATCGTAAAGGCCTCAGAGTTGCTTTAGGAGTGCCAAAGTTTGCAGCTAGCATAAAGGTGCTTCATGAAGCTCGTCTTCCGCCGTTACGTCTTCTCGCCTCTCAACGACTGCTGACACAGCTTTGCCGACTTGGCGAATCGAGCCCAGGACGAGCACTACTCAGTCGCCTTCGACGATGCACGGAATCGCGAGCTTTCGTGGCCCTCAACACCCTTCGCCATCTTATCATCGATTTTCCCAAACAAAGACAACTTCCACAAGACCCTCCTTAGTCATATGAGGATGCCGACTGTCAGGTGACAATTCAACGGATGCACAGCAAGCGTTCCACACCCACAGCAGAAGTACGTTCTTTGGTACTTGAATATATTATAGAAAAGTACGCAGATCTTTTGAAAGTTTTCACCGATGGATCGGTCGACATAGTGTGCGGAGCAAGCACTGCAGCGTTTGTGATCCCGTCTCTAAAGGTGTCCAGGGCAGCGCGACTCGGGTGCGTTGTTTCATCGACAGCATGAGAAAGCATGGTAATTCAGGCAGCCCTGAAGAAACTGAAGATTTCTAGGCAGCAACAAGTCGTGCTGTTTTCGGACAGTAAGCCTGCTTTGCAGCTGTTAAAACATGGATTGCTTTTGGATCGATGCACTCAAAAATCACTGCGAATCCTTAAAGACATGCATGACATTGGTATAAGGATAAAGTTTCAATGGATTCCATCACATATGGGTATAGCGGGTAATGATGCAGCTGACAGGCTTGCCCGGAGTGCTCTGGAGCTTACACCAACAAAGAAGGCTCCCAAAGACAATCAGCGTATCTTAAGAGAGGCTGTCAATAACCTTTTTCACACGTTATGGCTCATGCCTCACAAGCCATCTGTGACAAAAGGGCTATCAAGGGAAGAGGCGTGCTCGCTTCATCGCATCCGAACGGGATCAGCGCGTACGCCAGCATGGCTCCACAAGATCAGACTCTCCGCGACGCCCTGGTGCTCGAAGTGCAAGGAAAACGGTGATATAGAACACTATTTGCTTAAATGTCGTGAACTTAAGAAAGAACGGCAAGGTTTATTTGAGGAACTGCAACAGTTAGGCTCACCATGTGACAGCGTGACTTATATCGTGTTTCCGCGCAGTTCCTCGATCTTCAGGAAGCAGGTGTCGTGACTTCTCTTGAAATTTTTGATTGCTATAGACGTCGCATGTGACTGCTTATAAGTGACAATTATGCTTGGGGTGTAGTGCAGCGAGATTGAGTACCGGCACAATACTGCAAGTGGAATAGCGCAAAGGACGCCGTCTTATGCAGGCTTATGTCACGCTATGCACGATTCTTATTTTAAAAGCCTGTTCGGTCTTAGTTAAAAGAACAAAGGACATTAGCTACAATTAGCAAAGAGAAAACTGGGTGGGGCAATTGCCTGCAAATTATGCAAGGCTAGATCCGCCGACTACCTACAACATCCTCAGCCTCCTCAACCTCGCTCGTGGCCATTTTGCCTGCTCCACATATACCAAACTTGGTGTTACGTGATGTCAATGAATGACGAAAATATATGACTGATGCAAACATGATAATCCTGACATGCGTGTAATGTAAGAACATGACAACATACCACGGTAATAGGGTGCTCGCAGTCATTTCGCTAGCTCCACATATGCTAATTTCGTGTCACGTTACGTGAATAGATGACGAAGATGAACGACACATCTAAGCATGATAGTCATGACAGGGAAGTCATGCACGGCATCACTTTCCTCCACACCCCGTAATGTTGTGCTCATTTTAAAGTGATATATCAACATTTCTCACTCGCGCTTCGCATATCACCGATTTCGCTGTACGTGGGATCTGCCAACTTTTTTCTCGTCGTCTGCTGGGGTTTAAAAGTTTGAAGGCTAATAACTTTCATTGCCATGTACCGAATTTAATAATTCTTCTTCCATTCATCTCAGTATTCGCCACTACAAAAATTGGCAGATCCCACGTTGCGAATCGATTATATGTGAAGCACGAATAAAGAAGGCTGATATGTCGCTTTAAAATCAGCACAATGTTGCGAGGTGGAGGTAAATTATGCCGTATATCACTTGTTCAGCGAACTGGGAGCACGGGGGTAAACACACACACAAAGCAAAGAGGAGGCACACAGCACGAGCGCTCAACTAACAACTCTGTTAGTTGAGTGCTCGTGATGTGTGCCTCCCCTTTGCATTGCGTCTGTGTTTACCCCCATGCTCCCAGTTCGATGAACAATCATGAATTACCAACTAGCCCACCTTTCCATCCTATTGCAATGCGTATATGACTTCCCTGTGATGATTATCACGTTTGGACGTATCATTTACCTTCGTAACCTATACACGTCATCTGATACCAAGCTTGGTATACGTGGAGCCGTAAAACGGCCACGAGCGTGCTATGAGCATAGCATGCAGTTTAGTTTTAAATGACACGTATGTCATGATTGTCATTCTTGGACGTGCCATTTACATTCGTCGTCAGTTCACGTCACGTGATACCAAATGGGTAACTACTGAAACGACCTCGAGCACGCTATGAACGTAGAATGTTGTCACGTTTTACATGACACGGATATCATGATTATCATGTTCGGACGTGTCTTTTAACTTCGTCGTCTATTCACGTCATGCAATACCAAATTTGATATATATGGAGCTAGCAAAACGGCCACGAGCACATCATGAGCGTGGGATGTGGTCATGTTGCTACATGACACACATCTCCTGATAATCATGTTTGCACCAGTCACATACTTTCATCGTACATTCACGTCCCGTAATACGAAACTTGGTAAATGTGAAGCTAGCGAAATAGCGGCGAGCGCATCTATACCGTTGATGCGCGCGCACGCTGGGCGCAGTGACGCTACGCTGGCAAACTCGAGTACTCTATAATTTGACGCTAAATGCGACCAGCGTTTGTCGGCAAGGCCCGACGGACACCGGCGCGAAATGGGGCATGGTGCATTTCGTGCCGATGACGTTACTCAGACATCACCGCGTCTGCCTAGCTTTGTGACGGAGGGACGCCCGCGCGCTCAGACACGCATGCGTCAAAGCAACGCAGCGCGGCGCGCGCCTGCGAGTACATGCCAGGCATTTCGGCGCCTGGCGTGGGATTGCCGGCGTCACTCGACTAAATGAACGCCGGCGTGAACTCGCGCCGGGTTACGTAGAAGTATATTGGCACCTCGAGTGTGGCTGTAGTCATGTTGTTACATGACACGCGTGTCAGTATTACCGTGTTTGGACGCGTCATTTACATATGTCATCCGTTCGCGTGACGTAATACCGAATTTGGTACATGTGAAGCTAGCAAAACGGCCACGAGTGCATCATACGTTGTTACGTTACAAGCATGTCATTATTATCATGCTTGCACCAGTCACATACCTTTGTCATTCATTCATGTCCCGCTATGCTAAATTAGGTGTATGTGAAGCTAGCGAAAAGGCCGCGAGCGCATCATGAGTGTGGCATGTAGTGATGTTACATGACACGCATCTCATAATCACCATGTTTGCACCAGTGACATACCTTCGTCATGCATTCACGTCCCGTATGACCAAATCTGGTATATGTGAAGCTAGTGAAACGACTGCGAGCGTACCATGAGCGGGGCGTGTAGTCATGACTCATTATTTACATGACATGCATGACTTTATTTTCACGTTAGGGTCTGTCACTTGTATTCGCCATGCAGTCATGTCATACCATGGCAATTTCACGACATGTCATGTGAACGAAACCACCACAAGAGCAGCAAGACCATGAATTGTAAATAATGACATTCATGACATAACTCTCATAATAGACTTTCTATGACTAGTCAGTTATACTCTTCATACAGTCATGCTATGCAATACCAAATTTGGTATTGATACCATTTAGGAAACAGCCAGGAGAGCTAAAAGTCGTAGGCGGCTAGATAGATATATACGCTCAATGTCGCTGAAGATCGCTAAGAAATGCTTCGCATTTAAAACTTCTGTGCTGAAGCATGCAGTAGAAAAGGCGTCACAGGGCCCCTTTAAAAAGCGCGTGCACATCTAAACGCTCGAACGCGTCACTGGCATGTAATGCGGGGACCGTTGTGCGACTGCAATACGCGGGATAATAACTTGCGTTCATGCACACAAATGCATAGCTAGCACGCTGCTGATGATTCATGGCATTGAAGCTGCGCTCTAGCTAATAATAATAATGCGGAGCGCGTCTTCTCTTGCGTAAACGTAAACTTCAAAGAAACAAAGATGCACAGCAAAACTAAATGTGGTTGCTCATCGTCAACAATGTCTCATTGCACGAGGCGGGGCTGTCTTTATGGTGCCCAGATCTGGGTAGCAAGCCAGATACTTGCTTTCTGGTTAATTTTCCTGCCTTTCCACATCTCTCTCTACACACACACACACACACACACACACACACACACACACACATATATATATATATATATATATATATATATATATATATATATATATATATATATATATATATATATATATATATATATATATAGTAATTTTATATGGATTCATTTTGCTTTAAAATATCTGTGGTAAGAATCACATACTGGTGATTACCAACGCGCAAGTTTTCTGAACTTGTAATAACTTATTTATTTGCACATTACAGTTTGAGTACAAATCAAGAAGAATATTGACCGTATTTTGCGCATGTTAATAATCAAAACTAAATTGTTTCATTATAACCCAAAGACACATTCAACAAACAACTTTTCTTTCATTTTTCAACACGTTTGAGGCTAAGAATAAACGACGTGGCTGATTCTGCCTACTTTTGACTTCAGTTCTTTCTCTTTTTGAACTCAGACGAGCTGCAATATTGTCCCCACTGCCAATGCGCTTCGTGTTGGTGCTGTACCCGTTAAAGTGGGGCTAACCAACATAAGACACTGATAACTGGTGATCAAACACGGGGTGTCGTTGAATGCAGCATTAATACTTATATTTGGACGCAGGCTGTTTTTAAGTGAAATTCATTTAGATGAAGCCTTATTGGTCAGTTCAAGATTCATTCGAATCGTCCACTGTTCCGCTTGGCTTGCGAATGACACTGTGCCCTTGGTCTTCCAGGTCAGGAGTGTGAACCTGTCATCGAAAGAAACCGAGAAAACCCAGTGCAAAGCAGCTGAGGAGACGAGGAAGAGGCGCTAGAGCCACGACATGGACCAATTCGACTTGAGCCGGGGGTTTCTGCAGCACCTGGAGAGCCTGGGTGGTGTGCGACTGCTGCAGAGCTCGCCGGACCAGGAGAACGACGAGTGCTGCCGGCCGCGGAGGTCTCGCAAGCGGGGCAGCAGCGCGCAGCACCGCTGCGGTGTGGCCCAGCAGGCCGCCCATCAGCGGCAGGCGGCCAATATGCGCGAGCGCCGTCGAATGCAGTCCATCAACGACGCGTTCGACGGGCTCCGGGCGCACATTCCGACGCTGCCGTACGAGAAGCGCCTCTCCAAGGTCGACACGCTGCGACTTGCCATCGGCTACATCGGGTTTCTCACCGAGCTCGTCGATTCGGGACGTCACCCTGCGGACACGTTGCAGCAGCAGCTGCAGGAGCAGCAGGCCAAAAAGGTCATCGTGCAGTGCAACAAAGGCAAGTGCGGCGCTTAAGCACTGTGATTCGCTTACTGGCAAGATGAAAAATAAACGACAAGGTGAACATACACGCAGGGTGTTTCAAGAAATAGGTCTGATCATCCTTAAATATAAGAAAAAAAAAGATAAATCTTCACGAGGCCCTCATTTTTACTTTTTCTGTGGCTGAAGACATCTTTACATGAGTAAATGCATAAATTACGACAGTAATTAATTAAGTTTATTACGTTTTCAACTACTGTAGAGAAGAGACGGTTGGGTCAAATGGGATAAAACAGCTGCAGGAAGAACACATTCGAGTGAAGGAATAAGATATGGGGGGAGGTGTCACCAGGAGTCCTTATCTGCTTCCTTCCTGTGGAACATCTTTTTGAGGCACAGTAGTGAAGTTATTTTCCACACATACACGGTCCTGACGCTCCCAGGGTGTCAAAGCTTCTCCCCGTGCACCCAATCTTGGAAAACACCTTGTTGCGTAAACCTCATATTCAATGCAGGCGGAAGAGCTTCGGCAAAACACTTGTGCGGCGCATGTGCGAATACGAACACTGGCTCAAGGTCTATCATTCGTGCCGCCACCACCTGAATCGCTTACTCAATCAGTGTTCACAACGTGTTGGCGCTTAGACGTGGTGGTCGTGGTGTTGCAAAGGCGGGGTTAGCCTAGCCTAAAAGGCCTGCAATTGTTCCGCCTGAGCATCTATTACATTAAAGGGGTCAGTCACCAAGTGTCACTCAGCCCAGTGCCTCGCAAGAAAGTCATCAGGATACGTTGCATGCTCTTCCTCGCCGCCAGCGTCGACCAATGTGTGTATCTCGTGTATAGTACAATGTTCGTGCGCGTTTAATCATATTTCGTCGTGACACTTAAAAACACAGTTATTATTATTATTATTATTATTATTATTATTATTATTATTATTATTATTATTATTATTATTATTATTATTATTATTATTATTATTATTATTATTATTTCAAAACCAAAGCAAGACTGCGTTATAAGTCGGCCAACTTGATTTAATGTCAGCAGATATTTCTGAGAGAAATAAAAGCTAAATTTCGCAGGAACTAGCGATTTCGATATTCAGCCTGTTGTTGCGAAACTAAAAAATAATAATGAATAGGTATATAAAAATAATTTAATATCAATGATGGTATTTTTTTATTGATATGATATATAAGGAGATGTTGGCGCACCATTATGGCGCCGGCTACTCCTTAGCCGTTGAGTGAAACTTGAACACGTATTTTGAATCAAAACATACAAAGACACACTTATACGCACATATCACAACATCCTGGTAAAGAAATGTTCAAAAGTCAATTAATGAAGTCCCTGATAATGTCCCTCGTTACTGTTCGGTCCACCAGCACAAAACAGCAGAGCACACGTCTGGTCCTTATAAAGATGCATTCGCTCGCGTGTACATAATAGTCGAGATGTCGTTCATTTCACAACACACACATGACGGGTGTCACACGATACTGTACATAATAAGTACATGTGTTACAAATGAATGTACGTTATTTCTTAATACTTGTCAACAATCCCGCTGTCTTGTAAAAACCGGTTAATGCTTTTAAAGCGTGTGACTGTAAAACACCAGTAGGCCACGGGCCCAGACGTTTCTTCGTGTTAAACGGTTCGCGGTCTAATGCCAACAGTTCGGACTTAAGACGGCGTCTCGGCGTGTCATGATGTGGACAGTCTACGAGAAGGCGACATACGTCTTCATCTATAAATCCACATTCGCACTCGGGAGTTTCAGCTCTGCCGATTCTGTGCAAAAAATGTTTTGTGTATGCGGTGCCTAGCCTCAATCGGTGAATTAGAGTTTCCATACTTCTATCTAATGCCAGCGTAATTTTGAATTCAATAAATGGATCGATGTGATAAAAATCGCAGCTCTTTGTACTTTGGTCAAACAAAGCAGTTTTGCTCATTCTGAAAGTTGTATTCTTTATAATACTACGCAATTCATTTTTCGGAATTGGTAAAGGAACAGTAACGTCTTTACGATGTGCTTGTCGTGCTGCTTCATCGGCAGCTCTGTTTCCGGGAATGTTGCAATGGCCAGGTATCCCCTGGAATTTGATCTCATGTTGCGCCTTCTTTGCTTTGGTGAGCTCTTTCAGCGTTTCATATGTTATACTATCACTTATTACTGTCGTGTTTGTACTTGAAAGTGATCTTAATGCGGCCTGTGAGTCACTGAAAAGTACCCATTTTCTTGCGTCTGCTACCGAGTTTATAAACTTTAGAGCATACAGAATAGCGAAGAGCTCAGATGTAGTAGATGACGTCATGCGACATAATTTAAACGATTCCTGAATATTGAGCTGTGGTATGATAAATGCCGATGTTGAAGACGTTGTAGTACTTGAGCCATGCGTGTAAATGTGCATGTACCCTGGATACCACATGTGTATCTGATAAAGCGCTAGTTGTTGAGCAGCTTGGATGAACAAGTCTCTCTTTCTGATAATGCCATTCACTGAGAATTCAATGCTTAGTATTGCAAGCAGCCATGGAGGATAGTCCATCAATGATGGTAATCTTGTCTTGCGAGTTTTTGTCTTACAAGCAAGTTATCCTGACCAATTCCTTCGAACAGCGGAACCACTGAGTATTTCCGTGGTTACGCGAACACTGCATACGTTAATTTGCAAATGAACATAAAGCTCAAGAACGTTAAACAAGCAACAATTTTAATCAATGTTAACAACATTTAGGCCAATTAGTTTCCTCCCCTTCGTACCCTATAAAAAAGTTTTGTGGTAGCGCTCTTGATCAAGGTCTACAGTGTGTGGTACTTACGAAGGACAAACTGCCAAAAATGAAAGCAGCCTTACGTCACTCCGTTTCAAATCATTTACTTCCATGAGCAAAATTCAAACATACCCCTCGCGTTGCAGTCATTCGAAAGCTATTAATATCAGTATTCACAGCACCAATGTTTTGCAAGCCTCAGACTCATGGTTAAATGTGTGATGTAGTCATGCCGATAGTAAACAGTAAAAGTGTTGC
Source organism: Rhipicephalus annulatus (assembly GCA_013436015.1). Taxonomy (NCBI): domain Eukaryota; kingdom Metazoa; phylum Arthropoda; class Arachnida; order Ixodida; family Ixodidae; genus Rhipicephalus; species Rhipicephalus annulatus. Next base: position 125,553 of record WOVY01009815.1, on the reverse strand, counting down.
GTTGGTGGCGGGATGAACAATTTTACCATCCACATGTCGGCATAGATGACAATATCTAGGCAGTTAGCCGTAAAAAGGTATCGAAGTTCTTGAAAGATGGCTTATGCAACAAGTCGAATCGATCTAATTGTAGAAAGCCATGTGCGAGATTCGTCATGTGTGACAGTGAAATTTCGCGAGAAGCTTCCTGCAGATGCATCATCATCATTTCACTTTGTTGCTTCAATTTTTCAGGCCTGATGAATGGATCTTACCTTCCGCTGGCTGGACACTCGTTGTCCTGGTCTTCGGAAAAGCAGGGTCCCACTGGCAACGTCATGGTAGCCAAAGTATGGACACCCGAAGACCCCCGTAAAGTGCAGCAAAAGAACAGGAACGACAACGAGCCATGAAGTTCTCGCCGCTTTACACCGCGCTTTGCTTAATTCTTCGTTTGTCCGACGCGCATCTCGAACCTCAAAAACTAGTGACTTCAGATGATGGCTCCATCTTCTTTACTACTGATAAAAATTAGCTCCACATGCATTGCGCCATTCCATAGGTTTTGTTGCTGAAAAAACTTGTAACGCAAGCTGTAGTTCAGAGGCTTAATTTCTGTGTGTTTATACAGGGAGCCGCTTATATATGACGAAATGCGCGGGGAACGATGATATCGTCTGACGTGCGGTAGTTTTTTTTTTTTTCAAAAGACAATTTCTCCAGCCACGTATCTTAACTAATCATCAGGGGCGTTATCTGCGCGCGGTAATGGTTAAAGGAAGCGGAGAATTGTCAATAATATCTTTATCTGAAGCCCCATATACAGGTTACCGCTTGAAAAAAATAGTTCTAGACTATTGCGTCTTTCTCAATAGCTCTTTTACTGTTTTGCTTTTCTACACAATTGTTGGCTCTGCTCATCCTAGTCAAAACGGTGGTCAGAATGACGGCGTTGTATTCCTTCCTTGGTGTGTAAGCTGCGTTCGTTTGAAATCAAGAAACAATGATGGGGTATTGACATATGGCAGCGGCTGCCATTGTTCCCATCGAGTAAGGTTGCAGAATAGCACAACCTACAAACGCTACGGGCTTTGGACCCCGAATAAAACTTCTAGTCAGTACCGCGAGTGCGTTCTTGGTGAAACGTAAGTGAATGTTTTATCAGTTGCTCTTATCTCTCGCAACAGATGACTTTCGACCCATAGTGGTTAGCAGAACTTTTGTTTGTCAAACATTTTAAGGTGCTAGTAAGTCCTGTCTGTGCGATAACTTCAGAGTGTGTGCAATAACTCAGGATTTGTTGCTGATTAAATGTAAATATTCGGTGTAGCAGACGTTTGGTTTTATGCTGAAGTTGAAATCAGAGGCGTACATTGTCATTTCATTGATTTTACAAACGTCGCGCGTACCCGTGCGCCTGTGTGAGGATTAAAGGAATGTACATCGGTACTCTATAGAGATCGTGAGGAATGAAAATCAAGACTGTTTAAAAATCGCACTCGGGTAATGTTCCTCCCAATCTACGATATTCAAACCCGTGTTATAGTCGTTGGAAATATAGATAGAGGAAAAGAGTGTTCTGTAAGCATCGTGTGTCCATTCTTATTTTTTCATAGTTGTCTTACCTGGAAATAAATTATCGGAACAAAGATGGGCGATTCAGTAGCTAACTCATGGGTGTGTACACGAGCGTAGTTGAATCACCAAAATGGACATAGGTTGTGAGAGACGCCGTAGTGGTGGTCTACACATATATTCCCTCAACATATTTACTAGGAAGCACTATATGCAGGGGTATATCTTACGCCCCACAATCGATGGGACACTTCTTAGGTACAAAGTCACTACCTGTTCGCAAGCAGTTCATATAGACGCTGAAGGTAAGGGAATGATATGTACAAAGAAAACGTGGGCTCTAATCATCGTCATTAGGAAAGAGAACGCTCAGGAAGGCGTTCCCAAGTTCACCTGCCGTTAAGGTCGCGTAGGGCGGAGAAGAACAATTGTGAGATCGGGAAGATAGTGTGAGGATAGGTAAGGAAGTAACAGTTGATACCTTCCAATTATATGCAAAGCAGTGCAATCATGCGCCGCATGAAGTGCTGGATTGTGCCTATGTCGAATGGACCCTCACAAGGTGAGGACCCTTTGAAGCTGACAAGCATAAGCAGCCCTGCATGGTGACGCCCAGAGTCTAGATAAAGCGGGCCCTGCACTCATATACCAAGACATGATAAAAAAGCCTTGAAACAATTTTTCAAGTACAGCCACGGAATGTATTCAGTGAAGATTGTTGTTGCCTTAAGAATCGACCACCCGAAAATTTCTTGAACTCATCTAGAACGAGCAAACCTACAAAGATCTGTCAGGCATAGCCATTTGTTTTTTCTCTCCTCTTATTCCAGATCAGAGATTTGTATAGAGTATCACCAATACCGCAAAACGTGAATTTCACATTACACTCAGGGCGGAAAAAAGCTCAAGCGGCATACATCGCCAAAACAACAAGGTTCTCGAATATTTCAAGATTCACGGATGCTTCGCCATACTGGGTGAACAAAAAAAATATATGGAAGTTGTTGTAGTAAACAGGAGCGGTAAGATCACAGCCTGTGCTTCGGTTTCTCATGCAACCATCATAGAAGCTCAAGAGATTGTCATTGCCTTAGCTATAAGGGGAGGTATGGAGCGCAACACTGCGCTGACTATTATCAGAGATTCTCAGGCCACATGTAGAAATTACCACAAAAAAGAATTGGTCCCATATCTGCATGTTACACTGCAAATGGCGTCAAACGACGATAGTCTTGCATCTGGAGAGAGTGAACAAAACGTTTATTTGATGTTTTGCGCAAGAAAATCGGTGAATGGTATTCTGGAGGCGCTGCGTAAGAGTGCCTCGAGCGTGCAGCGGAGGCAAACGAGCGCATCAAGTCACGTCACACGTGAGACATGAGCGCTATCTAGCCGTTATTTTGGAAAACGAAGGGCACGCGCCCTGCGGCGGGGAGGTGCCACCACAGTGTCGTCTTAGCAAAGCGTTGGAAAGACTTCCCTTTTCGTGCAAGCGTTGCCTGCTCAGCCTAACGTGATAAACGCTACGGTCCTTATAATTACTCATGTATGCTTTGTCTAGTAAGAGACACACATACAGAATATCGACGTGTTGTTATGGTGCCTCGATATGCGTAATAATTGCTTTTTAACTGACAATCACACAAGTATGAACGCTGAATCTTGAGCAATATTGGTGGGCGCTGCGGATAGGGTCGGCCGTTAAGAGTATCGTTTGGCCATTTTGGTGCCGTTTGGGGTACCGTTAAGGGCGGACAAAGAGACAAATGTACAGACAGACAGACAGACAGACAGACAGACAGACAGACAGACAGACAGACAGACAGACAGACAGACAGACAGACAGACAGACAGACAGACAGACAGACCAATATTCTGGCGTCGAAGGACCCCAAGAAAGACTACTGTCTTTAAAAATCGGTGCCAAGACACACCGGATACTCCCCCAAAATAGCAATTAGCTGGACCTACGCTATACCCAGACAATCACTTGAGCCCCGGGACACGAGGCTGTTGTTGGGAACCTCTATGCGGATTAGGTGGCTCAAGGCTTCACTATTTGCCGAGCTGCCGATGGGAACACCGTGGAGGACCCGACACCCATCGATCCCAGTTACAAAGTGATCCTGCAATAATAAAGAGATTTGGGAGACGTTACCCATAACCACCAAAGAACCTTTGGGCCATGGATTCTGCGACGTTACGCCGACTCCAAACTAACACGTACATAACCATCCACAGATTGCATGCGTGCTACCACACATCTTACAGAGACATATGATCTGTGGTGTGGAAGCACACCGACGCTCTATACCACATCTTCCGTGAGTGTATACACAACGAAGAACAGGAAAGAGACAACAGCAGAGAGATGTAGGAGGCAATGCTGTCTAGCCCAGCCCTTGAGGATCAGCGGAGGCTAGTCAGGAGGGCTGAAAGGATGGTGAGAGCCAGCGGTGCCTTGGAATAGGGACCCGACCGTGCGGCGTTGCCCTGTTTTAGCGGCAATGAAGTCTTTTAGTTTTGTTCTTCTTCCGGCAAAACCTTTGAAAACTAAAAGGGAGAGATGGTATGGGGAAAGTAAACACATTACACTCGGCTCCTGACTTAATTATGTTTTTTTTTTCTTCGAACCCGCGGCTTTTCAGTGCGATGGCGCTTGCACGCCCAGGTAAGTCATGGCTTCCTGTGGCGGTTCCTGAAACTCCCGAGCATGCAATACTGAAATCAGCGAATGGCGATACATGTTCCTCCAATACAGCAATTTTTGAGCATGTTGCATTGTTTGTAAACAGAAGAAAAAAAAACGACATTTAGCTAACCTTGAGAAATTATTCTAAATTTAAGGCAGGGTGCTGCGCTGTATTTAGCTCGCGTGTTCTCGGGAGCCTCAACTTCCAATCGGCAGTGTTTTCTGGCCATGCCCAAAAAGCATTCCTATAGGCGCCATTAACACTCTACACCAGAGCTAGACACATCATTTATGTACCACCATTGTCTTGCTCGCGAGAGGAACACTGTGAATTTCACTAACTTCAAACGCATACTTCCCCTAACTTCATGCACAAGTTCCACTCTGACCACACGCGTGCCCCGCCATTGTGGGCTAAGGTACTCGGCTGCTGACACACAGGTCGTGGGATCGAATCCCGGCTGCGGTGGCTGCATTTGTGTGTGTGTGTGTGTGTGTGTGTGTGTGTGTGTGTGTGTGTGTGTGTGTGTGTGTGTGTGTGTGTTTGCGCGCATGTAGTTCGGTGGTTCTGCAACCTTTGTGTGACCTGGTCGGCATAACAGAGGCACTTGCGTGTGTTTCTATGCTGTACATGAAAGGTGCGAACGATCGCCGCGGAACAGGTTAATTGCGCATAGGACAGATCGAGGTACCAATCACAACGCTTGAGGGACAGAAAGTGAGTAAAGCACCGGTGTGCTAACCACCGTAATTCCACGCAAGAACTTCCCACTGCACATGAATTGTCTTAGGCCCCAACGTAACGGTGCACGCAATTCAAAGTAGAATGGCAGGTCAGAGGAAACTGTAGTACCAGTCTAATACCTCTCTACCTTTCAGTAAATAAATCATCCTCTCCCCCTATCAATTGAAAGTGAGGCCTTGTGATGCGGACAGTGCATGGTTCGGACGTTTCTACATGTTTTATGTTCACGCGCTCACATACTACAATGCTGCCAGCTAGTTGTTTGGAGTGTTTTTCTCGTCGCGTGTACTTTAGCTGCTCCATGGCTCAATCAACCTCTTGGCATCTTGTATGTGCCACCGGCCTCTGTCAACAAATCTCTTTTAACTACCGGCTGCGTGGATGGCAGTGAAGAGGACCTATGCGTAATGTAATCGGGTGCCGCTGAGGCGCCTGTCCGGGGCCTGCGACGGTTGCGTTTGGCCAGGCTCCTGTTTGACAGGCTAGTTATATCCGCGCATATCCGTCTAGAGTTTTATTGCCATTCATTTCAACAGCCAGCACACCGATAAGGACACTCATGCAAGTAGATAATAGACGTACAATCAGCGATACATTCGTGTTGCACCCGCTGAGCCTGCAATAACCCCTATACTTCCACTATTCAGTTTAATCTTATTTACGTACAATACGGCAGATTCTAAAGCACTTGATGAACGGCTTTTCAACACGGCCAACGAATCCCCAACGACAAAAGAAAACTTTTCTGTCGTATACGAACATCGAGATGGAACCCTTCATTAATCTGAACACGGGACTTGTGTCTTGGACATTATATCATATCTACTCACACTGCAATATTGATTGAGCACTCATGGGTGTTGTTCCTTTCGGTGCTGCTTTCTGTGTGTGAACGTTGTTTATGTTGGTGCACGTGTGGTAATTTATATATGAAGAAAAAATGTCGTGGCACTTGAGCTTTGCCTTCAAGTGTAGAATCGATAGCGTTGTCGGGTTCTATGTGTGTCGCCTCATCAGTTGCTAGCGTGACTTTTCAGTGGAAGCTTCAACTATGCCTAAATAAAACCAGTGTTAACACGCGTATCATTTGTCGTTTCAAACAATTTTATAATGTCTACTGCAAGTACCACTGCAAAATGCCTTCCTACGCGATAGTTCTTCCTTTGGCAAATTAAGGAAAAGTCTACTAAGAGTCGGTTAGGGCAACGGGAACCTACGCTGCTATTGAGTTTGGCTGAGCGCTTTGTAATGGGTGGGCCTTTAAAACAACGACTCATTTGGCAGTACTTATGTGTTGACGCATGGCGTGATTGTACGCTCCTCCCATGCAATAGCATATGTGTTAAGAAGGCTCGTCTAACTATTTATTTGTATTTTTTCTAAAGGAGTTTCAAGCAGTTACCTGACTATTTGGTTGCACGCCAGCTGCTTGCTACGTAGTAGGCTTCGGTTTCTCTCCACTCGAACTGCTTTTTCTAGATAAGGGGATCATAAATTAGAGACCTGTAGTATTGAACGCGATAGCGACATGCTGTTCTTTGTGCGTATTTAAAACACATAGGGCATGAAACCTTTGCGAATTTGAAATTAACCCAGTACATGGCCTTAAAGGGGACCTGAAACACTTTTCTGAGTAACCACGAAATAATTCACTGGAGAAGGGTATTGCCTCACAAATTCAACGCCGCGAAAATTTCAAGAATCCTACCAGTACGAATGGAGCTACAAAAAAAATTCGGCAGATCCCACGTACCCGGGAATCAACTTTATTCGAAGCACGCGGAGGGAAGGTGACCGTGTTGCATTTTTTTTTGAGCGACATATCATGAAATGACGCTAAATATATGTACAAATGTTGCACGCAAAGGCGTATGTTGAACAATTGCAGATGTTTATATTACCAGCTTTCCACTTGCATGACGATGTCAGCTGGAAATGTGTTTTAGCAACACCAGAGGCTGATATGAAGCGCTGATACTCGCGAAGATGCTGGCCCTTGACACTGCTATTTAAATCAATTTCAGCACATGGCACGTCACCACAATTGACGCTAACCTGACGTGACGGCTGTATGAAAGGAGTACATATGTAATGTCTATAAAATTGGGTAGGCAGCACTGCAACCGCTATTGACGTTTCACGAAGATTAGCGTCTATTTGAAAAGTAGTTCAGAGACCTGTTGAGCTCCGTGGTAGAATACTTGACTGCCACGCAGAATTCTTGAGTTCGATTCCAGCTGAGACCCTGTAATTTATTATTTGCATTCGTCGGGTGGCCAACGCTGCCTATGTCAGGTTTTTCCTAACACTGACATTTGTTCTATGATTTCGTTGTGTGGGCGCTACCGATGTTGGGTATTGCTTAAAGCTCACGTGTTAAAATTGGCCATGTGTGTTCTCGTCGTACCAGAGTAGACACTAAGTGTCAATCACCTGTGGCACATACCCGCTTACCAGCGGCACATACCCACCCGTGAGTATGTGCCACTGTCTGACGGGAAGTGTTTGACGACGTAGGCGACGAGATTGTGACAATATTCATGTCTTGAGCAGCGCATCATATTCGTCAAACCATCCTACCCTCCCATGCTAATTTTGGTTCACGCCAACCCAAGGGGGTGACCACGGGAGCACCCAAGCCTAAGCAGCTAGATAGATAGATAGATAGATAGATAGATAGATAGATAGATAGATAGATAGATAGATAGATAGATAGATAGATAGATAGATAGATAGATAGATAGATAGATAGATAGATAGATAGATAGATAGATAGATAGATAGATAGATAGATACGCTAAAAGTCACCGAAGTTTACTGAGAAATGCTTCGCATTTAAAATTGTCACACGCTGCGATCGCATTCTCTCTTCTCTGGGCTCGACGAAAGCGCTGGAAGCTAAGCAGGGAGGTGATGGAGGGGCAAACAAAATATGTCACGTGGGCGTCGTAACCTTGAGCACTTTTGCTCTCTCTTTTTTTTAATAGGTTGATAATTCCGTGCGATCGCGCGCGCACGCGTGGACAAGTGACGGCCTCCCACGGCGATCACTGTAACGACTGAGGGCGCACGTTCAAATCAGCTGATTTCAGATTGATGGGCTTGCTACGAGTTAGTTTTGGGCTTATTGCGTGATTTGTTGAGAGAAGTGAAAGCAATTTTTAGCCGACTTTGATAATTTATTGTTAATGCCAGGCCGCGTGCTGTGCTATAATATCTGGATCGCGTGCTGTCGGGAGCCTCTACTACCGATCGGCAGCACTTGGTGACCATGCTCAAAACGTGTTGCAGGGCCCTTTTAAGAGAATAGCCGCATTAGCGTGTGTGCCTTTTGTAGGGTGGTACTGGCTTTCAACCCCTGAGCCATTATGATAATCATATGTTCTGATAGTCGCATAGGCGTATCAGCGGGGAAGGGGGGAGAAGCAAGGGGAGCGCAGCCCCCCCCCCCACTGAGAAAAGGTAGGGGGCTGAGCCCCCCCCCCTTTTGACAGTCGTCTATGTCGGCTGCACGCTGGGGAAAGCAGCTAAGGTGAAATTTTTCTTCACCACTGTAATCACTCAATTATATTGTTTCGAGAACATTACGATGGTATGTTACAATATATAGTGATAATTTTCCAACTTTTAAGCAGTGATGACTATTCTTGAAGGCTTTTTGCGACGCTTTCCGCCCTTTGCTGTACCAATACAGAGCAGGCTATAGCGCTGAACAGGGGCCCTATAGTATTACATCCCTTGTTCATGTTTTTATACTTCTTCGACTGGCCGGTGCAGTTGTAGATGGGAACGAATAAACTTGTTATGTACTGGACAAGGCATTTTCTGCGTCAGAAAAATATTTTTTTCAATCAAAAAGATTAGCATCACGGCTGTTTTGTCGAAGTTGCTGAGAGCCGATGATTGCGACAAATCTTACTAAATGTTTTAGTTTAGCCCTACTGGAAGCACCGAAAAAGGTTTTTGCTTTAGTCTCCGATAAATCTGATCAGCCTTGCTTATGGCATATTGAATCGGTGTCGACAGCTTTCAAAGAGACGACGAATAAAGCAGTGCACTCGAGCTCAGTGGGGAAGCCCGCAACATGACCCACCGGACCAGGGAGAACGTGAAAGACCATGATTTTTAGCACTAAGAAGGCTTCATTAAAATTCGGGTTAGTTCCTTTACGGTCAAATTGAAATGTCTTTTACAGCCCTAAATGCAACTCACACCGCACAGAAGCACTAACGTTCAGCGCTGCTTGTTTCTATCTCTTTCTCTCTTTCTCACCAAGGATAAGCTCACAGAGATGCATACGCGCAGGATCTGCTAAACACCGTTAATCTGCAAGTGAATATATATATATATATATATATATATATATATATATATATATATATATATATATATATATATAAAGGAAAGAAGTGTATACCTAAGGGCTCGTTTTTCGTGTTTTAACGCAATAATAATGAGATCAAACAGACAGTAATGCCAAGGAATGTACAGGGGAAGTTATTAGAACCAATGGAATGTAAATAGGAAGAAAGAAAAGTGGATGAAAAAATAACCAGCCGTGAGCAGGAATCGAACCTACGACCTCCGATTAACGCGTGCGATGCTCTAACCACTGAGCTACCACAGCGGCTTTCCCCCATCCACTTTTTTGGGTTTATATGTGAATTTAGAAGTAGGAGTGACAGTCAGCGCCATCTATAAGCCAAACGACGAGTGTGAAAACACTCTTATGCGCATGTTTGCGTCACGTAGCACGTGAACTTATTATGAGTGGGCAGCTGATTATTGTCCCTCTTATACAACCTAAACACACCAAGTCTGCCAGTACGAGACCCTCGTTCAATGAAATATGGGAAAGAAGTGTATACCCAAGGGCTCGTTTTTCGTGTTTTAACACAATAATAATGAGATCTAACAGACAGTAATGCCAAGGAATGTACAGGAGAAGTTATTAGAACCAATGGAATGTAAATAAGAAGAAAGAAAAGTGGATGAAAAAATAACCAGCCGTGATAACCAGGTCGTAGGTTCGATTCCTGCTCACGGCTGGTTATTTTTTCATCCACTTTTCTTTCTTCTTATTTACATTCCATTGGTTCTAATAACTTCCCCTGTACATTCCTTGGCATTACTGTCTGTTAGATCTCATTAATATTGTGTTAAAACACGAAAAACGAGCCCTTAGGTATACAATTCTTTCCCTTATTTCATTTAACGAGGGTCTCGTACTGGCAGACTTGGTGTGTTTAGGTTGTATAAGAGGTACAATAATCAGCTGCCCGCTCATAATAGGTTCACGTGCTACGTGACGCCAAACATGCGCATAAGAGTGTTTTCACACTCGTCGTTTGGCTTATAGATGGCGCTGACTGTCACTCCTACTTCTAAATTCACATATAAACCCAAAAAAGTGGATGGGGGGAAAGCCGCTGTGGTAGCTCAGTGGTTAAAGCATCGAACGCGTTATTCGAAGGGTGTAGGTTCGATTCCTGCTCACGGCTGGTTATTTTTTCATCCACTTGTCTTTCTTCTTATTTACATTCCATTGGTTTTAATAACTTCCCCTGTACATTTCTTGGCATTACTGTCTGTTAGATCTCATATATATATATATATATATATATATATATATATATATATATTATAATACGTCGACAGTATGGGTCAGCCAACTGTCGAGAAGGAAAATCGTGCGGGTCGTCCGAAGGCAGCTGGTCCATAGAGGCGAGAGAGGAAACCGCCGTAGACGTGGACTCCGAGGGCGTGTTGTGCAAATTGATGGCGGAAACCCCGAGTGGAGTCGCTGGTAGTGGGCAGCGAGAAAGAGCATCGGCGTCACTATGCTTCCTGCCACACTTGTACACGATCTCAAAATCATATTCTTGGAGGCATAGAATCCAGCGTCCGAGGCGTCCCGACAAGTTCTTGAGGGTCGAAAGCCAACATAAAGCATGGTGGTCGGTCACAATGGTGAAATGGCGGCCATGCAGATATGGACGAAATTTCTGTACTGACCAAACGATGGCGAGGCACTCCTGCTCGGTGATCGTGTAGTTCCTCTCGGCTGCGGAGAGGACGCGGCTGGCGTATGCAACGACTCGCTCTCGCGAAGAGTTGTCGCGTTGCAGGAGCACGGCTCCTAAACCGCGGCCGCTAGCGTCTGTGTGCAGGAAGGTCGGTGCATCATCGTGAAAATGAGCAAGTACAGGGTCAGTCGTGAGGGCACTCTTCAACCTGTCGAAAGCCGATTCACATTCCTGAGACCACTGAAAGGGCATACCGGAAGCAAGTAGCTTATGAAGTGGTGCGGCTATGGAGGCAAAGTTTTGTATGAATCGCCGAAAGTAAGAGGCGAGACCAAGGAAACTTCGCAAATCTTTTGGTTTGTCAGGGCGAGGGAAGCGAAGCACTGCAGCAGTTTTATCAGGGTCTGGGCGAATTCCGTCCTTGCTCACAACATGACCGAGTACCTTGATAGATCTGCTAGCGAAATGGCACTTTTTGGTGTTAATTTGAAGACCAGCGCCCGCAAGACAAGTCAGGACCTCGTCCAAGCGTTGCAGATGTTGAGGAAACGTCGATGAAAAGACAACAATGTCATCGAGGTAACATAGGCAAGTCTTCCATTTCAGGCCACGCAGCACGGTGTCAATCATGCGCTCAAAAGTTGCGGGCGCATTGCATAGACCGAACGGCATAACATTGAATTCGTATAGGCCGTCCGGGGTTGCAAACGCAGTTTTTTCTTTATCATCTTCGTGCATGGGGATTTGCCAATAGCTGGAACGCAAGTCGAGGCTCGAAAAGTATTCAGCACCCTGTAAGGAATCTAGGGCGTCGTCGATGCGTGGCATGGGGTATACGTCCTTTCTAGTGATCTTATTGAGTGCTCGGTAATCGACACAAAATCGCTACGGAACCGTCTTTTTTACGTACCAGAACGATGGGCGACGACCAAGGACTGGTTGAGGGTCGGATTATCTCCCGTTGGAGCATATCGTCTACGTTTTCTTAATGATTTTTCGTTCAGCTAGAGAGACGCAGTACGGGCGGCGGTGCACAATGGATGTTCCGTCGGTCTGAATACGATGTGCAGTAGCAGTTGTCTGGCCCAGGGTGGATGCCCAGGGAGTATACACTCCCAGTTGTCTGGCCCAGGGAGTATACACTTAAAGACTCGTTTTTTCGTTTTTTCCTGGTTCCTGCCCACGGCAAGTTATTTTTTATTTCTTCACATTTACATTACAATTCAGTCTGATAGCTTCCCCTATACATTCCTTAGCTTTCTTGCCTGTTGGATCTCAATAACATTGTGTCAAAACATAGAAAAACAAGCCTTAAAGTATACAATTCTTTTCCTTATTATTAACGAGGGTCTCGTACTGGCAGAATTCGTGCCTTTAGGTTGCATACGAGGCACTATTGGTCAGCTGCCAGCTCGGGATAGATTCACGTGCTACGTGACGCCAAAGAGGCTCAAAAGAGTGTGCCACACTCGCCACCATGGCAACTGGTGGCGCTGACTGACACTTTCACGTTTAAATTCACATGTATACCCAATAAAGTGGCTGGGGGGGGGGGGGGGGTAGCCACCGTGGTAGCTCAGTCGTAGAGAATCGAACGCGTTATTCGAAAGTCACAGGTTTGGAGTTTGGTTCCTACCCACGGCAAGTTGTCTTTTCAGCCCTTTTTCTTTCTTCGCATTTACAATACAATTTGGTCCTATAACTTCCCCTATACTTTCCTCTGCATTATTGTCCGTTAGATCTCAGTAAGATTATGTGAAACATGGAAAAATGAGCCCTTAAGTATACACTTCTATATACATATATAAGTGTATACTTAAGGGCTCATTTTTCCGTGTTTCACATAATCTTACAGAGATCTAACAGACAATAATACCAAGGAAAGTATATATTCTGGCTTACGAGTGCCGTAGGCTTGCCCCCCCCCCCACCCCACCTAGAGTTGGTACGCCACTTGATGGTTGTTGGTAATGAACGCCTCTTCCTTGCATTATTTCTGGCATAATTCATGTTGCACTGTGAAGCACATATACAGGACGCGTGTGTTTGTATATTTCCAAGCAGAGAAAGTTATTTTCACTGTATACTTAGAGACAGCTGATGTGTGAACATGTGGTAGAACATCCGCTTGCGAGGCAAATGAAGCGGGTTCGATTCCCACTGGAACCCAAACGACTCTGGATTGGTCCCCACTCTTACCTAGAATTTTTTATCATTTATTTTATTTTCAACGTTCTCGATTTTTTTGTCACGCATAAGATGATAGTTCGCGCTTAACCAAGATGACCCACGCCGGAATTTCTGCGAAACAAATTATTTTTACCTATGACTAACCCTACTATTTCGCTCACAAGCAACAATGCCGATGCTAACCCCAGAAGTTTGGCGATTCAAGCTCTGTAACACTAATATAATAATATGTTATGTACAATATTTTCACTGCAGATTTGAAGGCTGATGTAGAAAGGGACATGTAGAAAGTGCCATATGTGTCACACTAGTAATAGCCGAGCACTAAAGCTGCTGTTAGACATAGTTGCAGTATTGTCGGTGAGCTCTAGAAAGTTGTCTAGGATCGTTTCCTTCCACACCTTCTATCCACCTATAACCTGCTGCTGCCGATGGTAAATTCGTAAAATATACGTAGTGCTAAATGAACATTAAATTTCTCACTTTATTCGGCCTCGAGATTGTTCAGCACTACATTTCGATGAAAAATTTAAATTTAGCGTTAATGAAACAACACGTTCTAATGTTTAAAATGTAACTGTAACAAGTTCCCTTCGAATTTGGGAACATATAAGCGGAACTCTTTCTGATATTATTAAGAAATGAGGAACGACATCTCACATCTGTTTTAGAAAAATGTGTGCAACACTAATTATTTTCAGTTAAAAAAAAGGGTGCTTACACTCCCAAAATTTTCTCCGTGGAACTTGCCAGTAGCGACGAAATTAAGGAAGAAGAGGACTAAACATGATCTGTAATAGCAGTGGGTGCAGTGGCTGCTTCCGATTTAATTTTGTATGTGGAAAACAGCCCTTATGGCCACGTGGCGCCATCAAACGTGCAGATACGGAAGCAGAGCTAGCTGTTCTCGTCCTCTGAAGTCGGGGGGCGCCAGGAGACGCCAATGCGCAATTACCGACGCCCGCATGCTTGGAAACGCTGTTGCATTACGCTATTAAGGCTCATGCCGTGAACAGGTACCACCATTGGTACTACAACTGAGCATTCCGCTGCTTGTCAGAAAGTGTAAATATAATGACACGAAGAAATTTAACAGGACCTCTTTACATAAGGCCGATTGTCTACGTTTTATATCTTGACCGACTGTTCCTCATCGATCTCACTGATATCCTTTGGCAGTTACCGGCGCTAACAATTTCGAAGAAACGAGCAAAGGTGACTCAAGAAGTATCACCGTGAGTGATACTTCTTGAGCCTCGCCATAAACAGCATAAAGAGCCTCGCCATAAACAGCATAAACAGCCTCGCCATAAAATGGCGAGGCTGTTTTCTGTTGTTTCTCACTTTATTAAAACAACACACGGAAGAAAAAATGGGCAGATCCCACGCACAGTGAGAATCGATGATATGCGAAGCACAAATGAGGGAGGTTGATATGTCACTTTAAAATCAGCTCAACTTTACGAGGTGGAGGTAAATTATGCCGTAGATGGCTTCCGTGTCATGAATATCATGTTTGTATGTGTCGTTCACCTTCGTCATCTGTTCACGTCACGTGATACCAAACTTAGTATAAGTGGAGCTACTTCGTCGTCCATTGACGTCACGTAACACCAAACTTGGAATATGTAGAGCCAGCGAAATGGGCGTGAGCGCATCATAAAGGGCCCAGTATACTACAACGTAACGTTGACAAGTGTGAACGCTGGGCACAGCGACTATATCTTAGCAAACGGGACCACTCTATCATCTGACGCCAGGCGCGACCAGCGTGCATCAGTTCGGCCTGATGGCAACCGGCGCGAAATCCTACATGCTGCATTTCACGCCAATGCATTACCTAGAAAGCACTGCGTCTGCCTTTTTTCGTGACCGAGCACGCAGGACGCACTGGAACGCGCATGCGTCATAGCAACGCTGCGCGGCGCGCGAATGGGAGTATATGGCAGTGCCGGCGCCAGGCGTGGCAACGCCGACATGACGCGACGAAATAAACGCCGGCTAGCACGTACGCCGGGCCACATCGGAATGTATTGATGCCTTGACTGTGGCATCTATTCATGTTCTCACATGACATGCACCTCATGATTATCATGTTTGCACTACTCACATACCTTCGTCATTCATTGGCGTCGCGTAATATCAAATTTGGTATATGTGAAGCTAGCCAAACAGCTGCGAGTGCATCATGAGTATGGCATGTAGTCATGTTGTTATATGACACGCATGTCGTGATTATCATGTTTGGATGTGTCATTTACCTATGTCGTCCATTCGCGTCACGTAATAACGAATTTGGTACATGTTAAGATAGCGAAAGGGGCGCTAGCGTATCATGAGCGTAGCATGTAGTCATGTTGTTACATGGCACGCATCTCATGATTATCATGTTCTCACCAGTCGCATACCTTTGTCATCCATTCACAGACCGTAATACCAAATTTGGTATATATGACGCTAGCAAAACGGCCACCAGTGCATCATGAGCGTGGCATGTCATGTGGTCATGTTACATTACATGCATATCATGATTTTGATGTTAGAGTCTGTCGCTTGTGTTAGCGATGCATTTATGTCATAGCATATCAGTATTGGAACAAATCATGTGAACGAAACCATGCACCGCAAAAGCCGCAAGACCATGAAATGTAAATCATGACATTCATGACATACGTGTCATGATTTTCATGTTATGACTAGTCAGCTATGTTCGCCATACAGACATATTATATCATACCAAGTTTGGTATTGATACCAGTTTCCAAACAGCCAGGAGAGATAAAAGTCGTAGGTGGCTAGATAGACAGATAGATCGATGGATTTGCTCAAAGTCGCCGAAATCGTCAAGAAATGCTTCGTATTTAGAAACAGAAAACAGCCCCACTGTCTTTCTTACAGACGTCGTGGTCAAATGACGCAATGAACTCTGGCTAATCCAAATGTTCCAAGGAACCCCATCACAATATATCATACTAAAGGTTGAAATGGTAACTCCTTTCTTTTAATATGCCACCATGTCTCAATTGGACAGTCTGGCATGTAAAAAGTGTATTATACATGTCATCGCATACGTGTCATCTACGTAATTAAGGCGTCTGCGGTGTACTGCCGTTTCCCATGCAGGCTGTCCCAGGGAATTTAACCAAAGGTTAAAAAGATGCCAGATGCACCGGAAGCAATTTTAACGAAACGCCTGCTATTAGGGCCAGCATAAAAGTGTACTGCAGCTATTTAGTATGCGAAGCATTTCTTAGCGAACTTCGGTGACTTTGAGCATATCTATCTATCTATCTATCTATCTATCTATCTATCTATCTATCTATCTATCTATCTATCTATCTATCTATCTATCTATCTACGACTTTTAGTTCTCCTGGCCGTTTCGTTGATGGTATCAATATCGAATTTCGTATGGCATAACATGACTGAATTGCGAGCATAATTTACTGGTCATAACATGAATATCATGACATGTAGGTCATGAATGTCATGATTTACATTTCATAGTATTGTTGCCCTTGGGGTGGTTTCGTTCACATGACATGTTGCGAAATTCGCGTGGTATGACGTGACTGCATACCCTAACGTGGAAATCATGACATGCATCTCATATAAGTCATGAGTCATGACTCCACGCCACTCTCATGGTACGCTCGCTGTCGTTTCACTGGCTTCACATACACAAAATTTGGTGTTACCTCGCGTGAATGCATGCGGAAGGTATATGACTGGTGCAAACATGACAGTCATGAGAGGCGTATCATGTAATAACATGACTAAATGCCACACTCATGATGCGCTCGGGGCCGCTTCGCTAGGTTCACATATTCCAGACTTGGTATTACGTCAAATGAATGGATGACAAAGATATCTGATGGTGCAAGCATGACACTGATGAGATGCGTGTCATGTGAGAGCAAGACAACATGCCACACTCAAGGCACCAATACACTTTGACTTGACTCGGTGCGCGTGCGCGCCGGCATTCGTTTCTACGCGTGACGACAGCGATGCCACGCCAGGCGCCGATCTGCCTGGCATATACTCGAATGCGCGCGCCGCACTGCGTTGTTCTGACGCATTCGCTTTAGAGCGCGCCCGGCGTCCCTCCGTCACGAAGCTAGGCAGATGCGGTGCTGTATGAGTAATGTCATCAGCGCGAAATGCAGCATGTCGCATTTCGCACCGGTTGCCGCCGGATCGCGCCGACAGACGCTGGTCACACATGGGGTCAGACTGTATAGTGCTTGCGATTTGCTAGAGCAGCGTCGCTGCGCCCAGCGTGCGAGCGTCAACAATACGTCCAAGTATATTTCGCGCTTCATGATGCGCTCGCCCCCGTTTCGCTAGCTTCACACATACCAAGTTCGGTATTACTGAACGTGAATGGACGACAAACGTATGGGACTTGTGCAAACATGATAATCATAAGATGCGTGTCGTGTAACAACATGACCGCCTGCCACACTCATGATGTGCTCGCGGCTGTTTCGCTAGCTCCACATATACCAACTTTGCTTTTGCATAACGTGAATGGACAAAGAAGGTAAATGACAAGTCCAAACATGACAATCATGTTATGCATGTCATGTAAAACATGACTACATTCTACGCTCATAGCGTGCTCGCGGCTGTTTCCCTTGTTCTCCATATGCCAAATTTGGTATTGCGTGACGTCAATTGATGACGAATGTAAATAACATGTCTAAACATGATAGTCATGACATGCGTGTCATGTAAAACTGCATTACATGGTAAGCTCATAGCACGCTTGCGGCCGTTTTGCCAGCTCATCACATACCGAATTTGGTACCAGGGGACGTGAATAGATCAGATGACGAATGTAAATGACACGTCCAAGCATGATAACCATGACATGGTAGTCATGCATGACATAAATTATCTCCGCCTCGTCACGTCATGCTGATTTTAAAGTGACATATCAACTTCATTCGTGCATCGCATATCAACGATTCCCACTGTACGTGGGATCTTCCATTTTTTTTTAACAGTGCATGGTGCTGCCCAAGCAGACATTTATTCCGCCCATGGCTGAAATTATTATATTATCTTGCGTCATACGTCCCAATACCACGATATGATTAAGAGAGTCGCTTTAGTGAAGCACTGCGGAATAATTGTCCATGATGAAACAAACGCTAAAAATACACACACACACAGAACCTAGACCATATTTGTCCATCTGCAGTTTTTTTAAAGCACGCTGATAACGCACATTACATGGGCATTTATCATTTCGCCTCTACCGAAATGTGATCGCCACGGCCGGGATTGAACCCATCACCTTTGGGTGAGCACTCAAGTGCCCTCATCGCTACTCCACCGCGGTGGACTGCGTGGTTTAAGAAATTAATAATATCATGAATCGGCACGTGCTCTCTTTATCTTCTTCCTCATAGCCACCGTCATTGTCATATTCCTCTTCGTTTCCATAACACGTGCGCCAATTTTCTGGCGTGAGATGCAATAGCTCTGATGGACGAAAGAACGAGAACACAGAGGCCGGGAAAAAACTAGAAAATATAACAAGAGAGAATTCACACGGAGAAATTTTTCGCGCATGGCGAGACTCAACCTGCGTAATCACAATCACAATGACGAACTTTTTAACTATACTCGAATATCCGGCACGCCTGGAAGCCAAAGCTTAGCCTTGTAGAGCGTAGCACAGCAAGTAGACGGGTAAAGAAAGTGATCTTGAGGAGGATCGACGTGAAGCTGAAAATGCGGGAAAGCAAAAGGAATGAGTACAGAGAGGACGGTAGAAGCATAGAAATTCCAATAAACGAATGAAAGAGAGAAAATGGTAGAAGCTCAGATAACGACTTGAGATAGAGAGAGAGCAAGAAATGCGGAAACAGTCACAAAATAAGGTAGAAAGAAATGAGAAAGCGCATAGCCTTGTACAGCATAGAATAGCAAGGGCTGTGAAAGAGAGACGTCAGAAGGTGAAATGCATTGTCAAGCCAGTGGGAGCGAGGTGCCCACCAGCTTTGCTGTAACCCAGTCATGCGCGACTTAGCGCAAGCTGCTCTAGTTTTTTACATGCACTAACTGGCTAATTATCTTTAATTAACATACTCATTAGTGGCATGAGCACGTAGAGACACTCTTATTTCTCTTCCAATTGTATACGGTAGAGCGCTGAACTGTTTTCCAGATATGCATAATTGTAATGAAAATAATTAAGGCACCATCGTACTAGTATTCCTAAACATGAAGGAAATATGAAAATGGAAGGCTTTTCTTTGTGGGAATCGCGATCGTTGCCCTCCGATAAAAACATGCGCTGCGTATACATATAGTAGGGGTGCGTGTGTCCCAGAGAGGAGGAGGAAGAAAGTTTAAGCGGAAAGACAGGGAGGTTGGCCAGTTCTTAGACCGGCTGGCTACCCTGTGCTGGGGAAAAGGGTGAGGGGAATGAAAGATGTTAAAAAGAAATGTTGCGAAGAGAGGGAGAAATTACAAAAAAATATAAAAAATGCGACAGAGGAAAGGCAACATCAAAGAGTATAAGACACTAAAGTCTGTCTCTGAGGCCAGTTGTCCGCAAAAAGCGCAGCAAAGCTTTCAAAGCCTTCTGGGCTGAAGGTGGGCTCGGCCAATGACGCAGAATCCTTTGTTCCGACAAAGGCAGATCGCTTACAGAAACACCAGCCACGGGTGTATGCAGCTATTTTTGAGGGGGAAGTGGCACCCCTTTCATATGATCAGGGGGGCACCCCTTTCATATGAGGGTTAGATGACCTATGTGGTGGCCATGAGGACTTCGGCTTGAGGGCTTAACGATTATTGTTCTTTGTACTAATACATTTAAAAATACGTGTTAAAACATGTGTTTCAGATATACCCTAATACCCATATTTCTGCGCCCCGCCTTGGTGGTCAAGTGGGTCAAGTACTCGGCTGCTGACCCGCAGATCACGGGATCGAATTCCAGCAGCGGCGGCTGCATTTTCGATGGAGGCGAAGATGCTGTAGGCCCGTCTGCTTAGATTTGGGTGTATCCGGTAAAGAGCCCCAGGTGGTCGAAATTCCCAGAGAACTCACTACGGCGTCTCTCATAATTATACGGTCGTTTTAGGACGTAAAACCCCACCTCTCAATCCACTCAACCTT
Source organism: Rhipicephalus annulatus (assembly GCA_013436015.1). Taxonomy (NCBI): domain Eukaryota; kingdom Metazoa; phylum Arthropoda; class Arachnida; order Ixodida; family Ixodidae; genus Rhipicephalus; species Rhipicephalus annulatus. The sequence continues at coordinate 105,206 of WOVY01009815.1, read as the reverse complement.
TTGTTATATATTATTCAGTGATGAAAAGAAAGAAAATGACTAAACATCTCAACCATGCATTTGTTTCCTAAATTACCAGGCAAGCAAGCTCCTTTGACGTCAGCGATATTTCCTGCATACGCATGCGTTGGTTTTCGTTTCATGCAATGTTGTTTTGTTTAACTTCAAATGTTAGACAGCGCTCGCACTGTGTTCTTCTGTCTCTGTGCTCTGTCTTGTTCGCGCTGATTTTTCACAACGCACGACCAAACCACTGTATGGTTAAGACGAACGGTGAAATGGAAGGCACTGGAAATTTTGAGGATCTCTGCTCATTTAACCTGCACCGGCATCGTTCTGTACGCGGCCTCCACCATTGCACCTCCTCCAAAATCGCACCACCGCACCCGGCAACGAATCCACGACCTCTGGGTCACCAGTCGAGCACCGCAAACACTGATTCACCGTGGACGACTTGCTTTATGACTGTTTATTTATTTATTTATTTATTTATTTATTTATTTATTTATTTATTTCTCTCTGTTCATTCTCATTCTCTCAGGCATCGAGTTGTTGCATCCCACACCTGAAAAAATTGGCAGATCCGACGTACAGTAGGAATTCATGATATGGGAAGCACGAAAGAGGAAGGGTAACGGTTATCTTTATAATAAGCACAACATCAACAAGTGGAAGTAAATTATGCCATACATGACTTCCATGTCATGATTATCATGTTTCGGCGTTTTATTTACCTTCGTCATCTATTAATGTCATCTGACACCAACTTTGGTATATATGAAGCTAGCGAAACGGTGGTGAGCAAGCCATGAGCGTAGCACGTAGTCATGTTTTACATGAATTCTATATCATGATTATCATATTCAGACGTGCCATTCACATTGTCAATTCTCGTCACGTAATACCAAATTAGGTATATGTGGAACTAGTGAAGCGGCTGCGAGAACGCTTTGAGCGTGGCATGTAGTCATGTTTTACATGAAACGCATACTATGATTATCAGGTTTGGACGTGTCATTTACCTTCGTCGTCTATTCACTTCCCGATATACTGAATTTGCTACATGTGGAGCTAGTGCAACGGCGGTGAGCGCGTCATCAAGTGCCCAGTATACTCTGACGCAACGTTGATGCACGCGCAGGCTGGGTGCAGCGACGCCACGCTAACAAAACCTGCGCCGCCAGCGTCGGTCGGTGCGGCCCAGTGGCAGCCGGCGCGCAATGCGACAGGCTTCATTTCGCACCGACGACGTTACTTAGACAGCACCGCGTCTGCCTCGCTTCCTGACGGAGGGACGCCGTGTGCGCTCACAGGCGTGCATGTGTGAGTGCATGCGTGTGTGACTGCGTGCGTGTGTGACTGCATGCCATATACTCGCAGGCAGGCGCTTGCGAGTATATGGCATGCACATCCACAATGAGGGTCAGTGGGCTGATCCACTGATCTCTACTAGGGGGATATTGGCGCCTGGCGTGGCATCGCCAGCGTGACGCGATAAAATGAACGCCGGCGCACAAGCGTGATGGCTCACGTCAAAGTGTATTGGAGGTTTCAATGTGGCGTGTATTAATGTTCTTACATGACACGCATCTTATGATTATCATGTTTGCACCAGTCACACACCGTCTCCTTTCACCTGATGTAACCCCATATTTTGGCATATGTGAAGGTAGCGAAACGGCCGCGAGCGCATCATGGGTGTGGGACGTATTTATGTAGTTACATGACACGCATATATTGATCATCATGTTTGGACGTGTCATTTACTTATGTCGTCTGTTCGCGTCACGTAATATCAAATTTGGTACATGTGAAGCTAGCGAAACGGCCACGAGCGCATCATGAGCTTAGCATGTAGTCATGTTTTTACATGACATGCATCTCAAGATTATCATCTTTGCACCTGTCACGCACCTTTGTCATCCATTCACGTCCCGTAATACCGAATCAGGTTGATGAGAAGCAAGCGAAACGGCCACTAGCGCATCATAAGCGTTGCATGTAGTCATGTTGTTACATCACACTCATTTTGTGATTACCATGTTTGAACCAGTCACATACCTTTGTCATCCATTCACGTCCCGTAATACCAAATTCGGTATATGCAAAGCTAGCGAAACGGTCGCGAGCACATCATGAGTGTGGCATGTAGTCATGTTGTTACATGACATACATGTCATGATTTTGATGTTAGGGTCTGTCGCTTGTGTTCGCCATGAAGTCATGTCTTACCAAACCAGTTTTGCAACATATCTGATGAATGAAACCACCGCAAGAACACCAATACCATCACATTTAAATCACGACAATTATGACATCACATTTAAACCACGACATATCCCGATTTACATGTTATGACTAGTCAGTTGTGTTCATCAAACAGTCTTGTTTTATCGTAATAAGTACCTACGCCACTGCCTAAGGCGAAGTAGACGTGTAGCTGAAGAAGGTTTGCAGCGCGGACGACGCGATGAAATTGGTAGTGAGGTCCACGAGTAGACCTGGGACTGTTCGTTCATGAATACATGAAACGACAATGAGCATGGCGCTTCACCGAGGCCACACCTTTATCCAGTGGTTGTGCCAGAGTGCAATATGTGTGACACCAAGGCCACGCCCTCAGCAGGTGGTTTCACTGTACCCGAACGAACTGCGCACTGTGTCCATGGCATTGGTAGCTGGTTCCTCTCGGAACACAGTCCGGAACGGGATCAGCTGCGGACCCTAGCTCGCACACTGGAATATCCTATCGGGGACCAAACGTGCTCTCCGGGACCAAACATATTGGGTACCGAACATACCGAACTAGTGCCACCATGCATGGTGGCGCTAGTTCGGTATGCTTGGTACCCGCAGGCCGAACGTTTGGCGCTTCTCAGTCCGCCAACCACGCTGACTTCACCCGTCCGCGTTCCAAAGCTCACGCGCATTCCGTCGTGTTGTTCAGTTTTGTTGTCCCTTCCTAATCACATTGTGAGACTGCGCGCAATCTGGCAGCCTTGTGCTACATATTAAGCTAGTCATGACGCTGTTTCATGCTTTTTTCTCGGCACGTGTGCACCATGACTACATCGATGCTATAGCTGCTGCCTAATGAACGTATTTTCTTTATATCATTGCCTTGTCTACAGCACCGAGCTCTCACAACATCCTCTTACTACAACGTGTCTATGTCTCCTTCGGCGTAAGCACAGTCACATACGTTAGATTGATATTGACGGTTTTGATACTTTGTGTCTTGCAGTCTAAGTGCAGCTCTCGTTCAGTCACGTTGCTTCTCCCTTCTTGCCCTGTTGCCAGTTGTCGTGAGTCATGACCACTCAGATTAATGTAGCATCCGTAACCATGAGTAACCGCAGCAGCTTTACGTCCCCCGTTGCCCCTTTTTTGCAGTGAGCCTACTAGCCCTCTTCTGGTTGACTATGTTCAGATAGTGTCTGTTGACCTTTTAGTGACCTTTCAGTCAAAACTTATTTAGCGGTTAGCTGGACGCGAATTCCAAGTGTCATAAATGGGCTGCTTATTTCGAACCATTCAGAACGTACAGAATGGAGAGGGATGTAAGTATATAGCAGGAATACTTCGGAGACAAACGCGGAGCGTTGACGGTCCGGTCCCGTGCGACAACATGCTAAATCGTGGATATGCTGTAAGCTACAGCTCATACACTGGCGTCCGACTGCGCATTCTAAACGATACCATGATCATACGACCAGTTAAGGGTTCGGACGCCCAATGCATGGCTCACCGTTGTTCGACTTTTCAAATCGGCCACGCTGCACAACCAGAGTGACATGCGAAATAATAGAGACATTAATTGCACACAACAACAGGAAGCTTCATTGACGGATGGCACACCTCAATGCTTTCACGAAGAAACAAGGAAAAATAAAGAAAAAGTTCTCTTAGCTGACTACACAAACAAAACACACAACAGCCACACATTGCTGAAGTACAAACCTAACTTCACTGTCCACCCAGAAAAAAAAACAAGCATGTACATGCTTCCCGATGGCCCTTCCAGATGGCTTCAACGAAGGACGTTCGACACCATTCCGTCTTCTCTCCTTGCTACTCAATGCCTCATCGCCATGAAAACACCGTTTCATATTGATGTGAAAAGATGGTGAAACGATTCTTTGGTCCTCCGCTGCTTTAGGGAACATTCTTCTTGGCAGCTGCACCAGTCTCGCAGTGTGAGTTGTTCCGGAATACATAGCCGTGACCATGTCCCAAGTCAGCCATGATGGTCTCGGCCTCGGCGGGCATTTTCAGTTCGTCGGGGACGAACTCCTGGTCGTCAAAGACAGAGGCTTGTTTGCGAGCCAATATAGGACTGACAGGAGGTTCGGTGAAAGATGCGTCACCTGAACCTGGTGTGAAAGTGTCGTCAATGTTGGTCTTTGCATCGGGAAAGAACCATGCATTGGTATCTCCACCGCCATCAGAGCTGTGCGCTGAGGGCCCGGGTTGTGCCAGATCCTGCGTGGATTTTCCGGTTTCTTCACACACATCCATGGCGGCGTCCTCCACCTTGTCAGCGGATCTGAACTGAACGCCTTCCATTCGTGCTCGCCGACCGAAGAGAGCAATGCTTGCGAGCTTCACGGTACAATCCAAGAAAACGTGGCCCACTTTATTCTCTTTTTTTTCGCACGCTGTAGAGCCTGTGATATATTTCTTTTGTGATGTAAGCGCACGAGCCGCTTGTTCCTATGCAGTTGTGAAGTGATGATGATGGCTCCCCCCTTTACGTGGCGCGAACAACTTTGACTTAGGCCTGTGATAATGAAAAATATAACGGAGCTCTGATAAATCAAGACGATAATTATATTGCTGATGAAGTTATGAAATAAGTTTTTTAGTGGTACAGTAACGCGGCTAGATGTTCTTGTTAAAAAATCTTCAATGAAATCTACTATGGCGACATTTCAAGAATAAATAAGCACTCGTAATCAATAAAGAATTCATCTGAAACAGCGTAAACATTTCCGTGCATTAAAGAGCAACTCAATAAAAGCAGATAAAAAAATTGCCCGCAGCTTCCCTCGGGGGAACACTGAGGAGGATGCGGAAGCATGTAATTGGTTAACGGGTGTTAAATTGCGACTTACTTGGGTCGATGGCTAATTTGGTTAGCGTGGTTGTGAAATGGGGTGTTAAATGAGTGAACACGTACGGCACGTATGCGAAAGGGCGGTGTTTTATTTATTGCGACGAACTTTGAGGACGATGGCTTTGTGGTCGGTAAAGTAAAGAGTGAGTGGATCGGGTTGCATCGGTCGTAGGTCGAAATTTGCAAAGACGTGGTCGATGCAGGTTCCGCGAATGGTGGTAGGCTGGTGGTGTTTGCAGTCGTCGTGCGTTGCGCGTTTCAGCGAGTGTCGCGACGCCATGTATTCGACTATCCAATCGTCCTTGATGACGTCGACGTTGAAGTCGCCAACTAGCATGAACGGTCGATGTTGCGGTGGTTGTTTTCTATAATCTTGCACGGCCTCATCGACGTACTTTTCTACGGCGGCACGAGAGAGGTTTGGCGCGAGGTACATCGTCATGACGTCGACGCCACAGACGGTAGCAACGCAGTGCTCGCCGTTGGCGCGTTGTTGAACGCCGGGCTGTAGTCGGAGGTCAATGAAGGAGTCGTCGTCGTTGTCGACGTCACGCTTGACGTAAATTCCCACACCGCCCGCAGGTCGTTGGAACCCGTGCGTGCGCGCGACCGAAGCGTATCCCGCAACGTCGACGTCATTGGCGTTCCACGTCTCGGTGAAGCAAAGCACGTCCACTCTGCGTAGTACACAGATGGTGGGCGACGGCGCGACGGCACATGCGCGCGCGTCAGCTGTCGAATGTTCGAGAAGCGGTGCGGACGGCGCGGACGGCGCACTACAAGGCGCGAGAATAAGATGCTTCCGCATCTGAAACAATTTTTCACCCTCAAAATTTGTTTCAATTCACTGTTTCGTCTCTTTCTTTCTTCAAGCATATGTGCCATTTTGTTTCTTCCTTCAAGGATATATGCCATTTGTACTGCATCGAATGCAGCACAAACGAGTTTCGAACTCACTGTCTTTAGGCGGTGCCACAGCAGCACAAACGCACATACTCGTTTCAAACGCGCTGCATTCAAGGTGGTTTCAAGTCCAGTTGAACTCAAGGAGCGTTAATGAAAACGGGGGTTAAAAGCTCCAAAAGTGGGGTCAGAAGAACTGCGCCGCACCACCCATTTACCAGAGGGAGCTGTTTTGCTCACACTACCCCGTCTCAAAGTGCCTAAGATTCGCTGTTAGGGGCACGCAGAAAATAGACGCGAGTATCCCGGGCACAAACCCATGTATCCCGGGCACGATCAACACCACCTAGAAAAAGTCTAGGTGGTGTTGGCACGATCCGCTGTCAGATGCAGGGCACGAGACGCGCGCGTCACGTTCCACTTTCACCGATGCCGTCTCAAGGGCGAAGCTCCTTATAACGGCCCCTGTTCGTCCCTCGTAGCCGTTGTAGTGTGTAGCCGTTGTAGTGTGTAACATTTTGACCTCCAAGGTGTTGCGGGTGAGAGATTTTTTGTGCGTTGTTGAACAATAAAAAATAGTGCTCCATATACATTCCAATGGCTGCTAATGAAGAAAGAGAAACAGGAGCATTCGGCTTTTAGTTAACGCGCACGCTGCGATCCCCACTAGCAGCCACTGGCATGTACATTGAGCACTATCTGATAACAAACGGTTGCTACGTTATACTCGCTGGGCGTAACCTCCTTGGTTTTAGAAAGGTTTAGCGAGCGTTGAGCTGCAGTGCCATGAATACAGTGAACTAGTATATAATATGAACTCGAGGTAGGTAAAGGAGGGAAGTAGACCCGAAGCGCGAGCTGTAAGAAAGTGTGCTTGAGCCACCTCTCGTTTAGTCCTTGGAATGTCCACTGGATAACGCTGCTTCTATATGGGGAATAGGGAGCCTTCATGTGCGTGCGTCTCCGTGTTTTAAAGTGGTGACAACTCCGATCATGGTTGCTTACAACTGGCTAAAACGGCCCCCATACTTAACGGGCCGCCAATTGGTTCTGAGTGGTCGCTCATTTACTTTGACGGCAGCGTGGGTTCCAACGAGAAGAGGGGTTTTTTTTTTGTATAGCAAGTGCTGAAGGCTGAACGGTTGTTTTCTGAAGTTAGCCGTGGTTTGGTAGAACAGGAAAAACATGTTCGTGACTCGAGTTTGTATAAAATACTATTAAAACAGTTCTTTTCTCCCACTTGATAGATCCACCGCATTGGCGGAGTGAGGTTACTTAGGGAGCCTATATTTGCGAGGGCGAGAAGGTCGATGTCACTATGAATGGACTTCAATGTATGCGCGCCATTCATGAAGCATATTCACCTTAGCACTGCAAATACCTCAAAGGCCTCTTAGTGCAAGGCTCGAAACCGTGCTGTTTATATGATGGAACTCGTAACGACAGGGAAGGCAGAAGAAACAACCGGGTAGCTCGCAATGTTCTCTGTAAACCGAATAGCTCAGCTAGCCTGTTTCTCATACCCTAAACATTGCGGTTCTCCATAATATAATTTCCTACAGCAAGTTTAGTTCCTGCCAACGAATCTGTACAATGACTGCTTAAAAACCTTACAAGCTGTAAGCATTGCCCGAAAAAGTAGGGCATTCAATCACATTACACCACCCTCCCCCTATGCCCACAAGCCTGTATATTAGGCTAGAAGAAAAGCAAAGGGGAGCAAAGATGGAAGAAACAAGTTTTTCTAGGTCAGATTTTATTGCAAACAGCATCCAAACGGCATCTGGCCTTGTGTCTTCAAAGCATCCTGCCTTAATTGCTGGAAGCTTCCGTCCTCGCAGTGGGCCTAGAGTAAAGCAATAAGACAAAAAATCATACACGGCTCCAGCCCGCATATACAAAGTCCATACACATTTTCTCTACAAGCACTAAATAAAAGCGGAGTTTACGATATCAAATTATTAATGTGTCTGGTTATGAAACAAAAGGACGACACAAATAACGATGCACCATGCACATAGGGCATATTTGAGTTATGGGCTGACAACCGACTTTTATAGTGCACATATACTATATAAACTATATTGCACTACTAAGAATCAATAAATACTTCAAATAGGGAAGTAACAGCGTGTTGTTTATTACACGAATATCTTGTAATAAATTATTCACCCACCTTTACTGAAGATACGAAGGCATGTTCTCGTGGAAGTAGGCTTTTGACGCAATCCTGGAAGCTTCGTTAAGAGGCGTACATAAGGATTACGTAAAAGCCAACTTCTCGCTACATGTTATAGTGCGACACTTCCGTTTCGCAATATCTGAAAGCAGGAAGGGCACTGCGAAACCACAAAGCACGCTGCAATGTCTGGTGCCGCTCACGCAAGGGCTAGAGAGGTGTCGCTACAGTCACTATAATACCAACTACTCGCACGATATGAAGTAACCTAGCTACCCCTCCCTGGTTACGAGCTTGCCTGTGCACTCTCAGGTACCTACTTGAAAACATTCGAATTGAATCCAGCGGTAAGCAAACTAAAACTGCTCTTCTATGATTTCAAGTAAGCCACTATGCACTAGTAGTTCACCAATGCGCATAATTCTACTTTATGAATCTCTTATAACGATCGTTGTTTTCAACCTATACGTAATGCTGTTGGGGTGGTGTTGTATGTGCCATAAAAACAGTTATTGATAGTTCACTATAGATCTACTGGTCTATGGCAAAGGACGCCGGCAGACGTCTTGAAACGAATGCTTCTCTTTGTGTAGCGCGCTATAGATAATCTGACAGATTGGTGCTGCAAAATTCCTTTGTACATGCCTATTCTTTGCGCAAGAGTATCAGTAGCAGAAGCCGAAACTACCAAGCACCTCCACCATTTATGGGGAACTGCTTTACTAGTTAAAATTCAGCTATAATGCAATGATGATAATAAACAGAGCTGAGGAAGTTACAAAGATAATGACGGTTTGTCGAAATCAGAAAGACGACTCTGATTTTTTTGCGCTACATTCGTATGTATAAGAATATCAGCGTGGTTCCAATTCGGACGGAGTCCTACATCAGCAATCCCCAAGAATTACACGAATGTCTCCCATATCCGAGTCATCAAGATCGCGAGAGGGATATTTGTTGCATTGTGTAGAGGAAAAGTGATGCGTGTCAAAGGTAGGGTTTTCCTTACATCTTATAGCAATGATATCCGGAAAAACAAAACGCACGAATTTTCACTATGCAGGTCCCAGTGCTGCTCGTATCATCCAATGCCACGCACAACATCACACCAAGTTGGGTACCTGAGACTAGTATTCGCCGGTTACAAACCTACTGACGTTTTGGGGCCCTACGGGAGATAAGATACCTATGAACCTGTGAGCACACTCGTTTCTACAATTACGCGCGTACTGGTCACGACAACGGTGGCGGACACAGTTTAATCTGACGCGAATGCACTATGAAACTCGTGACGCTTTCTGATTGTGAACCACAACGGCATGAGTCAACCTAAGGATCGAAACTACATTAGAAGCGCATTGTCAATGCCAATATTTTTCAAGAATAATTTGCAGAACCTACCATTTAGCTGGCGAATTTCGTACTTTGTTGAACTTCCTGCTTCTCTTTTCCATCTAACTGGTATTTCTTTTAATCTACAATGAAAGCGTAAAGGTGGTAATTGGCGGCCAAACATCTTATGGCGTGTCTTGATCACTGCTAGCACTTTGACAAATGTAACTGATTGTATTGAAAACAAGCCCAAAATTGGCGAATATTCTGAGAGGCCAAATTCTTTCGTTAACACCTCAATTTACTTATCTTGGTTCACTTTACGGCAAGCACTAAAGCTGCGTGGACTACAACTTGAGAATGGTACAGGCCTAGCTTGCTAGTTCAGTCGACTTTCCTGTAGTTTTCTCTGTGCAGATTCGTAATGGTATTCGTACGTTTGTCGTGCTAGTAATTGTTTGGTTTCCCTTATCTCTTGCAGCGTCCTCAGCCATACAGTTTCGGCTACGACAATGTGGACGAGTTCGGTAACCGGCTGTTTCGCAGTGAGCAGGGTGACTCTAAGAATGTCAAAACTGGCTCGTACGGCTATCGGGACACGAATGGTCTTTATAGGAGAGTGAACTACGTGGCGCACGCGTAGGGCTTCCGTACCACCGTGGACACCAACCAGCCTGGGACGACCCCTGGAGCATGCGCTGACGCGGTCTTTAATGCTGCAACAGTTGTGGCGCCAATTCCCTCGGGCATGGCGCTGGGTGGCGCATCTTCACTTCTTGCCACGAAAGTAGTGGCCCCCTACAATGCAGCGGGCTACAGTGACTACGGAACGTACGGATACAACCCTTACGTTAGCACTACAGGTGAGTACGGCTACGCTTCTCATGGACGTAAAGGGTGTGCTGCTATTGCAGCTGTAATTGGGGAATTTGTCTATGGTGACCACTCTCCCTACGCCTATGGTGCAGCTGGCTACGCTCGTGGTCTCTATGGTGTCTCCGCTGCATATGGAAGCCGGGCTTCAGACTATCATAGATATCGTCGTCGTTAACAAATTCTGCTTGTCACTATGTGCGGCAAGAAAATAACGTTACCTTTAGAAACAGAAAATTAGTGGTGAAACGTGATTATTCTTGTTGTTATTTCATTCGCATGCAGAAATACACGTGTACATCGAGGAAAGATGGAAAGAGGAGGCTGAGTATTGTCTCTTAGAAAGGCACAACGCCTGCACGTACAATTTTGGTATGGGTAAAGAGATAAAAGAAAAGAGGATAGAATGACGAAAGAGACCCCAAGACAGTAGCGTAAACAACAAAAATTATGAGAATATGGACGAAAACAAGTAAAACATGCAAAACGAAAACCGCCATATTCACGAAGTCAATGGCAATGACTGAGCGAAGCTTCAGAGGTAAATTATGAGTGGGCGAAGCCACGCTCATGCCCGCCCGCCACCAAAGAGTCTTTGAAAGTAGAGAACACTGTGTACTCGCAGTGTTCTTCTTGACTAGTGGCGGCAAACTCCCGCTATGGAACAGCGATGATGATGGCGCTGGATTGCTCATTGCTTATGCTAAAGATGGTGGTCAAATTGCTATCGAACCACAAGCAGTCACAAACGTTTAAGCTGTGCTTGAAACTGCGATCTAGAAAGTCGCGCCCAAAGTGCGCATCGGTGCCACCAACCTCAGGTAGACGATCACTTCAGGCACTTGGCTTCAGGCGCTCACCCGCACCACTTGAGGGTGCGCTTGGAGGCGCTTCCGTGCTGCCGCCGCTTCACGAGCTCTCAGCTCCGTGTCCGCTTGTCATCGTGCACGTTTCGTTGCCGTAGCGCGAGCCCTCGCCGCCTTTGGCTTGTCGTAGTCAACGGCGAGCCCACGCCGCTTCCGGTTCTCGAGCTTCTCCAGCTCTCACTTCGGAGTATTGACGGCGAGCCCGTGCTACAACCACCTTTCGAGCACTCCGCTCTACCACCTTGCCTTCTTAAATCATAATATTATTATCGAAGCTCACAGACTGACGACTGTTCAGAGAAAGAGAAAGCGCGTTCGGTGGCACGTAGGGCTGGGGCGTATGAGTGGAGCGAGTGCAACGAGCGCCACAGAGCCATCTAGTGGGCGCTCAAGTACTAACGATGTGAAAACGATCAAGCCTCGACCTAAAGAAAATTCGCCTTTTCAAAGTACAGAATTACACGTACAAATGAAATTGTTGTTATGCGTAGAAGACATAAGACCGAGGGCAGGGAAAGTGGATTAGGTGGACCGATGAGATTGAAAAGTTTGCAGGTATACAGCGGCAGGACAAAGAGCAAGACCAGGTTGATTAGCGGAGCATGAGAAAGACATTTGTCCTGCAGAGGGTGTAGTCAGGCTGATGATGATGAAGCATGCAGACCGAAGGTGACTGTCGTGTAATCTTGTCGATTGAAACGTTGCAAAATGACACTAGAAATATGTACTAATATTGTACGAATATACATATTTGTTAAGATGAAGCACCTGTCTTGGATTTCCAGTTCTTCACAGTTACGTAACGACGCCAAGACAAACGTCAGTGTTAAAAATACTAGAAAGTAGTGGCTGATATGTATCGTTTGTGCTTGTGAGTATAGTAGCCCTGGCTAGTCTTTCTGTGACTAACTTCAGTAGATGGCGCCTAAGTATACATTGAACTACATTAAACTTTAGCCCGCTATGAGCATTGCATCATTGATTGATATATGGTGTTAAACGTCCCAAAACCACCATATGATTATGAGAGACGCCGTAGTGGAGGGCTACGAAAATTTCGACCACCTGGTGTTCTTTAACGTGCGCCCAAATCTGAGCACTCGTTCCTGCAACATTTGCGCCTCCATCGCAAATGCAGTCGCCGCAGCCGGGATTCGATCCCGCCACCTGTGGGTCAGCAGCCGAGTACCTTGACCACTAGACCACTGCGGCGGGGCAGCATTGCATCATTGGGCTACATATGTATTACTTATAGAATGCGATAGGCAGTCCTGCGACTAGAATTGGCGTTTCGCCAACATTAAGCAAGCATAGTCTTTTTTCCACAGGAGCTAGGAGACTTGGCTTGGCTCAATAATAAAATACTTTATTTCCATGCAGAATATTTGGTTTGATTCTCAATGGCACTATTTGCATTTGTCGGGTCAACACTGCCGATGTCGGTTTTTCTGAACATTCTTGCAGTTGCGCTACCTATGTATGTTCCGGCCGTTCCTCAGGAGACGTAATACTTAAAACACCTGTGGCACGTACCCGCATACCATGGCTGGTGGTACACAGGAATGTGCACCACGTGCCTAGAGTAAAGGATTTGACGGCGTAACCAACGAGATTTTCACAGTGTGTTATGATTAGACAGTTATTATCTTGAAACGTTCTCACCCTTCCATAATGATTCTGGTATACCCCAAGTTAATGAGGTGATCACTAGAGCATCCAGTGATAGGCGGCTGGATAGACAAATACCTAGATTGAAAAGCTCAAGGTGTCTACAGTACGCAAATAAAAGCTTCGCTTTGAAACGTGTATAAGCGGATGGCAGGATTTAAATGTGGTCCTTCAAAGCCAGACGAGCTCTATATGTCTGGTCGCCTCGAAACTCTGGGAGCGTAGAGTGAAAGGGGAAAGTAAAAGAATCCGGAGACAAAAACACCAACACGTTGCACTGGATGAGTGGTAAACATCAATTGACATTATTACAGAGTATACCAAAGAAGGCAGACCACTAAGCGCATGCGCGCTGGTGCTGCTTCATTAATCAAGCATAGAATCAAAAGAACTTTACTCCCTATCAATTATTAACATTCGCGTAGAACTAGACTGCGCTCAATCATGCAGTTTGCTCCTGGTAAACTCTTAACATTGACAGCTAGGCTCTAAATATTGACTGAACTCAACAAACACTGCATATATGCTTGCTTCAGTGCAAATAAACTCAACAGCCTACCCATAAGAATGCCTATTCTTGAATGCGTTCGCCAGTCATATCTAATTAAGTGCACTGTAATGCTGCCTTGAAAATGGATTCAAGTGATGTTTCGCATGAAACGAACTCAATTATGAGGCTGTTGTCAGGATTGTATAACGTTACGTTCCGTGGTTCTTGCAGCTCAATTGATATGTGGGGTTTAACGTCCCAAACTACCATATGATTGTGATAGATGCCATCTTGTAGCTCGAGGAGTTAATCATTTTTGACATATGCTGTGAATGTAAGTCTCTAGAAGAGTTAATAGTTTTGGTACAGTGCTCGGCGATTGAAACTTGTTACTGGGCGCGTGTGGCTTAGGGCACTGAGAATGACAGTATGGGTGGAAGTTTACTATACACTAGGTGACACCAACCTGTGGGGAAACATTCATATTGAACTGCTTTGCAGTGTCGGCGGATGCTGCTTACCATGCTTGGGAAACAGCTACATTAATCTGGCGTAAAGGATTCCAGCGGTCCGCCGGATCCACCGTCAACCACAAACCCAACGATCGTTTACCGGTTGCAGTCACCATGCGTCTCGAATGGTCTAACTCTCACTGTCTGTGACCCTGACCACCAGCACAGCCATGCACGACAAGTACAGCGTTTCATTCGTCGAGCACTGTACAGAAGGATCTTTGTGCGTAATGCAGGATGCGAATGACGTGCGTGCGTCGATCATGAGTTCTGTGCAAGGATACAGTTATAGATTGAAGTTATGCCCCCTTCTATTACTTCTGAAAGTGACAGTGCTTTAGTAACACAAAATGGAACAAAATGATTTTTCAACACATGCTGCAAGGTAACAATCTCAAAATAGAGCACCGAAGGGACCACGTCAGTTGAGAAAAAAGCTCATAACAGGTCTCGTTCATTTTCAACCGTAGGTGTGATTCTGTATAATTTCGTCACCGGCCAGAAGTCTTCTTGGCCCTCGAAGAAGTTTTTGGGTCGTTACCGTCGCTGACGAGTACCCCGTCACGACCACTGCTTCCGAGTGCCACGCCGTTGTGCTTATGCGGCCGCGAGCTTGCTGCTGCAGTCGCCTGGCTACCGCGCTGGCGCGAACGGGTTGCGTATGCGTCATTGCTGGTGGTCACCGTCGTAGTGGTGTTTGTCACCGTGGTCTTGGTGGTGCCATTGTACGTAACGGTGACCGTCTGTTTGGAAGTCAGGTACGCCACCGGCCGACCCTGCGCGTCCACGTAGATCCATTCTTCCCGGGAGGGGTTGGTGAGCTCCTGCTTGGCCGCGCGTCGCCTGAGGATTTCGAACTTGCGCCTCCGGCGAGCCCTGGCTTCGACCTCCTTGGAATCGGGAGCTACTGTGGTCTGAGAGGCTCTGGCTGAGCTAGGTGTGAGCAAACAACTAAGGAAGAAGATGAGCCAAGATGAATAGAAACACAGGGCAGCTTTGCTTTGAAAATAAACTCCAGCAATTCAAGTGAACAGCGCTTCATATCTTCTCACATCTCATAAGCTGCGAATATCATTCAGTCAGCTATATATAGCGATAAAAAAAGGTTACTCTATTTAAATGGAGCGAAAGAAACACAAATCCCAGAGGCATTACTGATTACTATTTTCAATGACGTGCAGTGAGCAGAAATCTTAACCCAGTTAAAAACTACAGGCCTCCCTACACTACTGCATAAGTTCCGCAAAACACCAAGACAATGCACAGCAAGATAACGTCATGTTTTACACATTGGCTGCGCGTCTTTTCAGGATCTATAAAACTGTACAAATCGCAAACGATACAGGAACGTTGACACATGCAGCTTACATTGCTGAATATTTCAATTACTTTTTCCAGTCTGTGTTCACCAAAAATGCATACACTAGCGTAGGTAAACACTTAGAATATTGTATACGTAAACCATGGATAACTTATAATCAAACGGGAAGGAGTGTTTCAACTCCTCTTGAACCTACACGGGAAACAATCTAGTGGGCCTGACGAGATTTGTTCAGGATTTGTGAAGCGCTGCGCAAATTGAATATCATATTACCTCACAGGGATATTTGAGTGATCGCTAAATACCCATCCCTTATCCTTGAACTGACGCAGGGCAGTTGTCTTACCGGTATAAAAAGGAGGTAATCGCAGACTTGTAAACAATTGCCACCCTATTTCACTCACATGTATTAGTTGCAAAATTTCGGAGCACATCATTACAAGTCACCTTCCACAATTTCTTGAACAGAACAACTTATTATACTCATCCCAGCATGTCTTTCGAGCTGGAATATTGACAATTACACAATTAATTGAAGTTGTTTATGATTTTGTGGCAGCTTTAGACAATAAGCAAGAAATTGACATCATTTGTATAGACTTTGCAAATGCTTCGATAAAGTGACTCATGATAAGCTAATTTATACGCTTCAGGAAATTGGTATAGGTAGAACACCAGATACTTGGATAAAAGAATACTTGAGTAAGCGAACACAGAAACAGTGCATTTAAATGACAGTTCGTCACGTACACTTCAAATGTTCTTGTGTAGGTCCTTTGGTATTTCTGATATATATCAATGATATTTTTTCAGTGGTTGAACCCCCGGTACAAGTAAAACTAATGACCGCTTAATAGGCAGATGACTGCTTAATGTCTTCCACTGTAACGAGCAAGCACGAACAAGTTAGAAATTTTCAATGCTTGGAAAAATTCGGCCATTGCTATAACTTATGGGATATGAATATAAAATATAAAAAATTAGTACATGCACATATGACTAAAAAAGAAGGCGTGATGCTGTTTAAATATTGTGTAAACGTAATTTACTCTTTACGTAACCAATTCAAATATTTAGGAGTGACAATTACGCAGTTTGGCATGGTGTACACACATAGACAATCTGTGCTTGAAAGCGAACTAGAGACTAGGTTTTTTAATAAAACAAAATAAATCAAGCTACGCGAGGTATAAAACTTGTAGCTTACAAAACCTTCGTTAGACCACTACTAGAATAGGCCTCAGTCGCGTGGAGTCTTCATCAAGAAAGCCTGAAAAAAAAGTTAGAAAAGTACAACGCCGTGCGGTCCGCTTCATATGCTCGAATTAGCTCTAGTTATTTTCTCTCACGCAGATGTTCAAGTCCTGGGAACTGAAATCACTTGAGGTACGAAGACAAAAAAACTGGTTAAAAGCTCTTTTCAGAATACTGCAAGGACAGCTAAAAAATAGCAAAGATGTGTACTTTAAAGTGCCTGGGAAACGAAGCAATCGTGTTAATCACGACTGTGTATTACTACCGTACCCTTGTCGGAGTGATGTGTTTCGTTATTCTTTTTTTCAAGTTGCCATTGAGCTTTGGAGTGCGTTGCCAGGCAGTGTAGTAAATGCAAGCAATCTTTGGCAATTCGAAAAATTCTTGGACAAGTTTTTGAGTGATTGAGCTGCCAGATGATAAGCCTGCATGTTTTCTTGATTTGAGTTTCTTTGTTTTCTTTTCTACTAGCTGTGTTTAAGCCTTGAAAGGCGTAACCAAGCATTGTCGTAAATGCACAAAGTTTTTGCCGATTTGATATAGTATTACACATTTAATATTGATTGTGGTATTACAAAGCTGTATATCGGTTCGTTTGTATTTGGTTGTATTCTCTCTGTAAGAGCCCTCAAGAGAGAGGGCTGACAGTAATATAGAATAAAAATAAATTACAGCATTAAGCATATATAAACCTTATCTGGCATAAAACTCTCGCATAAATAGGCTATTTGATAAGTAAAAATAAATTAAAATATTCAAATAATTCATAATTAAGCCAGCTCCGCTTCGCGGACAACAATAAAGCTTGAAGCTGGTAGCTTACACAAATGCCTTTGCTTTTACAAATGTTTTAAGTGGTTGAATAAAACGAGTTTTGAATGCGGTGGGATAATAGGAAGTGAGATGATGTGGGCAAGAAATCAAATGAAGTGGGTGAATAAAGCGCTAGGAGAGGCGGGAGCAGTGGTGGGCGTTCTGATGAGCTACAGGAGCAATGAGTAGTGGAAGTGGTGGTAGTAGTTGCCCATATACCTCGTTAGTTTCACCCAGTGTCTGGGACGCACAACTACTTACGATCTATGACTGCCACCGGACATGAAAGACTCAACTAAAGACAGTTTATATGTTAGTAAATAACCAACTGACTAAATAATTAACAAAACAAAAATTAAAACACAGGTGTGTTCTTTATGATGAAAGAATGACGCTGCTCTGTATTTTCAGTTAACACCTGTGTTATTTTATGTACCAGAACTTTAGTCAACGTGCTGACCACGCATATGTTTAATTAAAGCTAGTTGGTCGGTGTAAAACTTGCGCATCCCAACAAGCGCAGCGCAACAAACACAACATAAAAAGACTTGTACACAGGACGGGTGCACAAGTGCTTCACGTATACAACTTCGTGTAAGTTTTATCTCTATTATGTATTCAAAACTTTGTTCTAAGCGCTCGTGCTTAACTAGAAATCAATCAATGACTCCAATGAGCCCCAAGATTAAATGTGGCAACCACACTAAGGCATGACGTCACGCTGATAACGCGTTTTCATAAGTTCCCTTCACCATGCATGAAATAAAAGCGAGTCCACTTTGACGCATTCAGACGGAAATTACATGGTAGCAATACTTTCAAAATGCCTCTCAATTTTTGAAATAACTTGTTGAGAACATTTTAAATAAAACCAAGTATTTTGCTTTTGAAAAATGAAAGGATTCCTTCAAGCCGTATTAGTGTATGTACAACATGCTCATTATTCATCATAACTACATAATAATATTTCGGCATATGATGAAACTGAATTAGAATGTGGCATTCGAGAAAAAATGGCAGATCCCACGTGCAGTGGGACGATAATATGTGAAGCACGAATGAGGAAGGTTTATATGTTACTTTAAAATAAGCACAGCATTACGAGGCGGAGGTAAATGATGCTGCACATGACTACCATGTCATGTCATGAATATCATGTTTGGACATTTTATTTACCTTCGTCATCTATTCTCGTCCCCTGATACCGAATTTGGTATATGTGGAGCTAGCAAAACGGCCGCGAGCGTACAACAAGTGTACCATGTACCAAAGCTGTATTACACGCAAATCAATATTATTATGATTGGACGTGTCTTTCACGTTCGTCGTCCACTCACGTCTCGTAATATCAACTTTGGTATATGTGGCGCTAGCAAAACGGCCACGAGAGCATCATGAGCGTGGCATGTAGTCATTTTGACACATGACACGCATCTCATGATTAACGTGTTTACATTAGTCACATACCTTCGTCGTCCGTTCACGTCCCGTAATGCGAATTTCGTATATGAGAAGCAAGCGAAACCGCGGTGAGCGCATCATGAATGGCCCAATATACTCCGACGTAACGTTGACGTGCGCTAACCGGGCGCTGCGACGACACGCTAGCAATACGCGAGCACTCTTAAGTCGGGTGCCAGGCGCAACCGGCGTGACCAGCGTCCGTCGGTACGGCCGGGTGGCAACCGGCGCGTAATGCGACATGCTGCATTCTGCACCGACGAGGTTACGAGGGACGCACAACTGTTTACGATTTTTGACTGCCACCGGACATGAAAGGCTCAACTAATGACAGTTTATCTGTTAATAAATAACCACCTAAATAAATAAATCACAAAACAAAAATTTTATAAAAAACAGGTAAGTTCATTATAATGAAAGAATGATGCTGCTTTGTATCTTCAGTTAATACTTTGTTGTTTTATGTACCAGACCTTTACTCCACGTGCTGACCATGCATACGATTAATTAAGGCTAGTTGGTGGGTGTAAAACTTGTGCATCCCAACAAGCGCAGCGCAATAAACACAACATAAAAAGACATGTACACATGATTGATTTCTGGGGTTTAACGTCCCAAAACCACCATTTGATTATGAGAGACGCCGTAGTGGAGGATTCTGGAAATTTTGACCACCTGGGGTTCTTTAACGTGCACCCAAATCTGAGTACACGGGCCTACAACATTTCCGCCTCCATCGGAAATGCAGCCACCACATCCGGGATTTGATCCCGCGACCTGCAGGTCAGCAGCCGAGTAGTGCCACCGAACTAGAGCCACCATGCATGGTGGCACTAGTTCGGTATGTTTGGTACCCGCAGGCCGAACGTCCGGCACTTCTAATTCCATGCACCGACAACGCTGGCTTCACCCGTCCGCGTTCCGACGCTCACGCCCTTCACGTTGACCACTCGCATGCGCATTCCGTTGTCTTGTTCAGTGTCGTTCTGCCTTCCTAATCACATTGTGAGCCTGCGCGCAATCTGGCAGTCTTGTGCTACATGTTCAGCTTGTCATGATGCTGTTTCGTAGTTTTTTCTAGGCGTGTGTGAACAATGAGTGCATCAATGCTATAGCTGCTGCTTAATAAATGTATTTTCTTCATATAATCGCGTTGTCTACGGCACCGAGTTCTCAGAACGTCCTCTTACTACAACGTGTCTATGTCTCCCTGGGCGTAAGCACAGTCACATACGTTAGATTGAAAAACCCTCGAGCGGTGCACCACTTCTTTTTCATCAAAATCCCGTGCTGAGGAGGCACGCGCCGTCACGGCCTTTTCTTGTTTGATCATCAAGCCGCTGATCTCTTGGGGGGCGCACGAACTAGCGCGCGTAGTTTGAATACTGCGTTTGCCTTGCGTCATTATCCCTCCTCCAAAAGCGCATCGTCCCGATGCGTAAAAGCAGTGTTGCTGAGATGGTCTGAATGCGTGATTTCCATTAGAGAAATAGGTATTCCTCATAATCGGGTGTGTATAGTTCGATGTTCATTGCCTGTCATAGTATGGCTTCATTCTGACTACATGCACGATTTCTGTGCTCCTTCGGCATCTTGATGAGCTCACTTGTCCTTCCGGTGACACCTCCTAGTTCAAGGAGCTGACGCGACGAAGGACTCGGTAAGGGCCGAAATAGCGGCGCATGAGCTTTTCGGAAAGGCCAGGCGTCCGCACAGGAATCCAAATCCAAACTAGGTCGCCTGGTGCGTAGTCGACTCCTCTCCGACGAAGGTTGTAACGGTTTGCATCCACGCGTTGTTGTTGTTTTATGTGATGTCGCGCCAACTGCCGCGCTTCTTCGGCTCGCTGAATGAATTCGCTGATGTCAGGCTTGTGCTCTGTGTTGTCGCCTACAGGCAGCATTGCATCTAATGGTGTGGTAACTGCTCGACCGTATACTAGCTGGAATGGCGTCACTTTAGTAGTCTCCTACACAGCAGTATTGTAAGCGAAAGTGGCGTACGGCAGTATCTTGTCCCATGCACGGTGCTCCAAGTCAACGTAAATGGACAACATATCGGTTAGATTTCTGTTGAGTCGCTCGGTTAGCCCATTCGTTTGGGGGTGGTAAGCCGTTGTTTTCCTATGACTTGTGTGGGTAAGTTTCATAATGGACTGCGTCAGATTGGCTGTGAATGCAGTTCCTCGATCCGTGATAACCACCTTTGGGGCACCATGCCGTAGTACAATGTTAGTGACGAAAAATTCAGATACTTCTATAGCCGTGCCCCTGGTGAGAGAGGCTGTCTCGGCATACCGGGTTAAGTAGTCTGTCGCCACTACTATCCATCGGTTTCCCATTGATGACGTAGGAAATGGACCAAGTAGATCCATTCCTACTTGTTCGAACGGAGACTCAGGTGGTTCGATTGGTTGGAGAAATCCTGCAGGTTTCAAGGGAGGCGTTTTGCGTCTCTGGCAATCTCTACATGTCCTTACATAATGCTGTACAGCATCCAGTAACTTTGGCCAGTAGTACTTTGTGCGGATGCGAGCCAATGTTCTACTCACTCCGAGGTGTCCTGCTGCTGGGTCATCGTGGCAGGCTTCCACGATTTCGGGTCGCAAGGCCGAAGGAACGACGAGTAGGAATTTATCCTTGCTGTGCTCGAAGTTTCTCTTGTATAAAACGTTGTTTCTCATGAGGTACGAGGACAATCCCCGGACGAAAACTCGAGGAACACGCACGGGTTGCCCTTCCAGATGCTTGATCAGTTTAAGCAACTCCGCGTCACATCGCTGATATTCTGTCATGTCTGCGGTGCTGACGGCCCCAAGAAACGGAAAGACGTCTCCATCTTCCCCAGGTGCAGATTCCATTGGTGCGCGTGACAGGCAATCAGCATCGCTGTGCTTGTGACCCGACTTGTATACGACTGTTATGTCGTATTCTTGCAACCTGAGGCTCCATCTAGCAAGTCGCCCAGAAGGGTCCTTTAGGCTTGCGAGCCAGCACAACGAGTGATGGTCGCTCACTGCTCGAAATGGTCTACCATATAAGTACGGTCGGAATTTCTGTATGGCCCATATTACCGCAGACATTCTTTTTCCGTCGCCGAATAATTTATTTCAGCTCTCAAAAGAGTGCGACTAGCATATGCGACCACTCTTTCCTCTCCGTTTTGCAGCTGCACAAGGACGGCGCCTAGTCCCAAATTGCTTGCGTCCGTGTGAATCTACGTTTCGGCTTCTTCGTGGAAATGTGCCGGGACGGGGTGGTGTAGGAGTCGCTGTCGCAGCTCATTGAACGCCTCTTCTTGCTCGCTTGTCCAGGTGAAAGGCATGTCTTCTTTCGTCAGTCGGGTTAGTGGCTCCGCAATCTTCGAAAAATCTTTAACGAATCTTCTGTAATAGGCACAAAGTCCTAAGAATCGTCTAACAGCCCTTTTATCTGTCGGTCTGGGAAACTTTCCTACAGCTGCTGTCTTTTCGGGGTCAGGTAGAATGCCTTCAGAGCTAACCACATGACCGAGGAAAAGCAGTTCATGAAAACCAAAATGGCACTTTTGGGGTTTTATCGTCAGCCCTGCTTAACTAATCGCTTCGAGCATAGTCCGTAGTCGTTCCACATGCTGATCGAAGGTGGCCGAAAAGATCACGACGTCATCGAGATAAACGAGGTAGGACTGCCACTTTAACCCGGACAGCACAGTATCCATCATCCGCTGAAATGTGGCGGGTGCGGAACACGGGCCAAATGGGAGTACCTTGAACTCGTATAACCCATCGGGGGTCACGAAAGCAGTTTTCTCGCGATCTCGTTCGTCCACCTCTATCTGCCAGTATCCGCTCTTGAGGTCTAGAGAGGAGAAGATTTTCGCGTCTCGTAGTCTGTCAAGGGTGTCATCGATCCTTGGAAGGGGATAGACATCCCGCTTTGTGACGACGTTCAATTTTCGGTAGTCAACGCAGAAGCGCAAGGTCTGGTCCTTTTTCTTTACCAGTACTACAGGTGAGGCCCATGGGCTGGCCGACGGTTGAATTACGTCGTCCCTGAGCATTTCTTCAACTTGGCCTCTGATGACTTCTCTCTCTTTTGGTGACACTCGGTACGGGTGCTGGCAAATAGGTCTAACAGATTGATCGATTATGATGCGGTGTTTGATGATAGATGTTCTTTGCACTTTCGATGACGTGGAAAAACATGAGGCGTACTCCCGTATAAGGCTCTCAATTTTTTGTTTCTGGTTCGGTGATAGGGCTGCTTCGATGTGGATAGATGCGAGTTTGGAATCTATACCGTCAGGGTGCAGTGGTGCAGTGTCGGAAGAATTCAAATTCGTAATCGGAACGTAATCGTGCAAGTGACCAACAACAGTTCCCTTCGCAAGGTGCTGCACCTCATTTCGGAAATTTGTCAAGAAGACACTCGTACACCCATCACGCAGTCGTACAATACCTCTTGCTGCACAGATCCCTTTCTCGAGTAATAGCCCAGTATTGCTTTCTGCCATTCCTTCATAGTCGTTGTACACATTGCTTTTTACGGTGACAACGATGATGGATCTTGCAGGTACTGTTACATCATCACCTGCAATTTGGAGCGCATCGAATCGTTTTCCACTCTCGAATGTCGCGATGGCGTGTTTCGTCGAAAACGAGACGCACGTTTCCTGCAAGTTTATCACTGCGCCAATGGCCTGCAAAAAGTGCATTCCGATAATTACATCTCTTGAACAATCCGACAGGATAATGAAGCTGGCGACGTAGGTGAAGCCGCGTATCCCGACTCTAGAGGTACACATGCCTGCCGGATCGATAAGGTGTCCCCCGGCGGTTCACACTTGTGGTCCCATCCAAGGGGTCAGCACTTTTTTCAGCGTTCTGGCAAGTCCCCTGCTCATGACGTAATAGTCTGCGCCTGTGTCTACTAAAGCATTCGTTTCGTAGCCGTCAATATTTAGCGACAAATCAGAAGCGACGTTACCATTTCCGCACGTAGTCTCGTGTCCATCATCACATTTTGAAATCGGCACTGGAGGTTGTTTTCTTGCGTCGGCAGCGGCCTTACCTCCCCAGGTCGCTGATTCTAGTTTTACCGAAGCGGGCTTTGAATAAGTCGCCTCGGAGAGTTTGAAGAAGGGTGCGGACTTGGTGACCGATACCTCAGTGGCGCTGTCGACCGAGACTGATGCTGCTGCGAGGAGTGAGCACCTTGACGTGTTGACAAGTACTCCTCGATTTCAAAAGGTTGCTCCCCATTCCGTCGACAGGCAGCGTTTACGGGAAAACCCCGAAGTCCAGCTCGGCGATATTCACACATCCGGTAAAGATGGCCAGCTTCGCCGCAGTGATAACAAAGCGGAATTCGATCAGGAGTGCACCATATATCAGCTTTTCGGATCCTAGTCTCGGCTGGGGACGGCGTAAATCGAGGTTTCGGCAGATGCGTGCTTGCTGCGGCGAAATAAGGTCCAGGGGCGGCGAAAGGAGGTCCAGGGGTGTTTCTCAGTACCTCGGCGTACGAGACTGCGGGCTGCATCGGAACCGACGCTTGAACAGGCTGGGCTTGTGGCTGCTGCTCACGGACTGCCTGTCTCACCTCCTCCCGAACAACTTCCGCTAATGACGAGACCGTTGAGGGGTTGCCGTTTAGCTTCTGGAGCTCTTCTCGAACCACCGACCGAATGATCTCTCCTAATACGTCGATACCGTTCCTGAAGACTGCTGACACCGCGTCTACGGATGCGACGTTAACATCTCGATTGTAGTGACTCGCTCGCTGTTGCAGAGTCTTTTCAACCGCTGTCGCCTCGGTGCGAAATTCAGTGATGTTCCGCGGGGGACATCGGAACAAACCAGCAAAATTCTCCTGCTTCACCCCACGCATCAGGTGCCGAAGTTTCTTGTCCTCGCTCATATTTTGATCAGACCGGCGGAATAACCGGCACATGTCTTCCACATACATTGCGACGCTTTCATTGTTGCGCTGGTTTCTTGCTTGCAAGGCAGCTTCAGCTCTTTCCTTGCGGTCTGTACTCGGGTATGTGGCCAGTAGCTCCCGTCGGAAATCATCCCACGATCGAATAGTACCTTCATGGTTTTCAAACCACGTTCGTGCGCTGTCCTGCAATGCGAAATAAACTCGGCGGAGCTTCTGTTCTTCGGTCCATCCGTTGCAGTTAGCGACGCGCTCAAAACCCTCCAGCCAATCCTCAGTGTCTTCATGAGGATCGCCATGAAAAGGGTCCGGCGTCCGTGGCTCATGAACAACGACGTGCGTGGCAGCGACTGGAGACGAAACGGCGTGTGTGGCAGCGGCTGGAAACGACATTTCGGTACTCTCACCGGAGACAGCTGGAGACACTCTGGGCTCTGGTGGCAGGGGAAATTCCGGCGGCTCACCACGTAGACGACGGCTGGAGCGCTGATGAACTGGCGTGAGCTCAGTTGGTTCGACTGCTCGTGGTTCCGGGCTGCTTCCTCGAAGTCCAACTGGGTTTGGGATCATTACCCGGCTCCTCCACCAGAATTGTTACGTACAATCCAAATGGTGTACGAATAACTGTTTATTGGGGCGAACTTGTGCGCGAAAAGCAAAGAAAAATGTAGCGGCGTCTTTAACAGGCGATCAGCAAAAAGGGATCAATCTCCTAAAAACCCTCGAGCGGTGCATCACTTCTTTTTCATCAAAATCTCGTGCTGAGGAGGCGCGCGCCGTCACGGCCTTTTCTTGTTTGATCATCAAGCCGCTGATCTCTTGGGGGGCGCACGAACTAGCGCGCGTAGTTTGAATACTGCGTTTGCCTTGCGTCAATATTGACGGTTTTGATACCTTGTGCCTTGCAGTCTTAAGTGCAGCATTCGTTCAGTCGCGTTGCTTCTCTCTTCTTGCCCTGTTGCCAGTTGTCGTGAGCCATGACCACTTAGATTAATGGAACATCTGTGACCATGGGTAACAGCAGCAGCTTCACGTCCCCCGTTGCCCCTTTTTTGCCGTGAGCCTACTAGCCCTCTTCTGGTTGACTATGTTCAGATAGTTTTTGTTGAGTTTTAGGGATGTTTCAGTCAAAGCTAAATTAGCGGTTAGATGGACGCGAATTGCAAGTGTCATAAATGGGCTGCTTATTTCGAACCATTCAGAACGTATAGAATGGAGAGGGATGTAAGTATATAGCAGGAATACTTCGGAGACAAACGCGGAGCGTTGAACTTGACGGTCGGGTCCCGTGCGACAACATGCTGAATCGTGGAAATGCTGGAAGCTACAGCTGTGACACTGGCGTCCGACTGCGCATTCTAAACGATGTCATGATCAGTTAAGGGTTCGGACGCCCAATGCGTTGCTTACCGTTGTTCGGCTTTTCAAATCGTCCATGCTGCATAACGAGACTGACATGCCAAATACTAGAGACATTAATTGCACACAAAAACAAGAAGCTTTATTGACGGATGGCACACCTCACACAACACCATCACCAAAAAGAAGAAAAAATAGAGAGTTCTGTTAGCTGACTGCTTAAACAAAACACACAACAGCCACACAATGCTGAAGTACAAACTTGACTGTCCACCGAGAGAAAAAAAAAAGCAAGAATGCACATGCTTCCCGGTGGCTCGTCCAGATCGCTTGAACGAAGCATTTTCGACACCTTTCCGTCTTCTCTCCTTGCTACTCAATGCCTCACCGCCATGCAAACACCGTTTCACATTGAAGTGAGATGGTGAAACGATTTCTTGGTCCTCCGCTGCTTTAGGGAACATTCTTCTTGGTAGCTTCACCAGTCTCGCAATGTGATTTGTTCCGGAATACGTAGCCCTGACCATGTCCCAAGTCAGCCGCGATGGTCTCAGCCTCGGCGGGCATTTTCAGTTCTTCGGGGACGAACTCCTGGTCGTCAAAGACAGATGTTTGCTTGCGTGCCAATATAGGACTGATAGGAGGTTTTGTGAAAGATGCGTCACCTGAACCTGGTACGAAGTTCTCGCAAATGTTGGTCTTTGCATCGTGAAAGAACCACGCCATGGTATCTCCACCGCCATCAGAGCTGTGCGCTGAGGGCCCGGGTTGTGCCCGACCCTGCGTGGATTTTCCAGTGTCTTCACACACATCCATTGCGGTGTTCGCCACCTTGTCAGCGGATCCGAACTTAACGCCTTCCATTCGTGCTCGCCGACAGAAGAGAGCAACGCTTCCGAGCTTCACGATACAATCCAAGGAAATGCGGCCCACTTTATTCTCTTTTTTCCCGCGCGCTGTAGAGGCTGTGATCTTCTTCTTTTTTTGTGTGTGTGATGTAAGCGCGCGAGCCGCTTGTTCCTGTGCGGTTTTGAAGGGATGATGATGGCTCCCCCCTTTAAGTGGCAGGAACAACTATGACTTAGGCCTGTGATAACGTAAAAAATACTGGAGCTGTGATTAATCAAGAGAATATTTCTATTGCCATTGAAGTTATGAAATAAGCTTTTCTAGTGGTCCAATAACGCGGCTAGATGTTCTTGTTTAAAAAGCGTCAAAAAAGTCCACTATGGGGAGATTTCAAGAATAAATAAGCACTCGTAATCAATAATGAACTCATCTAAAACAGCGTAAACATCTCCGTTCATTAAAGAGCAACTGAATAAAAGGAGATCAATACAAATAATTACCCTCGAAAATTGTTTAAATGCACTGTTTCGTCTTTTTCCTTCTTCAAACATATATGCCATTTGTACTGCATCGAATGCAGCACAAAGGAGTTTTGAACGCACTGTCTTTAGGCGGAGCCTTGGCAGCAGAAACGCACACACTCGTTTCAAACGCGCTGCATTCAAGGCGGTTTCAAGTCCAGTTGAACTCAAGGAGCGTTTATGAATACGGGGGTTAAAAGCTCCAAACATAGAGAAATAAAAAAAAAGGTTAAGAGTGGACACTCCCGTAGACCCCAGTGGCCCAATCGACCCTAGCACACCTGGTGGTTGGTGAGAGCAAGTGGCGCGCGCTTCCTGTTTCGGTTTCACTGGCGCAAATTTTGAATTACTTTGCCTAACCGACGTTTGGCTATGACGAAAGTTCATGATTTAAGACCACTTTTCATCGCCCAAATGGATAGTTTTTGTAGGTCGTTTTGATTTAGCGATTCCCTGTTTTGTTTTGTTCAGTGGTCTGTGCGAATTGGTCGTGACGTAATTTTTATTTCGATTAAGTTATAATAAAAAGAGATGCAGGTAATGATACTTTACTACGGTTTTATTCATCGCGCTTGTGTTTTTCTTTTGGAACAAGTGATCAATGTATATATCAGTCAAAGAGACAGAGTATCCGCAATGTTTTATTCAAAGGCAAGGTAGAGTTTGAGAATATAAAAAGCACAATATGACAAAGGCAGACAACAAATGCATCTCGCCTTACAAATAAATTGTAACAAATACAGAGAGAACACAGACAACGCACACATCGCTAGAGTTGGCAGAAACCGAGAAACTGGTGAAGTATGACGCACCGGGCCAGTGGGTAAGTAAAGATCTATGGCAAAAACACAGCGCACAATGCTGATGAGGAAGGAAGAAGTGACATATACACAGCAATGAAGTCGCGAATCACGCCTGGGGTTAACCGAAATAATGCATAGAAAAAAAAGAGCGCACAGAAACCACACGACACAATATAGCAGAAAGGCAAAGGTGCCGTGTGCTGGCTGTGCTTAAGAACAGCTAGTCCAAAATGAAAAAAAAAGCAGACTTGATGCCTGCTTGTCCTCAGAAAGGTAGGGCGTTGCAGCTTGCTCACTACGTGAAAGACAAACTTTATGCTACAACACTGGCAGGTCTTGTGGCTCTTCTTATGCGTCGCCTTCATCAAAAACTTAAGATCCCAAGTGATTTGCGTCTGGGTGTTGTTGTGACGCTTGCGAGCTAAAATAGATTGTAGTCATCACTTATCCAGAATTGTGGACCTTAATTGGTTCTACGAGAGCGGTATTACAGGGCTAATAAATAGCAGAAGGAAACCACTTTGGCCAATTATTTTTCACAAAGGCTCTACATCGTACGTTATCACTCACAAGCTATATAAAAATAAAATGGCCGCGTCCGCAGCCCCATCAAACGCTACAAGTTTAGGTATTCTTTTGAAAATTTTGATGGGCGAGATGAGGAGGTTGATGAGAAGCTAAAATACGAAAAGCGTGATAACGTGAACCATGCCCACTTCATACTGTACTCCTTACCCGCTTGAAGACATTTCAACAAGCGGTTTTGTTATCGATATAATACTTGAGCTGGAGAGATAAAGCATACACAGTGACCAAGCGACCCACAGTAAAGTGTACAGTTCGCCCGCATTTGCTACAAAAATACAGACAGGATACGCAACATTCTTTTTAAGGTTATGCAAATCACTTCGAGCGAATACACAGTGTCCCTACTCCTCAGAGCGGGTAACCTAAACAATGTATGCAACGAAGGAGTGGTTAGTCCAGTTGAACTGAATATAAGCATATAAGACCATAATGAAGTCTGCTGTAACGAAGTAATAACATAACAAAGCTATTGATTCGGCTCAACTCGAATACTTTAGTGTAAACGCGCCGCTAATTTGAACTTTGAACTTGTCAAGCTGTATGCCTGAGATTGAAGACTGGAACCTAACCCTATCTAAGTTTCGGTTCACAAAACGCACATGCCAACATAAACGAACCCGGCAAAACATTTTCAGAAACTTCGCGCGACACCCAGCAGAGCAGAAATGAAAATCCCCAACACTTGACAGATGGTGATACAAAACATTGCACACTTTCAGGTGATGTGCAGTGGCCTCAATCATGGCAAGAAAGTGAGATTCAAGTTGTTGTACGTATGCAAAAGCTGCTTCTGATGGCACAGTGAGATTCCCAAAAAGTTTGCTGGGGACGTGGTATGCTTTGAGCATTGTGAAATACTGGTGGGTCCGCTGTGCTGCTATTTTGGCTTGCAGATGTTTAATGGTTTGCTTGTACTTCATTGATGGAGACATTGTCGTAGGCACACAGGAACGCACTGCAATAAACAAAAAAATGAATGTAAAAGCGAACAACAACTAATCCCATACGAGCACTTTC
Organism: Rhipicephalus annulatus; assembly: GCA_013436015.1. Classification (NCBI taxonomy): domain Eukaryota; kingdom Metazoa; phylum Arthropoda; class Arachnida; order Ixodida; family Ixodidae; genus Rhipicephalus; species Rhipicephalus annulatus. The sequence continues at coordinate 75,360 of WOVY01009815.1, read as the reverse complement.
CTCGATCTTTCAGACCAAAGGTGCACAACTTTCTGTGGTGCAAAGTTTTCAATTCCACTATCTAAAAACAAACCGTTCACATTGTTGAAAATGCACAAAAAAAATTAAAATCACTGAAAGCCCACCCTTACGTTTTGTAAGTGCACACGTAGTGTCCTTTTAAGGATAGTTTCCTCAGAATGTGCTAAACATAAAATAGCACATTAAAAACAGCTGCAATAAAAGCATAGTGACCCTTTTCTCTAGGGCTCTCAGGCGTGGAGCTGTTGGCGGAGACGTCTTCTGGAGGGTCTTGTGAAGCTTGTTCAGTGCCTCAGACAGTCCTGTCGGAACAATCTTGCGAGCGGCCTGCGGAAGTCTCTATATCAATCCACTCTGGTGTTGAAGTGAACATACAACTTACCGGTCACACAAGTTCCTTTTGTGACAGCTGAACGACTGGTTAAGGTTTTCTCCGGCAAGACGAAGTCAGCAGAAATTCTTTCACCATCTACAAGGGAGCTGCCACCTGCAGAGGTTTGGTCAACAGTCAATTTAGGTAAAAAAAAAAGAAATCGCGACACTGAACGCACCCTGCTCTTCGGGGCACCTCAATGTGTGGGAGCCGCTTTTTGAAGCCTCTACCGCAGGTCCTGAAGAAATGAAATTACGACAATGTGTCAGTAAGAGGCTTAAAATAACACAAACTGAAGCTCATCCGCACCTTGCAGTGCAGCTTCTGCAGTCATGTCACAGTCACTATTTGAAGCGACGCTCAGAGAACGGGCATATATGTGCAGTTGGTACAAGTTACAAAGCTTGTAGCATGGGGAAACTTAAAAAGCTCTTTCAAACGCATAAGTTGGTCGAACGTGGAAGAAACGAGAAGGCACCAACTAGGAAACAAGTAATTTGTGATTTTTGGAATCATCAACAGTGCCAGCTTTTACCGATGAAAGGTATATGTACATGTGCACTCAGGCTTGAAGAAAACGTGAAATAGCCCTTTAAAGTCTTTCAAATCAAGTTGCGCAGGTCAAGAGCATCAAAAAACGACAGAAATGTAAAGCTGCTGTTAGGAAGGTAATAGCCCACAATTCACAAAATTTAAGACTTTCCAAATGTTACTTCTATAGTGAGGTTTCTCCATCAGCTACAAAGATCTTCGCGGTTAACTGTCACCACTGATTCAATACAAGTGGCTGCTATTGCACATATTTGAGTTTCAGTCAATCACTTACATGGTGCAGCTGGTTGCACACTGGGAACAGCCATTCTTGTAAGCCTTGTGTGCCCAGGGTCCATGAAACTTTGAGCAGTAAAATGGTCGCTACAAACCCTGTACGTTGCGTACAATAGGCTGGCCGGCTTACTCAGGAGATCATCGCGTCCAGCATACTGCTTCCATGCTTTCATCCTGCATTGGCAATGAACTATCAGCTGAAAGGGGAAGTGCTTGAATAGTGATTTTTTATTGTTACCCTCACTTAGCAAGTACGAACAGTAAGCCTACAGACATGCAAACCATACAAAAGCTTTAACACACCTGCCGTCTCGTGGTATGCTGAAGAAACTCGTCCCAGGCTTCTTGTGGGTTCTGCCATTGTTGAAGCACCACGATACACAGCAGTAGCTGCCGTAGCTTGGACCGCCGGACGGCATGGCATCAGCGGGGTCTGAAAATGTTAGGAAGTGGATGCTTCGCTGTCGAATTACGAAAAAGATATGTGCACGTCATATGTGTACAAACAAACCCCTTGAATGATTAGCTAATCGATGCACAATCCAAAACCAGTGATACATCTCTGACCCATAAAACTCTGACTTACAAAGATACACGTCAAGACCACGTACAAAGATCTTCAGAAGTTTCCAGGCCGCTATCCCTTGTAATGCAATGGTATCGCGGCCTGGGAACTTTAGAACACCTTCGTACGTACGCAGTATCAGCAGTACATTGGGAAGAAAAATTGTAGTTGAAATTTGTGCGGAAAAATTATATTAGAAACGTCAAAAAAATTTGTGAGCAGCTTGCACTAGTGGCACAAGGCTAGCGAAGAAACGAAGATGATGGCCACTTGGCTAGTCCAGATTTGCCTCCAGCACACTGCTGTGTTGGGGGCTGGCTGGTCCCGACGAAGCAAAAGAAGAAGAAGACGGCCGACGGAGACGTACGCGGCCGGCGGGGACATCGACCAGCCCGAACACGCGGGTTGGCGCGTAGCGCCGAAAGAAAAGCACACAACCGCACTCCACGGCTACCTAACACACACTGGTTTTATTTACAGTCGCCTTGAAATCCCGGATGCCAGAGCGGCGCCCCCTGGCATCCTCACATGTCAATTCGAAACCGAAACTGAACATAACAACCATCCCCTCCTCGAAAAAAAGCACACCTATACACTGTTTATATTTATACATAATCGATACAAAAGTATATACAAGGTATGTACATTAGAACATATTAAAATTCAGAACACGGCACACCGAACTCACACACTACAAGTCCTGAAAATGCATGGAAAATATGTACATTGGAAGTCCTGAAAATGCACCAAAATTGTATACAACTCAGTACAATATAGATTTGTAGTTCTACGTCACGTAGTCATCGAACCGACGCGGCTTCTGCCGCTTCCGCTTAGGGCGGGCCCCTTTGGGTGTAGAATCGGGTGCAAGAGGAGAAGAAAGTTGTGAAGGTTCTGAACGAGCGTTAAAATTCGCGGTCTCATCAGAGCTCGCAGCAAGAGCTTGGGAAGAATTTTGCGGACCGGAGTTTGGTTCAACGGTCTCAGCCGAATTTGAAGGTTCGAAGTGAACGGTATGACTTAGTGTACTTGAACCAGTGACACCGACTGGTAACTCCTCCCCCCTTGAAGAAGAAATGCCTGTACATGGAGGCCACAGGTAATAATCTGATGCGTAGTTAAAAGGCGTGGACGGAACGTGATGAGGAAGACTTTTAGGTGTTGAAGGCGAATCCGTATGAAAAATAACAAGGCGCGAAGCATTCCAGATGTTACCATCACTTAAGCGGAAAGAAGTGGGGCTAACCTGGCCCAAGACTTTGTAAGGACCCCGATAACTTGGGGCGCTTGCCTGGCACACGAACCTTGACTAGATCGCCAGTGCGAACTTTGCACTGCTTTGCACCTCGACGGGTGTCGACATACTTTTTCATTGCTTGTTGACGAGAAAAAATTCTGGTGCGGATTTGATCAGGAGAAGACACTGGTATGTTACGAGGCAAAGAGACTATGTCGAGAGCAACTCGCGGTTGCCTACCGTGGAGAAGTTGAGCAGGAGACACTCCAGTGGTGCCTTGTGGTGTGAACCTGTACGAAGCTAAACATTCCGTCAAAACTTGCTTGAGGGGACGGTGCTCTAATTGGGCGATCTGGATATGTTCCTTCAGAACGCGATTAAAGCGCTCGATTTGCCCATTTGATTGGGGATAGAAAACAGATGACCTCAAGTGCTCAATTCCTCGTTGTGAAAGAAAAGCCTCGAAATGTTGGGACTGAAACTGTGGACCATTGTCCGTAACTATGGCATCAGGAAAACCTTCCCGGCTGAAGATTGAAGACAGAAACTCAATGATGACCTCAGAAGTAACCGTATGTGTGAAACAAATTTCTGGCCATTTGGAATGGTAGTCGATGAGAGAAACAATGAACCGGGCATTTTGCGGAACATTATGCAAAGGACCGATGATGTCCATGCCGAGTTTCTGCCAAGGCCGATCAGGCCACTCGACTGGCTGCAACGGAGAAAATGCAGGTTTAGCAGACTTGTCAGCTGCCTGACATATATGGCAGTTGTAAACTGCATGCTCGACCTGCTTATCTAAGGCTGGCCACCAGTACCTGTCTCTGAGATTCTGTTTGGTGCGGACAATGCCAGGATGGGTCTCATGGGCAAGCTGTATTAGCTTGTTACGGAAAGAAGCAGGGGGAATCACGCGTTCATCGCGGAAAAGCAAGTCCTCGACACAAGACAGTTCCTGTCGGACTGTGAAGTAAGGCAAGAATTCAGAAGCAAGAGCACCTTTGGAAGGCCATCCTTCAAGTAAATATTTGAGAACTTGAGACAAAGTGGAATCTGCAGCTGTAGCTGCCTGAAGCTCAGCTTTAGTAATGCAGGAAGTAACTAATGAAACAACTTCCTCATCCCGCTCTTCAGTAACCGGTATCTGAAGAGGAAGGCGCGACAGTGCATCAGCAACCACGTTATTAGAACCCTTACAATATTGAACACTGAAATTATAATACATGAGTTTGGCACACCAACGGGAAATGCGAATGGGGCGGCGGCCTTCGGATCCTGCAGAAAGAAGAGCAACTAGTGCTTGGTGATCTGTACGTAATGTGAAGTGCCGGCCCCACAGGTAAACATGCCATTTCTCACAGGCAAAAAGACAAGCGAGAGCTTCACGCTCTCCTACTGAATATCTGCGTTCAGCAGGGGTCAATGTACGAGATGCAAAAGCAATAGTGATCAGCTGATCATCTTCGAGTTGTTGAAACACTGCTCCCAGTCCAACATCGGACGCATCCGTCGTGATGACGATGGGAAGCTTCTCATTGAAAATACTAACAGCTGGCTTTGAGGCCAGTATTGACTTGACTCGATTGAAGCTCTGCTCAGCTTCAGCTGACCAGTTAAAAGGCTGTGCTTGACGAAGTAGAGTACGCAGTGGTTCAACAACATCAGCATAATGGGGAACAAACTTGGCATAATAACCAACAAGACCCAAAAAAGATTGCAAGGTTTTAACATCAGTAGGCCGTGGGGCATTGACAATGGCCTGAACTTTAGATTCAACAGGTGTCAAGCCGCGGGAACTGACATTATGTCCTAGAAATTGTAACTCATCCACAGAAAAAATGCACTTGTTATTAAGTTTCATACCACATTCACTGATGCGGTTGAGAACAGTATGCAAGTTAGCATCGTGCTCTTCGCGAGTACGTCCCCACACCAAAATATCATCCAAGTAACAAAGGGCGCCATTACAACCCTTAAGAATAATTGACATCATTTTCTGAAACACTGCAGGGGCAGATGCAAGCCCGAAACACACGCGGCGAAACCGAAATAAGCCTTCGTGCGATACAAATGTGGTTAAGTCTCTACTGCACTCAGAAAGTTCAACTTGGTGATAAGCGGACGCGAGGTCCAGCTTGGAGAAACATACTGCTCCGGAGAGCTGATGAAGCAATTCTTCAATGTGAGGAAGTGGGAACCCGTCTACGACGATTGCCTTGTGTGGTTCTCGTAAGTCGACGCATAGTCGAAGGGATCCATCTTTTTTCTTGACGACGACCAGTGGAGAAACCCATTCGGAAGCAGAGACAGGCTCGATGATTCCGCTGGCTTGAAGGCGAGACAGTTCCGCAGAGACTTGCTCACGGAGAAGAAGAGGAATGCGGCGCAGCTTGGCACGCACAGGGCACACACCTGGTCGACGCATCACTTTATGCACAAAACCACGCACACAACCCAGTTCACGGGTGAACAGGTGGTGGAATTCAGAAGGCGCGTTGGTCGGAAGATCATCTTGGACGTCGACTTGAGCACACGTCATAGACGCACCAATGATGTTGATGGACAAAGCCCTGATTGCATCACGTCCCAAAAGCGAGCTGCCATTGGCTGTTACATAAAAAGTAATGGAAGCAGTGCGACTGTGATAGGAAACCTGAGCTGTAAATTGACCTAAATTATCGATCGTTTCCTTGGAATATGTTTGTAGAACGACGTTTGAAGGTAAAAGCCGAATGTTGGAAAAATGACTATGGAAGTCAGCGGCACTGATTAAAGAGACTGAGGCACCAGTGTCCACGAGAAATGACAAGGGCACATGGCCCACTGAAACTATGATGCTGGGCTCGGGCGTAGTGTGGAGGCCATCCACATTTAAAACAGTGACCGTATTGGTTTGTGCAGTGCTCGAAGGAGCGGACGAAGAAACTGGTTCCGGAAGATTTGCTGGACGGGAATTGCATACGGACTGAAAATGTCCGATTTTTCCGCACGCAAGACAAGTGCGGTTTTTCGCGGGACACTGCGCAAAATTGGCTAAATGCAGAGCCGATCCACAACGAAAGCAATGCGTGGTTGCGCTTGGAGAAGAAAATTGCGAACGCGAATTAGAAGCTCGGTCCTGTTCTTGAAAACCCGAATTTGGCGGAAGGGGGTCGCCATATTGTCGGCTTCCTCGCCCCCGCGACGCAGAGAGGTCGCCATGTTGGCCGCCACGGAAGGACTGTGCAGGCGAGCGTCCATGTTGGCCGCCGCGCCGAGACGAAGGTGAAGGGCCGCCATGTTGACGCGTCCCGTGAAACGAGCCGCCGCCTTGGTCCCCCGCAGCAGAAAGTTGCTGCACTGAATGCGGAGCGAATTGCTCCAACTGGGAGCGAATAAGCTCGTCCTCTCGCGCAATCGAGAGGGCTTCGGATAATGAAATCGAGGAGCCCTTCTGAAGCATGCGGCAGCGGACGTTTTGCGAGGCTACCCCGATGAAAAGCTGATGGCGGATCATATCGTCCTCGAGCGCCCCGAAGCCGCAAGCCCCACGAGCGTTCGAAGAGAAGTAATGAACTCGGCGATTGGCTCACCAGGCAATTGTCGCCTTTCTTGGAATTTCACGCGTGCGAGATAATCGCACGAGACATCTTTAAAATGCTCATCGAAAAGAGCGACTGCAGTCTTGAAGGCATCGCCCGACGCTGGCGTCGGCGACGCGTTGGTGGCTTCCAAAGTATAGAAAAGCTTTAACCCGGCAGGGCCCAACGCGTTGAGCAGCAGGGCCTTGCGACGCTCGGGCTTCCTGGCGTCCTCCCCGACCGCGTCTGCGTAAGCCTGAAATACCAACTTCCAGTCCGCCCACGGAAGTGGCGGGTCTCCGGGCGAATGAAGAAATAGCGGAGGTGGAATAGGAGACGCCATTTCAAGCAAGAAGAATGAAAAGGTGCAGATGAGAAGAAAATGACGCCAGTACACTGTTTGAAGACGAAGGCAGAGTAGCTGAATGAAGAAATGAAGCGACGCAGCACGCAGTAGCCACCTTGCAGGGAACAAAGAGCGTCTAGGGTTAACCGGGTAAGTCCATTAGAAGCAAGAAAAAGAACACGGAGAACGAAACGGGTTCTTACATGTCCTCGTCGCCATTGCTGTGTTGGGGGCTGGCTGGTCCCGACGAAGCAAAAGAAGAAGAAGACGGCCGACGGAGACGTACGCGGCCGGCGGGGACATCGACCAGCCCGAACACGCGGGTTGGCGCGTAGCGCCGAAAGAAAAGCACACAACCGCACTCCACGGCTACCTAACACACACTGGTTTTATTTACAGTCGCCTTGAAATCCCGGATGCCAGAGCGGCGCCCCCTGGCATCCTCACATGTCAATTCGAAACCGAAACTGAACATAACACACACCAAGAATTATTTGTGTAGCGAGCCTTCGGGAAACGCGTCGTGAAGCATGCGAGGCCCAGCGAACGCTTCTCAATATTTTGCACCGAGCCTATGACCTAGCTGCCCAGCTATGCTCAGCGCACAGACGCTCGCGTCCGTGGCAGACGCAGCACGCGTCGCCTCGGCTTGACGCCGTGCCGCCTTTGCTATACTGCATACGTTGCACAATGTTCCCGTCTAGCCGCCGCATAGAGCCACAAACTTTCTTTTTAGCGAACCTCCCAGTCCTTACAAGCTTCAGAAAAAGGTTAGAGCTGCGTGAATGAGACGCCACGTTAGAAACAACTCGCATACACGAAGCGTGACGTGTGTGTGTGCATCTTTCTATGTTTGTTGCATGGTGTCTTATTCGCGCAGGTGTAACCGTTTTCTGAAAAAATGACCCAACAAGCCCAACAACATGTCATTCAACAAGCTTCGCTTAAAAACGTGCCTCACCTGTTATCTCACGCACGAAAACGCCGACGCAGCCGACGTTGACGAAAGCGACGAAAGCTTCTCGCTGTCAGTCATGCATGGGCTTGTCGCTGGGTGGATGGTGTTTATGACAGTACGGCTGAAGAAAAATAAGTAAGGTGTGTTGAATAAATTGTTTTTATGTATAAAGAACATACCATATTTGGGCGTATAATTATTATTTTGTGAAAACAATTCTGTTGCATTGATTATAACTGTTTTTTTTGCGCTTGCGCCCTCCGACGTTTGGTGGGAGCACTAGTTCGTTACGTAGTCGTGACGCACTTCCTGAGGCCAGGTTTCGCGGAGTGTCCTCTCTTGTCTTTTTCTTTCTCTATGCTCCAAAAGTGGGGTCAGAAGAACTGCGCCGCACCGCACACTGACCATAGAGAAAGAAGAGGACAAGAGAGGACACTCCGCGAAATCTGGCCTCAGGAAGTGCGTCATGATTACGTAACCAACTAGTGCTCTCAACAAACGTCAGAGGGCGCAAGCGCAACAAAAACAGTTATAATCAATGCAACAGAATTGTTTTCACAAAATAATAATTATACGCCCAAATTAGGTATGTTCTTCATACATAAAAACAATTTATTCAACACACCTTTCGCGATTATTTTTCTTCAGCCGTACTGTCATAAACACCATCTACCCACCGACAAGCCCATGCATGACTGACAGCGAGAAGCTTTCGTCGCTTTCGTCAACGTCGGCTGCGTCGGCGTTTTCAAGCGCGAGATAACAGGTGAGGCACGTTTTCAAGCGAATCTTGTTGAATGACATGTTGTTGGGCTTGTTGGGTCATTTTTTTTAGAAAACGGTTACATCTGCGCGAATAAGACACCATGCAACAAACATAGGAAGGTTCACACACACACGTTGCGCTTCGTGTGTGCGAGTTTGTTTCTTACGTGGCGTCTCTTTCAGGCAGTTGTAACCTTTTTCTGAAGCTTGTAAGGACGGGGAGGTTCGCTAAAAAGAAAGTTTGCGGCTCTATGCGGTGGCTAGACGGGAACATTGTGCAATGTATGCAGTATAGCAAAGGTGGTGGTGGTGAAAACATTTTTATTTATTTATTTACATGAAATTTTCTGCGGAGAAGCTCCGAGTAGTCGGACATACTTGGCTTACGGTGGGGGGGCCCTTAGTCCAGGGCTCCGCTTGCAGCAGCCGCTCTGCGGGCCCGGTTGATCAGACTCAACTGATCTTCCAGGTTCTCGCTGGCCAGCAGCTCCTCCCATCGCTCCGCTGTTGGATTTTGTACTGGTTGTAATACTGTAATGACCTGACACTCCCACGTGACGTGGTACAGAGTGGCTTTAGCTGAACACCATGGGCAGAGAGGAGAGTATGCCGAGGGGTGCATTTTACTCAGGATGTGCAAATTTGGAAACGTGCCGGTTTGAATTTGCCTCCAGCTGACCGATTCCTCTTTATTTAGTGTTCGGTGTGGTAGCGAATAAGCTTTCCTAAGTCCTCTGTAATGGTTTAGAATGGCCGAATAGTCGCAAGGGACCGGAACGAGTTCCTCAGGGGCGGAGTTGGAAGGTGCTCGGCTCGCATACCCTCGAGCTACCCTATCCGCTGCCCGATTCCCCTCCAGTCCCATGTGGCCCGGAGTCCATATAATCCGATGCCAGATTCTGAGTGGATGTGTAATGGAATGCTCGCCAGTGTCTGTAACGCTCATGATGACGCTGAGAGCGGGTTGGCTGATGCGCCCCTGTAGGTAGTTGCGGCAAGCTGCTTGAGAGTCCGTGAGAACTGTCAGCGACCTTCGTTGTCTGTAGCCGAGGGCGAGAGCGAGCGCGATGGCAGTTTCTTCAGCATCGGTGATGTTGCGGCACCGCACGGAAGCGCTGGTACGTTCTGTGAGTGTGTGGTCCACGACTGTGGCTACAGCCTTATTGTTTGCATGGTCGTAGTTGGCGGCGTCAACATAGTACGTAGTGTTTTTGTGTGCATAAGTTCGCTCGAGGGCTTCCACTCTGGCTTCCCTCCGGCCCTGATGTAGTTGGGGATCCATATTTCGGGGGATGGGAGCGACCTTATAAGTGGCACGAAGTTGGTCCGGAATGGGCTTGCGACGAGCTGCGTCGTGAAACTGGCTGATGTAGCCGAGGCGTAGGAGCAGGTCACGGCCTGTAGGTGTTTGCTTGAGCCGTTGCAGTTGTGTGGCGAGTTGCGCTTCACAAAGTTCTTCAAAGGTGTTGTGTAGGCCCAATGCGAGGAGCTTGCTAGAAGGAGTACCCGGTGGTAGCTTGAGTGCCGCTTTGTAGGCCTTGCGGAGCATTGCGTCTACTTGGCCCTGTTCGCTCTTGGTGAGGCGTTGGTAGGGCAAACTATATGTCACCCTACTGACCACGAGGCTACGTATGAGTTTCAGGGTGTCCTCCTCGCGCATGCCATGGCGACGAGTGGCTACCCGAGATATCATTCGGGCCACTTGCAGTGTAGTTGTGCGAAGAAGGGAAAGTGTGTGATTCACATGGCGGTTCGACTGTACCCACATGCCTAATATTCGAATGGTGGATTTCTCTGGGATTTGTTTGCCAGCAAGGACAACCTGGAGGCGGGAGCCTTGGTTGTTCTGCGTCGATGATGGGAGCTTGCGTCGATAAATTCGTAGACGCTCAGATTTTTCTGTTGCACAGGCCAGGCCTCGTGCCTGCGCGTATTGTTCGACGCATGTGGCTGCCTGCTGCAGGTTATATTCTTTTTCTCCAAGGGACCCCCGCGTGGCCCAGACGGTGATATCGTCCGCATACATTGCGTGATGGATGCCATCGATGCGGTGGAGTTCATGTGCCAGGCCAACCATAGCTACATTAAAGAGTAGCGGGGAAATCACTGAGCCCTGCGGGGTGCCCTTGTTCGGAACCTTGATAACATCTGATCGGATGGAGCCGAGACCCACTGTGGCAGTGCGGTCCGTCAAGAAGGCGTGAACATAACTGTGGACGCGCTGCCCACAATGAAGGGCCTCGAGGCCCTCAAGTATGGCCTGGTGGCTAACGTTATCAAATGCGCCCTTAATGTCTAAAGTCAAGATAATGTTTTCTCCTTGCTGGGGGGCGTTATCAATGACTTCTTTTAATTGTAGCAGTACATCTTGCGTTGATAGATGTGCCCGGAACCCGTACATTGAGTGCGGGAAAAGGTCATTGTCTTCGAGGTAATCTTGCACGCGATTAGTGATGACGCGCTCGAAGAGTTTACCAAGGCAGGAAGTGAGGGATATTGGTCGGAGGTTTTCGATCTGAAGTTTTTTGCCCGGCTTCGGTATCATTATGACCTCCGCGTGCTTCCATTCAGAAGGAAGCGTGCCACGTTGCCAATGATCATTGAAAAACGCCGTGATTTCTTGTACGGCGCTGTCGTTGAGGTTCCTGATAAGGGAGTACGTGATTCCGTCTGCCCCAGCAGCTGTGTTGCGATTGCTGCTGCGAATGGCTGCGTAAACTTCGTCCACCGTTATTGGTCGGTCGAGAGTGTCATTGGCACGTCCACGATACGCAGCTTGAGATGCGGGTGGGTAGAAATCGCCAAAGCATTTTCGCCGGACTTGATCCAGCAGCTCATCGTCAGTACCCTCAAAGGCGTGTATGAGGCGCATGACTGACTTATTCGTCTCATTTTTTGTGCGAGTGGGGTCCATCAAAGCGCGCAAAATGTGCCACGTGCGGGCCGTGCCCAATGAGCCTCGAAGAGAGTCGCTAAACTGGGCCCAATTGAGTCGCGCCAGTTCTGTAGCGTACTGCTCTGCCTGAGTGGTGAGTGTGGCGATCCTTAGCTTGAGGCGTCGGTTATGTTTTTGCGTCCTCCATCTGCGGATGAGGCTCCTTCGGGCTTCCCACTGATGTAGCAGATGGCCGTCCACTTCCGGCAGTGCAGGTGTTCTGTTAATGGTGGTGGTCCAACGCTCTCGAATTTCTTTAAGTTGGGTGCACCAGTCGGTGAGGCTTGTGGTGCTGTCGAGTGAATATTCGCTCTCACGACGAAAGGCGTCCCAGTTTGTGATGCGTGCTTCTCCAATAGACCGACGCGCTGCGCTCTCTGTAACTTTTGTGCGGAGAATGAAGTGGTCGCTGCCCAAGGATTCCTGCAGGTTGTCCCAGTTATAGTTTGCACGGCCACGGGTGAAGGTGAGATCGGGGCAAGTGTCCCTGCACACACTGTTGCCGATCCGGGTAGGGAACGCGGGATCCGTAAGCAGTTCAAGCTGAAATTTTTCAGTGGCAGCCGCAAGCTGTTTGCCTTTGACATCCGAACGGTTGTAACCCCAGCGTTCGTCGAGAGCGTTGAAGTCGCCGAGCAGTAAGAGTTCTTTTCCCTGGGCCAATCGGCAGGCACCTTGGACGAGGGCATGGAAATTAGTGGTTTTTTGCTTTGGGGCGCTATATACGTTGACAATGATGATACTTCGCTTTTCTCCTTTCTGTTTTTGCCTGAGAACTAGCTCCACAATCACATGTTCTATGTTGGTGTCTGGGATATTGTCTAAGCCAACTGCGGTTAGCGCTTTGTCAATCAGGATGGTCGCTTTGCCCTTTGTTTGACTATTATAGGACTCATAACCTGAAAATATGGGTGGCGTTCCGGGCTCCTGAAGCGCTATGACATCTGGCCGAGCAAGGTGTGTGTTAATGTACTGTTGGAGGAGGCTCCGCTTTCTGCGGAAGCCGCGGCAGTTCCATTGCCAGACTTCTAAATGTTCGCCAATGAGTGGGGCTGTGCTGCCCATGGTTAATTCGTTGAGTGGAAAGGCGTGGGTATCGGAATCTCGGCTTGCGACACCAATGTAGGAGTGAGGGTGAGGGCGCTGGGTGTCAATGCGGGGGTAGCGAGGATTTCGGATGCATGTGATTCCAATCCTAGTCTATGGTAACCTTGATCTGTCGTGGCGTGCGAGCTACGAGTGGCCCTCTTCCTGCGTATGTTTTCGCCTGTTTCAACAATTTGCGCCTCGAAGCGTGTCTCGAGAGAGTCGAGGCGTTCTCCTAACTGCGTGAATACGGCACTGAATTGTTGCGATAGCTGCTGCGCGAGCGTTGAGAGCATTTCGCGTAACTCTTCGCGTGTGACTGTGATGCCCGACGCAGCAGGAATTGATAGCGCCGTTTTAGGGGTCTTCTGTCTCTTGGGGGAGGTTGGGGGGTTTTTTTTCGGGGGAGTCGGGCGGCGATCCAAGACGCGCCATTAGGGCATGAAGTTGAGAGCTGTCCTTTGCTTGACGTGCCCTGACGGCCGCCAGCTCCTGTTTGAGTTTTATGTTTTCCGCGAGAAGGTGTTCGTATGCGGTGGAAAGGGTATTGAGTGGAGCGATGGGAGGATCTACATTTGCTGACCAGCTCACCTCATTGTCGGCACCGGCTGATGGAGTGGGATTGGGCTTCTCATTATGCTTGCTGGAGGCGTGCTGGGACTGTTGACAGGTGGGTTGCTGCTGCTGCTGCCCCTTGGTCATCTGGTTCTTCGGATGCTGTCGCTGCTGTGGCTGCTGCTGTTGGCCAGGTTCCACAGAAGGGAGGGGCGGGAAGGACTGTGACCTCGAACGTGAGCGGGAGTGGCTGCACGAGGTCTCGTTTTCCTTGCTGAACCACCTACGTTTGGGAGTGGGTGGGTTACGATGTGGGTTGCGGCCCCTGGCTGGTGCTGCTGGTTGAGGAGGTGGCCGTGGGCGCGGGGCCTTCAGTCTCTGAGAGCACTCTTTCGCGCCCGTTAAGTGGACATCTCCACACAAGTGACATTTGGGAGCACAGGGGTGACCGTCAACGGGGTTGAGGATACCACACTGCCGACACACGGGAGTGTTTGGCGTGGGGCATACGTCTGAGCGGTGCCTCGGTTGTAAGCAGACTTGGCAGGCTTGTCGCGTCGGCTTGTACGGATGGCAGGCCACCTCCCCACCGTAATACAGTACATATCGGGGCAGAAGGGGGCCTTCAAAAGTGATCACGGCAGATTTGGTAGAACCAAGCATTCGTGCACTGTGCACTGTCACTCCCTGCGTGCGCACGCGGAGGTTGGCGGTGAGTTCTTCCGGAGTAGTGCCAGGGTCTATCCCATGAATAACTCCCCGCAAAGTGCCCTCAGGGGCTGCCACATAGGTATTGAATTCGTGGGTCTTCCTCTCAAGCGTGACGGTGGTGATCCGACGAAGAATTTCGGCCGTCTCAACATGTGGCGTGCTGGCAATGATGATGTTCGACCCGGGGCGAGTACGTATAATGAAATGATCACCTGTACAATGTTGTCGTGAATTGCCCGCCAGTGCTACGGCTAGGGAGATTTGATGCGTAGTGAAGTTCCGAATGGACAGGCCTTTTTTCGGGCGCATGATGATCTTTATATCCGTGCGTGGAAGCGGCGGCAGCTTCCGTCGTAGCTGGCGCGGCTTCGTTACGGGTGGTGGTGTTCGCGCCGGTGCGACGCCGGCCGCGTCTGCCTGCACAGCAGGAGTGCTCGCAGCCGCAGCTGCCCCGGCGTTGACGTGGCTGGGCGGAGTGCTTGCAGGACCGGCCGGCTGCATCAATTCCGCTCGAGCTTTGTCGAACTTTTTCTGGCGTTGACGCTGGCGACGGGACATCGCCAGTTTCCAGTTGGCGTCGGTGTCGCTCGCCGGTCCCAGCGATGCAGACGATGTAGGATGGTGCACGGCAACTTCATCTTCGCTTGCCGAGGTGAGCTCGTTGAGGTCGAGAGATTCCATGTTAACATGGGTGTCACTGGGGCCTGATGCAGGTTGAACGCATCCGGTAGTAGTCACGTCAACAGTTGGCGTAGTGCTAGCGTCCATATTGTTGTGGAAGGGGTCCCGCCGTTAGGCCTAGTCACCCGTACTCGCACAGGCGAGCTGGGTCGACGCTTAGGCCCAGCGGCCCAGCGCTCACATGGGTTCTTCTGAAGGCGATAGAAAAAAAATGGAGAAGCTCTACAGCCTCGGGAAGGGTGTGCGGTTCCCCGGACAGTTAAAACTTGATGATCCGACACAGTGCCGGCGACGATATCGAAGTAATCCGGTCAACGAGAGCACACGTTCGGCGGAGCGCATGCGACGCGCGTCCGCTCGCTCCGGCGTCCAAGCGCGTCTCCTGCAGTATAGCAAAGGCGGCACGGCGTCAAGCCAAGTTGACGCGTGCTGCGTCTGCCTCGGACGCGAGCGTCTGTGCGCTGAGCATAGCTGGGCAGCTAAATCATAGGCTCGGTGCAAAATATTGAGAAGCGTTCGCTGGGCCTTGCATGCTTCACGACGCGTTTCCCGAAGGCTCGCAACACGAATAATTCTGGGTGTGCCGGAGGCAAATCTGGACTAGCCAAGTGGCCATCATCTTCGTTTCTTCGCTAGCCTTGTGCCACTAGTGCAAGCTGCCCACAAATTTTTTTGACGTTTCCAATATAATTTTACCACACAAACTTCAACTACGATTTTTCTTCCCAATTTACTGCTGATACTGCGTACGCGCGAAGGTGTTCTAAAGTTCCCAGGCCGCGATACCATTCCATTACAAGAGATAGCGGCCTGGAAACTTCTGAAGATCTTTGTACGTGGTCTTGCGTCTATCTTTGTAAGTCAGAGTTTTCTGGGTCAGAGATGTATCACTGGTTTTGTATTGTGCATTGATTAGCTAATTATTCAAAGGGGTTTGTTGGTACACTTATGACGTGCACATATCTTTTTCGTAATTTGACAGTGAAGCATCCACTTACTAACATTTTCAGACCGCGCTGATGCCATGCCGTCCGGCGGTCCAAGCTACGGCAGCTACTGCTGTGTATCGTGGTGCTTCAACAATGGCAGAACCTACAAGAAGCCTGGGACGAGTTTATTCCGCATACCACGGGACGGCAGGTGTGTTAAAGCTTTTGTATGGTTTGCATGTCTGTAGGCTTACTGTTCGTACTTGCTAAGTGAGGGTAACAATAAAAAATCACTATTCAAGCACTTCCCCTTTCAGCTGATAGTTCATTGCCAATGCAGGATGAAAGCATGGATACAGTATGCTGGACGCGATGATCTCCTGAGTAAGCCGGCCAGCCTATTGTACGCAACGTACAGGGTTTGTAGCGACCATTTTACTGCTCAAAGTTTCATGGACCCTGGGCACACAAGACTTACAAGAATGGCTGTTCCCAGTGTGCAACCAGCTGCACCATATAAGTGATTGACTGAAACTCAAATATGTGCAATAGCAGCCACTTTTATTGAATCAGTCGCGACAGTTAACCGCAAAGATCTTTGTAACCGATGGAGAAACCTCAATATAGGAGTAACACTTGGAAAGTCGTAAACTTTGTGAATTGTGGGCTATTACCTTCCTAACAGCAGCTTTACATTTCTGTCGCTTTTTGATGCTCTTGACCTGCGCAACTTGTTTTGAAAGACTTTAAATGGCTATTTCACGTTATCTTCAAGCCTGAGTGCACATGTACATATACCTTTCATCGGTGAAAGCTGGCACTGTTGATAATTCCAAAAATCACAAATTACTTGTTTCCTAGTTGGTGCCTTCTCTTTTCTTCCACGTTCGACCAATTTATGCGTTTGAAAGAGCTGTTTAAGTTTCCCCATGCTACAAGCTTTGTAACTTGTACCAACTGCACATATATGCACGTTCTCCGAGCGTCGCTTCAAATAGTGAGTGTGACATGACTGCAGAAGCTGCACTGCAAGGTACGATTGAGCTTAAGTTTGTGTTATTTTAAGCCTCTTTCTGACACATTGTCGTAATTTCATTTCTTCAGGACCTGCGGTAGAGGCTTCAAAAAGCGGCTCCCGCACATTGAGGTGCCCCGATGAGCAGGGTACGTTCAGTGTCGCGTTTTCTTTTTTTTACCCAAATTAACTGTTGACCAAACCTCTGCAGGTGGCAGCTCCCTTGTAGCTGGTGAAAGAATTTCGGCTGACTTCGTCTTGCCGGAGAAAACCTTAACCAGTCGTTCAGCTGTTACAAAAAGAACTTGTGTGACCGGTAAGTTGTATGTTCACTTCAAAACCACAGTGGATTGATATTGAGACTTCCGCAGGCCGCTCGCAAGATTGTTCCGACAGCACTGTCCGAGGCACTGAACAAGCTTCACAAGACCCTCCAAAAGATGTCTCCGCCAACAGCTCCACGTCTGAGTGCCCTAGAGAAAATGGTGACTATGCTTTTATTGCAGCTGTTTTTAATGTGCTATTTTATGTTTAGCACATTCTGAGGAAACTATCCTTAAAAGGACACTACGTGTGCACTTACAAAACGTAAGGGTGGGCTCTCAGTGATTTTAATTTTTTTTGTGCATTTTCAACAATGTGAATGGTTTGTTTTTAGATAGTGGAATTGAAAACTTTGCACCACAGAAAGTTGTGCACCTTTGGTCTGAAAGATCGAGGAAAGTGCTCGTATGGGATTAGTTGTTGTTCGCTTTTACATTCATTTTTTTGTTTATTGCAGTGCGTTCCTGTGTGCCTACGACAATGTCTCCATCAGTGAAGTACAAGCAAACCATTAAACATCTGCAAGCCAAAGTAACAGCACAGCGGAAAACTATCAAAAGACTGCGGAGACAGCCTCACCAAACTAACCACTCATTCGTTGCATACATTGTTTTGGTTACCCGCTATGAGGAGTAGGGACACTGTGTATTCGCTCGAAGTGATTTGCATAACCTTAAAAAGAATGTTGGGTATCCTGTCTGTATTTTTGTAGCAAATGCGGGCGAACTGTACACTTTACTGTGGGTCGCTTGGTCACTGTGTATGCTTTATCTCTCCAGCTCAAGTAATATATAGATAACAAAACCACTTGTTGAAATGTCTTCGAGCGGGTAAGAACACAGTATGAAGTGGGCACAGTTCACGTTATCACGCTTTTTGTATTTTAGCTTCTCATCAACCTCCTCATCTCGCCCATAAAAATTTTCAAAAGAATACCCAAACTTGTAGCGTTTGATGGGGCTGCGGACGCTGCCATTTTATTTTTATATAGCTTGTGAGTGATGACGTACGATGTAGAGCCTTTGTGAAAAATAATGAGCCAAAGTGGTTTTTTCTGCTATTTATTAGCCCTGTAATACCGCTTTCGTAACACCAATTAAGGTCCACAATTCTGGATAAGTGATGACTACAATCTATTTTAGCTCGCAAGCGTCACAGCAACACCCAGACGCAAATCACTTGGGATCTTAAGTTTTTGATGATAAGAAGAGCCACAAGACCTGCCAGTGTTGTAGCATAAAGTTTGTCTTTCACGTAGTGAGCAAGCTGCAAAGTCCTACCTTTCTGAGGACAAGCAGGCATCAAGTCTGCTTTTTTTTCATTTTGGGCTAGCTGTTCTTAAGCACAGCCAGCACACTGCAGCTTTGCTTTTCTGCTATATTGTGTCGTGTGGTTTCTGTGCACTCTTTCTTTCTATGCATTGTTTGGTTAAACCCAGGCGTGATTCGCGACTTCATTGCTGTGTATATGTCACTTCTTTCTTCTTCTTCAGCATTGTGCGCTCTGTTTTTGCCATAGATCCTTACCCACGGGCGCGGTGTGTCATACTTCACCAGATTCTCGGCTTCTGCCAACTCTAGCGATGTGTGCGTTGTCTGTGTTCTCTCTGTATTTGTTACAATATTTGTTCCAATTTATTTGTAAGGCGAGATGCATTTGTTGTCTACCTTTGTCATATTGTGCTTTTTATATTCTCATACTCTACCTTGCCTTTGAATAAAACATTGCGGATACTCTGTCTCTTTGACTGATATATACATTGATCACTTGTTCCAAAAGAACAAGTGATCAACAATTAAACAAAAGAACAAGAACAAGCGCGATGAATAAAATCGTAGTGAATTATTACTAGCTGCATCCCTTTTTATTATAACTTAATCGAATTAAAAATAAAAAAAATAAAAATAAAAATTCAAAATTTGCGCCAGTGAAACCGAAACAGGAAGCGCACGCCACTTGCTCTCACCAACCACCAGGTGTGCTAGGGTCGATTGGGCCGCTGGGGTCTACGGGACTGTCCGCTCTTCACCTTTTTATTTCTCTATGCACTGACCAGAGGGAGCCGTGTAGCTCACACCGCCTCGTCTCAAAGTTTCCGAGATTCGCCGTTAGGGACACGCAGAAAAGATACGCAAGTATCCCGGGCACAATCTCATGTATCCCGAGCACGATCCGCTGTAAGATGCTGGGCGCGAGACGCGCGTTTCGCGTTCCACTTTCACCGATGACGTCTCAAGGTTTCTTCTTTAGGGGAGAAGCTCTTTATAATGGCACCCGTTCGTCCCTCGTAGCCGCTGTAGTGTGTGACAGGGATAACATTTTGACCTCCAGGGTGGTGCCGGTCAGAGATTTCTTCTGTGCGTTGTTGAACAATAAAACTAGTGACCAATGTACATGCCAATGGCTGCTAATGGGGAATGCGAGACGGAAGCATTCGGCTTTTAGTTAAAGCGCACTCGGCGATCCCCATTAGCAGCCATTGGCGTGTACATTGAGCCCTATCTGACAAGAAAGGGTTGCTACGTTATACTCGCTGGGCGTAACCTCTTTAGTTTTAGAAAGGTCTAGCGAGCGTTGAGCCGCAGTGCCATAAATACAATGAACTAGTATATACCATGAACTCGAGGTGGTCAAAGGTGGGAAGTAGATACGAAGCGCAAGACGTAAGAAAGTAAAAGCCGAATTCTCCTGTCTCTCATTTCCCATTAGTAGTCATTGGCATATACATTGAACACTATCTGACAGGAAAAGGTTGCTACGTTATACTCGCTGGGCGTAACCTCCTTTGTTTTAGAAAGGTTTAGCGAGCGTTGGGCCGCAGTGCCATGAATACAGTGAACTAGTATTTACCATGAACTCGAGGTGGTAAAAAGGTGGGAAGTAGACCCGAAGCACAAGCCGTAAGAAAGGGTGCGTGTGCCACGTCTCGTTTAGTCCATTGAATGTCCGCTGGATGGCAGTGCTTCTATATGGGGAATATATGATGAAAAGATGCCAGATGGTGGTCCATGGAGTGTTAAGTAGATGGACGAACGGACACACAGACAGATGCGAGGATGAACGCATGAACGGACGCAAGGGCGGATGTGTGGACGAACGCAGGGACGGACGCATGAACAGACGCACGCACGGACAGGCGGATGGACGCATGGACGGTCACACAGAAGGACACATGGACAGACGAAGCAAGATCGAATGGCCGGACGAATGCTTGGCCCGCTCTCCATCGTTCACTCCATGGATATGCAGGCTATTTTTTATCCGCCAGGCTATGTATTCTGGTGCTGCAGTCAGACTGGAAAACTCGACTGAACAGTGTCTATACATAGCGTTTCATCGTGCTTCTAGCGAACACTATGATTCTGAATAAGGGGAATAGATAGCGAAGACAGGTGTAGAACTACTACTGGCCATTATTCTCTTGTTACTGCAGCAATGTCTGCCCATTTCGGAAGCTGCTTGAAGGGAGATTTTGCTGATGCTTTATTACTTTGCCGAAAAAGTCCGAGGTTATGTTGAGAACGAGAAAATTTTTTTGGTATTTTAATATCAAAGAGAGTATTTGCGAGCAAGTATTTGAATGTAAAAAGGTAAAAACCATTGTGATTTACAAATATGTTCCTGGTGTGCTTCTGAACAAAAAAAATAATTGTGGGAATTACCATTCCTTAGCTTAAAAAGCTTAGGTCTTTCATAATTATCATCTCAGGGCATTCTGTTCAAGGAAAATGTTTCTTGAAAAGTAAAATTCTAATGGCAACATCATTCTTTTGTTTTGAAAAGAGCACATGTTATTCAGAAACAAGTCCCCCCAAAATTTGATAGATGCACTGGTTCCGAAGATCATGTTCCGTTCCTCATGAAAAGTTTCCTCATGAAATGTGTCAAAAAACGAAGAAGACTGCATTGTTGCTATCTCTGTCAGACACCCACTTCTTGCATTGCAACAGTGAACAGCACATTGAAAGCGCTACCGCACTTGAAGAAAAGCGCTAACATTGTGCATAAACGTACGTTCCCGTATCAGTTCTGCTTGTCTTTAAACAGCTGAATTTGATGCTCTGCTGCTCGCAATGAACTGATATTGATGTTTGAACTGTGGCTCACCACCTCTACATTTCCTCTTAGTGTGTGTGTGTGTGTGTGTGTGTGTGTGTGTGTGTGTGCGTGTGCGTGTGTGTGTGTGTGTGTGTGTGTGCGCGCGCGCATGTGCGCGCAGACACTGAAATGGAAACAATTGGCTTGATTGTCTCATTGATATTGCACTAGTAAGAATCACTAAATACTTCAATTAGGGAAGTAACAGCTTGTTGTTTATTCCACGAATATCTTGTAATAGGTTATTCACCAACCTTTATTCAAGATTCACAGGGACGTTCTCGTGGAAGTAGGCTTTTGACGCAATTGTAGAAGCTTCGTTAAAAGGCGTACATGACGATTACGTATGAGCCAACTTCTTGATAGATGGTATGGCGTGACACGTCTGTTTTGCAATTTGTGAAATCGGGAAGGACACTGTGAAACCGCAAAGCACGCTGCATGTCTGGTGCCACTCACGCAAGAGCTAGAGAGATGTGGCTACAATAGCTATAAAACCAACTACTCGCACGATCTTAGTATCAGCAGACGTTCGCGTTCACGTAGCTACTCCTGCCTGGTTACGAGCTTCCATGTGCACTCTCGGGTACCTACTTGAATACATTCGAAATGAATCCAGATCAGTACTGCATTAGAAGCTCATTGCCAATGCCAATATTTCTGAAGAATAATTTGCAGAACCTATCATTTTGCTGGCATTTTTTTTTACTTCGTTGAACTTCCTGCTTATTTTTTCCATACTATTGGTCTTTCTTTTAATCTACAATGAAAGCGTCAAGGTGGCAATTAGCAGCCGAACATCTAATGGCGTGTCTTGATCTCTGCTAGCACTCTGGCAAATGTAACCGATTATATTAAAAGGAAGCCCAAGATTGGCGAATATTCTGAGAGGCCAAATTCTCTCGTTAACACCTCAATTTACCTACCTTGGTTCACTTTACGGCAAGCACTCAAGCTGCATGGAAAACAACTTGAGACTGTTACAGGCCCAGCTTGCTAGTTCAGTTGACTTTCCTGTACTTTTCTCTGTGCAGATTCGTAATGGGGTTCGTGCCTTTATCGTGCTACTAATTGTTTGGTTTCCCTTATCTCTTGCAGCGTCCTCAGCCATACAGTTTCGGCAACGACAATGTGGACGATTTCGGTAACCGGCTGTTTCGCCGTGAGCAGGGTGACTCTAACAATGTCAAAACTGGCTCGTACGGCTATCGGGACATGAATGGTCTTTATAGGAGAGTGAACTACGTGGTGGACGCGTAGGGCTTCCGTGCCACCATGGACACCAACCAGCCTGGGACGGCCCCTGGAGCATGCGCTGACGCGGTCTTTAATGCTGCAACAGAGTTGGCGCCGGTTTCCTCAGGCATGGCGCTGGGTGGCGCACCTGCACTTCTTGCCGCGAAAGTAGTGGCCCCTACAATGCAGTGGGCTACAGTGACTACGGAACGTACGGATACAACCCTTACGTTAGAACTACAGGCGAATACGGTTACGCTTCTCATGGACGTAAAGGGTACGCTGCTAGGGCA
Organism: Rhipicephalus annulatus; assembly: GCA_013436015.1. NCBI lineage: Eukaryota > Metazoa > Arthropoda > Arachnida > Ixodida > Ixodidae > Rhipicephalus > Rhipicephalus annulatus. The sequence goes on along the minus strand of WOVY01009815.1, from coordinate 52,841 downwards.
GCTGTAATTGGGGAATTTGTCTATGGTGACCACTCTCCCTACGCCTATGGTGCAGCTGGCTACGCTCATGGTTCCTATGGTGTCTCCGCTGCAAATGGAAGCCGGGCTTCTGACTATCATAGTTATCGTCGTCGTTAACAAATTCTGCTTGTCACTATGTGCGGCAAGAAAATAAAGTTACCTTTAAAAACAGAAAAATAGTAGTGAAACGTGATTATTCTTGTTGTTATTTCATTCGCATGCAGAAATACACATGTACATCGAGGAAAGATGGAAAGAGGAGGCTGAATATTGTCTCTTAGAGAGGCACAACGCCTGCACGTACAGTTTTGGTATGAGTAAAGAGATAGAAGAAAAGAGGATAGGATGACGAAAGAGAACCCAAGACAGTAGCGTAAACAACAAAAATTATGAGAATATGGACGAAAACAAGTAAAACATGCAAAACGAAAACCGCCATATTCACGAAGTCGATGATAATGACTGAGCGAAGCTTCAGAGGTAAATTATGAGTGGGCGAAGCCACGCTCATGCCCGCCCGCCACCAAAGAGTCTTTGAAAGTAGAGAACACTGTGTACTCGCAGTGTTCTTCTTGACTAATGGCGGCAAACTCCCGCTATGTAACAGCGATGATGATGGCGCTGGAATGCTCATTGCTTATGCTAAAGATGGTGATCAAATTGCTATCGAACCACAAGCAGTCACCAACGTTTTAGCTGTGGTTGAAACTGCGATCTAGAAAGCCGCGCCCAAAGTGCGCATTGGCGCCACCAACCTCAGGTAGCGATCACTTCAGGCACTTGGCTTCAGGCGCTCACCCGCACCGCTTGAGGGTGCGCTTGCAGGCGCTTCCGTGCCGCCGCCGCTTCGCGAGCTCTCAGTTCCGTGTCCGCTTGTCATCGTGCACGTTTCGTAGCCGTAGCGCGAGTCCTCACCGCCTTTGGCTTGTCGTAATCGACGGCGAGCCCACGCCGCTTCAGGTCCTCGAGCTTCTCCAGCTCTCACTTCGCAGTATTGACGGCGAGCCCGTGCTACAACCACCTTTCGAGCGCTCCGCTCCACCACCTTGTCTTCTTAAATCATAATATCATTATCGAAGCTCACAGACTGACGACTGTTCAGAGAAAGAGAAAGCGCGTTCGGTGGCACGTAGGACTGGCGCGCATGAGTGGAGCGAGTGCAACGAGCGCCACAGAGCCATCTAGTGGGTGCTCGAGTACGAACGGGTGGCTACGATGTGAAAACAATCAATCCTCGACCTAAAGAAAATTCGCCCTTTCAAAGTACAGAATTACACGTACAAATGAAATTGTTGTTATGCGTAGAAGACATAAGACCGAGAGCAGGGAAAGTGGATTAGGTGGACCCATGAGATTGAAAAGTTTGCTGGTGTACCGCGGCAGGACAAAGAGCAAGACCAGGTTAATTAGCGGAGCATGAGAAAGACATTGTCCTGCAGTGGGTGTAGTCAGGCTCATGATGATGATGAAGCATGCAGACCGAAGGTGACTGTCGGGTAATCTTGTCGATTGAAACATTACAAAATGACACAAGAAATATGTACAAATATTGTACGAATATACATATATGTTGAGAGGAAGCACCTGTCTTGGATTTCCAGTTCTTTACAGTTACGTAACGACGCCAAGAGCAACGTCGGTGTTAAAAATACCAGAAAGTAGTGGCTGATACGTGTCGCTTGTGCTTGCGAGTATAGTAGCCCTGACTAGTCTTGCTGTGACTAACTTCAGTAGATGGCGCCTAAGTGTACATTGAACTACAATAAACTTTATCCCGCTATAAGCGTTGCATCATTGATTGATATCTGGTGATCAACGTCCCAAAACCACTATATGGTTATGAGAGACGCCGTAGTGGAGGGCTCAGGAAATTTCGACCACCTTGAGTTCTTTAACGTGTGCCCAAATCTGAGCACACAGTCCTGCAACATTTGCGCCTCCATCGGAAATGCAGTTGCCGCGGCCGGGATTCGATCCCACAACCTGGGGGTCAGCAGCTGAGTACCTTGACCACTAGACCACCGCGGCGGGGCAGCACTGCATCATTGGGCTACATATGAAATACTTATAGAATGCGATAGGCAGTCCTGCAACTGGAATTGGCGTTTCGCCAACATTACGCAAGCATAGTCTTTTTCCAAAAGAGCTAGGATACCTGGCTTGGCTCAGCAATAAAATACTTTATTTCCACGCAGAATATTTGGTTTGATTCTGATCAATGGCATCATTTGCATTTGTCGGGTCAACACTGCCGATGTCGGTTTTACTAAACATTCTTGCAGTTACGCTACCCATATATGTTCCGGCCGTTCCTCAGGAGACGTAATGCTTAAAACACCTGTGACACGTACCCGCATACCACGGCTTGTCGTTCACAGGAATGTGCCACACGTGCCTAGAGTAAAGGATTTGACGGTGTAACCAACTAGATTTTCACATTATTTATGTTTAGATTAGACAGTTATTATCTTGAAACATTCTCACCCTTCCATAATGATTCTGGTATACCCCAAGTTGATGAGGTGATCACTAGAGCATCCAGTCATAGGCGGCTGGATAGACAAATATCTAAATAGAAAAGCTCAAGGTGTCTACAGTACGCAAATAAATGCTTCGCTTTGAAACGTGTATAAGCGGTTGGCATGATTGAAATGCTTGGTCCTTCAAAACCAGACGAGCTTTGTATGTCTGGTCGCCTCGAGACTCTGGGAGCGTAAAATAAAGTGGAATGTAAAAGAATCTGGAGACAAGAACAACAACACGTTGCACTGGATGAGTGGGAAACATCAATTGACTTTATTACAGAATATACCAAAGAAGGCAGACCACTAAGCGCATGCGCGCTGGTGCTGCTTCATTAATTAAGCATAGAATCAAAAGAACTTTACTCCCTATCAATTATTAACATTCGCGGAGAACTAGACTGCGCTCAATCATGCAGTTTGCTTCTCGTAAACTGTGAACATTGACAGCTAGGCTATAACAATTGACAGAACTCAACAAACACTGCACATATGCTTGCTTCAGTGCAAATAAACTCAACAGTCTACCCATGAGGATGCCTATTCTTGAATTCGTTCGCCAGTCATATCTAATTAACTGCACCGGCATTCTGCCTTGAGATTGCATTCAAGTGATGTTTTGCATGAAACGAACTCAGTTATGAGGCTGTTGCCAGGATTGTGTAACGTTACGCTCCGTGGTCTTTGCAGTTCAATGGATATGTGGAGTTTAACGTCCCCAAACCACCATATGATTATGATAGATGCCATCTTGCAGTTCGAGGAGTTAACTCTTTTTTTTAGATATGCTGTGAATGTAAGTCTCTAGAAGAGTTAATAGTCCTGGTATAGTGCTCGGCAATTGAAACTTGGTACTAGGCGTGTGTAGCTCAGGGCACTGAGAGTGACAGTCTGGGTGAAGTTTACTATACACTAGGTGACACCAACCTGTGGGGAAACATTCAATTTGAACTGCTTCGTGGTGTCGGCGGAGGCTGCTTACCATGCTTGGGAAACAGCTGCATTAGGCTGGCGTGAAGGATTCCAGCGGTCCACCGGATCCGCCGTCAACCACAAACCCAACGATTGTTTACCGCTTGCAGTCAGCATGCGTCTCGAATAGTCTAACTCTCACATTCTGTGACCCTCATCACCAGCACAGCCATGCATGAGAAGTACAGCGTTTCATTCGTCGAGCACTGTATAGAAGGGTTTTTGTGCGTAATGCAGGATGCGAATGGTGTGCGTGCGTCGATCATGAGTTTTGTGCAAGGAAACAGTTCTAAAATGAAGTTATGCCCCCTTCTATTACTTCTGAAAGCGACAGTGCTTTAATAACACGAAACGGAACAAAATGATTTTTTAACACATGCTGGAAGGTAACAATCTCAAAAATAGAGCACGAAAAGGACCACGTCCGTTGAGAAAAAATCGCACAACAGGTCTCGTTCATTCTCAACCGTAGGTGTTATTCTGTATGAGTTCATCACCGGCCAGAAGTCTTCTTGGCCCTCGAAGAGGTTTTTGGGTCGTTACCGTCGCTGACGAGTACCCCGTCACGACCACTGCTTCCGAGTGCCACGCCGTTGTGCTTATGCGGCCGCGAGCTTGCTGCTGCAGTCGCCTGGCTACCGCGCCGGCGCGAACGGGTTGCGTATGCGTCATTGCTGGTGGTGACCGTCGTAGTGGTGTTTGTCACCGTGGTCTTGGTGGTGCCGTTGTACGTAACCGTGACCGTCTGTTTGGAAGTCAAGTACGCCACCGGTCGACCCTGCGCGTCCACGTAGATCCATTCTTCCCGGGAGGGGTTGGTGAGCTCCTGCTTGGCCGCGCGTCGCCTGAGGATTTCGAACTTGCGCCTCCGACGAGCCCTGGCTTCGACCTCCTTGGGATCGGGCGCTACAGTGGTCTGGGAGGCTCTGGCTGAGCTAGGTGTGAGCAAACAACTGAGGAAGAAGATGAGCCAAGATGAATAGAAACATAGGGCAGCTTTGCTTTGAAAATAAACACCTGCAATTCAAGTGAACAGCGCCTAATATCTTCTCACACGTCATCAGCTGGGAACATCATTCAGTCAGCTATCTATACGCATAAAATAGATTACTCTATTTAAATGTGAGCGAAAGAAGCACAAATCTTAAAGGCATTACCGACTACTATTTTCGTTCATGTGCAGTGCGCAGAAACTGCAACACAGTACAATCTACAGGCCTCCCTAAACTACTCCATAAGTCTAACAAAACACCAAGACAATGGAAAGCAAGATAACGTCAAGTTTTACACATTGGCCGCACGTCGCCTGAGGATCTCTGAAATTGAAGAAATCGCAAACGAGGAACGTTAGCACAAGCAGCTCACGTTGCTAAATATTTCAATTACTTTTTCCAGTCTGTGTTCACCAAAAATGCATACGCTAGCGTAGGCAAGCACTTAGAATATTGTTTACATAAACTATGGAAAAACTTATAATCAAACGGGAAAGAGTGTTTGAACTCCTCTTGAACCTAGACGGGAAAAAACCTAGTGGACTTGACGAGATTTGTTCAGGATTTTCGAAGCGCTACGCTAAATGAATATCGATCGTATTGCCTTACAGGGATATTTGAGTAGTCGCTAAACACCCATCCCTTACCCTTGAACTGGCGCAGGGCAGCTGTCTTACCGGTATAAAAAGGAGATCATCGCAGACTTGTAAACAATTGCCACCCCATTTCACTCACATGTATTAGTTGCAAAATTTTTGAGCACATCATCACAAATCACCTTCAGCAATTTCTTGAACAGAACAACTTATTATACTCACCTCAGAATGTCTTTCGAGCTGGAATGTTGACAATTACACAATTACTCGAAGTTTATGATTTTGTGGCAGCTGTAGATAATAAGCAAGAAATTGATATCGTTTGTATAGACTTTGCAAAGTCTTTTGATAAAATGACTCATGATAGGGTAATTTTTACGCTTTAGGATATTGGTATAGGTAGAACACTAGTGAATTGGATAAAATGATACTTGAGTATGCGAAAACAGACAGTACAATTAAATGACAGTTCGTCACGTACACTTCAAATGTTCTCGTGTATACCCCAGAGTTCGGTATTAGGTCCTCTGTTATCCATAATATATATTAACGATATCTTTTCAGTGGTTGAACACCCGGTACAAGTAAAACTAATGACTGCTTAATAAGCGGATGACTGCTTAATTTATTCGACTGTAACGAGCAAGCACAATCAAGTTAGAATTATTCGTTGCTTAGAAAAATTCAACCATTGCTGTAACCTATGGGATATGAATGTAAACTACGAAAACTCACTATATTCATATATGACTAAAAAAAGAGGTATTATGCCGTTTCAATCATGTATCGAGGGAAATTTAGCCCTCCATGCTAACCAATTCAAATATTTAGGAGCCACTATTACCCAAAGTTTGGCATGGTGTACACACATAGACAATGTGTGCTTGAAAGCGGTTTTTTAAGAAAACAAACTATATCAAGCTACACGAGATATAAAACTTGTAGCTTACAAAACCTTCGTTAGACCACTACTAGAGTATGCCTCAGTCGCGTGGAGTCTTTATCAAGACAGCCTGAAAACAAAATTAGAAAAAGTTTAATGCTGTGCCGTCCGCTTCATATGCTCGAACTGGCGCTGGTTAATTTCTCTCACGCAGATGTTCGAGTCCTGTGAGCTGGAATCACTTGAGGCGCGAAGGAAAAAGAACCGGTTGAAAGCTGTTTTCAGAATACTGCAAGGACAGCTAAAAAATAACAAAGATATGTACTTAAGAGTGCCTGGGAAACGAAGCAGTCGTGTTAATCACGACTGTATATTACTACCGTACCCTTGTCAGAGTGATGTGTTTCGTTATTCTCTTTTTTCGAGTTGCGATTGAGCTTTGGATTGCGTTGCCAGGTAGTGTAGTAAATGCAAGTGATCTTTACCAATTTGAAAAATTCTTGGACATGTGTTTGAGTGATTGAGCTGCCAGTTGATAAGCCTGCATGTTTTTTTGGTTTGAGTTTTCTGTTTTTTTTTCTTTTCTCCAGCTGTGTTTAAGCCTTAAAAGGCATAACCAAGCATTGCTGTACATGCAAGCCGTTTTTGCCAATTTGATAAAGTATTACACTTGTAATAATAATTGTGGTACCACCTGGCATAGCTGTATAATGGTTCGTTTGTATTTAATTGTACCCTCTCTGTAAGAGCCCTCAAGAGAAGGCTGACAGTATTATGAAATAAAAATAGATAAATTACAAAATTAAGCATATATAAACCTTATCTGGCACGAAAATCTCGCATAAATAGGCTATTTTAAAGGTAAATAACAAATACAATTATTTAAGTAAGTCATAATTCAGTCAGCTCCACTTCGCGGACACCAATAAACCGCGAGGCTGGAAGCTTACAAAAATGCGTTCGCTTCGGCAAATATTTTAGCTGGTTGAATAAAACGAGTTTTGAATGCGGTGGTCTAGTAGGAAGTGAGATGAAGTGGGCATGAAATCAATTGAAGTGGGTGAATAAAGCGCAAAGATTGCAGGGAGCAGTGGTGGGTGTTCTGGTGAGCTACGGAAGCAATGAGTAGTAGAATTGGTGGTAGTAGTGGCACATATACCTAGTTAGTTTCACCCAGTGTCTGGGATGCACAACTGTTCATGATCTATGACTACCACCGGATATGAAAGGCTCAACTAAAGACATCTTATCTGTTTATAAGTAAGCAACTGACTAAATAAATCACAAAAAATAAATAAAACATACGTAAGTTCTTTAAGACGAAGGAATGACGCTGCTCTGTATTTTCAGTTAATACCGGTGTTATCTTATGTACCAGAACTTCAGTCAACGTGCTGACCACGCATATGTTTAATTAAAGCTAGTTGTTGGGTGTAAAACTTGCGCATCCCAACAAGCGCAGCGCAACAAACACAACATAAAAAGACATGTACACAGGACGTGTGCACAAGTGCTTCACGTATACAAGTTCGTGTAAGTTTTATCTCTATTATGTGTTCAAAACTTTGTTCTAAGCGCTCGTTCTTAACTAGAAATCAATCAATGGCTCCAATGAGCCCCAAGATTAAATGTGGCAACCACACTAAGGCATGACGTCACGCTGATAACGCGTTTTCATAAGTTCCCTTCACCATGCATGAAATAAAAGCGAGTCCACTTTGACGCATTCAGACGGAAATTACATGGTAGCGATACTTTCAAAATGCCTCTCAATTTTTGAAATAACTTGTTGAGAACATTCTAAATAAAACCAAGTATTTTGCTTGTGAAAAATTAAAGGATTCCTTCAAGCCGTATTAGTGTATGTATAATATGCTCATTATTCATCCTAGCTACATAATAATATTTCGGCATATGATGAAACTGAATTAGAATGTAGCATTCGAGAAAAATTGGCGGATCTCACGTGCAGTGGGACGATGATATGCGAAGCACGAATGAGGAAGGTTGATATGTTACTTTAAAATAAGCACAACATTACGAGGCGGAGGTAAATGATGCTGCACATGACTACCATTTCATGTCATGAATATCATGTTTGGACATTTTATTTACCTTCGTCATCTATTCACGTCACCTGATACCGAATTTGGTATATGTGGAGCTAGCGAAACGGCCGCGAGCGTACTACGAGTGTACCATGTAGCAAAGCTGTATTACACGCAAATCAATATTGTTATGATTGGACGTGTCTTTCACGTTCGTCGTCCACTCACGTCCCGTAATATCAAATTTGGTATATGTGGCGCTAGCAAAACGGCCACGAGAGCATCATGAGCGTGGCATGTAGTCATTTTGACACATGACACGCATCTCATGATTATCGTGTTTACATTAGTCACATACCTTCGTCGTCCGTTCCCGTCCCGTAATGCGAAATTTCGTATATGTGAAGCAAGCGAAACCGCGGTGAGCGCATCATAAATGGCCCAATATACTCCTACGTAAAGTTGACGTGCGCTTACGGGGCGCTTCGACGACACGCTAGCAAAACGCGGGCACTCGTTAAGTCGGGTGCCAGGCGCAACCGGCGTGACTAGCGTTTGTCGGTGCGGCCCGGTGGCAACCGGCGTAATGCCACACGCTGCGTTTCGTGCCGACGACGTTACTTAGACAGCACCGCGTCTGTCTTTCTTCGTGACGGAGGAACGTCGGGCGCACTCAAACGCGCATGCGTCAAAGCATCGCAGCTCGGCACGCGCCTGAGAGAAGGCAGATCGGCGCCTGGCATGGCATCGCCGGCGTGACGCGACGAAACCAACGCCGGCGCACTCTTGCGCCAGTTCGCGTCGAAGTGAATCGGTGCCTTGAGTTTGGCATGCAATCATGTTCTTACATGACACGTATTTCATGTTGCCACCAGTCCCATACTTTCCTCATTACTTCACGTGACATAATTTTGGCATACGTTAAGGTAGCAAAACGGCCGCCTGCGCATCATGAGTGTGGCATGTAGTGATGTTCTTGAATGACATGCATTTCGAGATTGTCATGTCTGTACGTGTCATTTACCTTGGTCTTGCGTTCGTGTCATGCAATACTAAATTCGGTATATGTAGAGCTAACGAAACGGCAGCGAGTGCATCATGAGGGTGGCATGTTACATGACACGCATCTCATGATTATCATGTGTCCACTAATTACATGTCGGCGTCGTCTATTCCCGTTCCGTAATACCATATTTGGTATAGGTGAAGCTAGCGAAACGGCTGCAAACGCATGATGAGCGTCGCATGTACAATATAGTCATGTTCTTACATTACACGCATGTCATGATTCCCACGTGAGGGCCTGTCACTTATGTTCGCCATGCAGTGATGTCACGCGTCGTGATTATCATGTTTGAATATACCACTTACGTATGTCGTCCGTTCGCGTCGCGTAATACGGAATTTGGTACATGTGAAGCTAGCGAAATGGCCACGAGCGCATCATGAGCGTAACACGTAGTCATGTTGTTACATGACATGCATCTCATGTTTATCATGTTTGCACCAGTATCATACCTTCGTTATCCATTCACATCTTCTAATACCAAATTTGGTATAAGGGAAGCTAGCGAAACGGCCACAAGCACATCATGAGCGTGGCATGTAGTCATGTTGTTACGTGACACGCATCTTATGATTATCATGTTTGCAACAGTCACATAGCTCCGTCATCCATTCACGTACCGTAATACCAAATTTGGTATATGTGACCCTAACGAAATGGCCGCGAGAGCATCATGAGCGTGGCATGTAGTCATGTTGTTACATGACACGCAATTCATGATTCTCATGTTAGGGTGTGTCGCTTGTTTTCGCCAAGCAATAATGCCATACCATACCAGTTTAGTGATAGTAGTAGTAGTAATAGACTTTTATTCAGCCAAATTTACAGGCCGAGCATTTCGACCGCCTGTGCGATCAGTCGACGCTGTTCTTCTTCCCCTTCGGCGCCGATCCAATCGAGCCAGGAGGTGATGGATAGGGATGGTTGAGGGTAATAGCTGGATTGCTGAGCAGTTGGGCAGTAAAACAGGCAGTGTGACAGGTCAGCGTATGGGGAAGGACAATTAGGACAGCAGGGGTTAGACCTATATTTATAAAGGAAAAGGCGAGAGGGGGTTATCAAGCAATTCATTTGGATGTGTCGTAGAGTTCGAGCCTCCAGCGCCGTGAGTGATGGATGAGGGGGAGGGTAAAGACGCTTGTCGAGCCGGAGCTGGAGATATACCTCCTTGATAGTGTGACGCAAGGAGATCTGCCCATCGTTATTCGCGGAGCTCTCACTGTCTTCCGAAGGTGTGGGCCAGGGAATGAACGGTGCCCGGTGCAATATATCGCGGGCAAGCTGATGAGCTAGCTCATTGCCGTTAATACCCGAATGCCCAGGAACCCAGCGGAGGAAGACAGTGGAGGGTTGAAGAGCAGAGGCCGCTCGCTCGACCTCCTGTTGAAGAGCAGGGGGCAACGTGTTGTTCTGTATGTGACGGATGGCGGCGTGAGAGTCGGAGTAAATCGTGTACTCGGGGAGAGAAGGGAGGGAGCAAAATGACTGCATGGCGTGGACCATGGAAAGGACCTCGAGCGAAAGTACATTTGGCGGGTGTAAGTATGGCCCGCTGGTGTGCGTTTCAGGTGACGAAAGGTGTGGATGGTAGATAACGTAGCCACACGAGCCCCGAGGAGCCATGTATGAGGCATCCGTGTAGGCAACTCCCTGTGTAGAGAGAGGAGGAGAATGATGCTGTGCTGCCGCATGACGCCGGCCGGCGTGAAGAACGGGAGACATATTGGATGGGAGGGGAAGGATGCGAAGGTTAGAAGCAGCGGTGCTAGCGGCAGAAGGCAAGGTGGGCACGGAAACGGGAATGTGAGGGATACCAGCCTGGGCTAATAGCCATTGGCCTTGACGAGTGAGAGAAAGTCGGGCAATCTGAGAGTCGTGGTGCAGAGAAATAAGAGAACGTAATGGATGGAAGAGGCCTGTGGCAAAGAGCTTAGTGGTAGAGGTAGTGAGAGGGAGGTTTAGAGCTGCCTTGTAGAGGCCTAATAGAGCTCTTTCAAGTGTGTTGAGTTGCGTTTCGGTGAAATGAACGTAGGGTACAAAGTACAAGAACTTGTTAAGGGCAAGCGCATGTGCAACCCGGCACGCATGAGCCTCGTGGAGCCCCGACTGCCGAGTGACAACGCGTCGCAGGAGCTGGGCCACCGAGTGGCAAGTCCTCACAGCGTGATGAAGGGCCTGCGCGTTTTTTGTCGCGTGCAAAGGGAAGCCAAGAACTTTGCATTGCTGAACAGTGGGGATGAGAGAGCTAGAAAAATGTAGGGAGATGAGGGTATTGTGGGAGCGCTGGTACGCAGACCGGTTTAGCAAAAGTAGTTCACATTTCTCCGGTGCAGGGGACAGGCCAGCAGTAGCGAGAAAGGAAGCGATAAGGTCCAGGCCACGTTGCAAAGTATCCTGCACGTGGCCGGGACATCCAGACGTACACCAGAGAGTGATGTCGTCTGCATAAAAAATATGGTGGAGGTCAGGTATTTGGGACAGTTGGGAGGCAAGGGGGGCCATAGCCATATTGAATAGAGTAGGAGATAGTACGGCACCTTGAGGAGTGCCGCGGGTGAGGGAGTGTGGGTTAGACAAATGAGTATCGACTCTGAAGCGAGCAACTCGATTGGAAAGAAATGATCGGATGTAAGAATACATGCGGGAGCCACATGACAGGGAGGAGAGCTGAGCGAGTATGTGGTCATGACTCACGCCATCGAATGCCTTCCGTACATCGACGGTTACAAGCGCATGGATCTGACTACGAGAAGGTGAAAGAAAAGTATGCTGAAGAACAAGGAACATGTCCTGCGCACAAACGTGGCGTCGGAAGCCAATAAGAGAAGGAGGGAAAAACTCTTTCGTCTCAATAAAATCAGACAGTCGAGTCAAGGCCATTCGCTCAAGAGTCTTGCCAACGCATGACGTCAAAGAGATAGGGCGAAGGTTAGAGAGAGATGGAGGTTTGCCGGGCTTCGGAATCATGCAAATTAGAGATGATGTCCAAGAGCTTGGAAGACAGCCGCTGTTCCATGCTTCGTTGAATGTGCGTAAGAGAAATTCCTTCGCGTTGTCGGGGAGATTACGTAATGTAGTATATGTTATCTCATCCTCACCAGGTGCCGAGCGGGTAGATTGAGTGGCTAAGGCAGCTTCCAGCTCCCTGAGCGTGAATGGGCGGTCCAGGTCTGGGTTAGCTTCGCCACAGTAATCTGGGTAGGAAGGTGTGAGAGGGGGTGGGAGATACAGAGATTTTAAATTTTCAAACACATCAGATGGAGTCCCTTGAGTGAGAGCTTTAGCTAGGGTGGGAGCAACGGTAGGCTTGGTACCTAAGAGAGACCTAAACAGAGACCATGTAGAGCGCGAGTGCAGTGCGGAGTCAAGGCCGTCACACAGCGTGTTCCAACGAGGGTGCTCGAGAGAAGTGCCGTAAGCGATAATTTCAGCCCGCAGAGCATCGATTCGGAAGGAAAGTTGGAAGTTATGTGGCTGGGAGCGGAGAGCGCGTTTCAAACGTTTATGACGTCGCCATAATCGGAGGAAGTGAGGATCAGGGTGAGGAATGGGGAGTTGAAAACGAGCGCGGCGACTACAGGATGTCATTGCTGCGGAGATCCGCGACGTCCAGTCGTCGTAAGTTTTAAATGAGTCAGACAAAAGGTTATTACGGAATGCTTCCCAGTCCGTGTGAGCGACTCGTTGTTTCCGCCTATTGTGGGAAAGAAGGATGGTGATGTGTATGAGAAAGTGATCACTGAAAAAATTTTCAGCGGAGACCTGCCAGTGAAAAGGAAGGGAACTCCGAGAGAACGTAAGATCGGGTGTAGTGGAACGCTGTGAAACAGTGCCCGCTCGAGTAGGGGTGTCAGGAGTATTAAGAAGGGTGAGATGGCGTTCCTGGGCGAGGCAGTGTAGAAGGCGACCTGGTTTGAGTGTTTGGGGGTAACCCCAGAGCCTATGAGGAGCATTAAAGTCACCCCCAAGGAGGATATGGGTGGTCGATGGAAGGGAGTGCAGGAATTTGCCAAGAGCACTAAACAAAGAGGACGTGACAGGGGGGTTGTAAAATGACATCAGAGCGAGAGAAATACAGGGTAGAGGGTTGGTAATAGACCACACCAACTAAATGTTTCAGGAGGGGGGAGGGTACGTCTAGTGGTTCAACGAGAACGTCATTGCGTACATAAATGGACGCAAGTGGCTTTCCCGTCGTAGCGTGATATGCACGGTAGCCCGGGACGGCAAGGGCCGCCCGAGTCTCCTGTATAAGGAGAAAATGGGGTAATGTTTGGCGGGTGAGAAGATATTGATGGAGAGGGGTCCTATTATGACGAAAGTTGCGGCAGTTCCACTGCAAAATATCGAGGTCCTTTTCACGCGCCATCTAGGTCTTTGGAGTAGAGGAAGCACCTACGCGTGCGCGTTCCTTCTTTTTTGCCGGGGAAAGTGACTCCTGCAGGGAGTTAAGCATATAGGTGAAAGATTCCAGTTGCTTAGATTGGGTTTCGAGGGTCGTAAAAATCCGGACAATTGAATTTTCCAGCTGGACCAAACGAGTGTGATGCGCAGTGGTGGTGGTTTCGACCATGTCGGCCAATTTGGTTACATGGGAGCTGGAAGTCGGGGCGGTGAGTGTGGTGAGTTGCTTATTTAGCTCCGTGAGTTGAGAGGTAAGAGAGGATGTGGTAGTTGCGAGTGTCTGCGTCAGTGCAAGTATTTTCTGTTGTAGCTCATCGGAGACGCGTTGTTGCTCGCGCTGGTTGCGCTCCAACATAGCCAGTCGCAGATCGAAGGAGCGGCTCTCGTTACTTGAAAATGGTGAAGGTGTGTTTGATGAAGAAGTGCACATGGGAGGTGTTCCCTTAACCTTAGCGGCGTATGAGCCCGGGGGGGATGTTGCGGGAGGTGATAGGAGCTCATGCGCTGAAGAGGAGGGCGGCGAAGGCTGAGTGGCTCAGCGCATGGCTGTGCGACGGAGAAAAGCTGCTTTGGCGCAGTCGCGTTGCTTAGCTAGAAGGTAGGGGCAGGTGGAGTCTAGAGATGAGTGGGTGTTGACTTGGCAATGGATGCACCAGGGTTGGGCGCAAACGTGAGCATCGGGATCTGCTGGTAGAGGAGACGCACAGCGGCGGCACTTGGCCGGAACGCTGTGTTGGGGGCATTGATGAGCACGGTGCCCTATAGCAAGGCACCGAGTGCAAGTAGGGGGCTTGGGTTTATGTGGACGGCATCGGAAAGAGGCGCGTTTGAAGTACACAAAGCGAGGGATGATGGTTCCAGCAAATGTTATGAGGACGGATTCAGTGGAGCCCATCATACGTGCAGTGAGTATATCTGAAGTAAAGGATTCGAGGTCATGCAAGAGCTGAGATGTTGTGAAGTGACCACCGACGTTGTGTATGACGCCGAGACATGATATTGGAGGACTGAGGGCATAAGGCTTAATGGTGATCGGCTTACCATTAAGTTCCAGACTTGTGAGGGAGAGTAGGAGGTGGGCAGTGAGAGGTGAGTGCGTTTTCAGAAACACAAGGCTCTGAGCAGGTTTGGCTTGAAGGGTGACCTCCGCACTGGTCTTGGGAGAGAGATTTGCGGCGGCTATGATGGTAGAAAGCAGGTCATATAGAGGCAGTTTTGGCGTGAGTGTTCCGGGTGGAAGTTGGATTCCGACGGTGATGAGCTCGGAGCGGGGGCGGGCGGTCGAGGCAGGTTTCCGATTGGCACTAACGGTGTTCCAGCTGCCTTCAGGGGATGGCGTATTGTCTTCGTTGACTTGCGATGCCGTGAAGTCCATTTCCGTCGATAAGTCGTCAGCTGAAGTGATGGAAGGCAAAACTTCGGCGATGGAAGGAACGACGCTCGTCAAAACGCGCTTGTCGACAGACTCGGAATTTCCAATGGGTAGGCCAGACGCAGATAAGGTGGGGAGAGCAGCAGGCGTGGTTGATTGCAATGCCAACGCTGCTTTACGGCTCTCGGGCTCCGGCGTTTGCGTGGCTATTAAGCTGAGAGTAGCAGAGACGCCACCAGCGTTGCACGTTGCTGGACCATGCGCGCTGTTGAGGAACGCTGCCTGTTGCTGTATTGTTGTCGGCGTGGGGCTGGTGACAATGCAAGATGTTGACAGTGGAGGCACGGCTGTATCGGCGGTACGACCGGAGGAGGCTGGGCTTACCGACAGGGCGTCAGTTGTCGTTGGTGTCGAGTGCTGGGCAGGACTCTGCATCGTGGAGGTGCAGGCGCGGCGCGTTAGGGTTAGCGCGGCGCCGCGCCGCTTCGTACTTTTGAAGGGGCCTGTGGGGCCAGCCTGGGGTTGGACCGGGGCCCGGATGGTGTCGGCGTGTCCCGGAAGTCTTCTGGAAGGAATAGTGAGCTTGTACAGACACGGGCGGGGCCCGGTAACGGACCAAGAACACGTGAAAGTGGAGCACTGTATGCGGCCAGCCAAACAAAACGGCGCCACCTGGCGGTCTCCGTTTAGTGATATGTCATGTGAATGAAGCCACCGCAAGAGCAGGAAGACCAGGAAATGTAAATGATGATATTCATGACATACATGTCATGATTTTCATGTTATCACAAGTCACCGAAGCTCGTCATACAGTCATGTTATGCTGTACCAATTTTGGTATCGATACCATTATCGAAACGGCCAGGAGAGCTAAAAGTCGTAGGTGGCTTTTAGCCACCTACGATAGATAGATAGATAGATAGATAGATAGATAGATAGATAGATAGATAGATAGATAGATAGATAGATAGATAGATAGATAGATAGATAGATAGATAGATAGATAGATAGATAGATAGATAGATAGATAGATAGATAGATAGATAGATAGATAGATAGATAGATAGATAGACGGATGGATGGATGGATGGATGGATGGATGGATGGATGGATGGATGGATGAATGGATGGATGGATGGATGGATGGATGGATGGATGGATGGATGGATGGATGGATGGATGGATGGATGGATGGATGGATGGATGCATGGATGGATGGATGGATGGACGGACGGGTGGACAGACGGACGGGCTGACGGATGGATATGATCAAAGTAATCAAATTTCGCGAATGAAATTCTTCGCATTTAAGAAGAACCCCATCGCCAACAATTTCGATGATGTTTCAATGCCGCAGCTGGCTTTGCAAGTTTCATGGTTTCAGTGCATTGTGATGGCTTTGTATTTTGTCGCCAGTGGCCAAGACACTACATGAAACTGTGCCGTCAATACTGCGGGCGCCCCATCGCTGTGTTGAGAAGACTAAACACGCCACTCGCCTTCTGCATTCTATACGAGTACGGTGAAATAGATTATTGGAGAAGGAAGCCGTTGGGAGCAATCAAAAACTTTTCTAGGAGCTACAGTGGCTTTCGGTCCACCATGCCAGAAGATATCGAACGATCGAAAACGAAACAAAGGGCTATCGTGTGGCATGCTTCAAGCCAGGTGGCCATCGCGTCGTAATGAGCGCAGCGAAAGAAGTGGCACTACTGATGCTTTGAATAAATGCCATTCATACTCATCGTCATCTTGCACTGGTGTTTCCCTCCGGCGGGTCAGTGAAAGAGTGAGGACAACACCCAGCAAGCACGCAGTTACGGCAAAGACAAACACGAGTCTTTGCAGGCTTTCGTCCGAGACGCCGTCGTCGTCCTCTTGCAGCTTAAAAAAAATATTTATTCATTGCTTTTCACCAGCACAGTCCAACGAGCAAGTGGGATAGGGGGTTTAAATGAGTAATAAAACACTAATCTTTAGCTCACACGGAATACAACGGATCATGCTGCACTCCTCCTGCTTCAGGCCACCGTGCCGCCGCCAATGTTTAAATAATTGTCGCTTTCAAGAACATGTAATCTGCTAGGTTTGAGACTCGGTGCATTTGGGTTGTATTGGTGGTATTTTATTTTAATAAATGTACTGCCCATTTTAGCGTGCTCTGGGTCACTAAATCTTGAGAGCGAGTGAGCCGGCACCAAACGTAAACCCCTGCTAACAACTGTATATCCAATAAGTGCATGATTAGACACACAGGTTATTCGTGGGCACTGACAGAATACCACCCATGTTCTAGATCAACGCTCAGACAGCCGAATGGGCTGTTCTGATGCACCTATGGTAAATTACAAGTTAACGTCATAGTTAAACGAATGAAAGGCAATGAAATAAGAAAACCGGAAAACTCAGCTGGTATAATAATTTGTGATAGCATACATAAAGCCGTTACCTGAACCATTGCGAACAAGGTCTTCTTTGTCGTCCGTCTAACCGTCAGTATGTGGCACTCACCCACTATGGGAGGCTGTATGAGGAAGTGGTGTATAAACAGAATGAAGTAAAATAGATGTCTGCAGCAAAAATACATGCATAAAAGTAAGCTCCAAAAGATGCAATGTATCTTTTTGTAACCAAAGCAGCGAAGTGCATGAACTTAAATAGACCTGTGTGCTTTCGCCCTACGTTCCGCTTGCCGTCGTTAAAGGCGCAATCAACAAAAGCCATAACTACAGCTCCGGCTCCCAACAGTGGGGTACGAGCTTGTCCACTTTGCATTAGGCGAATCCCAGTCATGGCGACTGTACCTCGGTGGACGAAAAACGTTCGGAACCCGCACTCTTAGACTTAGGGGCACGTTAAAGGAACCCACAAAGTGTTTTTGACGTGATCAGAAAACATAGGCAATCGGCACTTGACGCTGCTTAGGAACACGTGAGTCAAACACTGTTGCGCAAAAAATGCCTCCTCTAATTTACAAATATTTCTCAAAGTCAGCTATAAATCACTCCTTCTCTCAACAAATGATGCCTCAAGCTCAAATAGCTGTGCCATACAGCCGTAGTTTGCGGCCTTTGGCTATTTTGAGCCTCGTTATGAAAAAAAGAAAAGAAAGTGCCCAGTGTCATGATGCGTGACGGACAAAAGCACCATCTTGGCCCCTTTTCATTACCCTCTGCGCGGCTTTCAGCATGCTCACTTGTATGAAAGGACGGGGAGAGCTCTCAAAGCGTGGGGCATGTTTCTGTAACTGTCCTCATATATACTTGGCCAATTACAAAAATTATGGGGCAGTCGATTCGTGAGGTAATAGAATTCTTTGATAATTACATGAAGAAGTGTTGCAGAGTTCTTTCAAAGAACCCTAGGGGTGGAATTCCTCGGGGCCCTTCTCTACGTTCTCCCTCCAATTCACATTGTGGTTTAATTTAAAGAGCAATTATTTTTATAGGGACATGGTTACATGCGTGTCGCTAAACAAACCAGAGGTGAAGTGTATGGAAAGCGTTGCATACCTTTGAACTGTTTAACTACAGTACCGTTTTTTGCTATGCTATTTGGGGATATGTATATGTCAAAAAAAGCAAACAAACAAATCTGCGTTGTTGCTGCCTCTTTTATATAGCCATTTCATTAAATGTAACAATAAAGAAGAGGTGGAAATCACCGTAAAACTTATAAGTCGGCAGCAATGCTTGCTGGTATATAATCACATACCATGAGTTCTGTTTGTCTTTGGCCAACAACCTATGCAATAAAGTTGTCTTGACGTCTTCAATATGCACCACTATCTCTGGGTTTTCTGTTTTGCGTGTTTGTGCGAGTGTGCTAAGATCTCACTCGGAGTAAAATGTTACAAATGTTAATATAACTTCATAAATTGAATAAATGACTTGAATGCCCGTTTCAGACTTCAATTGCCGGGAGTTGTAGAAATTTTAAAGAATAATTACCATTGTTTGGTAGAGGTGAATATTATCTAAAGAATATTTCAACAATATTTTATTTTACTCTAATGCGAATATTTTACTCTAATGTGACGGGTCGTTCTCTATTTGCACGACCATTTCCGGAGCCCTCCACTACGGCGTCTCTCATAATCATATAGTGGTTTTGGGACGTTAAACCCCACATATCAATCAATCTATTTGCACGACCCTGCAGGCTTCCTTACGAGGCGTGAATGACAATTACGTAAAAACCGACTTCCTGCTGCATGACATGGCACGACACTACTGTTTTGCAATATGCGAAAGCAAGGAGGAGACTGCGAAACAACAAAGCGCGCTGCAATGCCGGGTACCGCGCACGCAAAAGCTTGACAGGTGTCGCTGACGGCACTATAAAACGCACAATATAAAACCACGAGGAGGCATTCGCATGCACATAAGCTTCCCTCGCAGGATACGAGCTCGACTGTCCACTCTCGTCTGCCAGCTTCAGAACATTCGAAATGTCACCGGTGGTGAGCACCTATAATGGTGTCTTTACAATGCACCCAGCATTTGTTGACAGAAGCATCTATTACGTTTTTGGAGATCAGTAATGTCGAAAGTTGGGGTTAGTTGGTGATGGTTCATGATTACTTATGAAGCAGCGCACGACGACAAGCGAAAAAATGCTAAAGATCCTTTTGAGCTTGTCGTTGTGCGCTGCTTTCTAAGTAATCATGTTCTTCGAGAAATGGCGAATGTTAATTGTGAAGTTGAAGCAAAACATTTTGCACGGCTTTAGAACGCACCACGATGGCAATACCGAGCACAACGGTATATGTTGCTAAGAAATGTGCCTAAATGAAAGCTTCAATATTGTACAGCGTAATGTAGCATGTGTGAGATGTCTGCGCTATAAACGTCCTCATGCACGTTTATCTTTTGCAGAAGTACAAAGCACATATTACAAACTCTGAGTGATTTTATCGCGGGCAATGCCCTCCATTAGTTCTGCATTGGGGTGACAACTATAAGAATTATATCTGAGATTTCATGATCACCATTTTGATATGTTTTGCTTTGTATTACAAAATGTAGTGAGCTGCATGGGAAGGTTTCATCTTTACATTTTTTACAGCATCAACATACTACTCGGTTTGGAGTAAACAGAATGCCGACGTTTTCTCAAACCACAGGTGCAAGTGCTGCTCGTCTATCTCGTGGTTCAATGCCACGCGCTCAATCACCACCCCACAAACCAAGTTGGATACCCGGGTGCAGTATTCGCTGCTTACAGAGCTACTGCTGCTACCACTGTGCCTTACGGAAGATACAATCCCCACGAATATGTGAGCTGACGTGTTTTTCTATGCTGCTAGCAGTCCGTATAAGAATATCAGTGATAAGGCACACAAGGCGCATGTACTGCAAAAGTGCCGTCAACAGGCTTCATAAATCAATGCGCTATTGAAACTTTGTGGCTTTTATATTGACAATACACAAACTCGAACAATACTAGTGCACTTCAGCAGCACTATTGCTTCTGTAGATTGACGTCAGTGCCGAAGTTTCCCATAAAGATTCTGAAGTACCTGCTATTTCACCTTGTTCATGTTCCTGCTTCTCCTTTCTCTCATATCTTTCTTTCATATTACCTACAATAATGGTGGGACAGGTGTAATGAATAACGAAAGTCTTATGGCATGCTCTTATCTGCCGTGTTGACATCTGTCAAATGCAGTTGACTATTGATATGAAAATATATTGAAATGATATTGATATTGAAATGCAGTTGACTAAGAACCCCAGGTGGTCTAAATTTCCGGAGCCCTCCACTACGGCGTCTCTCATAATCATATAGTGGTTTTGGGACGTTAAACTCCACATATCGATCGATTGATTGACATGTTCTTAATGACTGAACTTTTCTTGATGGAATTACTTTTGTTCATTCTACGGCAAGCACACAAACCAAGAAAATAACGTCTTGATAGTTATATAAGCCCAGCTCCAGTTTTCAGCAGAAAACATTCTGCAGTATTCTTTTTGTGGACTCTCAACGGCATCATTTGCACAATGACTTTTGTTGGGCCTAAATTGCTTTGATTTTTTTTATCTCTTGCAGCCTCATCAGCCGTACAGTTTCGGCTATGACAATGTGGACGAGTTCGGTGACCGGCAGTTTCACAGCGAGCAGGCTGACTCCAACAACGCCAAAACCGGCTCCTACGGCTATCGAGATGCCAATGGCCTTTATCGGAGGGTGAACTACGTGGCGGACGCGTACGGCTTCCGCGCCACCGTGGACACGAACGAGCCTGGGACGGCCCCTGGAGCAAGCGCCGACGCGGTCTTTAATGCTGCACCAGTGGTACCACCGTTTACCTCAAGAAATGTGCAGGGTGGCGCAGCTGCAGCTTTTGCTACTAGAGTGGCGGCACCCTACAATGCTGGAAGTTACAGTGGCTACGGAAGATACAGATATAACCCCTATGCTAGCGCTACTGGAGCGTATGGATTCCCCCCATACGGGCGTCAGGAGTACTTTGCAGGGGCACCACCACTTATTGCACTTTGATACGTTGACCAGACTTCATTCGGCTATGGCGCGGCTGGTTAAAATGCAGGCTACGCTCCTGGCAGCCCTTATGGAGCCCGTATTGAATACGAAAGCTGTAGTTCGGTTCGTCGTTGTTAAGAAATCTTTCGGTTTTGTTATCGGCTTAACAGCGAACAGTCTTATAAATTTTAGTTACACTTGTGGCAATGTACAGCAAGAAAATAATCTTCAACATACTAGGAAAAGTGGTGTGGTTGATCTTCATTCTATATAGTATATGTGGGAATGTGCACCACTAAGCATTGACTAGTGTATATGGAAGGGCAACTTGGCATGGATACATGTTAGCAAGCAGCGTGATAAACAAGATGGTCACACAGAAAAAAAAAGAAACATCAACAACGCTTGTTCTTGAATTTTCTTCCTGTGCAAATGTGTCCATCTTGTTTTTCGTGCTGCTTGCTACCTCGTAAACAATCTTTTGCTCAAGAAGCAACCTTGAAGGCCGACCATCGTTCTTCAGTTTTAAATAAAGTGTGCTGACTTGAGGGGTAGGACTCATCGGTTCTTCGAAGCAATGGAAGTCACATATTGATAATTTAGGAGGTACAGCTATCAATGACACCCGTGCGTGCATACGGCTAATTTGCGGCGGAGATGTTTTATGAAGTAGCTCCGGCAGCAAAAGTTTATTTCATACGTGATTATTAGGATAGAGTTCAGGTCTTCATGCCCATTCTAGGATAGCTATGCTCATTTTAGAGAGAAAATATATCTCAACCATAATATCATCACACGAAGCAGGCAAAAGGTGTTCTATGATGTGGGAGAATGTAAATCGCTTCAATATTAGTTGAAGGTCGCAGAATGTAGAACTAGCTGTTAGTAGTCAACTCACCAACAATATCTGAAGTTAGGCATTTCACCGGAATGATTGTTCATATTGTCATGAGGTCGTGACGTTGGCGAACACAGGAGACTTCGTGTTGGGATTTAGTTGTTTATTTGGGTGAACCTGTGCCCGGTAAACGGAAAGTCCGATTACACCAGCAGTCTCGCACAGATTGCAGTCTCGGACTGATACAAAGAGAAGTTTATTGACTTCAAACTCAAAAAAACTCTTTACATCAATTTATACATACAGTGTTCGTTTAGACACCCCTCGAACTGATACAAAGAGAAGTTTATTAACTTCAAACTCAAACAAACTGTTTACATCATTTATTCACACAGTGCTCGTTTAGGCACCCCTCTTGTGCACTATGGGGCAGACTGATAGCGGCGAACGGAGCGTCGGCCTTCGATCAACAACTGACAAGCGGCGAAGCGCGTCGGCATTTATACTCTTGCCGTCGAATGTCCTAGCGTTATCGCTGGCGGTGGCGTAGGTTCCAGAACAATCTGTACCGTTCGCATAGTGGGCGTGATCTTATCAAAATGATCTACTACAGTCCGGATCCTTCTCGAAAACTGAAGGCGCGGTTTGCGCTGAGAATCGTGTGGTGTTTTGGGACGATAACAAAAACTTGGGAAATGGAACGTGGCATTGCCCCCCTCTGAAAAAAAGGCATCGTCCCGATGCTTTAACTAAAGGTGAAAGTACAATAATAATGCAAGAAAGTACAATGAATAAATTACGATACAACAATAATACAAAAAAACACTGGTTCAGTTTTTTAACGCGCATGAAACGGCTTGAGGCGCGCGACATGGACGACTTCAGGTCGCGATCGGCGTCGTTGAGAGTTCGTGATGCCGTCGGGGACAACCTCGTAATCAAGTGGGCCGAGACGTCGAACCACCCTGTACGGTCCGAAGTACCGTCGCAGAAGTTTTTCACTTAGTCCACGTCGGCGTATCGGCGTCCACACCCAAACACGTTCACCGGGCTGGTATTCCACGAAGCGTCGTCGAAGGTTGTAACGGTGGCTGTCGGTCGTCTGTTGATTCTTGATTGATATGTGGGGTTTAACGTCCCAAAACCACTATATGATTATGAGAGACGCCGTAGTGGAGGGCTCCGGAAATTTAGACCACCTGGGGTTCTTTAACGTGCACCCAAATCTGAGTACATGGGCCTACAACATTTCTGCCTCCATCGGAAACGCAGCCGCCGCAGCCGGGATTCGAACCTGCGCCCTGCGGGTCAGCAGCCGAGTACCTTAGCCACTAGACCACCGCGGCGGGGCGTCTGTTGATTCTTGATACGGAGACGCGCAAGTTGTCGGGCTTCTTCGGCGCGTTGAAGGTACTCGCTCACATCGAGGTTTTCTTCGTCGGGGACGTTGGGTAACATGGCATCGAGCGTCGTTGCCGGGCTCCTTCCGTAGACCAATTTGTATGGAGATATCTGCGTCGTCTCTTGTACCGCCGTGTTGTATGCGAAGGTCACATACGGAAGAATGGCATCCCACGTCTTGTGTTCGACATCGACGTACATTGACAGCATGTCGGCGATCGTCTTGTTAAGCCGCTCGGTGAGGCCGTTGGTCTGTGGGTGGTACGCTGTCGTCCGGCGGTGGTTTGTTTGGCTGTATGCCAAGATCGCTTGAATTAAGTCGGCAGTGAATGCCGTTCCTCTGTCGGTGATAAGGACCTCCGGGGCGCCGTGAGGTAGGACGATATTTTCGACGAAGAACTTAGCTACCTCGGATGCACTGCCTTTTGGCAGGGCTTTTGTTTCGGCGTAGCGGGTGAGGTAGTCGGTAGCTACCACGATCCACTTGTTTCCGAAAGCCGACGTCGGGAACGGCCCCAGTAGGTCCATACCAATCTGCTGGAAAGGTCGGCAAGGTGGATCAATTGGCTGCAGAAGTCCCGCTGGCCTTGTCGGCGGTGTCTTGCGTCGCTGACAGTCCCGGCATGTTCTCACATAACGAGTGACATCGGTGGTAAGACGTGGCCAGTAGTACCTTTCTTGTATCCTCGCGAGCGTGCGAGAAACACCGAGGTGCCCTGCCGTCGGATCGTCGTGCAGGGCCTGCAGGAGTTCTGGTCGCAGAGCTGAAGGCACCACAAGGAGGTACTTAGCTCGAAGCGGTGAAAAGTTTTTCTTTTGTAGAAGACCGTTTCGTAGAAAGAACGACGCAAGTGCGCGCTTGAATACCTTCGGGAATTCGGCGGTCCGGCCTTCGAGGTATTCTATTAAGGCCTTAAGTTCCGGGTCGGCCCTCTGTCATTCGGCGAAGTCGTCGGTAGTTATCGTTCCTAAGAAGTAGTCGTCATCCGGGTCGTCGGGTAGCGGTTGGTCGACAGGCGCACGAGAGAGACAGTCGGCGTCGGAGTGTTTTTTACCGGACTTGTAAATGACAGTAATGTCATATTCTTGAAGTCTCAGGCTCCATCGTGCGAGGCGACCTGAAGGGTCCTTCAAGGTGGCTAGCCAGCACAATGCGTGGTGATCGCTCACAACTTTGAAGGGCCTGCCGTAGAGGTAGGGGCGAAATTTCGACGTAGCCCAGATGATGGCGAGGCACTCCTTTTGTGTTGTGGAATAATTTGCTTCTGCTTTGGATAGCGATCGGCTGGCGTAACTAATAACTTTTTCAAGTCCGTCAGCCCTCTGCACAAGAACGGCGCCAAGACCTACGCTGCTTGCGTCAGTATGTATTTCTGTCTCAGCGAATTCGTCGAAATGGGCAAGTAACGGAGGCGTCCGAAGGCGATGTTTAAGCTCCTGGAAAGCGTGTTCCTGTGGCGTTTCCCACTTAAACTCCACGTCGGCCTTGGTAAGGTTGGCCTTGGTAAGGGCGGCGGCCTTGGTAAGGGCGGCGGAAAGTCGGCGATGGCGGCTGTTTTCCGTGGATCGGGACGAACTCCAGACTTGCTGATAACGTGTCCCAGAAACAAGAGCTCCTCATACGCAAATCTGCACTTTTCTGGCTTCAGTGTGAGTGCAGAAGTCTTGATGGCTTGAAGTACAGCTTCAAGGCGCCGAAGATGCTCGTCGAAACTCGAGGAAAACACGACGACGTCGTCCAAGTACACAAGGCAAGTCTGCCACTTCAATCCTGCCAGTACTGTATCCATAACGCGTTGAAAAGTTGCAGGCGCTGAGCAAAGGCCGAAGGGCATCACCTTAAACTCGAAGAGGCCGTCCGGTGTTATAAACGCCGTCTTCTCTCGGTCTCTTTCGTCGACTTCGATTTGCCAATAGCCAGTCTTGAGGTACATTGACGAAAAGTACTTGGCGTTATGGAGCCGATCAAGTGCGTCGTCTATTCGTGGGAGAGGATACACGTCCTTTCTTGTGATTTTGTTCAGGCGGTGATAATCTACGCAGAAACGTAGGGTCCCATCCTTTTTCTTCACTAACACCACGGGGGATGCCCATGGACTCTTTGACGGCTGGATAATGTCATCCCGCAGCATTTCATCAACTTGTCTCTTCATGGCCTCACGTTCTCGCGTCGAAACCCTGTACGGACTCTGACGGAGTGGTCTGGCATTTTCTTCGGTTATGATGCGATGTTTCGTGATTGGGGTCTGCCTAATTTTCGATGAAGACGAAAAGCAATCTCCGTATTGCAGGAGCAGGGCCTTGAGCTGTTCTTGCTTATCGTTCGAAAGTCTGGGATTGACGTCGAAAGCTATGGGAGGGGCTTGGTTCCTCTGAGCAGGTTCCGCAGAATCGGCGAGGGCGAAAGCACTGGTGGCTTCGACAATTTCTTCGATGTATGCGACCGTTGTTCCTTTGTTCACATGTTTCTACTCATTGCTGAAATTCGTGAGCATAACCGTTGTTTTGCCTCCCCGCAGCTCTACAATTCCTCTTGCGACGCAAATATTTCGGGTGACCAACAGATGCTGACTGCCTTCAACGACGCCTTCCAAGTCAGGTGATTTAGGAGCGCCAACTGAAATAATGACGCTTGAGCGAGGCGGAATGGTGACTTGTTCTTCCAGCACATTCAAGGCATGGTGTCCTGACGGCGTGAGTGGCGGTAGTGCTTCTTCTTTGGATAACGTTATCGACTTTGTTTTTAGGTTGATGACAGCACCATGGAGGCATAAGAAGTCCATGCCAAGGATGGCATCTCTCGAGCAACGCTGTAAGACTACGAAGTCTGTAGGATAAATATGGCCGTTAATGGTGACTCTCGCTGTGCAGATTCCTGCAGGCGTTACGAGATGACCTCCGGCTGTGTGGATTTCAGGGCCTTTCCAAGCTGTCCTAATTTTCTTTAACTTCGCGGCGAACGAGCCACTGATGACAGAATAGTCGGCTCCAGTATCGACGAGAGTGGTCACACTGTGGCCGTCGATAAGAACGTCGAGGTCACTAGTTCGCCGTCTCGCATTACAGTTAGGGCGTGGCGTCGGGTCACGGCTGAGCCGGCTTGATCCGCTGCTTCCATGTTGCGTCGTCAGGCCACCTCCGGTAAGTGAGCTTTCGCCGTCAGGGCTTTGCCTGGTTGGCGTTGTGTTCGGAAAGCTCCGTCACGGCGTCGTCGTCGTCGTCGGATCTTCGGTAGTTCGTCGCACAGCAACCGCACCTCCACCGGTTGCTGCCCTTAGTTTCCCGGATACGGGCTAGGAGACCGGCCCCGCGTTGGGCCGGAGTACTGCCGGGGGTGCGGTGACATGCGGCGGCTGGGCGACGGCGAACGGCAAGGACTACGGGGGGTCCATTGAGTTCCTGTCAGGTAGTCGGCGATGTCACGTGGCCGTTCGCCTGGCTGCGGACATGGTGCATCGACGGCGAAGCCACGCAGTCCCATTCGTCGGTACTGGCAATGGCGGTAAGTGTGCCCGGCCTCGCCGCAGTGGTAGCACAGTGGGCGGTGGTCAGGGGTGCGCCAAACGTCGGTTTTCCTCGGCGCACTGCGCTGGCCCGCTAGTGAACGGTAGGTCGTCGGTGGGGGTGGTGGCGGCGGTGGTGTCTGGCGACGGAAGTGCGACGGGGCGGCGTTTTGGCGTGGACGGGGAGGAGCGTTGTGGCGCGCTGCAGCGGCGTAGCTCATAGTTTCTGGCTCGGGCAGCGGTGTTTGTGGAATTCGAAGTGATTGCCGAACTTCTTCTCGCACAATGTCGGCGATCGAATCCACTTGAGGGTGCGCCGAAGGCAACAGTTTGCGCAGCTCTTCCCGCACGATCGCTTGGATCGTTTTACGCAGGTTTTCGGAGTCACTGGTTTGAGCAGCAGCGCATTCTGGAGTCAGGCGTCGATTATACTGTCTGGTGCGCATGTCAAGGGTTTTCTCGATGGTGGTCGCCTCGGATACAAATTCTTGGACGGTGTTCGGTGGATTCCTCATTAGTCCCGCGAAGAGCTCCTGTTTGACCCCTCGCATGAGGAAACGAACTTTCTTCTCCTCAGGCATGTTTGGGTCAGCGTGACGAAATAGGCGGGTCATCTCCTCTGTGAAAATTCTAACCTTCTCATTTGGTAGCTGAACCCGGGTCTCTAGTTGAGCAGCGGCCCTTTCTTTGCGAGCGACGCTCGCGAACGTTTGCAGAAATGCGCCGCATAAGACATCCCACGTTCGGAGCGTGGACTCACGATTCTCTAGCCAGGTCCTTGCTGTGTCTTCGAGGTAGAAGTACACACGACGGAGCTTTTTTTCGTTGTCCCAGTGGTTGAGGGCGGCCACACGGTCGTATGTTTCTAGCCAGGACTCCGGGTCTTCGAATGATGACCCATGGAAAATTGGTGGTTCCCTGGGTTGATGCATGACCATCGTGGGCTGGAATGCGGCGGTTGTCATTGTCGCTGCAGTCGCGGTCATGGCCTTGGTCTTCCGCGCCTTCTCTTCTAGAAGCCCGTACTCCGGTGGTAGCCCTTGCTGTCGGCGGCTTGTTCGCTACTCCTGGTTGGCGTCGGTGTCTTCTCCGCGACGTGGGCTGGGTTCACGGCTTGACGAGGGCGTCCGGTACATGAACGAAGCAGCACCTCCACCAGATGTCACGAGGTCGTGACGTGGCCGAAGACAGGAGACTTCGTGTTGGGATTTAGTTGTTTATTTGGGTGAACCTGTGCCCGGTAAACGGAAAGTCCAATTACAGCAGCAGTCTCGCACAGATTGCAGTCTCGGACTGATACAAAGAGAAGTTTATTGACTTCAAACTCAAAAAAACTCTTTACATCAATTTATACATACAGTGTTCGTTTAGACACCCCTCGGACTGATACAAAGAGAAGTTTATTAACTTCAAACTCAAACAAACTGTTTACATCATTTATTCACACAGTGCTCGTTTAGGCACCCCTCTTGTGCACTATGGGGCAGACTAATAGCGGCGAACGGAGCGTCGGCCTTCGATCAACAACTGACAAGCGGCGAAGCGCGTCGGCATTTATACTCTTGCCGTCGAATGTCCTAGCGTTATCGCTGGCGGTGGCGTAGGTTCCAGAACAATCTGTACCGTTCGCATAGTGGGCGTGATCTTATCGAAATGATCTACTACAGTCCGGATCCTTCTCGAAAACTGCAGGCGCGGTTTGCGCTGAGAATCGTGTGGTGTTTTGGGACGATAACAAAAACTTGGGAAATGTAACGTGGCAATATACACACAAGAAAACCAATATGCAAAATGAAAGCAAAAAAATAGGAATATTATTTGTGGATGCGCTTTTAAGTAGCGAAGGAGGTTCAATAAATGGCAGAGACCTTGTGCTTACCTAAGCACCTAATGAAAAAGAAAGTCGTAGGCCAATGGCAACTTCTTGACAGTAGGGGTTTCGAGGAGATCGGTCAGGCGCTGCGCTAGGACGAACTGCAGCTGAAAGCAACTGTTGAAGATTGAAATAAACGCAAGAAAGGTTTAAAGCATACAATGTCAATTATAGCGTCAAGATATGGATATATAGCGGAAAAAGAAAACAAGAAAAAAAACCATAGACATATTGGCACACTGAAAATATTAAGCGATTGCTACAGATTTAGTGGCAAGTTTATCAATTTAGAGTGGATAAGGTGCGCATACAGACGCGCACACTAGAAGAAGGGAAAAAAATCACAGCATATCCACGGACTGAATCATTATGAGTTGGGCGAAGCGTCAGACAGCCCGTTTTTGCTTTCGTTAATCCGCGTGACCATCCATGCGTCCATCCATGTGTCCTTCCATCTGTCCTGCGTCCATCTGTACGTACGTCCGCGTGTCCGTATTTTAGTTTGTCTGTTTATTCGTCCGTTCGTACAACCATCTAGTGAACACTTCCCAAGTACCACCATCCCACATCTCAGATCCCCTGTGGCCCCTACCCGCTCTAGAGCGGGTATGTGCGAGTGGTGACTATGCACAACATCGGAAGATGGACAGACCCATGCCTTAGGGAGCTTTGCTTCAAAACGCAAGCACCATGAGTGAAACAGTTTATTGGAAAGAGAACGATGTTCTACATCTGTGTCATTTCTGTCACATGACCTGGCTATAGTGAAACAGCAAAAAAAAATATTACCAGGCCTACACAGAACACGCAGCACAGTCACAGCGAAAGCTCGAGTAACCTTCTTTGCAGAGCCTATTGTGGGGTAATTTTGGAGCAAACAATGCATGTGCACATGCAAGGTATACCTAACGCCATACACCATCCTAAACGCCATGAAGATGGCATTCGGTTGAATGACAAGTGGGGTTTAACGTCCCAAAAGCATCATACGAGTATGAGAGACACCGTAGTGGAGACACCAGAAATTTCGACAACCTGGCGCTCCTTAGCATGCACCAAAATCTGAGCACACGGGCCTATAGCACTTTCGCTTCCACCGTAAATGCAGCTGCCGCAGTAAGGATTAGATCCCGTGACCTGTCGGTCAGCAGCCGAGTACCTTAGCCACTAGACCACCGCGGTGGGGCTCATGAAGCAGGGAAAGAAGGCCCGCTATGCCATTATTCATTGTTCTGTGGATAAGCGATGTACTTGCTACACACTTAGGCGTGACGACTGGTTGTTATTTTCTTCGATGTCATATCGCACATGCTCACACGGTTGCCTGCTAGACTTGGCAACTGTATCGAGTGTTTTGCGAAGGAGTTACAAGCACAAGCATCATTATGTGGTTCAATACCCGACTTCCATGCAAAGAGCCCAGCCTCAAATCCCATTCATTCCCAGAAAATTTTTTCTAACTATTTTTTTTTATTTCGCACGGTAGTGGTGGCAGAAAACAGCGTTTGTTGGAGTGCATAACTACGGCGCCAATATCGGCTCTTGCTGTTATCTCTCACAACAACTTGCACTGTAATACATAAGGGCCCCAAACACCATCACTGTCACCATGGCCGAGAGCACAGAGTGGCTGCTTACGAACCACTGGGTAGGCGGTTGGTTCGATGAATGAAAAACTTTTTGGGGTCCTGAAGCATTCCACCCTAGTTTTAAAGAGGTAGGATTGTGGGGCGCTCCCCCGTAGGGACTAGGAGGTCTAGCCTGACCACCGTATCGGGAGCCTTCTGGACAGCCTTAAGTTTTTGTATGAGGACCGGGCTCTTGAGCATGAAATGGAAGGCATTTTCCAAAAATTTTTTATACTTTCTTTGTAAAGAGGGGCACCTCCAGAGAATGTAGTCAAAGTCACTGCGATCGTGACAGTCCGGACAAAGTTCTGAAAGCTATACGTTGCGAGGTTGGGGTATGTTCCCATCTGAAGCATACGAAGATAGATTGCCTGTGGCTTAGAAAATTTTTCGTGTGGCAGTGGAAAGGACCTATGGCCTAATTGATAGTGCTTTGTGATCTCATTGAAGATAGTCTAAATGTCCATAAAATGGAGGCTGTGGGCTGATTTCTCTGTAAGAACCGTTCAAGCTCCGGCGTTGTGTGTGAAGCCTCGAGCCTTAAAGTGGGCTAGATGGATGACATTGGAAAAGCCCTGTAGCTTCGAGTAAAGGTAAGCAGGGAACCAAATAATAGTGTGGTGGGTAAGTTTCTTGTGGGCGAGTGTTCTAAAAGCTTCCTTACACTCGGAAGTAGAAGCGAAGACTTACAACAATCCGCATAATTATCAGTTCTCTGCGAATCAAGGAGAGCTAGTGCAAAGGTCATCTGCTATATAATTTGTGGGGCAGCCAAAATTAACAGCCGTCACTGATGGCACATGTCACCCAGGTTGATGTCTTCACCCTATCTTGAGAAGTGAGGTTAAAGGTATGGAAGCTTTCCCGCTCTGTGAATTTATAATGCTTGATGTAAGATGCTTGTTGCTTGGTGTGCTTGGTGCTTGGTGTCAGTAAGAGCGGCTGACTTTTTTTGAGTATATCTCTTTCTGATTATATGTTTTTGTTTTGCGTGATAGCGGTTACGTAAACCACTAGGAGCGGACAGCTACCCACTGCCATAGTGATGTGTCAACACCTACCGCTGGAAAAAGAAGAAAAAAAAACACATGGCACACAAAAATGTCTCTCAAGATCAGCCTTGCTTCTTTTTCTGCTGTTTCACAAGCCAGATCATGTGCCAGAAGTGATATATAAGCACATGCTTGTTTCTCTATTCACTGCAGTTTTGAGTTGGTGCCCATTATGTCATTTTTTCTAGTGTCCGTGTCATTGTGCGCTCCTAATTCAGTCCTAATGTGAATCGATACCAAATACCTCAATTATTCATGCTACTTCAAGTCCATCAAGCTCAACTGTTGGGCGAGTGGATGACTTGAAATAAAATGTGTGTAAATCAATGCCAAAAGCGGAAAGAATACTGCAACATACAAGTAATTACGAGCGTCGCTTTCATTTGCTTTCAGCCGCCTTGTCCTCTTGTACGCACTGCTTCACATGCGCATTGTGGCGCTAGTATAGGAAGCCTGGAACAATACGGTTAAGCTTCGTGATTTTGGATTGCTTTTTGTCCATTTCTGACTGCAGCTGACTGACTGGGCTACTACAGCTCACCAGTTTGAAATGAGGTGGTATAAAAACTATTACTGTTTTAGTTGTGCTGGTATGTCTTGTCCTCAAACTAAACGAAAGTGCACTGAAAAATATAGGTTAAGAAGCAATACAGAAAAAGCATGCTTTATTTAGAATTTCCATGGTAACCAAGCTACAACATGTGTTCAGTAAAATGCTGAGGCGAAATTTCGTAGGAAACAGACAGTTTAAAGGTAAATTTCTTGAATCTTGATTTTTGAAACATAGGACGGCTTCTTTTCTAAATTTTGAGGCATAAAAAATGACAAAACGTCCCGAAATAATTGCGACAGGTGGGATCATGAATAATCGTATGGCAAATATAATGACATTCTTGCAGGATATGACCTCTGAGCCCCTGCGACGATGTTTAGCATATATAAAACTGTGAAGCTTGCACTCGTGGCGCAATTCTCGAACCATCTGTGGAGCTATACTGTTCGACTTAGCTAAGTTTTGGTAGCAATTCCAAGCGTTTGCTAGAGATGCTGTTTTTGATGATTGTACTAAATACTGCTAGACGTGGCTATACATATCACGCGACTACTTGAAACTTGATGTTACGATTTGAGTCACCTTGTGAAGTGTTACGTTGTTTATGGCAGGTACATGTCACGTGACCAACACGACGTAGCGCGCCGTTAGGAATGTCAGTCAACATTGCGGGATTTACGAGATGAGACATTGCGTGATCTTACGTGATATTTAGTAACACGATGTTTCCTAATTCTAGGCCCGAGACTTCTTACGTGATGGCACGGTATATCAATCATATTGGTGTTACGTCAATTTTTGCTTGGCGAACAGTCCGCAAAAATGGTGTGGCTAAATTTTGTTCAGCTACAAATCTGGCGATAAAGACAGCACATTCCACTTTGGCTGCTTTTGGCTTCAAATGAAGCTCCTTTTCGAATTCACCAAATGCGGACCCTCGCTTAGCGTTTCTTTATTTCCTATTTTTCATGTTTCATTTGCAGTTCGTTGTGACACACATCGCATGGGCTCATGGTTGGAAACGACTCAAGCCGAGCACTTGACGCGCACACTCACAAATCATCCTGACCGAACCTCGTGCATAGCGTGATTGATATGTGCAGTTTAAGGTCCCAAAACCACCATCTGATTATGAAAGACGCCATTGTGGAGGGCCCCTAAAATTTCGAACACCAGGGCTCCTTTAACGTGTACCCAAATCTGAGCCCACGTGCCTACATCATTTTCGCCTACATCTATAGTGCAGCCAACGCAGCCGGAATTCCATCCCGTGACCTGCGGGTCAGCTGTCACTACCTTAGCCGCTAGACCACTGCAGCCGGACTTTCTCAATGTTCAGGCAGTGGCTAAAGTGCAAAGGGCCCGCCAGCTTAACCACAGCCGTATAAATATGGTGGAGATGGTGGCAATAAAGAACATATTAAAACGCCCTAATGAGCTACACCGTCTTTCAAATGTGTTAAGAGGTTCTGCGTAAACGCTGCTTTCTTGACGGATCAATTGTGCCGTCAGTTTGCGTATAGTGTAGGTTACTTGTTGATTTTTTTTCAAGCTTCCATTTTGTTTTCCTTATTCTATCAATAATTTGCTCATCCACGGCAATTTCACAATTGCAGTAGTGACTCTGGCGAATTAGAGAGTGCCGTAGGTACGCTTTCAATGATAAGATTTTTTTCTCCCCACATTTGCCTGAGAAAACCCCTAAAGCTCAATAATAGCACATTCACTATTGCAAATACTGTCATGTGATTACGGATAGAAAACGACGTCTATTCACAGGAACAGCAGCACTGCACGTCGAGCCAAACCGGGCACCAGGACCACGAGCACAACAACCAGTCTTCTTTTTCACAATAGCACATACAGGCATTGGCAAGGCTTACTCTCGTTCCATGTCCATGGCATTACCCCCCTTCAAAAAGAAAGCACCGCCTTGATGCTCAATGCCGATCAGAAGTGAAAGTAATCACGTACGCGCACAGAGACGCATGATTAAGCAGTCTCGGGTGGTTCGGGGGTAGTGTGGCTTTATACGTGACACAGGAACAATGTGTGCTTGCTGGGAACGTCGAGATCACCGACCTGTATCTTCAAGCAGGACTTTGGAGTGGACATCTGTGAGGCCCTGTAGTACTCCTAAGGACCGAAGTAGCGGTGAAGTAACCTTACCGAGTGGCCCTCCTTGGCGAAATCCTTAGCCACGCCAGATCAAGGACTTGATTAGTAAAGTGGCGATGGTGAGAGTTGTACCTCTGCGAGTCGATGTGTTGTTGTTTTTGGATCTGCTTGAGTGCAAGCTGGCGGACCGCGTCGGCGAGCCTGATAAAGTCGTTCGCATCAGTAGGAATATCAGTCATGTCGGGTAAGAGCATGGCATCCAGCATCGTAATTTCTTCTTGGCCGTGAAGCAAACAGAAAAAAGCGAAACCTGCAGTCTCTTGAACCGCAGTGTTGTAAGCGCACGTTACGTATGGCAAAATTTCATCCTTGTTTGGTTTTGCCATTTTAGTTTATCGCAGGTTTATTGCAAGTTTATTGCAACCAAGCGAAGGCGCACTTTCAGCTTTTGCTGTGATGAACGCACTGATGACCGTGGTAAACCCCAACGGTCCAAAAAACCTCGACCTTCTTCCGGAGGGTCGAACATTGCGTTGTGATTCGGCTGAGGAAGTGTCCCCTGGACACTTTCCAGGACAAAGTGCACTACTATGCGTCCAGGTCATTCTTTACCTTTCATTATGGCTACTACACTGCACATTATTTCATTGAACGTTCAAGGTTTTCGCAGTCCGGCAAAGTAGGCAGAAGTGATTAATGTTGCCCGTGCTGAGAATTGTGATGTTTTGTGCCTGCAGGAAACAAATTTCTTCTCGCTATCCGACGTGCTTGCATTTAAACGAAAGTTAAACCTAGATTGTTATTTTTCTTTCGCTTCATCTCGTTTTACGGGAGTAAGCAGTAATTTCAAAAGCGAAGCATTACTTAGCGAAACAGCCATGAACGCATCATGAGCGTGGCATGTAGTCATGTTGTTGCATAACACGCATGTTATGATTTTCATGTTAGGATCTGTCGCTTGTGTTTGCCATGCAATCATGCCATACCATATTAGTTTTGCAACATGTCATGCGAACGAAACCACCGCAAGAGCTGCAGGACCATGAAATGTAAATCACGACATTCATAGCGGACATGTCATGATTATAATTTTATGACCAGTGAAATATCTTTTTCATACAGTCATGTTATGTCATACCAAGTTTGGTGTCGATACCATTATCGAAACGGCCAGGAGAGCTAAAAGTCGTAGGGGCAAGTCGTAGGCGGCAAGTCGTAGGCGGCTAGATAGATAGATAGATAGATAGATAGATAGATAGATAGATAGATAGATAGATAGATAGATAGATAGATAGATAGATAGATAGATAGATAGATAGATAGATAGATAGATAGATAGATAGATAGATAGATAGATAGATAGATAGATAGATAGATAGATAGATAGATAGATAGATAGATAGATAGATAGATAGATAGATAGATAGATAGATAGATAGATAGATAGATAGACACGCTCAAAGTCGCCAAAGTTCGCTAAGAACTGCTTCGCATTTAAAAATTGGAACACGGTCACCATCCCTCCGCATGCTTCGCATAACGTCGAATCCCAGGTACGTTGGATCTGCCGAAATTTTAATATATGTGATCATCGGCCAGCGGCGCTTAAGGCTAGATTTTCCTTATCATCGTCAGTTAGACCTTGGCATCTTGACAATTTCATTCTGCACGACGCGCGTTCACGCTCTAGTTTAACTAGATTCTTGCGCGCATCTCTAATCGGATCCATGCTGGAAGCCAAGGACGCGCTCAAGACAAAGTGGCGTTTATACACCGCTCAGTAGGAGGGCATGCCCTTACACACTGTCTGTCCGATCATCTAGCGGACCCTTCCTCAAAGCTACGTATTGGTCTCCGTGTTGATCGACTAACTTCCTTGAAGCGCACATAGGAGCGGGAGTCGTTTTGAACGCCTTAATGCAGCGTCGTCGATGTCGGCGGCTGCTTGGCGCTGCAGACGTAACCCATGAGCTCACCCTGAGGTTCTGCGCTTTGCGAAAAGCTCGCTTCTCAACCAGTCGTGTCAATTACGAACTCAGCCTTCACAGCCCTTCCAACTGCGTTGCCACATGCGCGTAGTCATTCAGTTTTCACAACTTACTTTGCCAACATGGCTCATACGACGACGGGATGGTATCGCGGTAACGCCGAGACAGTCACAATGTTAAGTTAGCCTCCTCATGTTTCGCCTGAGATGGCTGCACAACTTAGCGCAAGTCCGTCAACTGATTAAGTGAAAGAGGCAGTGTCTTCTATGAAGCGGGGTTCGGCCCCCGAGCCCGAAGGGTTGCCCATTGAGTTTTATTTAACCTTTTCGGATGATTTTGGTGCCGTTTTTGTGTATGCTAATAGCCGCTGCTTGGAGAAGCTTGACTTCTGTGATAGCTTTCGCGATGGTCAAAATTTTTTAAGTACCTAAAAATGAGCCATTGTGGTTTCACGCAGAAGAGTGGATACCAATTACGCCCGTCCACATTGTTTACATATCTTGCGCAGCAGTTATAACTCAGAGTTTTAGAACCCTGATGCCTTCCTTAATAGTCTCTATCAGGTGTGCTCTATTCCTGGAAAAGCATTTGACAGTCTCCCCTTTGTTGCGCGTGATGTAAGTGCGTAGACGATGACAAGATCAGTTCGGCAACTCGTGGTTTCACTTGACCAAGAAACGGCGTTCGATCACTTCGAATATAGCCTCATATTTAGCGTAATGGCAGCGTTTGGCTTTTTGCAAAACTTCATTGAGCTTCTCAAAAAATCGTATACAAATAATCAGTGGGCATTGTTTTTTGATGGTATAGAGACTGCTCCATTTACTGTTATCCGTAGTGTTCGCAAGGGTTATCCTTTATTTCCTGTGTTTTTTTTGTACTTAGTCCCGAAACATTTCTACGCTCGCTACTTGTTCATCCATATTTTTGAGGCTACCACTACCAGGTAGCAGCACCGTGAAGGTTACAGCATTTGCTCGAAACATCACATCGTATTTAAATAATGAGGATAGTTTATATATTCGCCTACAACTCTTTGCTGAGTTTGGGACTACTTCAGGTTCCACATTGAATTTTTCTAAATGTCGATATTTATTCGTTGTTTCTCCAGACGCCAGTCTAAGTGCTTTTTTCGTTCTTCAAAAAATCGACTGCGTTCACATTCTGAGGCTTTATTATACGTCCTACGGTATGTCAGCCTCGGTCTGGGTATCAGTAGTCGATAATGTAAAAAGACACGTCCGGAAAGTACAAGAGTACGACTTACAGGTGTTCGAAAAAATGTATTTGGCACAGACTGTGTTTCGCGGCCGTGCATGGTACCTCTCTCATGTCGTCTAAATAAAGCACAACAATTAACGCTTCGACTGCTGCAAACGCACAGTTACCCCAGCCCCTATATCTACAGCAAATACCTACCAGATATAGGGCCAGAATGCCCCAAATGCCAAAATTCAAGGTGAGATTTAAATCACATGCTGTGGCAGTGCCCGTTCTAAACGCTAGCTTCGGGTCTCCTGCCACCGAGGACGACTGGTTCAACCACCTCAGGAGCCCCGACAGGGCGCTTCAACACCAGGCCGTCCAGAAGGCCCAAAAGGTGGCTGGCGAGCTCCGACTCCCAGTCCCCACATGGGCGGAGCCACCGGGCTGGCCCCCGTAAGGGGTGCCCAGTAGATGTAGATTCTGAATATTGTGATTATTGTATGCATGTTAGTAATTAGTGTAATTAGTGTTAATTAACATGTGTTAGGGACACCCTACTGATTTGGACATTTTTGTTTAAAGGTACCCTATATGCTGTTATTAGTCATTTGTTTTTTATTGTGATTGTTGCACAGACACTGGTTCTATGGGTTTGCAGTGTCCCATGATAGAATAAACTTTTTCTAAATATAACTTTCCAGGACAGAATCATTTGTTCGAAGGAACAGACAAAGCAATCTTCGGCGTTGAAGGACCCTGCGAAAGGCCATAGTATTTAAAATCGCTAGGCTTGCGTAGAGCGTGCAGCTCAGTCACCGCGAAAGCTGGAAGAGTAGACTTTATAGGTTTTTTTATACATTGTTCAGGTAATTGCTACGAGCACACTTGCAGGGCACCCCAAACGACATAAGTAATATTTTTGTGCAGTAGGCAGGCAGTCACTATGCTATTCTTCGTAATTCTTGGGGAAAGCATGGCACCTTTTCCACACTTCAAAAGAATTTTCGCCATTCTTTGATGCTGTGGCTTAAAACGATAAAGAAATATAGTAAATGCTTTAGTAATCGGTTAGAGCATTTGATGACTCACTCATTACGTAATTGGCAGTGTGTGACGCCTAGTTGTTTTTTGGTTGTTCTAAAACGTCTTTCTTTACCGACATCAAGTTTTACCGACATCAGTGAGTTTGGAACGAAGTTTCACGCGCAGGCTCAACTTAGTTTATTCCACCGAATTCAAAAACATTCTTCTATAAACTGCAGTTTGAAACATAGCCAGTAAACACATCGTTAAAACAAAAGGTTTTTTTCTTTGATCTCTTAACTGCCGTTTATGTAATGCGCTGAAAACGATTGAACTTTGCTTTGTGAGCTGCAAAGATGCCATTCTGTTTTGGGATGTCCTTTAGTGAGTACTGAAAAAAAAATGTTTCGTCATTAACTCTCACGCCATCCGTTATCTCCTACCAGCATCACTTGATGAAGTGCCATACTATATGTTTTTTGTCATGGGAATGTACAGCTCATGGAGGAAACGTATGCAGGACCGCCATTTATAATTCATTAGCCCATCAAGCACACACTCCATTCAGATGGCTATTCACCTCAAATACATTTACGACGACCTAGACCTTAAACCGAACTCGTACTCTATTTTGGTGAGGTGTTTCGCCTCAGCCCTGTTTTGTCTGTATAACACAATGTGGAGAACCCTCTTTGTGAAAAACTCACGCTGTGAGAGCCATTGAGTGTTTATTAGTAACGCTTGAGTGCTTGTCGGCATGTGATTGTACGTTTGTTTGCTTCATTTTGTCTTCATTATGCAAATAATTTATTAAATACCATGAGAGAACACAGGCATAGTTCTGTGGTATAGAACTGACCTGGCACGTAGTGAATCCGGGTTCTGATGTCATCGTCTTCTTGGTGTATTTATAAACTATGTTTTTTTTTTCTTTTCCGCGCAATAGTTATTACGGACACCGGTGGCAGCGACGGACAACTACGGCACGACAATTCTTGTCGAGATCTTATAACAGCCTCCACTGGAAAAGAAAAAAATGTAAAAAGAAACAGAAATATATAGAAAGAGTGAAGGTAAAAAAGGAAAAATGATGGAAAGACAGAAAAAAAAAATAGAGAAAAGAGACAAACGCGAAAGAATAACTACAGTGAAAGAGGGCGTAAGAAAGAAAGGCAAACAGAAAGAGAAAGAAATATTAAATAAACATTGAAAAGAAAGGAGAAACTAATCATAATACACTGAAAGACAGACAGAAAGGAATAGGTAGGTATTAACAGATACGGAATATAATAAAAGAGAGGGAACCCTCATAGTCATGTATGGTATAGTATAAGTGACTGCTGGCAAAGAGATGAAAGGTTTGAAGCTCATTGATTGATTTGTGGGGTTTGACGTTCCAAAACCACCATATAATTATTAGAGAAGCCGTAGTGGAGGGCCCCGGAAATTTAGATCACCTGGGGTTCTTTAATGTCCACCCAAATCTTTAATGTTCACCCAAATCTGAGCACATGGGCCCACAGCACTTTCGCCTCCATTGAAAATGCAGCCACCGCAGCCAAGATTGCAGCCGCTGCCGCCACTAGACCACCGCGGCTGGGTGAGAGATTGGGATAATTTAGACAAGCCAGGACCAGCTAGTTTCCCCCAGCTCTACTGTGACGCAGCCTTGCGTGACTTAGCGCAGGCTGTACAATTTTTTTATTCATGAACAGTTTTTAAGCTAAATGGTTCAACATTATGTTTTAAATATTGGGCAGAAGTTACAATAATATACCTTTTTTTCAATCGGTTGGATGCTGCTTTTTTTCTGTGGATGTTTTAAATGGTATATGTATACACCGCCCTTAAAATTATCTATCCCGAAACATGGGCTACGCTTCGTTACTGAGGAACAAATAAATGTACCAATATTAATTGATTAAGTCATTTGCGTTCCAGTAACCGGGTGCAACCCATTCATAGTGATCGATAATTCTTATGGCTGTATGTATATGTGCGTTGTTTAAAAAGATCCTAAAATAAGAACAATATAAGCCAGAATGAAAGCGCGATGTTTGACAACGTCTAAAACGACAATATTATCAACCACAGAGCTCTACTTACCGAGAAATTTGGGTAAATGCACGAGGGCACATGCGCTACATTAGGACATTCGCAAAATGATCCCGATTACGTCAGAGGTACCGCGTAAAATAATCACTAGTAATCAAACAAACTGTATTATTTGAAAAACATTCCATGCATCAGAAGACGTAAATATTGCTTTTTCGTGTCTTTCTGATTCATAGAAAAACAATTGGCAGCATATTCACGGAGTGAATGATGGAGAGTAGGGTGAAGCATTCGTTCGTTTATTTGTTCTTGCTTCCGTCCGTCCATGCGTCTGTCTATGTGACCGTCCATGCGTCCATCCGCCCGTCCGTGCGTGCGTCTGTTCGTGCGTCCTTCCCTGCGTTCATCCATGCATCCGCCCCTGCGTCCGTTCATGCGTCCATTCATATGCATATGTCTGTGTGTCCGCTCGTCCATCTATTCAACACTCCAAGTACCACCATCTCGCATCTTTTCATCATATATTCCCCATATGGAAGCACCGCCATCCAGCGGACATTCCAAGGACTAAACGAGAGGTGGCACACGCACACTTTCTTACGGCTTGCGCTTCGGGTCTACTTCCCACCTTTAACCACCTCGAGTTCATGGTATATGCTAGTTCATTGTATTCATAGCACTGCGGCTCAACGCTCGGTAAACCTTTTTAAAACTAAGGAGGTTACACCCAGCGAGTATAACTTAGCAACCCCTTCTTGTTAGATATTGCTCAATGTACACGCCAATGGCTGCTATGGGGATTGCAGCGTGGGCGTTAACTAAAAGCCGAATGCTCCCGTTTTTCATTCCCCATTAGCAGCCATTGGCATGTAAATTGAGCACTTTTTTTATTGTTCAACAACGCACAGAAGAAATCTCTCACCAGCACCACCTTGGTGGTCATAATGTTATATTTGTTACACGCTACAACAGCTACGAAGGACGAAGGGTGCCGTTATAAGAAGCTTCACCCCTAAAAAATGCCGGACGTTATTATGGGGAATGGCGCGAGTGGTTCAAAAGTTCTATTTTTGGCTGGTGAAACTGGACAGGTCATGCCATCTAGCGAGGCCCAGTTGAAGAAGTAACGTCTGCCATTTCATAGGCTATTACAGGAAATGGTTTAATGTCTCTTGTTTGTGCTTCGACGCCCACTACTTTCGTTTTGCTGCTACTATGTAGTGTCAGCGGATGCGCAGTAAAGACGGGCAACGTTTAACACGGCACCAGTGACGTGACACCTTCCACTGGAGGTGGGCAAATTGAAAAGGACTAACCCAATGCGGACCAGTAAAACGTGATTTTATTTTAAAATAATCACTTGCTCGGCATAAAACAAACACTACGAGGTTTCTGGACCACTGTTTCAACAATCAACGTCAACTTATCAGCTGCCTTTAGTGTTCATTTAAAACATCAACGAAAAAAAAAAGTGCGCAACCGATTGAAAAAGCACTTAATTTTAGGCTCTACAGAAAAATTTGAAACGTAACGTTGAACCATTCTCTGTAGCGTCAATCATAAATGTTTAGGACAAAAATGTGCTGCGTAACGGAATAAATACGACGTAACACCCAATCAGGAATGAAAACCTGACGTGACAAGCTTATATTTTAACTATTCATTTATCCACCAATTATTTTTTTTTCGGCACTACTAAGCTGAAAATAAAGAGACCACACCATATCTACGAAGTGAATGATGATCAGTGGGCGAAGCTCCCGGGGATAATTAACCCTTATACATTGCCTTTCGATCCTTCAAGAACGGGACAACGCGTCTGTACATTATATACAAAGCTGTTTATTAATCACTATGTGCACATGGTGATGAGATGTCCATATCGGTAATCTAATGGTTATGAATGTGGATATCCATTGGTCATGGAAATTCATAGCGAGTCACGCCGATGAACAGGGGCATGGCTCGACCATAACGAGCCTCGCCCATAAAAACATAATAGGAACGACATTTTCAGGCGCATTTCGAAGTAAGAATTCGAATGTTCTTGCTGGAAGAGCCACTGCATCTGTTAATGGTGTCATTCTCGCGTAAAAGAAACGTTGGTTGTATCATTCTATTACGGCGGCATGGCATTTAAAACGAAAGTCAAGTTTTCTCTCTTGTGTTCAAAAAATGAATTAGTAACAAGCAACATTAGAAGTAGTGGTAAATCGTTTGCAGGTGGTGTGATGTAGAGATATGTGCAACCCGCAAGAGTCGAAAAGCATCGCTACGGAAAAATGTTCTTTCTCCCCGAAATCTGTACCTAGTTAGCATTACGTTTATTGTATATTTTAAAATGTCAGACGTATAGTGGTGTTTATTTCGCATACCTCTTCAATTTAAACTTTTCGGTGACTTAACCCACGAAGCAAAGCTAATTCGTTTTCCTGGCGAGTGCCTATAGAACATTGCTGTATTCGGGAGCTGGCCATAAAGATATACACTGAAGGCAGTGGAGAGACTAACAGCTACAAGGTTTGTAAAACGAACTCAATTTGGCTACAAAAAGATTTCCAAGAATCACAAAACATAGCTTATTTGGTTAGCGTGCGTGCATGAAAGTGCTTTATTTCAAGGATTTGCGCAAGTACATAAAAGCATTTACGGTGCTCGTAACATATGAAATTTGTCATTATTTTGAGACTCGATTCCGTTGAAAAAGAGAAAAAAAAACGTCTCACTGCTAACTGTCTGGGGCATAACTATTAACTTTATGCAATAGTCACAGATGAGACACTATCAGGGCAAGACAGGAGAAGTTTCCCACTGTTGAAGAAAGCGATAATGGTTTGGTGGATGGAAATGCTGAGAGAACATACTGTTTTTTTCAGGAACATTCAAATATATACACTTAAATCTATTGTTTGAAGTAAGCACCCATCCTCATCGCTTATTTTTTTTGTTGTTGTTGTGCACCTTTTCGTGCGGAAGCTTAACGTGTGGAACTGGCCCACTCCCACACCTTCACAAAACAAACGTCTATCTTGTTTCTGGTATTACAGAGACTGATAATTTTTGCAGTCTAGTACCATCTATCGAGGTACATGGTGCAATCTTGTTTAGAAAACTATATACAAGGAAATGCGTGAAGCCTGCCGGAAAGCTGCTTCTCCTATGTGGCCATTTTTTAAACGAAGGTGATTTGAGCTTGATGCTCATTTCTTAGCGTTATTTCCTGGATCTCAATCGGTTGCGTCAATCTATATTACCTTTTCTGAATATAATTAGGCCGCCATCTTAGAAACTACAAATCGTGAGAAAACACAGTGATTACCTGTAGTGGCAAGCAATAAGGCGTAAAAATTGATAGATTCAATGACTAGTTGCTTCAGAAGAGATAAAATATTTATT
This sequence comes from Rhipicephalus annulatus, assembly GCA_013436015.1. NCBI lineage: Eukaryota > Metazoa > Arthropoda > Arachnida > Ixodida > Ixodidae > Rhipicephalus > Rhipicephalus annulatus. The sequence goes on along the minus strand of WOVY01009815.1, from coordinate 8,842 downwards.
ATTTTCTGGTGTAGAACTGTACGTTTCTCGTTTCCAGCCTAATATCCAATCAAACACCTAGGTTAAAAGAATAAATAAAGTATAATATACATGCTTTCATTTCGCAGAAGATAGATTAGCGGATCGTGTATCCAGTTATATCGATAAACTGATTTCAAAAAAAACATGTCACGAAGCGTTTTTCTCGTGCGTTTGAAAAGAGTACTGAATTAACATGAAACACACAAAAAAACATGACAATCCTACAACCACTTAAACGATGTTGAAAGTACAGAAAGGACAATCACGCAACAAAAGAAAAAGAAACCATGTACGCCGGCGTCAGTGTCACCACTGTCACCACTGTACAAAAAGCGTGACGGCGTGAACTTGCCTCTGCGCACGTTGGCGGCCATGACGAGCAACAATTGTCGCTGGGTTTTTGGGCCTCCGGGTGAGCCAGCTACTGACCTAACCGTGGAGGGTTTATGTGTATGTAGGACGAAAAGTATTTTACGAAATACGATGACTCAAGCGACCACAGTGAGAGAGGGCTTACTTTTGTTGTTGTTTATTCGCAAAGATTGGGCACGTCTTGTTGGCAGAGAGTATAAAAGCTTCGCCACTGAGGTGAAGAGCCAGAAAACAGCGGCTGTTTACTCATTCGGATAGCTGTGTTCTTGCTCAGTGAAAGCTTCTAAGCGGCTGGAATGTTGTCAACAAAGGTGAATTTGCGGGGCATCACGCTGTAGAGAGCAATTTCTTAACTTTTCAGTTGCTTTGCTGGTACATTTATTGACAGCTGTCTTTGTAACAAATATAGATAATTGTAGATACCGGTCGTCAGTAATGATGCGGGGAACACCATCCGTATTTCCAGGATTATGACTGATGCCACGTAACATTACTTTCCGTTATTATTTCCGTAGCAAGATTGGAGATCTAGATACACCTCAAAGCAGGAACAAAAATGTTTATTTCTAGTTTTTTTACGTGTATCTGTTTAACTTATGGTATTCTGTCGACAAGAACCAAATAACATTAACTTCTCTGCTCGTCGTACCTATATCTCTGTGTATTCATGATCATAAACTCTAAAGTTTACAACTAGACCATAAAACAATTTTTATGGTCATTGCGGAAATCTATGAGAATCGCCTTCGCGAATGCAGGCAACAGAACTTCAAATGCCTAAGAGCAATATTACAGCATCTCTGAAGCCATGCTTGTATTCAAACCAGCAGCTGCACTACGCTTACTGTCCACGATACAAAAATGTATGAGCTGTGTTGGTGTAACATTCTTTCTGCAAATGCTCAGCTGCAAATCCTCAGCTTTTCTTACTGAGTTCGTAGTAACTACGACATTGTAGTATATCTTTAGAGGTGTACCGAATGATGCTTTAAGGCAGAGACTAATCAACTTTCTATTCTCTCGAAACCGGTGAGAACGCTTGAACATTTATGTTTATAAACGCTGGTGTTTTTGGACAGGTTCAGGTCGTTCTTGCCTGCATCGCGGCAACGTCCCTTGGACTCAATAACCATCAGGGAGGGGCAGGCTATCAGAACCCCGGTTACAACGGCTACGCTGCTCCTGGGGGTGCTGTCCCTTACCAAGGATACGCTGACTACGCATCCGTAAGTGACCGAGATTGTTTCGCGCCTTCCTCCCTCATTGGAACCTTGACAGACTGAGATACATTACTGTGAATGCAGCATTATATGTTAAAAAAAACATTTCCCACCATCGTGTACCACTGGCGTCTCACAAACATTTTATCTTGGCCCCACGATCACAAAATTTCGTCTCACAATGCCAAGGACAGTCCAGATGGAGGGAGCATAGGAAGGTGATGGGGAGAGGTAGATGGGCGAAGAGAATGAGCACAAACGTCACCTAATTATGTCATTAAAAACAACGTCACTCTGATACTCAGGTTATAAATAATCTGTGACGAAGATTAGTCGCTAGATTTCGAAACAAAAGTCCATTCTGATTTTCCCAATGACTAAACCATGGACATTATTACTGAAATACGCGGTCTTCCCTGCTCATTGATGTTGCAATTTTCAGCGACAGTATGGAAATGCCTCACAAAACAATGCGTGAAATCAATCACGCGTGTCTATAGCTCACCTGAACAAAGCGCTATTCAGTGCCATAGGCAAAAAAAAGTATTGCGACATCTATTTTGCGAAGGCAAAACACATAAGAGCAGCGTCTACCAGACTGTTGGTGTACCCATTCAATGACGTACACGTTAGTGTACATGTTAGTTTACATGTAGCCTACACGTACCTTGGTGTACCACACATTTGCGGCTCGTACCACACTGCGACATATACCACGCACGTACGCATACATACACCTTGGTGTGGGTGTACCTCGTCACAAACAGTCACTGTTAGCATATAAGGTCTTACTGATTGTTTGATTTTGGAGTCTGAAATTTTCGCAGAATATGTAAATAGAAAATTCACACGCAGCCGCCACTTAGATTATGCCTAGTTCATGAGCATATGCGTCGAAGCATTCACGCTGCTGTCGCTCTTTTGCGAATATTCCTGGTAATGTTCATGTGAGGAAGAGAGTATTTCATATCGCTTCGACACGGCTTCATATTCCACAAGCGCCGTTATCTTTTCGATCATTCGTCTCAACTCCCCATAGAGCGTATGGCGCTAGAAAGCGAACGTGAACAAATTATACAGCAAAAGTATATGATCAAAGAAACCTTGCGCAAGATGCAGTATACATCAATTCTTTTTGTTTGAAGAGTAATTGTCTGCTTGCGCGAAGAAGGAAAATAAGCGCAATATAGACACGAGAAACGCATTTCCATAAGGCGCATACAAGTGGCCAGCGAAAAAGGCTGCATCGCTCACAGGCGGCCATATTGGGTAGTCGCCTATACCTGACACAACTTGTCTTATCTTGTCGCCCAGATCTTGGCTCATACCCACTTTTGAGCATATAATGCGCATTCAACTTCTTTTTTTGTATGTGCATGTGTACAATACTTATCCACCTGTATTCATATGTTCTCTTTGAAATTTCAGACGAGTTTCGCGTTTTGTCATGTATTTTAGAGTTGTCCTATAGCCATACACCCATGCATTAAAAATATATTTGGCATTGCGCAATGGACGTCGTGTAAGAAACGCATTAACAGCTGAGTGGTAAGCCTGTTGATCTGACATTATAGTTATCATGACACACATTAGAAAGAACAAGAAACCAGAACTTGAAATTTCTATTGTTTTCCTGGGAAAATGTCAGTGAATTTATTATTGGAAACTCACAAAAAAGCCTTGCTATTATGGCACGCAGTGCCCTTTAGAAAAAAAGTTGTGTTTGTACCTTCGTCATCTGCGCAAACTTCTAAAAGAACTCAAAGCACCCAGAAAATCTTTGCACAATACTCAACTAGAAAATTGATTGATTGATTAAAGTAACATTATAGAAGACGACAATAGGCCAAAACCTCTTTGTATATTAAAGCTTTATCCCAGCTTACATAATCATAGACCAAATCTTCGCACTTACTTCTTTTCCCCTTATTCCCCAACGTTGTGTAGCAGGTCACGACATTAATTGAAGCCCACCACCTGTTCGAGCATAATAAACATTTCTGTCTTCCCCAAGGGCGAGTAAAATCTTGTCCACAATGGTGCGAAAACAATGCTTAGCCGCTAAGCAGTAGGTTCATTCCTCGCTTCTGTTTTTTTTTCTTTCTTTTGCTTTTCTAGCCGCCACAGCCGTACAGCTTTGGATACGACACGGTGGACGAATTCGGCAACCGACAGTTCCGAAGTGAACAAGGGGATGCGAACAATGTGAAGACTGGTTCATACGGCTACCGTGACGTGAATGGCATATACCGGCGCGTAAGCTACATCGCCGATGCCAATGGATTTCGCGCCACGGTGGACACCAACGAGCCGGGCACTGCACCGGGTGCCAGTGCCGACGCCGTATTTAATGCCGCTCCCATAGTTCCACCAGTGCCCGCTGGAGGTGCGGCTAGCGGCACATTTGGCGCCAGAACGTCAGCACCTGGCTACAACAGCTACGCTGGCGGATACGGTAGATATGGCGGGTATGACCAGTATGGCCGTGGTGCTGGTGGATACTGATACGGTGGGTATGGCAGCTACGGCAACTCTCCGAACGCACCAGCACTCGGCGGCTACGCCTACAGAGGTTCATCTCCTTACGGCTACGATGCTGCTGGCTACAATGGAGGGCGCTACGGACCTGCCGGATATGGTAGTTGGTCTGCCGGTGCTTCACGCCGTCGGCGATGAGTGTTGTCCTTCGTGCACGGGATTTTTCTTCTCTATTGCGGTGAATTGCCCAGGTCGTTCACGCCCGTGTATGAGCAATTGTCCTTGCAACCTCGAGTGAGGTCACACACACCAAATGCGTGATATTTTTTCACTTCACGTACGTTCTGCGTTGCCCAAAGATCGAATAATAAAGTTTATTTATCGCACATTCTTTTCACGAGCTGGACTTTACATCAGCTAACACTACATACTAAGTATCGATCGCGCACTTTATAGCCCAAGTAGATTGCATGAAAATATTGATCTTAGGTGACTTTTTAAACTATTCTGAGAACTAGCACGATTACAAGGGGATATGCGCACACGTAAAAAGAGAAGCAGTAAAGAGCAAGTAGTCACAACCTTTGAAAGTTACAGGGCGACGTATCACAGCATAACGAAAAGGTAGCGACAGTTGTAGCCGTGTTTTCGTAGGTGCCTGCAATTAGTTATGGCTGTTATGCTTGCGACATCGTTTTTTCTTTCAAAAGTTTTCATTGTTATTGAATATGAAATAAAAAATTCTATGGCAACTGGTCTCCCAAAATAAATACAAGCTGCAAACGAGAAAAAGCGCAGCAATAAAAAAAATTGCCCGCAGCTTCCCTCGGGGGAACACTGAGGAGGATGCGGAGCATATAATTGGTTAACGGGGTGTTAAAGTGCGACTTACATGGGTCGATGGCTAAATTGGTTAACGTGGTTGTGAAATGGGGTGTTAAATTGCGACTTACTTGGGTCGATGGCTAAATTGGTTAACGTGGTTGTAGGAGGGGGTGTTAAATGAGTGAACACGTACACACGTATGCGAAAGGGCGGCGCTGGTCGAAGGGACGTCGATCATTGTGTTTGTGGATTCGTTGGAATTCATTTCACCGCGACCTTGGACGTCGACGCGCCGTACAAACCAACCGACGAGCGGCAACTGAGCGAGCGAGCGCCGACCTTGAGTATATATACAGCGCGACGGCGCATGCACTGTCAGCTGTTGAATGTTCTCGAAGCGCGACGGCGCATGCGCGTCCACTGGAGAATCAGGAGAATTGTAGAATGTTCTCGAAGGGGAGAAGCGCGCGCGGCACAGATGGTGGGTGACGGTGCATGCGCGCGTCAGCTGTCGAATGTTCGAGAAGGGGGAGAAGCGCAACGGCGCATGCGCGCGCGTCAGCTGCCGATGTTCTCGAAGCGCGACGGCGCATGCGCGCGCGTCAGCTGCCGATGTTCTCGAAGCGTGACGGCGCATGCGCGCTACATTATACAGCTAGCGAATGTTCGTGAAGAGGAGAAGCGCACGCGGTGTGTAGAGGAGGAAGGGTGCACAGATGGTGGAGGAGTGAAGCGCGCGCGGTGTGTAGAGGAGGAAGGGATGCACAGATGGTGGAAGAAGGAGGAGGAAGCTTGCAGACGGCGCCGCACTACAAGCCTCGAGTATTAGATGCTCCGCATCTAAAAGATCACAAATTTAACATGACTTTTCGGGTGCCCATCCGGGAGCCATGTTCACAATACTCACCTAAACTAGTTCTTCTTGGTCGGTGTCTTCTCGCGTTTACACTAAATATCACTTATGGTTGCGATCTCAAAGCATCAGTATATATGGTGGTTATATGATCAATTGATGCAATATTTAGTGTGGGATGAACGCCCAAGTTGTGATACTGATCTGTTATTCCCAATCTATTGTAATTAGAGGGGCCCTACAACGCTTTGGCGTTTACATTTTGCAGCGACAGAGTCAGTGTAAGGCTGAATACTGAGACGAACAAAAAGATCACCGAAATCGCTGCATGGTTACGCGAGTTATCAGTCTTCAATCTTCAGTACTCCGGGAGACGACAAAAAAAACGTTCTGTTTCGCAATTCACTCTCCCATAGGTATGAACGGCTGATTTCAGCTGTGGCTCCCCTTTTGAAGAGACATACTGGACGACTCGTCTCGTGTCGGCTGTTATGCAGCACCCCTAACGTCATCTCACAACTATTTTCAGATTTCCCCTTTAAACATATATGAATTTTAGGGGTGAAGCTCCTTAGGGTGTGGATCTGTCCATTCTCCGATGGTGTATGTAGGCATCGGTGGCACATACCTGAAAGAGCAGTTCTTAAAATATCCGCTGGATGGCAGCACTTGTATATAAAGAATACCTAATAAAAAGATGTGAGAGGGCTGTATTTGGAATATTCAATATATAGACGGACGGACGGATAGACGTACAGATTGACGGACGGACTGATGGACGCACAGACAGACCGAGGAGCAGACGCACGAATGGATGGATGGACAGGCCGCCCGAACGATGCACGAACAGACGCAAGAACAGACGGATGGATGAACAGACAAAAGGACGTACGTACGGACGGACGCATGGAGGGACGCATGGACTTATGGAAGCAAGAACGAATGGGTGGCCGAAAGCATGGACGGACTGACGAACGCTTCGCCCCACCAATCATCATTCACACCGTGGATATGCTGTCATTTTTTCTTTGGGGCTAGTAATAAGAATTCTTTCATAACATTTAGCGCACAATAGTGTGGCTTATCTGGGACCATTAGAATATTGCGAGCGACTTTTGTCAAATCAATCAAACGGCTAATTAATGTCATCGCTCCCGCGTGATTAGGCGCCACTTCCAATTGCAAAATCTCTTGCTCTGCTAAAATTTGCTCCATGTCTCTTGAGTTGTTAACAGATGACAACACGGATTGTAGCTGTTGTTATTACTTCATTGTATTCTGGCCAATTTACTTATTTTTCGACGGGATTGGTCATCGTAAGCAATGAATCGGTGCTTTGTCTAATATCCTTGGTCTAAGTGCAACGCTCTTCCTTCGGTTCGTCTCTTGCTCTGACAAATCTATTAACTGTAGATAATACCCACTGTGGTGGGCTAAGTGCTTTCCTACGTTTTATAAAGCGTATGTATAGATTATTTTACTGAGCACTAACGGACGGGTATCGAGCAACAAGCATTATAAAAAAGTTGGCTGACTACTACATGGCTGTCGCATTGATTCATTGTTTCCGAGTATCCAGATCATCACCACGTAAAACCGCAGGTTTCACCATCATTGCCCATTCTTTTTCTTCGAGGGTAAAAGCGCACGCTTGCCACGTGCCGCAGAAGAAGAAACGCCCGTTCGTAGGAGGTCGGTAGGCTTATCTGTTCTCAGGATTTCTCGCCTTATACGGCCGCCCCATTTATAGTATATTCCAACAGCAGACTAGGCAAGCATCCCCAGCAACGTCAGTGATTGCTCAGCCATCTGCAGACGCATGTAAGTTTTTTTTGTCCACATATAATGAGGCCATTGGAGCCTACACATGTTGTCGTGGTGCGAATTACTCTCAACCGCAGATGTGGTCCCGTTCAGATCCTTGCTAGCGTCTTCGTGTAGCTGCGTGTTCGAAGACAACCGCGTGTCACTTGTGAGACGATTCAGAATATCTTGTCACGAGATTGTTTGTTTGTTGCTAACACGAATGAGGCTAATCAGGCCCTACTTCGAAAGCTACCATATCTCTTGCATGTCCTACAAAGTAATTCGAATGAATGAAGTGTTTCTAGGATTGTATGTAAACTGCTGACACACTTTTAATATGACCAGCTGCCAGTTAGAAGAGCCATGTTCTCCAGCTTTCTTTCAACCAGCATAGCCCATCTGCCACCCTGGTTTATGGAAGCTCCATTTGCTTGCAGCATCGCATTGGATATTTGTTTGCCCTAATAGCGAATATCAGTTTTTCATTAAATTGCAAGTAAAAATAATGTAAACTTTTCATCTCTTAACTGTGATGTGGTGTGACGTAGACAACACCGAAAGCTTGAGTATACAAATCGCAGTGTTGACCCGACGATGAACGCCAACCCACTACAGCCTGGCGTGATTCCGGCTCAACCACTAAATCCAGCGGGTGCTGCCGCTGCAGCTTTGCCAGGAGGCCTTGGTGGCCAGAATGCCGCTGCTGGCGACCCGGCGAACCTGGATCTCATGGACGACCCCGACATGATGCCGGCAGAAGTCCTTGACCTGGGCAAGCCTATGGAAGAGAGGAACCTCGTGTAAGTGCTGCTTTATCAGAGAATAAGTACGATCGAGCGCAGGAAAATTAATGTAGTACACGAGCTATTCAGTACAACATCGCCCTTATGGTCACAGGCTCGAATCGTGAAGACAATAGCTAAGTACAGTGATTTTAAGCCAGCAATGAATTCACCTACTTAACACTACGTCGCAGTGTAAAACACAGCCTGTTATGGAAAAGCTTCTTTTTATAACATTAAGGTAGCACCAGTATGAATAAAAGCAAAAAGGCGCAAAAAGTAATAACCCCTTCGGATTCCTGAAACAAGGCTTGGGTCTTATCGTCGTCACAATATTCCGGCAAGTCAAACAGTTGAAAAACTCGCAGCATATCCACGCACTCAATGATGCTGAGTAGTGCGAAGCGTCCATCTGTGCATCCGTCTGTGCTTTTGCCTGTCTGTCAGTCTGTACTTCTGTTGGACCGCGCTTAGGTCCATCTGTA